>JAWIIS010000009.1:7284665-7996954 GCA_033682625.1 Helicoverpa zea x Helicoverpa armigera
AATAATATCATAGAGGCTGAGTGTGTCTGTATGTAATGGAGATGCACTCACTAATGTTGTTATTCAAGATAGAGTAGGAGATGGGAGGTAAAATATACATATTATTCTGTATGGCTAAAAACAACAGGTGATACTTTAGATAGAAGTTTAAAAAAGAAACAAGATTATTAGATGTATACTTCTATGCTGTTCAGGTTATCCCTCAAAGCGTGAATCAAATGAAATAGCTGCATTGACTGAGGGAAATTATTAAAAATACTCTTGACCCGTAATATATGTGACTCTTTGACAAAAGCATGTATGCATGCACCCATTTCATTTCACTCATACTTCGATTCTCCCATCAACAGAATTTGCTTTATTCTTGTATTTCCTGACCTATTTTACTTTGCTCATGTTTCATAACGGGTGCAGCCGCAGTCACAAGCTAGTGCTATATCAACGATCGGAAAAACGGTATTCTTCTTATTACGATTATTATCTAAGGAATCCGCATAATATTTAATGTTGGATTTCCTTTTTTGTTCTAGGATACCTTGATCTTGAAATGGAACATATTTTGTAATGTTAAATAAGAACAAGTAAAATTGATATTCTTCCCATTTCCGTAGTTTTGACTCTAAGACAACGCTATACCTAAATAAAATGAAATAGGTAGGTAAGTCATTTCACATCGTTGATTCTAGTTTTATAGTTTAGAACTTATTTTAGTACAAATTAAGTTATAAACAATTACATGATTTGGATCAAAATATTTAATACATCTTTACAACAGCAATTATTAGAAAAGTTAGTAGCCATATAGATAAAACTTACAAATTACCCCATTTCCTAACAGCCGGTAAAAGTATATTATTAGTAAGTATAGGTTATAGTGAGGGATATTGCTATATTACCCGGATAATAAAATGTATGTTGATTGCCGACAAACGCAGTAATAAAACATTTAAAATAAAATAAATTATATGTCTCTGCAGCACTGACTAGGTATAATTGAGATAATAATCTCTTAAATAATCTGTTTAGTGATCTTGACTGGTATTTCGTAAAATAATCAATAGTTAATTCGACTTCTTGCGATATCTAAATAGTACATAGTTTTATTTGAAGTAAAGAAATAATAAGTTTGGTAAATCTTTAGTCACTGATGTTTATAAAACGACCAGACCACAGAAACCTTTTAACATAATGATTACTTCAAATAACCAGAGCGTCTAATAAATGGTTGAGATAATTTAATTACATGTATTAAGTTAGCAAATACGCATCATCACACATTAACCGCCGATTATGTGGTAAATCACTGAGGAAAAATTCCAATTTTATATAGTTTTTTGGTTTTATTACCCTAGGCTAAAAAGAGCAGTGATTTATTCATAGCCCAGATTATAACTGTTGGCGTTCCATAGACTATCATTAAGCTTCAAATAAATGTTATTAGAATCATCACGCAATGGTATTAATATCAATTTTTCGCAAATCATTAAGTAAGCTACACATATATTAATCTTTGAGAGCTCTCAATAAATCATGCTAGATCTAATTTTGATCGATGAACCGGTGAGTGGTCTGATGAAAGTCTGTAACTGTTTTAGTCAGATATTTTAGAGCATCGTGAAAATTAGGGATGCACTAATGGCATAATGATTTGCAAGTTCATGTTTTTTGTTTGTTATTTTCGTTCAGTAATGGCTGGAGTGCGGGTTGATTGGTGCTATCGTAGTATCGTCATTACTTCGCGATCTTCGTTTAGGTATCAATTTTCATGTCAATCGTGAGTCGTGCATGCTCATTGGGGTCACAAGTCGTGACGTCACTGCTCCCGACTCCGGATGTGCTCCGCTACACTTGATTCGTTTTTCTTTCTTCAATATCATTATTGCTCACATATTATCAAAGAAGCCGTGTTATTTATTTTCATAGTTGCCGTTATTATTTGGAATGAAGATGTAGTTTTTATGAATCCATCAGGCACTGCCTATTAGTATGGTTCACGCTTTAATGGTAACCAAATGGTTTTTGTTCTATTTCTTATTGTTGGTTTTTCTTTAGATAATAAAGTGATTTAGCATTAGCTGGAGACCGTATAAGTGTAGTGTGTCAAGATAAAATGTGTTAAAATTTCTCATCGTAGCGAAGGGCTTTAAGTTGCAACATACAAAAATCAGCTCAGCTGCACGGGCGGGTTCAGCCCTCAAAAAAGTTAGTGAAATGTAAGGTGCTTTTCTTTAATGCATCTTTATTCTTATCATTTCCTTTCCCGGCGCTGACACATTAACGCTTATCAACCATTGTTAAGCAGACAATACTTGTGAACTACAGAATCAGCTAACGGTCCGTAGCTTATCATTACCAATCTTAACATACTGTAACAATTTTTCGCTAACCTCGAATGTCTCAGACGTACTTTTATGGGCACAACTGAACAAAAGGCTATTAAGCTGATCATTCGCTTTTGTTCCGTAGAAAGTTGTTAGATCTCACACCTCGTCTCATTTTCATAATGTACGTCTTTAATTACAAGTAATTACTTATAATATGTTACTGTGCTAAGTGGTCTCGCTCATTCGTTCTATAGCATTCTACTATCCCAGATCCAATGCGAGCTAAAGATACCTAATCGACCATGAAGGTTTTAACCTAGACTTTTAACACGTTTTGGTTTATTCCAATTTCAAATTGCAAGTATGTACTTCAAAAAAAAAATATCTAGGTATTATGAATACAGATAAAACATCGAAAGCCATAATTGGGGATGCCTAGCTATTAAAATTATTTGCAGAATGAAAGGTACCGGATGAAACATCAATTTGAATCCATATCAGTTTTGTTTTAATTAAAAGGATGCAATTTGTTTTTTATTGGCTGCGCTTACTTTAAATGTGCAACAATTTAATTCAAATAGGTGTTTTGAATAAATGTCTCATGGCCTCTCCGAATGTTTTTCGAATCGTTTTTTATAGCGCTCCTTGCAGGTGGTCCCGACCACAGTGATTGCAGACAAAGGTCCAAATAAAAATAGAATGTGTAGCTTGACAAATTGTGTCCGAGGAAATTGCTGTGGAGATATCATTATGGACAAAAAAAATTGTTTTACTATGATCGTCACTTTAATCAAAAATCACACACAAAACAGATAAATAAACTAATTAGCAAGAGCTTAGATAATGATGGATAAGTTCCCTTGAGATTTTATGCTACTTTGCCGATTGCTGGATATGGATATGTTCTCACAATTGTTATCACACTACATACAAAAACATCTTACCAAACTCTAACACTTTTCACAGATTAACGAAAAAAGAGCTTCAATATCAGGAACTTGAATCGCGTGACAATGAAATTGTTTTATTGAACTCGACGAACGCGGACGTGCTCATCGCAGCAATCTAATAATAGCATAAATTAACAATTTTTATTTTGACCTAGTTTTTCGAGACATAGTGTTATTATTCTGAAATATACAGTTTTATTGCAAATATGGACAAAAAGTAAACTTCAACAATTATGGATAGCAGCCCCTCTCGTCGTGGCGGACTGCCGCATTGCTCTTCATCACCAGCAGTAGCCAGAGGTCGCGCACAAGATGATGAAGTTGAGATTTATTCTACTCCCGAAATTCAGTCCTGGATGAATAGCATTGAGAAGTGCCTGAATGAGGTGACGACCATGGTTTCGGAAGGCAAGATGAACTCCGAACAAAAACTAAGAGTAAGTAGCCTATGTCTTAAAGTCGGTCGTGCAGTCTCTCAAATGGCTGTGCAATACCAGTCATTGAAACATAAAGCCCTCCAAAACTACGCCACCTTGCAAACGTTTAAGGAAAATGAAGACCTTGCTAGTAGCTTGACTGAGATCAAGCAAAAGCTAGAAGAGAACCTGATCAAACAGAAACAGGAAAGCACTTCCTTTGCTGACATGGTGAAGGGTACAAAAACCCTTATACGGCCTCATGCAACCAGCTCAGTCGCTATATATCCCAGAGACAGTACCAAGACCAGTGAAGATACCAAAAATTTAGTACAAAAGATAGTTTGTCCTGAAGAAATGAAATTGAAGGTACGTGGACTACGAAAAATAAGAAGCGGTGGTGTAATAATAAGCACTGAGACCAAGGACGACATCCAAAAATTGAAGCAGACTGTCGAGCGTTCTACATCTGGACTTACTGTTGATGAACCTCGTAAGCGAAAGCCCCGTATCGTAATTATTGGGGTCCCTACTGACATGGCAGAGATAGAAGTTTTCAAATGTATTTATGAACAAAACATTGTCGACAAACTACCAAATTTGACCAAAGATGCATTTTTATCCTCAATCAAATTAAGCCATAAGTCAGGAAAAAGGGATGCTGACAGCTGCAACTTTATTATTGAAGTGCCAGCAAGCGTCCGGAGAGCCCTAGTAAATCAAAACAGGATCTATATAAACTGGACCTCATGCCCGGTACGAGATTTCACCCTCGTGACTCGGTGCTTCAAGTGTCAGCAGTATGGTCATGCATCCAAGACTTGCAAGTCCATCACCTCTACTTGTAGCCACTGTGGTGCAGAAGGACACACGACTCAAGAGTGCTCTTCGAAGGAACAACCACCGAAATGTGCAACCTGCAAGCGCTACAATAAACCCCACAACCATAAGACAGGAGATTTGGATTGCCCTGCTAGGAAAGCCGCTGAATACAGGTACATTAACTCGGTGGATTATGAAGGCGCCTGAGAGCGCCACGCATTAGATTTTCTCAATTTTACACAATACATAATTGTATGTTTTTACTTAGAGATAGTTTGTTTACTGATTTTATACGTAAATTGTAATAAATCAAAATTACCTAGAGATAATCGGAACATTTAGTTTTAAATTAGTATGTAAGCATTATAATAAATATGTGTAATAATAACACTGTGTTTGTCACATTGACCTAGTTTTTAGTTACTAACAGCAATTTATTGTTAATTCGCTATAAATATTATAATAAGCACTTTTACGCCCGAGACACAGGTTTTTACCTAGTTCGGGCAAATTATACATCAGCACTTTTTAGAATTAAGCAAATATTGTAAAAATTATGTACAAAGTGAAGTAATAAACAATTTATTTATTATTTATTATTAATAAAATGGTGACAAATCATAAAATGTATATCATGGCTACACATTAACCCCGAAAGCAATGACAAGAAAGTCATACAGTTATGTTATACACACAATGGTGGCGTATTACCGATTTGTGAAAGACAATTTCCATCTGTTGGGTCGTGCGAAGGAAAATGTAATCTAGTGTATTACTGTCGCACTATCTAACAGAAACACTTTATTGTAGTACTGTTCTCAAAGAGGTTCGATATGCTTTGGATAAAGCGATATCGGTGAAGAGTAATGTGATTTATAGGCTTTTTAGATGGTGGAAAAGGCAGAGTACCATTTTATTGTCTGTTCTAGTTCTTGAAAATTAAAACTTAATTTGTACTATATTTTTATTTTTATTAATACTGGCTGACAAAATGATATTCATTTAAATGGCAACATTGTTTCCAAAAACAAAAAATAAAACCACGAATGTTCTTTTTTCAAACATCTTTTCTCACGCCGCAACAAAGTTAGCTAACTCAAAAAGTTTGTGGCATTGCGAACGTTTTTACCAATATTATTCGTGAATAGGTAGCACGGGGTATTTTTTACTCTCTGAAAACATCTGCAAAGTTCCACGGACTTACTTAGTTAATACGCAACCGGTAATTTTATTTCGTCCGATTAGTTCTAGAGTCAACAGCCGCAGTTCGCGCAAACTACTAATATAATTGTACGTAATGGAAATTATAAAAGATGTAAATTATGTGTTAGCGTCCATTCCATTTGTGGCTGTTTTTGCTGCGGATAATAAAAGCGTATACATTAAGGAATTTAAAACATTATTTCTGTGTTTAACTGAGAAATAAATTGTGAAAACGACGTGCTCTAAAGTTACCTATAAATTAAAGTCTGTTTGTGGATTAACGTTGGTTATTTTGCCTTTTGTGACTTATTTCCAATGAGCTTTCTTTAAAATCTTATCTCGCCCAATCTCGGATTGCACGTTTCTCTGTGTTGTTTTCTGCTGTATCTCACAAAACCATGGAGGTATTTATGGTTTGTTGTTTGTTTGTAGTTTTGTTCTATTGTATTTAACACGCTTATTATTCTTTATGTTGGGGTCATATTATTTGTCGACACTGAAGATACCTCAACATTAGTATACAGTCCATGTCAATTGATCAAATATTTATTTTTTTAGTTTTTCCAAGAGCTACATCCAAATTAGAACAATAGTTCATTAGTCCTATCAATTTGTATAAAAATTGCAATTAATCAGAGTCGTCACATTTATTTTGATTGAATTATATTAAGTTCTAAAAGATTATAAACTTTCACTAACATTAATTTAATTTGTTTTTTCCCCAGGAGTCCCTACGGACCGCACGGAGCACGCGTATGCGTCTGCGCAAGAGTACAAAGTGGCTCTCGAAGCTATAAGGAGGCACACCGGCGCAGTGAGTAACACCTTGCATTTTATATATACGCGTGTAGGGCTGGTGCTAAAAACCTTTTTATTACAATCTCTTTTATCAGCGAGTTTATAGCTAATTCGGTAATTAAAGAACCAGCCAGTAAGTACGAGGAGAGATTTTATAGGGTGCAATGTACTTACGTTAGTTTAAGTCATTGCTAAGAAACTGCTTGCTTATTTCATTTTATTTTAATATACTTTTATTCCGTAAAAAATAAGCTCTGAGTCGTTGAAAACCCCTAGTTTATTAATTTATTAATGTATTTAGTTTTTACTTAAAGTAAATAACACATGATTCTTTAGAGTGGAACAACAAAAGCTTTTTTGTTCATCTCGTCGTAGGCTGCATGAGAGTAATGTTATAACAGTACACAGTATTAAACCTAAAGCTATGTGCCAAAATAACATAACTAATTTATCACGTTTAGCAATCATAAATTAGATTTATTATTGTTTGACGAGCAAACAAAACGCTATTGTTTTTTTTTCCGATCCTTATAAATTGAGGTATCTTTAGACTATGTACAGTTTATCTGCAAATAAATCATTATAAATGAATGATAACTCATTTATCATCGTTTAGAGTGCGTACAGTTATATTGTACTTTGCAATTTGACTTTGTTTTCATCCTTTCGGCATTAGGATCCAAAATATAATGATTGCAATTTGACACTGCTATTTTGTTCTCTCCATGGGATTAGCCCTCGTGTCTACTAGAAACAGTATTATAGCAAAAAATAAATGTTTTATCGCTTTCCATAGATCGGTAGGTTTTTCTCACTGTTCTTTATATCTGTATTTTATGTAAGTACTGTTTAATTTATCACTATAATTTTAAATGTGTAATTGTCACATAGGCAAGTTCATCCATACTTTTTTATTAGATTTCGCTCTAAAGGTACGAACCGAAAATACGATCCGATATAATTGAGTTTTTAGCTCATAAAAAAAAGGCTGGCCATAAGGCCAACAGCCAACCCTACATAACACAATTATACTTACTTACATTGCGTACGAATTTCTAAAGTAATAGTCTATTACAGTGGCATTGTAGCGCGAGTGGCTCCCTCATTGACAGGTAATGGAGTCGGAATCATTCTCATCGTGATCGCGCCTGTCCACTATCTAATAATAGACATACCTGTGAGCCACCGGTTCAAACAGATCGCTTTCAGTACAATGACAAGTTAGAAAAACTTCGAAATCCGTTATGTTACGTAGCATTTCACTACAATTGCATCATAGGCTGCGAACACCCATCTACTGTTTTTAAAACTGCTTGATCAAAATGTGATCTTAATCGGGCATATTAGGAGCATTTCCATAGGATTAAATAAGTAATTTGAGATTATATTTCTGTTCATTTTGTCTTGTGTTTTATGATCAGTTCAGCATTTTGCCAGTGCCCCTGACAAAAGTCTCTTAATTATGTGTAATCTTTCTATATTTCTTGCCAAACCCAGAAAATATACCTTAACTAGGTTCTACTTACTTCATACTAGGCCCTAACTACGTATAAACACAAACGAGATTGCGGTTAGACTCCCTATCATCTCCGTGCGAATGCAGACACAGTCGTCTGACTTAATAGTCAGACTGACGTAATCTAAAGGAGCATTAGCAAGTAATACAGCGCTATGCACGGATTAATTAAGCTTTCAGGCATGTAAAGGATAAAAACCATATCCTTAGGTACGTCTAAATATAGCAAGTTAATAACATTTATCTGTTCTGTAGGTACTAACACCGACGTGAGTTAAGGATATTTTTTCTTTAATTTATGCAGTGCTTAGATAGATTTTTATGCTTTGGCCCCTAATGCAAGAATAACTCGTTTATATCTTTCGAGATAACAAGGGTGGTTGTAAAAAGGTATTACACCTTTGAACACCTCTGACTAGCTTGTTCGTTTCATCCGATGGTAAAACTTTGAGTTGTTCTGTTGTACTCCGAGCGCTAATTACGAATGATTGGGGCTGGTTCGTATGTTTTATAAGTCTGAAAAAGCTATGTTTTAAATATACATTAATCGAAACATACTGAGATAAGAAAAGGTGAAGATTTCCTGTAGAAAAAAATAGAAAACTTTTATACTTTCCAACAGAGTTAGTAGAAACTTACATGCTCAGAATCATTAGCATACTCGTCTTTAATTTAAAAACTAAGATGACTATGATCACATTATAAACTATTAATAGACGGAAGGGCAAGGAAAACTTTATGGAAATTTTATTACCTGGAGATCATAGACCCTTATAGGGTTCAATGTTCGTTTAGTTTTTGCAAACCTAAGCGGCTCATATTTTTATTTCCGTTCAAGCTACGCAATGTCTTTACCTATGCTTTTCAATAGGCATTGTTGTCAATCACCACTGCCTTCTATATGATGTACTAAAATTATTTAAATATTGCTTTATTATAAGAAAAAAACATGAAACAAATTATACCTACATAACAAACCATTATTCAAAGACCACTTATCTGCCTGTGCTAATAATACAAAAGATTCAGTGTCTATAGCACCTTACTTTACTCATAGAACACGATTATAACTCGCCAACAAAAAAGTCTAATAGCATCATAACATACAACTTAAACCTCTATGGTTATTTTTTCCCAGGAGCGCAGCAAACCCCAACGAACATTAGAGGCTGAGCCTGAGGATTCTCAGCAAGAGGCTGAACAGGAATACCTGGACGAGCTGCTGGTGCCAGAACCCTGGGAGCTGAACAATACAGCACGGGCTGGCACCGAGATCCTGTTCTTTAATCGAGTGCCTAAGGTTGGCAGTCAAACCTTCATGGAGCTGCTGCATAGGCTGGCATATAAAAATCAGTTTGGTAAGTGCTTAGTGAGTAAATAAAGAATCAGAACTTATTTAAAAATAAGTTGATATAAATAAAAGAAAATGCTGTAGAAGTAAAATTTAATAAGTCTAGGAACTACAGTAGTATGAACAAAAATTCAGGTGTATATGTAAATCAAAACAAAACCATAAGATCACTTGTTCCAGATTCTAATATGTAGAATACCTAGTGAATAATGGGTAGGCTAACAACCCATTCAATAAAAACATTGCTCCTCCACATAATAAATACTTTCTGCTACAACCACGGTTATTGCAGCTATAAATCTAAACAAAACAAATATGGAACAATTATCTTCAGACCAAACACGCTGGTAATTAAATAAGAGAACTTAAGAGTGCAGTAATCGATTGCCTGCTAAGCGCAGACTAGCTCCTATTTAGTGCAACCAATGTTTTAAACTGCATCTTGCTAGCTTGTAATGTAACAAATGGACCGCAGAAACGAATAAGGGCTTGCACCAAACTTCGTCGTGATTTGAAAATATAATGGCGAGGTACCACCAGAATTGTTCGCACACGTTTCTTCCCGAGTAAAATACGCACGCAATTTGATTGTGTGCTAGAGCAAGTTGACTAGAAGAAATATTTGTATTCATCAAACTGCCGCAAACTAGTGTAATCTGCTCTTAGGTGCTGTCTGTATTGAAGTTCTCAGAAACAGTAATTTTACATCAATTAACGATAAAACGTATACACGGTCACATCAAATAAATGTACTCAATAAGTACCGTGTTTATATCCGAAAACATTTAATTTACTCCATTAAAGTTGATCATTATTAATGACTGCGATTTAGTTTCCTTACGCTGAAACACTTAAGAATTTAATACTCGAATATTTAATTTCTTAAGCAATTAAGCGTTGAATTTATTTGGCAACCGTATTCTCTTTAACACTGGTCATTAGCGAGTTTGTTGGTCCTGGCGCTAAAATACCGGTCGGAATCACAGCAAAGACGCTCATTAAGTTTTAAGATTGTGTAAACATTCCACAATTTAATATATGGACCTACTTTATTTGTCAAAGTAAATGGATCTTTATAAAAATCTCTGTGACATTGTAAACTTACATAAATAATCTACAATCTCAAAAACTTCAAGTTAGTTGAAAATATATCTTTTACCTCTATGACATTAACATGGTTCGATGTTAGCGAAAAATATCTGCAAAAGCTATTCAATACATTAATAGGCATTTTTCCATATTATTAAATTCTGTAACCGATCGTTAAGGCAATTGGTTAACTTTGTTCAGCTTTTCAATAAAGTATATGACCACTTAGCTTTTCTAATTTAATTGGAAAATCTTAGCGGTTATGACATAGGATAGATTTTACATCGATCTGTGTAAAATAGCCCTGTGTAAAGCATTTATAATTACTGAAAGGTAATTTAATTTTGAGCGCATATAGGTGTTTACCATAGTAGGCAAGTTGTGTCCTTAAGTAGTTATAAATGTATGGAACTTGCAAGAACATAGAAATGAAAAACGAATAATTAGTATTATTACCTATGTGTAGGTTTCCACCGCGACGCAGTTCAGCGCGTGGAGACGATTCGGCTGGCGCCAGCCGACCAGGTGGCCCTCGCGAGTCTGGTGTCTAGCTATGACCCCCCAGCCTCCTACATCAAACACGTTTGCTACACCAACTTCACCAGGTAAGCAAAATTTCTCTTCTTGCCATATCGATGTCGCTGTACCCTGTCTTCCTTTTTCATACTTGGCTATCTGATGTCATCTCATGAGTAACAATTCAGCTGCCTATATTTTTTTCACAAGCCAACCATCGCTTTTTGAACGTTCCTCTATAAAACAGCTGACATTTAATTATAGTAAAAAACCAGCGTTAAAGTTTTAAAAGACTTAAGTTTAATAGAAGTAGAAAAAATATCGTAGAAGTAATTTGAAACCAAGGACCAAAAATAAACCTATATTTTGAAAAGAAACAAAATAACGTTGAAGTTGTAAACTTCACGCCAGGATTCATTCCTGGCGTGAAGTTTTAATAACATTGCCTTAAGGTTCGACGGAAATATAACAGGGTAACTTTACAATGAAAGCCTTTCAAAGTTTTAGGGATCTACAACTTGCATGTACTATTTAAGTTAGTGGTGGGGAATTCGCGATACTTACTAATAGCAGAGCGTTTGAGAAGCACAAACCGCCTAAGGCGACTCAGCCGTGAAATGAGCGAATCGAAAACAAAATAAACATCAAAACTTCTCGCTGTATTTATGTTTGCAAATTGTTAAATCAAACCGTAATGGGTAAACTTCTGCAATATCAAAACGATGAAAGTACAACTACAATAAAAAATACTCATGCCTACATGATCTGGGACTCAGACAATCAAACTGCAACCATTTACATTCAAAACCAATTATTAGTTCGGAAACCATTCAAAGCCTCAAATGATGCATGAACTAGCGGTATCTGGCGCTAAATCTCCAATGATATGAAACAAAAACTTAACAGACCTGCGGCTGTCATTCAAGGCACTGATACTCATATTTACGCATTGACTCACTGTTCCATTTGGCTTTAAGACGAAGCCGCCGACACTCAAACATCAATCACACTGCACCAAATTTTATTGGTTGTATACAACGGCGGATCCAGGGGGTAGGTCACAAGGTCATGACCCCCCCCTGGGCCAGGTTCAGGACCTAAGAGGACCAATAATTGAAATGGTTAAACAAGATGTTTTATGTTTTTGTTATAAGTATAAGATAATTTTTATTCCGAGTGAATAGGTAGATACCTACATAGTTACAGGTAGAGTAGTTTTGCTGAAGAATTCGTGCTCGCAACGCTCGCCCTCTATTCTTTATTTACTCTTTATCTGTACCCAAAAGGAGGAAACGGGACCGTGTTACTAAGAATCCGCTGTCCGGGTTGTCTACATTACATGCTGTATCTCATGCAGGGCCGTCTTAACCTATGGTGCAGGGTGTGCGAATAACCCGGGCGCCTCGATATCAGGGGCGCCGCGAGACGCCCCACCACCAGGAAATTTCGAAGAAGTTCGATAAGGAAGTTCCACATTGTATCATGATACTGACAAAAAAGTCGCCTTCGCTTTGTTGGATTGATCATTTTGTTTATTTTTAACTTTTAACATCCTCCAACTACCTAAGTGAAAAAATTCTAGCTCGCTACGCTCGCGAGTAAATGACTATGTCTGTACTGTATTTCTGATTGTTTATTATTTTTATTGACGCACCGAATCAACGAATCAACGAATACAAATGGCACTCGCTCTAATCACGGTTCCTTTTTCAACCGACTTCAAAAAAAAGGAGGACGTTCTCAATTCGGCTGTATTTTTTTTTATGTTTGTTACTCGATTTCTCAAAGACGCCTGGACCGATTTCAAAAATTCTTTTTTTATTTGAAAGGGTATGCTTGTCATTTGGTCCCATCGTCATCAGATCAGGATCTGATGGTGGAAACCCTGAGAAATCGAGGGCATCTCTTGAAAATTGTAGGCGAGCATGGGGTAAAAACTTTATATTTATGTGTATATCTTATGAGACTACAATACTATGAAGGTTTAGGGCAGATCTGACGATGGAGACGACAGAGGATCGAGGGAACTCCTAAACGGCACATCTTAACTTTCTCGTGTTTGGGCTTATATTATTTGTATTGACGAGACCTTTGCAACAGTGCAGGTTTGGAGCTGACCTGATGATGGAGACCAGAGAAGGTCGAGGGAACTCAACAACCGAATATGTAAACTACCTCGTGTTTGGCCTTGTATTATTCGTATTGATGAGAACTTTCCAGTTATGCGGATAGTGACAACTATTCTTATCACTGAAAAGATAAAAATAAAAAACTTAAAAAATAAAACCGACTTCCAAAAACACTAAAAAGCCAAAAAAATAATAATTTTAGGTGCATCGGCCTAGAAGTCGGTGGCAAAATTAACTTAAGGACATCCGTTAGACACCGGACCGGACCACAGTTTTGGAAGTCGGTTTTATTTTTTGTAAAAAGTTTTTATTTGTACGTAATTCCCAGTCTGATTTGTGAGTCTTCAAACAAATAATTTAAAAAAGTTCGCGCTCGCTGCGCTCGCGGCTACTTGTTGCTTTACAGTGTACTTAATCAGGTGCTTTTGTGTCGCAGGATCAAAAAAATTAAGCCTCGATAACTTCATAAGTCAAATATAGCAAAAAAAATATATTAATGGAGACCTCAAAAACAAAACAGTTTGCGCTTCCGACTGCTTGTTACTTTACAGCGCTTTTTAAAACTTATGAACTTTTTGTGTCCCAAAATTAAAAAATTTTTGCGCGCTCGCTTCGCTCGCGCTAATTTTTGCAATTACGTTGTTCTGTCTCGACTTTCATAACTTAAATCTGGCCAACAGTTTGAGCCTACAATGATTTGGAAACATTTTTTTAAGTCCTTTACCTACCAAAAAACTGACTTTCATTCGAACGCTCTTATTTATATTCCTTGTAAAGTACTTCGATCAATATGTACTACTCAAAATCTTTCAATAGATACATCGACGACCTCTGTGGCGCAATGGTCACCAAGCCGGACTGCCGAATCTGAGGTCCCGGGTTCGATTCCCGGTTCGGTCGACATTTGTGTGATGAGCATGCTTGTTGGTCGTGGTCTGGGTGTTACAATATGTATTTATAAATATGTATATGTGTAGCTACATGTAGTTTATCAGTTGTGTTAGCACCCATAACACAAGTTAACTAATAACTTACCATGGGGCTAACCAACCGTGTGTGAAAAAGGTGTCCCGACATTATATGTCCCGACATTATATCGGGTGTGTCGTTCATAATCACATTAAATTCTATCGCATATACTTTATGATAGTCTATGGCGAATTGTAAAAAAAATAACCTAATCCATTCAGTGGTTTAGCCGCAGGAGTCATTTTTCGTTTTTATAATTTACAACATCATGTGTAAAGCAGAGATAAAGTTAGGAGTATCGAAAGTTTTGATCAGTTGACAGCTGTCAGTTTTCAAGGGAAAATTACAGTTGTTTGTAATGACTGACTTCTATATGGTGTTCTAATTTTCGCACATTTTAATTCTATTTACTTTGTTTGAAAAATTCATTTTTTTATTTTTACGTATTTTTGTTTTTTCTTTGTGTTAATGGACATATATTAACCAGTATATTAACGCATTTCATTTAATGTGATTATGAACGACACACCCGATATATACATTATATATATAGGTGGCGCTTGGGTGATGATTGCACCCAGGCGCTACATGAGCTAGAGACGGTCCTGATCTCATGAACCCTTACCAATAGTAAGACAATTGAAGTTTTCACAGAAAATGTTTTACTGTTGCTGCAATAAAAATCGTACGCGGCCTTTTCTGCGTACACAATACCTTTCAAACGTTTAGTCTTCAACCTGAAAAAATTCTCGCGCTTTCTATGATCGCGCTTTCTTGTATTTGTGCTGTATATTTGTTATACAGCAAGAAAGCGTTTTCATCTACTTTTAGTTCACGAACTGAAAAAAAAATTATTATGTCCAATTATGTCCGCGATTATGTCCAAGAAATCGCATTCGCTCAGCTCGGACCATTTTCTACATAAAAACACTTTTTTAACCTCAGTCCTCGACCTGAACAAAAATTTTCGCGCTCGCTTCGCTCGCGCCTTTTTGTTTGGCACGTGTATGTAGTATCCCACCCAAAACAAAAATGTGAAAGGCTGCCAAGTTCGATAATATGGGAATGCTCCGCCTATAAAAGAAGTGAGATCTGAATAAGTACCAAGTTCCATACACATCCCTCAGTTAAAAATAGTTACTTTTTGATGATGTTACTAGGCAATTTTTCAGACACCTTCAATCTAAAGACAATGAATCAAGTATTTAATTTTCTATTAAAACTTGCCAAGAAACATCATCAAAAAGTAACTATTTTTAACTGAGGGATGTGTATGGAACTTGGTACTTATTCAGATCTCACTTCTTTTATAGGCGGAGCATTCCCATATTATCGAACTTGGCAGCCTTTCACATTTTTGTTTTGGGTGGGATTTCATTTATTTTTGTAAGGTTGTTTATTTTATTTTTTTCTTATGATTAAGTCAGTTAAGGAAATGTCTCATTTATACTATCTTTCAGATTTTTGAATATGCACTATGCTTCTTACAAAGAAATGAACTAGATTAACTAAATGAACTAGATATACCAACTGACTGACATGACATGTTATCATATATTATGTTCGTGGATCAAAGTTACACATTCGTTATTTTCAAAAGTGACTCACACTTGGCCGTTTTCAGATTTTTACTTGACTTTGACTAAATACAAACTTTTGTAACGAATGTCAGATCGGTACGACCATTCGAAGATATATTATATAAATATAGAGGTAGATTTAGTTCGTTTTAGTTCCTTAGGGGTATAATCTGAATTATTTTGAAACCGACTCACACTTGGCCATTTTCAGATTTTTTCCCTTTGCCTTGACATAAAGACCTACCTCCATGCTAAATTTCAAGTCAATACGACCATTGGAAGTGGTTTAGGTTTTTGATGAGTGAGTGAGTCAGTCAGTGAGTGTATAGTAAAAATAGCGATTTTCTGACGTCAATATCTCAAGACCAACAATAGGTATATTAATGAAATTTTGTATTTTAGATAAGTGAGGGGGTCTCAACAGATACTAGAAATTTGATATGCGTAAATAAAATAGATTTTGAGTTATAGGGGGGTCAAATTTGGCCCGAAATGGTTCGTGTAATATAACCCACGGCCGGTGTGTCGTTTTTTTTTGCTCGAACTTGGCGGACACACTGCCGTGTGTCTAGATATATGTATACGAGAAATTGCGCTCACTCTGCTCGGGCCATTTTCTACATGAAAACACTTTTCTTAACATTCGTAAAAATTTCGAGCTCGCTATTATCGCGCTTATTGTATTTATACTACTACTTTTAATATTAAAAGAAGTATACGCTACAATATAATATTTTTTGTGACTTGACGCTGGATCCGCCCTTGGTTGTATAGAAGTAAATATAACATGATTAATGAAGGAGGTAGCGTTAATTGCGAGCAACTATTACCTGATAGGTGACTCTCTTGTTAGTGTTAATTACAGAACAGAGGCACGTGTAAAAACAGTGTATTTAATCTCTATTGTTTAACCATCGGCCGTTGTAACGAGAGCAGAATATTGCGTTTCGGTGCAACTGTTTTTCATTTAACTTTTGATTGCATTGAATTTTATCTACAGTTTTTCAGAAGTTACAAAAACTTCTGATGATGTCAATGGATGACATAGATAGGTTGTTGTCTATTATGAGTTACGGGAATTGTTATTGTACTGCAAAAATATAGACGGAAAAAAGAAGATACTTATGATGGAAGGTTATCCGAGCTAAAAATAGCTATGGTTTTATAGACTTATCTCGGGCTGGAAAAGGCCTTTGACCTGGCACTTCAAAGTGGCACGCGCTTTAAGATTAAAAAGTTCTGAATTTTCTATTCCCTATTATTTTATAACTTTATTGATTGTAAACAAAATATTCCAGGTTAGGTTTCCCGTCGCCAATATACGTGAATGTGGTCCGTGACCCGGTGGAGAGGGTGATCTCATGGTACTACTACGTCAGGGCTCCGTGGTACTACGTAGAGAGAAAGAGGGCCTTCCCCGATCTACCGCTGCCCGACCCTGCATGGCTGAAAAAGGTAAGATTCCATTTAACTTCTAAAATAGAAAATTGTGGTTGAAGTTTGGGGTATTTTGGAAGGGAGATTGGTATAATAGTTTTACATCAACCAAGCTTATTTGATGTGTGACTGTTAATAGCTTATCCTGTATACATATGTATATCTCAGGTTATCGGTAAGCGGAATATCATGTCGTTTCCGGCTTAAGAGATTTTGTATTTTTGTTAATGGATACCAATGTCAGTCATTCAGGACATGAATCTTTATATTAAATATTAGCAATATTCTAAAAGTCAAAGTTCTAAATATAAGTACTAGCATATCGTTCATATTACAACAGTTATAAACACATGAGTATATCGTTCATATACACCATTGCCTTTGAACACTCAACCACATGGTGTTCACATTGACACCTACAATGCTACAAAAAAGTCGACATGCAATTATTCATCATAGCTATTATCATCGCGTCGACCTGTTATCTGATCTAGAAGCGTGCACAATGCATGTCAATCGCGTTATGACAGGATAAATAAAAGGGACATTTCACGTGAAGCGGACAGGAAAAAAAAAGTGAGGTTCTGAAAATCGACCACATTCGGCCCATTTGTACTTCTAGTAGGTATGAATGTGTACGCAAAATATTATTTTTGTATAGTGTATATTTACTAAGTTATAGGTTTCAAAAGAATTGTCGTTGATTGGTACTACAATTTTTCGAAAGTAATTTTTCGAATATAACAAATCTACTATAAAATATTTTACATAGCGATACATATTAAAAATATACTGTTCTTTTTGACAGTAAAAAAAAATTCAAAAATTCAAATTAAATTGATGGCCAAAACCGGAAGTAAACTTTTCAAACCAGAATTACAGTCACTTCGACCATTTTTTTTAAATTTTTTTTTCTTTCAAAATATAGCTTAATTGATAATAAAAGTACACTAGAAAATTTAAAATGGGATCTCTATTAGTTTAGGCGATACATAGAATAATATACACCCGCGTCGCAAGGGGCGTCATATGTAGCACTTGCTTAGATCGGTTGGTCTGCGTCAAATAAAATGGCTTGTATAAATTACTGTGATAAAATAGTTCAAACATAATAAAACAACATTGGTACAATACAAGAACTGTTTATTTTGTAATTTTAACAATTTTACAATGGGAATCTACGGCAGAACTGGTCCTCTTTACAAGAAGGCCAGTGGTTGTTGGAACGAAGCTGTGAAACTTTTTGGTTCCTGAAATGGTGACCGTAGACGCAAACCGGGGTTCCAAAAAAATTCTCTGACGCTCTATATCATCTTTAGAACAGAAATAAATGCCGGTTTGTTTTAAAGATGATTTTGCCCATTCATATAATCGCATTGGTGTTATAATTGCTTTACTTGGAGGTAACTGTAAACTTGCACGCGCAGCTAAACGTTTCAGATTCCCCCCCAGACCATCGCATGGCCCCTTTCCGTGAGATGTTGCATGAAAATGCAACTCTGCATCTGCATTAAAATCTTCTTTGTAATAAAACAGATTCACAAAGTTAAATCTATTTTTAAAATGTTGGGAAGCCCCGTCAGTTATGTATATAATTTTTGATCCAACTATCGATTTTTCTAAAAGATGCTTGTGTAGTAGCTTTTGGAAAGCATAAAAGGTGGCTGTGTCATGCTTCAGGTCGTCAGAAATCATAACAATGCTTCCGTGTTTTACTTCATTACCGTCTCTGTAGTAAAAAACTGACGTTAGAAGCGTTGCCTGTGCATTATTCCAGTGAAAGGATTGAGCAGCATCTTGAACAATAAAACTATAGTTTTCTGCAAAATCACATTGTACGAGAATTTGACCTTCATCGATAGTCTCCTTTAGAGTTTTAAAATAAACCGCCTGTTGCTCTGCAATGTAAGCATGAGGTTTCAAAAGGTCCAAAGCGTCACATAACTCATCTACAAAACTGTCGGAAGATAAAAGTCGAGTAGATATCGTGTAGCGGTCTGTGCCATCCCATTTTTCAAACTGCACTTCTGTGACTTGATTGTTATCAAATTGTATTTTTAAATGTTCTCGAATTGCACTTAAGCCTGGACAAGAATTACAGCGTTCATTTGGCGGTGTCTTAGTAGTCATTAAATGACACGTCAGTGTTGGATTGGGACACATCATCTGGCGAAGGCAATCCTTATAAGATGAAAGTTGCATAGCAGACCCAGCTGTAAGATTAGCAATGTCTCCTCCATTCAACATCAATTTCACGTTTTGATGGTAAGTACAAACACATACCATATGTGTTCCGGAGTCGCCTGCGAGGATGCATTGTTTGGGTCTCAGCGTAAAAAACTTTGTTAAGCCTACCTTGATGTTAGGGTATTCATCTTTGAACCTCTGATACAGTTCGTCAATGTTACAGAGAAGGAGCTGTTTCTGTATGTGCGTTCTTCTTCCGTCCTCTAACTTAACAGAAATAAAATCTTTTTTGCCAGGCATTATGCGGCTAATGTCTTCTCTTAGATAAAAATGTTTAACCAGATTCTCCGTCTCGGATGGTAGTTTACGACCACCGCGTGGGTTCGGAGAGGATAAGATACCGAACTGATTGACAAGTTGTTTTGCTTTTCTTGCTTGTCGCCTGGACGTTCCAAATTCTTCTGCAAGTTTATTTTCACTCCATGACGTGGGTGCTATTGTTAATATCATAGTCTTCATAGAAGTAGAAGTAGAAGGATGATTGAATTTCTCTTTTAGCTGATTTAAAATTTCTTCGTTTTCTATGGATGTGTCGGTTTGGGTGGAAATATGTTTAAACTTATCTTCGGGAATAAACGGTTCATCGACAATGTTTTGCGAAGGTTCACTAGATGTTTGACTGCATTGCACAATGTCTTCATTAGGTACTGGAGGAGATTCAGTCAAAAGTCGTTTCCTGCAGGAGGCACATACGTATAGATCTTGTGAAAAACTCCACTTTTGAGCTAAACATTTAGATATTTTTCTTAAATTTTTATATTTTCGATGAAGTACCAAGTGAAATGGATTAAAACATCGATCACCGTACGGCGCCATTAATAATAACAACTGTCACAGATTAAAACGTGCACAAGTGGCTCAGCGGTTAAAGCAACACTAAAGTTTGAATTACGAAACCGCTAGGCGTCATATTTCTATCTCTTTCTTGTAGATAGGTTTGACCGTTTGACTTTGAGACAATAAAGTACTACACGTTACTAACAGATGGCGCTATTAGTCACGTTTCGCAAATAATAAAACTTTTCTACTGCTCCAAAAATGTTTTTTCTTTACAATATATTATTAAATTGTATTTGTATTATGTAGTTATATTTATATTATGTTAATAAAACTTATTTCATATAATTAAATGAGGTTAAATATACGCTAAAACGATATAAAATATTAATAAAGTTGCAATATCGCGCAAAACTGCTCAACCTTGCAAGCGCTACATATGACGCCCCTTGCGACGCGGGTGTATATTATTCTATGTATCGCCTAAACTAATAGAGATCCCATTTTAAATTTTCTAGTGTACTTTTATTATCAATTAAGCTATATTTTGAAAGAAAAAAAAATTAAAAAAAAATGGTCGAAGTGACTGTAATTCTGGTTTGAAAAGTTTACTTCCGGTTTTGGCCATCAATTTATTTTGAATTTTTAAATTTTTTTTTACTGTCAAAAAGAACAGTATATTTTTAATATGTATCGCTATGTAAAATATTTTATAGTAGATTTGTTATATTCGAAAAATTACTTTCGAAAAATTGTAGTACCAATCAACGACAATTCTTTTGAAACCTATAACTTAGTAAATATACACTATACAAAAATAATATTTTGCGTACACATTCATACCTACTAGAAGTACAAATGGGCCGAATGTGGTCGATTTTCAGAACCTCACTTTTTTTTTCCTGTCCGCTTCACGTGAAATGTCCCAAAAGCTAAATAGGGGATTAGTAGCTGATTAAGTGTCGAGATTTTTGCCTTTGATAACTACGTAGTTATGTAATTGCCTTGTTTTTTTAGTGGTTTCAACATTCAACTTAGCAACGAGTTGAATAAGTTTTTCAGTATTTCTGCATAAATACTTAAGTTAGTTTAACGTCAGCCTAGATGAAAATTTGTAGCCTCCGTTTATTATTTCAATTCCCTTAAATAAAGACTTTATGTCTCGTGGTTTTAATAAAGATATTATTTTCTTCGGCGAAAACAGTAGCCATATCACGTTCAATAGAATTGTTTCAATTGCAATACACACTAAGATATTCATGGTTTTCTTACGACCCCGTGTGAGAAACGTGTTAGCTATTAGTTTTTTTTTTTATTGTTACTTAGCAATCGTGGCATGATCTCCATTCGTTTATGTACGAGATACGTTTTTATTTGCTAACGGTGAAAATGATCTGGTTTGAAATAAAGCGCTTCATGCAGCCATGATTATCGCTGCAGCACATATTGTTCGTGATTGCAGTTTGGCTAGAATTACTTGGAAACACTTTATAGTGTACCTACCCTGTAAACGTGTGGGTAATAAGATGATCGTAACCAGCCATATATTAGGCTGAATAGCATAATCTGGAGATGCAGGCACGATTCTTGATCGCCAATATTTTTATGTATCGGTGAAAATGGTATCTTGTCGTTTTTTTATTGTATAAAAAATCCAATATCGTGAGGTCTGCATTTTTCACAAAGACTTGCCTAATTAACCTGAACTTGGCAAACTACATTCTTGGAAACTTGTTAAACTTGGTATCGTAATATTTTTTCTTAAATCCGAGAAAAACATTCTCTTATCCACACAGTTACAGCAAAAACATCTGAAATACTTACAAACTTTATTTGGCTGTTTTCGGTAACTTACAAAAAATCAATGTTTTTGTGAAGTAAACTGTCAGATAGGCATCGAATCACAGCGGGTTGATCGGCCGTCAATTTGCCGAAGAATCGGTTAAAATTGAACACGTGCCGAGCCGCTAGCTGCGAGTTAGTTGATCCTTGATACCATTACCCAGGAATGTTATGGGCTACCTACAGTTGCTGTACAATATCAACTATGTGATAACCTGTTGGTTCGATTATCAGGTTATAATAGGAATTGTTTTATTCGTTGAAGAGATTATACGTTACGTAGTTCTTGAACAGGTCACAAATATGAAGCCTCAACAATTTGTGAAGGCAATCTTATAGTAAAGAGTGAAGTCCCGAAATTAGCGCAGCAAACCGTTATGTTTACGACCTCTAATATAACATGCTAAGCTGACATAGACATCATTAGACTTAACATACATATACGTACAACTCAAACAATAACTTGTTCCTATCACGATTTCTCTCAACACAATAGCAGAACAATTATACCCCATCTCATCTCTGGTGTATAAATCAATTTTTAATGCGACCGTTAACGCCATGGCCAATAACCATGGTATTATCATTACGGGCCAGTAAACTCTCAAGCTTTCGCGATTTACTTGCTCCGAAAACCCACTTCAAGCCCATCAAATTCCACCATCCAGAATATAATTGACAACCGATTTTCCGATTGTAGTTTCGATTCGATTCTGTGTCTAATTTCCCCATTTTTTCAAGAGAGGCCCGTTAGTGCTGTCAGAACATTCATTCAGTAGAACAGTGGAATCCCATGGTCAAGAGTTCAGATCGACCAGATCACTCGGTCACGACGCTATCGGGCACGAATCGATGCTCACGATCGATCACTTACAAAGAAAAGTAAATCGATGCAATGCGTCTAACGATTCACGGATTAATTGGGTTAATGTATTGATGGGAATGATACATCAGTTTTGAGCAGTTAACGAGCTACTAGTGATGTTCACTGCGTTAATAGAACAGTGTTGTGCGCCATAACTACTGTGTTATTGAATCGAATAGATAATGGGTTTATGATACTTTTTAATTTTATAATTATTATTAATTTGGTAATCTGTGTTGCAGTAGCATTTCTAGTTTCTTCCAATTGCTTATGAGATTGAATAACTATTAGATTTTATGAATGAAAATTGTACCTATCATTTGGCTATTGCGCCCTATAGTTTTAGTAGGAGTTATTTTTTTGTTTTGCAACTGCTATTAACTTTAAGGTATAATTAAAATCATTATGCACGGCTCTTAAATCCCTTTTATCTGTGAGAAGAAATAATTAAAGAACTCAGTTACAGGTCCTTTATCGTACATAACTCGTTATTGCTATTTTAGTAGCAATTGCCATTCGGATTCTTAATCTAGAATCTAAACTGGTCACTTAAATTGCATATTTGCACCTTAGTGAGATGGTGCAATCGTGATCGAGAGGGCTATAAGGATTGTATTTTATGAGAATTGACGCCAATGGCACCTTTATGACTGTTTAATCTCGTCTTGTTAAATGAATCGCACATACATTTCAAGTGTTTTTATTTAAATTAATTAAGGGCTTTTATAGTCAGGAGAATAATATGAAGGATCAAGTATGGAAAGTAATAGTTTATTTTTTTTTTGCAAAGAAACCTAAAAGCGATTTGAGGTTTTCATGATAGCATGCAAAATCCAATGACCTACATTTAATAGGTATTTCTAAACTTAATGTAAACACATTTAGAATGTAACTAATCAAAATTAGGTCACAAGCCGAAACTAATTATTGTTGTGGTAAAAGCTCGTTAAAATCTGAACCGGTACATTTAGATAAGTAATTTGCGAAAGCCTAGATATTTTGTATCACAATTTGAATAACCGTCAAAATATTTACTGACGAAACAATTGAAGCCAACGGTTAATTAATTGTGAGGGTATGAATTTCGTCCGTAAAATAAGAATCAAGCCTCAGTTTTAAATAAATTAGTATTAAACTTTAATTAATCATAATAATAATATGTATTATTAAATCCAGCCTATCACTAAGCTCCTTAACGTATTTTTTCATCTCGTCATGCTTAGCAAACAGAACAGAATGATGAAGTACTCTTATATTTTTATTTTATCTTTAGACATTGAATGTTTTTTCTCTCTAAAATCCTCATCATTTGAATGGTGTCTTTAACTTCTCTCAAAGTCTCTCTCTCCATTTGTTGAAAATGCTTTAAACATAAAGGGCCTTACTACAAAAACTTTAAACCCTGTTTTACACTTGTCTAATAAAATTTTGGCTGCAAAATGAACCATATGTCAACGTCATAATTTGACATTTTTTTAGACAAGGCATAAACTGACGTTAAAAAGTTTTTGTGGTAAGACGGAAAATGACTAAAATCTAACATGAAACTACACCAAATCTCTAAGATTTTATAGAAGCTTATTCGAATATGCAAATACTACTATAAAGCCAGTAGGAGAGTATTGGGGCATCTGGATCAAATGATGATCCAGATACCCCAATACTCTCTTTTCAAAATGAGTACTGTATTCAGAATTTTCTATTCAAAACGAGACTTCTATTCAAAAACCTTTATTCAAAGTAAGACCTCTATTCACTGAATTAAATAAGTATCGTATCCAGAATTCTCTTTTCAAAATGAGACTTCTATTCAAAAACCTTTATTCAAAGTAAGACCTCTATTCACTGAATTAAATAAGTATCGTATCCAGAATTCTCTTTTCAAAATGAGACTTCTATTCAAAAACCTTTATTCAAAGTAAGACCTCTATTCACTAAACTAAATAAGTACTGTATTCAGAATTCTCTATTCAGAATGAGACTTCTATTCAAAAACCTTTATTTAAAGTAAGACAACTATCTTAGTTACTTAGAGACCCATCTATAGTAAAAAGGTGGTCCCTCAATACTTACCTTGTCTTTTAGGTAACTTCAATTTAATATGTTTCCTGAATTGCATTCCCGTATATAATTATATCACGTTTATATATTGTACGTTATTTATGTTGCAACTGCTTACAAACAGCATTTATTTAGACAAATCGAATGAGCGGTTCATACTAACAGACAAGAGCTGTTCTATGTCTTTGGAAAGCAAATAACATTATTTGATGTTAAAATCATAGGTGTTCCGGAAATAAAACTAGAAACTAATGTAAGATGATGATTTATTTATGTTAATAGAGTTCTTAAATAAAGACTTTATTTTCTACACACCACTTATTTAAACAAAATACATTTCTTAAAGCACATATATTGTTATGATGTAAACAACATACAATATCTGGAGAAGTTGAATAAGTGTTATACAATGTTTCTAAACTAGGACATTTTTTACTCTCTAAATTATGTACATTATCTATTTCTAAGATATCTTTTAACCATACCACTTTTTCACTACCTTTAGTATACACAGATTTATTTTTAAAAAAATTACCGAAATTAGCTTTATAGTTAAAATATGGTACGAAGCCCTCGTTCCAGTTTATTCCTTTGTTTTTTTCTATCCAAGCTATTCGCGATCGTTCTTTTTTAGACAAAGTATAAAACGGTTGAGGTGGTTTTATCAATAAAACCTGAATGCGTCCTTTGCACATTATTGCTATTTCTTTTGGAATAAAATTGTTTCCTTCAGTTTTAAACCCTTGGACGTCAACGATAACATTCATGATAGTTTTCTCACAATATTACTTAAAGGTCTGTATTCGTAAAGTCGATCGTTTATAATTAAACAATAGGCAGATGTATTATCTGGAATATCTTCAGAACATTCAACTTCTATTCTCACGTCAACTGGTCCCGTTTTAAGTGAATCGTTCTGTCTTGAGCAATCAATCACAAAAACTGGAGCTATTTCTTTGAATTGATTTAAGCTCAGCAACGGATCAACGCCTAAGTTGTAGTAAGACTGACGAAAATTAGTAAACATCTCATATAATATACTATATTTGCCTTCATGAAATTTCAGATTAAGAGAGTCATACGGATAGTATTGCGAGTTTAGAAACAATTTAATATTGCTTACATTGCAATGATCAAATAAGGCAGAGCTTCTATTTTTGTTTGCTTTTCGGTTCGTTTGCAAACCAAATATCACAAACCTGGGTTTCTCTAGCTGGGAAGTAGTCTTAACTGACCATGAATGTTTCGTTGTTCGTGGCAGCAATGGATATTCATACAAATCCCAATTTCTAAATGCTATCTGTATGGAACGATCTCTCTCTAGGCTCTTGAGCAATAATAATTTATTACGATCTGAAACTTTAATATGCGGCACACGCCACTGTATTTTCTGTATGTCGATTTCTACGTTATCATTTTTTTCTGTAAGCACACAGCATAATGCGGAGCTACTTCGTTGTAATATAAGTTCATGTTTACAATTGATAATAATTTTGTCATAGTCTTCTGCAAATCCCAGTATTCTATTTAATGGTACAATAGCACTAAAATATCCATTTTCTAGTTTTGTACCATTTAAGTTCCATCCCCAAACTGCAGCAGCTTTACTTTCACCTTCATTCATTGAGACATATGATTTTAAGGTTGTTGTAATACCAGCATTTTTAATACGATCGATTTCAACACCATTCAATTCGTACCTAATATCTTGAAACAAATATGACATGGGGTTGTTTATAAAAACAACATCCTTTTTAACTATTTTTCCTGCAGGATCTTTACTAGATACACTTGCATACCCTTCTATATAAATGGAACTTCCTGATGGTAATAAGTACAAATCTTGTTGGTGAATGGGTATTCTGATTTCATCATTTTCTTTAAAACTGGTAGTATATGGATTGTAGCTATGGATCTCATAGCTCTCAATAGAGTTGTCATGTTGTGGTAAATCCATTATTTGCAGCATTTTTTAATTTAATTTTAATCCAATATCTCGTAGAAATTGTTTATTTTCTTTTGTAATCTTTTTTATTTTTATCGTTTTGAGACGTCTCTCTTCTTTGAAGATAGGAAGGGAAATATTACATTTTCCTCTCACATTAGTTGTTTTATAGAAGACCAACATTTTATTCTAAATTTACAAAAGAGATTAGGTATCTTAAATAATTCAAATAACACGACTAGTGCTTGTCATCACTTACATCCTTAGAATGCGAAGATGATTAAAGAAATAAGTATTTTATAATTAGTGTGAGTTACAAGGGTATAAATAATTTTGTAATATAGAATAATAAAAGACCTTTAATTAGGTTACGATATTTTATTACTTTTCCAAAATGATTTCAGAAATTTTAGACACAAGTGTCCACAATTGTACAAGTGATCACGCTGTATGTTTTCATAATTATACTGAATATTTTTCTTTCCTATGTACTTCATAAATTCTTTAGGAGGTTTTAAGTTACCATAACTGTCGAAATATTCTATGTAGTCATTTATTTTGCCATAGGCTACCCAATGAGTACCGGTGTTTTTAGAAGAGTCAAGATTGATCACTCCGCATTCTATTGATGAAACTTTATCCGGTAATTTATCTCTCATAAATACACCTCGGAAGAATGGAATATTATTTGAATGCTTAATTATATCAATATTGGTTAAAGCTCTATTGGGTAGCCGAGAGTTTAGTTTTTTTTCTTTGTGACATAAATCCCTAAACCATCTTTGTAAGGTTTGAGGTGTAACCCTCTTCCAATCAATAACGTTTCCATTTCCTTGTTGTGTCGTTCCGATTCGGCTAATTGTTTCTTGGCTATTTTATATGCATTAATAGCTTTTACAATCCCAGCAGCACCTCCTGCCAAACTGCCTGCAGCAGATAATCCAGCAAATATCGGTACTAACGGAAGAAATCCACCAGTTTTTGGTACTGGAATTATCCTGGGTAATTTTATCGGAAAATCGGATGCAAAGTCTTTAGCTGCTGTGTAAGCTAATTCCATCAATGCTTTCTTACATGAAGGTTTAATTTTTTTTATATGCTTTTTAGTATGAGAAACAACTTTTTTAAGAGTTTTCTTAAAACCAGCTCCTGATCTTGTTTGACTGGTGAGTTTATTTGAGGTTGTTTGCTTACTTTTGTTTGCTATGTCACTTCGTCTTATTTTCATTGTTATTTCTTTAATTTTCTCCAAAGAAATAGCAATGCAATTTAATTTTATTCGAAACAAATACAGGACTTAGTTGTTTAAAGAGCAAATCCGTAATGAATAGTAATCATATATGTATTTCCTTAAATACAGTTTAGAATTATTTATTTTTTTCACTTAAGTATACTTATAATACATTTGTTTTATCGATCCAGCTGTTTTCACTAGGAGGAAGTCCGAGCCATTTAACATATACCTGGTTTCCTTTTCGTTTTAAAACCTTTTCAACTAAGTATACATCAGGATGGTTGGTTTTCTGAAGTTCTTGTGGATAAAAAGCTCCTAGTATAGGACGACATCTTGCATCTTCTAACAAATAAGTCCTTGGATTCGTTTCTTGTATTTTTTTAATCTTGAATATTTCTGTGGACCAGTTTGGGTAATATCCTTTATCAAAACATCCTTTGTATTTACTTATTCTAACAAAGTCACCGATGTTAAATTTCCTACCCGTTGTTTTCTTCCTACATTCTGCTAGGTGAATGTATCTCCGCAATATGTTCCTTTTATTGATATGGTTTACAGAAGCTGGTGATTGTCCAATAGTTCTATGAGTAGCGTTATTGTACTCATTTACTTTTTTGTCGAGTGTTCCATTATACCAATTATAATTTCCGTTAAGACTAAATTCTTTGTATAGTTTATTCTTCAAAGTTCTTATTAATCTTTCAACGATTGAGGCTTTTTTAGTGGAATATGTAGAATAATGGTTGATTTTATACTTTCTCACAATATTTTTGAATTTATCATTATAAAATTCTTTTCCTAGATCTGTTTGCAAATTTTTTGGAACACGTCCTTTAGCTAATAGAGCTTTAAACTCTTCTGATACCTGTTGCTTATTCTTTCGTTTCAGAGGAATTGCCCAAGCGTATTTTGAAAAGGTGTCAATGATTACCAGTATATATTTATAACCACTATTCACTTTCGAAATTGCTTGCATATCCATCAAATCAGCTTGCCAAAGATCATCAATATCTTTAAGTATGACCTGCCTTCTCGGAAAGTTAATTCTTGCACATTTATGAATTTCATTTATGACGTCTACTTTGCTCATAATGCTTGTTTAATTTTCCTGCTATTTCTTTTAACTCAATACTTTTTTCAACATTTCTTATCCTATAGTCTAAATTTAAAATTAGTTTCTTCAATTCTTCAATTTTTTTAAAAGCACCATCAACTTTTAAAATAAATTGCTCTTCAGTAATAATTTTATTTCTACTAGATTCCTCAATAGTGTTTTCAATTCGCTCAATATTTACGCTACTATCAGCTCTGACTGATGTTTGTTCTGTGTGAATATAATTAACATGTACATGTTCATTCATCTTCCGTAAAAGTAAGTAACTGAGAATATTTCAAAGCTTATTATTCTTTTATAATACCAGCCTCTTTTAACTCTTCTACTATGGATAGAATTTCATTGTCATGATTTGTATGACCAGCATGTTTTGAAGAAATCAGGAGTTTCAATCTTTCAATTAATTCATTAGGGTCATCCCAATAAACATAATCTGTATTGCTTTTATATTTTTTTAAGGTTGGTAAGTTGCCACCACTTTTTGGTTGCATTACCTGCTCTTCTACTTGAACATCATTTTGTTGTGAAAATAAAGGTTTGATAATTTGACGATATTTCAAACTTTTGTCTCCTTTTATTTGACCATTTGAGTGAAAGTCTCGTTTGTGTGCATGTGTATTATGAAGCATATCTTTGTAGACAATTTTATCTACTTCAGTTACCAAACTTAGGTTGGGTTTATTGCGTAGCAAAAGTTCTTTTAAACCTGGTGTTAATTCATAATGCTTATTGTTTATAGTGACTATATTTGTTTTTTGTGAATCATTGACGTTATTTGAAAGAGAAAGTGTTACCTTAGAATTTCCCATCATAAGATTTTTGTTTTCACTACGTATCCCAAATGGTACATTTATGTTATTCTCATAAATTTCCATCATATCTTCTTTGTTCAGTGAAATTAGTGAATCGGTGGACTTTTTTACATGATTTCTTGATAGAGTGTCTTTATATTCAGAATGTGCACTATGGTCTGTTTTTATAAATTCTTTAAAACTTTCATAATCTAGAGATGAGCTGAGTTTTCCAAATGTATTGTTTTCATCTTTAGAAATGTCAAATATCTTTATATCTTTATCATTCACTTTAACTAAAGTTTCCAAGGGATCGGTTATTGGTTTAAACGCCTTTTTAAATTTTAAATTAGCGTTATCTTCTTCATCTTGTAATATTTTTATTTTATTTTTTATAGTATCTGCTGATTTTATTAATTGTTCCTTAATATTAATATCCATCGTTTGATTTTCAATCATACGCAACTGTTATTTACAGCTATTGGAAGTCGATTGATATGTTTTTCCATTGCGCGGGTATATATGCATATTCTAAAGGCATATAAATGTATCGAAGCCTTGTCTGTATCTTCCTTTATTAAGAGCGCAATCTTTATTTATTAATAAAAAATCAAACCGATCCTGCCATATCATAGAGCAAAGTTTTTTAAATTTTAACCACTCCATATCCGTATTTACATGCTCATTGTAAATATGTTTTAAATTTTTCTCGTCCTGTCTGAAGATAATTATAAGATTAACGTTGTCTCGTATTAGTTGTTTAGGTATTTTGGAATAGGTTTGTGATAAATAAAAACAATCTATGTGTTTATGCCTTCCCATTGCAAAATAATTACGAATGTTAACTTGTTTTTCACATGCAACGTCATCAAAAATCATTAATGAGTTAGCTAAAGCATTATTGGGATGTATTATTTCTTTATTATCATTGAAGACCGAGAATTTAGCACTAGGAACATTCTTCATAACTTGTTTTAGAAAACAATACTTTGGCTGGAAAGCTGTCTTAGAGTATAAATATATATGCTTGAATTTCAAACCGTTTTCATGCAATATTAAATTGAGCATTACATTCGTTTTCCCGCAGTTAGATGGACCACATATTATACATCTGATTGTATTAGGCAAAAGTGCACTGTGTTTTATTTTGTGTGATTGATTTTCTAACTTTATATTACTAATTTCTAAAGTCTGGGGTTGCTTGATGAACTTCATTGTGAAAAGTGAGGCAAAATAACGTTACTAGTCTATTTATATGTTTACAGGTTATCAACAAATAAAAATCAACAAAGAGTAAGTAGCATACGTATATTTTTACTTATAATTAAAGTACAGTTATTATAAAATACAATATTAGTATTTAATACATTATACTAAAACTATTAATACACAATACTAAAACTATAATACATTAACTAAAATAGAGTTTTATAGTGACCCCAAGGTAATGTCTCAATTTGATTTGGGAGTATGTATCGTTTATCATCGTTTTTGTTCATCACCACTTTGTTCACTTCTTGTGTGTATAATACATGCTTGATTGACCTAATCATATTCATTTTACATGATTTACTCTCATTATGAAATAATGCCTTATTGTAATGCGATATATCTAGTCTATTTGTAACTGATTTTGAAATACCTTTTGCTTTTTTTATTTGTACTTTGGAAGATAGCAAACAGTAAAGTTTCGCTCTTAAGCCAGTGAATTCAGTGATCACGTCACCACCTAGTTCATCTTTAAAGAGTCCAGGAACTTTTTCATTTATTCGTGGTATTAAATAAGGATTATCTAAATGAAAATTACTTGTGTCAAAATCTTTTAAATTATTTTTTATATCACTGTAAATATCTTTTGTATATATTAAATAGAGTAGACTGTCAGTGTCTGTGTAACAAAGTCTTATATTATTCATGTATTTCTTTTTCATATTATAATGATACTGATAAAGATGTAATTTAGCATATTCTAAAACACTGAAGCCTATATAAATTGGTCTGTCTAAAAAAATTTTCTCGGGTTTTAGCTGAACTGCTACTAAATTTTCTGAAAATACAGATACAGATTTAAAATTAGGTTTACAAATTAGCTTTTCAGCACCATGTTGCTTATTTGTAATATTATCTACATCAACCCATTTTGTCGCTAATTTAATATCTACTTGTTTTCGTTTATTTTCAATCGTTTTACCGAAAATAGAATTATTTAAAAGCTTGAAAAAATCTTTCTCGAATGTAGTTGTGGATGCTTGACGCAGGCTAGTGTTTAAATCAATATATTTTTTTAAATATTCTTCTTGTCTAAATGTTAGAATACGGTGGATTTTTCTTAAAACAAGTCCGTTTTTCAAACATTCCTGTAAATGAGTGTAATGAATTACATAATTAAATTTATCATATAAATTAGCTATAAGTTTAGCTGTCTTTCCCCCTGGTGGTATAAACTTTTCAGGAGCAAAAGGTAAATCACTATGAAAATCATGTACGTGCTCGGGATATTCGAGATCTACTTCTAATATAAAACCATATTGACTTTCATCCGATATACTCATTACATCAAAGCAATTAACTTCCTTCTGATTTAGAAAACGAAACTCTGTAATTGGGAACTTTTTAGTCATTGCGTAACCATACAGATTATTGCAATCGAGATATATCAAATAACTAGAAGGTTCTAGATCATTAAATTCTGGCAAATATTTATTGTTAGCCTTCGCATGACGTAATGAGCACTGTGCTAGACCACCGCGTATGCCCTTCTCTAGCATTTGATACATTTCTAAGTCATCTATTAAATCAAGCTCAACCTGTGTATAGAGCAGCATAGCATCCCAGCTTAAACTAGGTGCAGTTACGTAGTAGGCAGGATCTAATTTATAATATTTTAAACTTATATTTCTGAAATTTTCAAATATATCGCACAATAATAAAACATCACATTTCAGGTATAGATCAGTATACTCGCCAATAGTTGTTATTTTAAATGCATCCCATACAGTTTTTGCATGCTTATATTCTTCATCGGTAATATGCTCCATTTTCAATGTGTTATAAAAGAATTCTTTCGGAGGAAGTTTTGTTTCTTCATACTTTTTCCAAGTATTCATGTAATCATAAGGATAAATACCTTTAGTTTTGAGCAAATATATTAAATTATCATTTCTCATTTCCGTTGATAAATGCAAAAAATCTTTATCTGTCAAACTTTTGCTTAGTGCATCTAAACTTGAGCTTAGAAACTGAAACGAATCAATAAATTTAATTTGTACAGGACGGTTACTATTATCATGATCTATGTATTTAGTAATGGTTAAATATTTTTCTTTAGTTTTGGGTATTATTTTAATATGACCTTTATGTTTTGCTAATTCTTTTATAAAAAGATGGGAATCATAATTCGATAAATTATGAAAAATTACAGGTATAAATGGACATACTCTAAACATTAGATTACATTGAGTATGTGCAGGTCCTCTATACTTTCCTGTCACATGATCGTGGTCACGCACTTTATCGTCGAGTAACAAGCGATCACAAATATGACAAGTACTTGCATTGTTATATTGGGTTTGTTCTTTTTTAGTTAAAGGTATCATTTGTTTTTTAATTAATAATATATCATTTATTTTCTTCACATCTTCTATTAATCTAGTGATAAATACCTCCACACAATCTAGACCTCTATATGTTACATATCTATTTTGGCGGGGATCATGTGAACAACATATGTAATATGCAAAACATGAAGGTTGGTGTTTTTTTAAATTATGTGTGTTTTCAGATTTCTTTTCGAAACAATTTACCAATAGACTTTCAAAGTCTGCGTAAATTACATAGTTGATTTTTTGTTTTCGTTCATAATTCTTGAAACCCAGTTTACTATTTTTATCAGGTAAAATTGATAAAGTTTTAGAACAGATATGAGATCTATACTTAGTTTCACAGCTATAAAATTGTAAACATGACTCACACAGAAAAAAATTACCTTTATGATTTGTTACTTGTCCTCGTACTAAACGTGCCAGGTCTTTGATAAGACAGTAATGACTCATTCCTTTTCTTTCTAAATATAACAAATTTACATGTATAGATCTTCTTTTGTTTGTTAAATATAGAGGGCCGGTTACTGTTTCGCTCTTATTTTCTACTCCATAGACATTGATACTTATATTATTGTTGGTCTCAAATAATTTTATGTCTTCATATGAAACAGGGAAAGACATCCCTTCAATATTAAATATAGAACTGTAATGTGGATACGAATTAGTCCTGCATACATTCTTCTTAACGGGATATAATGAAGCTACTACACTCCATAAAAAGCAGCAATTGTCATTATTTTGAATATTAATACAACTTTTCGAGTTTTTAAGTTTTTTTGGTAATTCAAGGTAAGTACCACCTCTCATAGGACAATATTTATTAACATTGATTTCAAGATGGCTCACTGATTTAAAAGACCATCCAGATTCTTTGTGTTCGAATTCTGACATTTTGCATTTTAAAAGTTCAATAGCATTCGAATAGAAGTCACTTAAAATCGTGTTATTACAAATAACTTTATATTTCGTATTAAACGACTTAAGTTGTTGCTCACTTGTTTTTGGTAACACAAAGTGGGCAAACAACTCGAAGTTAATCTTGACACAAGTATTCTTCAATAAAGACATATGTATAAGTTTCAGGACATCGTTCGTATTCTCACACAAGAATGCTTCGGGTGTACAGTATTCAACACCTTGTGCAGGGTTTAAACGATATGTTATGATTCTGTTTTTGAAAGCACTTGCAATTACAAAGATATTGTTAAAATGGCTTTGAACTAAACTATTTGACTTATGTACATTAGTTCTTAAATGATATTTCAATTCAGTTTTCGGTAATTCAATCTGACATTTTTTGCATATTATTAATTCATTGTTAGGATCATGGATATCAATTTCTTTTTCTATTAATTCATTACTAGGATTATGGATATCAATATCTTTTTCTATTAATTCATTATTAGGTTCATTGATATCAATTCCGGATTCTTTTTCAATCTTCCGCGAGGAAGATACTCGAGGTGCTGTAAAATAAAACAATAATAGATCTAAATGTATTTTTTATACGTGAATAAATTGTAATTACAAACTAAGTAATTGAGTAAATACTGATTGATTACATTATTGACATGAAAGCATTTCAAGTCAGTCATCATTTAAAAATAAACAGCAATAAAAGAAATATAAGATTACATGTACCTATTACATTTATAAGTATTTTTAAAGTTTTTTTTGTAAATAGAAAAAAAAAAAATCGTAAATATAAAGAAACGTTAATAGTAACTGCTTACAAACTCTAAAGGACAGTTCTTAAACTCCCGCCTGGTCTCGTCAATAAAGTCTTTAAGCCGAGCCCATGCTGGCGTATTATTTTCAGTGCGATTTTTTATTGAAATAATTGAATGACGCCACCGATTTATAGGTGCGACATGTTCTATCGTTTTCACATCATAAATTTTTAATTCTATGTAGTAAGGGCCCTGTTTTAACTCATCGGTTTGCCGGCTTAAGCCGTTTGCAACCCTACGTGTGAAATAGGAGTATAAGGGAGTTATTTTTTTATTACCCTTTAAATTACTTGCTGCTATCTCTTCACGATCATCGTCGCTGTCACTACCAAATAAGTCATGGCTCGTGGTCTTCATATCGCTTCTCTGGGGCTTCATAACAGGACTGATGGGATGAACAGTAGGCGACATCGTCTTGAGCTTCTTCTTCTTACTGTCCGGATGCGATGATTTGCTGGCGCTTCTCTTAGCAGCATCGCCGGAGCGTGAAGATGAAGACGCTGATGACGAATCCTTCACGTGTTTCACCCGTGTCTGTTGTTCCTCATATTCGTCTTCGGAGGGAAAGAGGTGATCAGCAGAAGTTGGTCCCGACCTGAACAAAAATACAGATAAAATAATTAGAATCAATAAAATAAAAAAGGATTAGGTACCCAGATACCATAGTCACAGGTAAATAGTTCGAATATAATAATCGAAAAAGGTGAATAGTTCGAATGAAGAAATAGATTACATTGTGATTGTATTGAATCTATACAAACATTTTATTCTGTTCATTCATTAGAATCATTCAATATTATTATTTTTTATATAATAAAAATAACAGATTAATAGATAATTATATCAGGACATGTAATGAATGAATAGATGAGTATTATAATAACAGGATATACAGGTAGGTACTTACATTCTTGAGGATTTGATTGAATAAGTTAACACTTTTGATAAAATTAAACTTGCACGCTGATTTAGTTCAGGAGTGATTTGTGTTGTTATTCGGGAGCCGTTTATATAGGCCTAAAAATCACGTCATTCTAACCAAATATGTAAAAATGCACGCTTGCAAAAAATAAAAACTAGTTGTCACACGTGGTTTTACCCGCGTCCCGATGGATTTAATTCCCGTACCAGGACAAAATATAGCCTATGTTCAACGCATTTAGTGTAGCTACCTAATAGTGAAAGAATTCGGTTTGATCGTTTCGGAGCCTATTCGCGGCAAACAAAAAAATAAACAAACAAACAATCAAATCTTGCCTCTTTATAATATTAGTAGAGAAATGCTGAGACTGCAGATGCTGCCATATAAAGATTATTTGCGATGGTGCATACGAGCGTTTAAATTGTAGCGTTTTCGGTAGCTCAGTCAGGCAGACAATCGTTTGTAAATCGCATATTATGTAGATGTTCTACCAATTGTAGAAACGATGTATAGCAACTTCTACCCACGATCGACGCAAAACAAGCAGTTTATAAACTTTTTCCATGTATAGGTAGGAAATATGTTTATCAGCAGAAACGCTGCGGTTTGCACGCTCGCGTACATTATTTCAACTTCTTACACGTGGAGTACCCAAATAAGAACTTGAATCTCACGTTTCTATAGTATATTTAAAAACAATGTATAATTATGTATTTAATTTTATAATTTTGAACCTTAATGACAAGAAAAAACAAAATGCGAGTAAGTATAAAACCAGAATAAAATCCTGGAGAAATCACATTCCCGTTGAATATCTCGTTCTACAATGTCGGTAAGTCAGCCTTTTCTAAATAATCAAACATTATTTTTATTTTTGATACTTTTTATTCAAATAATATCTACATAATAATTCTACTTAACCATTGTATACTTACGAATAGAAACAGTTGATATTTAAAATAATAATTTTAATTATGTATTGTTTCAGAACTCCAGTGATATTTTCATCAATGATTCATCATGCTCCCAAATACCGGCAGCGCAACAACTACGTCAAAATGTTTTGAACTACCTAGAGAGGGAAAGACCGTTCCGGTATGATGAAATAAGATCGAGTCCATCGTACTCTCCGATTCCAGCAGCATCAAGAGAAAGACCCTTTCAATTCGAAGAAAGACCGAGCAGCAGCGGCCCTGAAAGAGTTCCTAATAGTAAAAAACGAGGGACCAAAACTTTGTATTCGTACATTAAAAAGCCTGCAAAGGGTTTACAATCGAAAGTAATACGGATCCAAATCTATGATGCAGAAGATTTAAAAAGTTCTAAATTATGTGAGTGTAGGGCTAATGTATGCGCTCAGCATATTGTTGAAAATGTGTTTAACGATGATATATACAAGTGCGCAAAAGATATGATAAGTAAAATTCAAAAGAAACTGTAAATAATTCATAAATAAACAATATTACTGATGTCTGTCTTTTAATTACCAGATTAACCTATTATTAAACAAGCATTGCTCACTTATGTACCTACTTACCTACCTACTCAACTGTATATAAATTAATTACCTATTCGTTTTATCAAACATAATTCCTATTGTTTGATGTATAGGTACCTATTTGAGTATATATCTGCTCATATCTTATGAACTTAAGCCTGATTGAATCATATTCAATAGTAGCAATTTTTATATGAATAAACATACATTGGTATAGTTACGGAGGCCTATGATGGGTAGAATCAGAATGGAATGCGCTCAGTTTCCTTTACGGGAATATGTAAACATTCTAACGCACCTAGCAACGCTCGCCAGTTGGATCATTTATAATTCATAACCATTAATCATTATTAGGTAAATGCTTTTTATTAAATGCTATATTGTGTTTTTGCTCTCCAAAGACATAGAACAGCTCTTGTCTGTTAGTATGAACCGCTCATTCGATTTGTTTAAATAAATGCTGTTTGTAAGCAGTTGCAACATAAATAACGTACAATATATAAACGTGATATAATTATATACGGGAATGCAATTCAGGAAACATATTAAATTGAAGTTACCTAAAAGACAAGGTAAGTATTGAGGGACCACCTTTTTACTATAGATGGGTCTCTAAGTAACTAAGATAGTTGTCTTACTTTAAATAAAGGTTTTTGAATAGAAGTCTCATTTTGAAAAGAGAATTCTGGATACGATACTTATTTAATTCAGTGAATAGAGGTCTTACTTTGAATAAAGGTTTTTGAATAGAAGTCTCATTTTGAAAAGAGAATTCTGGATACGATATTTATTTAATTCAGTGAATAGAGGTCTTACTTTGAATAAAGGTTTTTGAATAGAAGTCTCATATTGAAAAGAGAATTCTGAATACAGTACTCATTTTGAAAAGAGAGTATTGGGGTATCTGGATCATCATTTGATCCAGATGCCCCAATACTCTCCTACTAAAGCCATTTCCATTTATGAATTATAGATCATGTAATGCCGCCCACTCGCCCTATTTTCACTCGCCACTATCTTGCCTACACGCGATGCGTATCTAAGAAGCCGGCTATCGATCAAAAGGCTCAGGAAATGCATTATTGTGGCTTTTCCGCACTCAAACTAGGTACAAATGGCCGACATGCTCTCGATTCGCGAAGCTGTTTCGAATACCTTTCTTAGATTATGGTGGTCTTTGGAATAACTAGTAAGATTTGCTGTAACTGTTTTATTTTTGTGATTACCATTTCAAAACTATTTAAGCGTAATACGGTGGAATTGTGTAATTATGAGTAGTGAAGTTGTAGACAAGAATGATTGCGATTTCCACTGTTATCAGAGGGATCTTGCTAATTAGGTACCTACTATATCATTTAAAGTTATGCAGTAATTGGTCTAATCAATAGTGAAACTCTAGCTAGGCCTGGTAGGCAGATCAATATAAGTGATTCCTGTTATCGCTGTGACATGAATAGAAAGCGATAGTACTTTTGACTACGTGTCTTTGATACGCAGAAGAATTCGAACATGCATTAGAACCTCATTAAACCAACAGATCTAATTTCGTTGATAAACTGGATGATTGCAGACACCCAATCAGCCTACCGTTTCAATATACGCATGTGTTGTGCACCTACATAGGTAATATACCAATGGAATAAGTTTTTAAGTTCACGCCTTGAAGAGAGCTCGCCAACTTAGTTAGCACCGCATAAAAAATAAATTAGTTTTACATAAGCAAAAAAATTGATGATATAATTACTTGTGCAAAAAACTGAAAGTACTTAGTATTTAGTCTGACCTGTGATAATAAGCGTTCGATAATTAAAAATATTGTTCGACAAAATAGATGGGAGGATGACGAGGTAACATAATGTATGTAAAAACTAATATGTACCTGTGTATGAACATCTTTATTATTAGTTCGTCTGTCGCCTGTGGCACTAAAACATAATAAGGAAGGTTTTTTGGTTACGCCCCTCATTTTTTTTTCGAATTTTATTTCGGTTCTATTTTCCGCCAACGGTTTTACCCACCTCCTGTTTGATCTATTTCATGCAGTCAGATAAAAGTAGCCTAGAGCCTACCTTAGTAAATGGGCTGTCTAATACTGAAAGAATACTTACTTCAGATCGGCCCAGTAGTTCCTGTGATTTTCGCCTTCAACATAACAATCTCTTCAGTTTTATTTTAGGTATTAGTACGTATAGATTTATTTATTAACTCATTATAATATGTAATTCCAGGACTTTGAAACCTGTGTCCTGAGCGGAGATCGCGAGTGCCGCTACGTGGAAGGCCAGACTCACGAAGGTATCGGCGACCATCGGAGACAGACGCTATTCTTCTGTGGACACGAACCACAGTGCACGTAAGTATAGAAATATATTATACATTTGTTTTAATTTGAACTGGTAGGCTTGCTAATCCCTCTAACTTAAATATGCAAAGTTTCCAGAGTGGGTTAAGTTGGTATATCTATTTGTTATGTTTGGTAGGTACTTGCGTGTTGTTGCGTTGGTCTAGCTGTCGCAAGTGCGGCTGCTGATCACGAGGTCTCGGGTTCGATTCCCGAGTCGGGCCGAAATCGCTTTGTGGGTTTTAGAAGACTTTCACAAAGCAGCCCGGAGCCTGGAAGTTGGTGATTGATACACCCGTGCATCGGAGAGCACGTAAATGTCGGTCCTGCGCCTGATCTCTCTCCGGTCGTGTCGGATTTGCCGTCCCATCGGGTTATGAGAGTGAAGGATGAATAGGGAGTGCACCTGCGTCTGCGCAAGTGTTTGTGCACTATAATATGTCCTGCGCAATTGGCTGATCTCCTTAAATGAGAACAGCCGCCGTAGCCGATAATCGGCTAGGAGGACATCATCATCATCATCATCATCATCACTTGCATGTTGTGCAAACAAAAGAAAATCAGGATTTGTTAAAATCCATTCCATTTTCATAATTTGTTAAAACTCAGGAATCAGCATACGGTCTTCATCCAACCTTATCATTAGATGGTCGATTATATTTTGTATACATCTGCTTAGTATTAACAAGATGTATAAAGATTGAAATTACAAAACAAAATGAGCCTGCGCAATGCACGTCTGAGCAAACATTGCTATGACTATCTCTGAAGGCGCTTAAAGTGTTATTCGCCGATTTCAACATCCATATTGCATTACTTATCCGAAATATTGACTCCTTATAAATTCACAACTGTAGGCACTTCACTAAACTGGAACATAGTACATATGTATTTAATAATTAGACTACTGCAAAAAAATAATGGCTCAGTTATTTGGGTAATGTTATTATTGTGTTTATATTTATTTTAGCCGCATATGATTTTTAAAGTGATTTTCCAATTTAAACAGTTTAAATCACGATTGCTTACAATTTCTTCTTTCGTATTCCAGCCCCTTCAACAGTGTGGAAGCCCTGCAGCGCGCCAAGCGCGTGGTAGAGGAGCAATACGCCGTAGTGGGTGTCCTCGAAGACATGAACTCGACGCTGCTGGCGCTGGAGAGATACGTGCCCAGGTTCTTCCAGGGAGCACTCAAACTGTACTGGGGTTAGTATTTACGTAGATAAGTCCCAGATACTGCAGAATAAACTGTTGGCCTACATGAAGTTTGATACGACACTAACATTCTTTCATTCATCTTAATTTGTGAGCCCGATCAAACTATCTGCCGAATGGAAAACTTATTTCCAGTGTGCAGAGACTCTTATAGTGAAAGTTACAGTCTTGGGTATTGGTCTCGTTTGGTATTGGGTATTGGTTATCCTCAACGAGACCAACAGGATACATAAAATATAATGCTCTTTCACTTTAACATTCATTTTTAATGACTTATTTTCAAATCCACAATCTATGCCCAAAATATTTAATATTGCTGTGCTCTAGCAGGGTCATGTACCTAATTATATGTATAACTTCTTGTAAACTACATGATTGCAATAAATGACTATGACTAAATTGGTTCAATTCAAAAGAAATGTGTCCTTGTCAGGAAGTAAGAAATTAATCATACGCCGATTACCGAGTACTGCCTAATTGTCCAACACAAACCATATGATAGGTATGCGGTATCGACTTGACCTACCTCACTCAACTGCGTAAATCCTCTCGAGCTATTAATAGCGACCAGATATTGCATTTGGTGCGTCATGTGTTATCAATTCAAACTGTTATGATGTTATGTAGGTAGAATTACCAGATATAACGAAATAACTGTTGCCTGTAGTCTGCGTCGCAAGGGAACATTTTCCCCTCATGGATAAAATGTAGCCTAGTTACATATGTCCAGTCTTGAGCTCTAGAATCTAAATTATCTCATCATCATCAAACTCATTTTTTAGCGTTCTGCTGCTGGGCACACAAAGAAAGCACACGTTAATGGCCACGCTTGCTCAATGAGGGTTGATGATTCTGAATCACAATCAAACTCTGAACTTTATTCCTCTTTTAAATGTCTAGTCTAGTTTCATTGGTTTTGTAGTTTTAATCTAACAGCGCGAACAGACCGACTCTTGCATTTATAACATTAATAGGGATAAAATAAGGATCTCTAAACTCTTAAATTCGACATATTTACATAATATTCACCTCATACCATTTCCAAATTACAGAAGAGATGAACACATTCAGCCGGATCAACCGCAACGCCTTCAAGCCACCAGTCTCCGAAGAAGTCAAGCAGATCGTCCGAGCAAACTTCACTAGGGAGATAGAATTCTACGAGTTTTGCAAGCAGAGGTTACATATGCAACTTAGGGCTCTTAGGGACCCCACGATCACAGTCCCTACGCCTCGAAGCCTCCGGACACGGAGGGCACATAAGACCCCAAGAGTATAACCGTATTAATCTGATGGGTAGCCCATCCCTTCTAGACTTTGAAGTGAGGAGTTGAATTTCAAAACGGAGGACTGATGATGTATCCAGTGACTGAAACGTGATATTTGAGTTCTTTGTCAATTGATTTTTAGACTATTCTTGTGAAGGCTTGTTTGTGGTAATGTTGGATTTTTATTTGGTCTCTTCGTTTCAAAATAACCCCTTTTTTGAAAATTTTATTAAAATTAAATGGATCTTCTGGCTATTTGATCGAATTTAAGTTACAAATTAAAATACCCTTCGGTGAATTACCACTCAAATATTTCGGAAATACACGGTCACAAAAGTATTGTAAAGTCGTTATTCCTCTCTTTGATATGCCTTTACTTAAAATACAAGTTTGTATATACGTAGGTTCGTTAAAACAAGACTTACCTGTCTTTCTGATAGATAACAATTACTGTAGTTTATTATTTATGTGAATAAAGATTATGTATAGAAAAGCGAATGAAAATAGTAACGGTGTACATTTTGCCAGTAAATTGATAAACTAATGACGAATTAGTATATTTAAATGATTAGCCGTAAAGCTTCGTATTGTTTGTTGTTGTGTAAGCGTGATCGCCGCCATCTTGGCTATTGGCGCGAAAATGTAACTATTTATTGTAATTAATTATTTAAGTGATGTCCATATTTTTATATTAAGCGGCAACCGTTATAAGTACAGCTTCCATTTTTTATGAAATTGTATATTTTAGTAATAATGCCTTAGCTTAAGAAAACTGTCTCCTAAAGGACGGTCATACTGTTATATTATTGTGTAATACAGAGTGAAATCGTTCAGAACTCTGTCAGTCTCTCCCTAAATCTCTACCTGATGATCTGTACCTTAGGCTGCATTCAATTATTTATTACGCGATCAAATTAAAGTGTAATTGTGATATAATATTTTGCTAATTGTTAAGATTCTGTAATTAAAGTACTTACATAGTGTTATACCTTTTTTTTTGTTTCTTCTAGAGACCTACGACTTGGTATATAACAGATGTAGTCCCACGTTGGGCGCCATTATACGTATAATATGAATTAGATATCTGTTGAATACAACTGCACAAGTTTTCACGATTCAGGTATGTCCGGCTGCACCTGGGATGAGTCCATAGTAATTATGTATACCAAAACCTTTTAGCCCACTTACCAAAACTTCGACTTTTGACCTCGAATATCGAGGTGGTCGATGTGGTCTTTAATATTTTACTTTAAATAATAGTGAACCTAAGGTATCCACCAACTTTTGCGACTGCGAATTTCTGTTATTTAAGCGCCATTATATGTTTGAATTGACTGAGCCATATATCCCGATTTATGATGAGCAAGTATTAGACATTCCTTATATTTTATCATTAATTCTGAAGACCAGTGTGGCTAGTTCAATTCTTTAACGAACTGGATTTCCTTGTTTTCTTGTTTGAAGCACCTGATCATATTTACCTACATTTTGTCTGATTTCATTTGACCATTTGCTAAAATTTAATTTAAGGAACATGCTTAATCCAAATACAGGAAATAACTATTGATATTTCAGGGCATATAAGATAAACCACAAGATCATAATTATGCACATTAATTTATTAGGTATGTATTTATTATAAAACAGGAGTCAATTATAAGAGTAACAATAATAGTTCATAAGGATAGCATTCAAATTGTTTAAAATTAATATGGCCACATTTTAAGAATTCAGGTACATATACAAAATAGACAAAAGATCGGCCTAATAAATAAATTATAATATCGCTTAAAAGTAACAATAATTTAATTTCGTAATTTCTAATAGTCTCATTTATTAAAATCTCAAAACTGAATTAACAATTGGCTATTATTTATCAGTTCTCACATAGGAAGTATGTCATGATACCGTGATTATAAAAATATAAAATATAAATATATCCAGATTAAAACATCGATATAAAATATTTTAGTTACAATATTCGCATAGGATTCGTAGTTTCGAAACATTTTTAATAACATTGTTCTTATTCTTATACTACTTTAACTATTTAAAAACTTTACAACGGCGTAACAAGGAAGATATATTATGTCACCAAAGATGCTATAACTAGGGATATTCGTATTATCTACAGTTCATTAAGACGTTATGTGAATAAAATCTTTCTTTCTAGGTGATACCGTGATACTCTTAACTCGACATATTATAATTATTACAAAGGTCTAATAATGTCATAAAAATGTATTAAAATATTAATTAATATCATTCAGAATTCGTCTCTCTTATATTATGTACAAGGAGAGGCGCGGCCGCACTCACCGCACACACAAACATCACATTTTATTGTCCTACGGGACGCTACGCTACAGTTAACATAGTATGAACGAAAATCTATGAAATATACAAACATTCTATATTAACTCGAAACATCGTTATTGCAAAATGGCACTCTGAAGACGAGTCGCACACTCGTCGATTTCAATATCTACGCCTAGTCTAATTTATATCACAAGTACGCTTTACAACGTGAAGCCTCATCAATTGAAGAGCTCAGGACGCCCGCTCTGCCTCGCCCGGGGCCGCCGGCGGGCAGCCCGCGCAGGAATGTGGTCGCCGGCCCGCGCGGCGGCGGACGCGCTGCTCGTCGCCTCGACACTGTCACCTCGCGGCTCTTCGCGGCCGCGTCAGTAGAACGACGGGTGCCAGTCCACAGTGGGGTGCAGCGGACCCGACGCTGCCGGCGCGTTCGTCGCACTGGCGGCTGTCATCGGGCCCAGCGCCAAGCAGTCGAAGCAGTAGTTAGCGCCGCTGTTGCTGTCCCAGAACTGTTGGCCCTTGCACAAGAATCTCACGGCCAGCTCCAACCGCTGTCCCGACGATATCGCCGGAGCGTACAATACAAATTGGAAGCGGTCTGAGAAACCGTCGCACGATCCCTGCACATAGGACGCTTGCAGGTCCGTGTACGTTTTCCACCTGTTCATTGTGTAGCGTATGTGTACAGTCTTATGGAAGTCCAGGTTTCGTACGCGCACGGAGCCGCACACGGTGACGTGTACGCCGTCGCATACTCGCGCACTTTCAAGGCACACATTTTGCGTTTCGAGTTTATCTGTGATGTCCACTGGTAGTTGGAATAGTGGAACCAGTGTGAGTGCTCCAAGCCGAGGTGCAGGCCGGGCAGGTGGGGTACTCTGGACATCACACCCAGTGAGGTCGTCATATGCGGATTTTGGTACAACTGGAATTTCATCCATAAAGGTTTTAACATCCGCAAGATCCAGTCCTAAGACATCCGCAAAACGAACGATCTTTTTACGTCCTGGCGTACCGGGTGGCGTTTTACCAGTTTTGAGTGAAGAGCAGCGCCGAACACGTTGTGGTCGGTCATCTTCTATTTCTGTTTCTGTTTGTTTTTGATCTTCATCATTACTTTCTGCACTCAAAATGGACGGCTCGACTTCAGGTGTAGGCAATACTTCGTTTTCTATAGGAACTTCACTGGTTATTATGTGTAACGGTTCAGGCCTATGATCGTTGCGTGTAACTTTTTCTGTCTCTAAAACTTGTTCTGGGGCTTCTGTCGGCGTTTCCTCATCAAGCGGAATTTCAGCTTCAGCGAGTGATAAGTTTTCCACGCATTCTGTTGTGTAGGTTTCGGTGCTTTTCTCATTTTGAAAGTCTTCCTCAAATTCAACAATGTCTGAAGGTTCACTCTTGGCAGATTCGAATTCTGAGTCACTGTCTAATGTGGCACTTTGAAAGTTAGTTAAACTAAAAGAGTCTGTTTCTAAGGCAGCAATGGGTTTGGCGGCACAGTCGATTTCATCGAAGCTATTTTGACGAGCACAACCCTCAAAAGTAATGGCCGAATATAAACGTTTATCTGCGTGTCCATTTTCCCTGGGAATTGGCTGAAGTTTCACTGGTGGAGTGCACTCCGTATAAAAGGCGGTAGAAAATATGAAACCATTTTTCGTTTTGTCTGGTTGCTGTAATAAAAATTTTGTTTGTTCTTTAGGTTTTTCGGGTTCAGAGTCAACGTCGTAAAACGGTTGTTCTTGGTTGTCGGTAGGAGATCTTTCAGGGAAGGCGGGCTCGTACTCATCGACGGGGCTGGAGGGGCTCTCGCACTCGAGCTCGAAGTCGTAGAAGGTGTCGAGGTCTCGTGCGGCGGTGGAGGTGGTTGCCCGGTGCGGCACGGTGGCGTCGCGCGTCAGCCAGCTGCTCTCGCAGTGGTCGTCGCTGGCGCCGCCGAGGTTGCTGAGCCGCGAGTGCAGGTCGCGCGCGAACGCCGCGGCACGCCTGCCGCACGACATCGGCAGCAGCGAGGTCAGTCCGCACTGCGACCCTGCTCGATCTCCGCTCATCTGCGTCTGAAACATACAAATTCAACTATTACATACTGAACCGCTTGCAGATTGTTTTCTGGTGAGGAGGCTATTTATAATATAAAGGTGACCTAGATGGTTATTTTATTCATTTTGGCACCGACAGAGATCGTAAGAGAGCGAAATAACAGCTGCATACAAAATGCAAGAATTCAAAACTTTCAGCCTATTTTGGTACCGAAAGAATGCATTTTCTGCACAGCCAGATTTTCTATAAATCTTGTCAACTTATGCGGTCATCAGCTATTTATTCTTCGCTATCACAAAATGAATGTTGAATGTCAAAAGTGAACGACCTCGATAAGATAATAAAATTACATTGCTTCTCTGTGAGCAGAGGGACCCACGGACACATGAACTAGATAGTATAAATGCACAGCTGATGTAAGTACAATTATGCTGCACATCCTATGTAAAATTTATATGTCTAGTCTTAGCCCTCCTAGCAACCCTGCAAGACCCGATTTATCGTAATAGTACTTAATCAAATGCCTCATAATGATACAATAAATATCGCGAATGAAGTGGAACTATTTGAATATATGTAGAGTTGGAAAATTGAAAATAAATCGAAGTAGATACTGAAATTCTTCAAAATATTTATGAGAAATCTCAGACAAAATATTTCCCAAATCATATTTTATTTGGCGCTAGGATCAATCAAAGTGTCACAAATTTTGTGAGATTCAAGGAAAGTGCCACTTTCTTGCAGGTGCGTGTCAGCTGTTGCACTGTGAAGGTCAGTGGCCGACCTATTTAAGAGACAAGCTAAGTGGGTCGCCTAGCCTTGACCTCCATGCCAGTCAACTCTTGTGACACATGCTGATAAAATCAAACTGCCCAATCAGTTGTAATTGTCATGAACATCTCGTCTTTTAGTGTCGATAATAAATTGACGGGAACGAACAAGTACTCTCAATGAGGCCGCGCGATACAAAATAAAAAAGGGCGGTGAAAGAGGAACTTTAATCATTAATGAGGACGTCGTTGACAATAAGACTACAGTAACCCGATAGCTTGAAGATTTGCCAAGAGAAAATATAACAATAACCTAGAAATCACACATCAATCATTTCATTAATGTTCCAGAATGTCAAAAGGTCAGATAATTCCAGCACACAGCGTCGCTGATGCGGTTTTATTTTGATTTGCTGTAGCGGACGAGCTCGTTTATTACCGCAAACGTTCTGTTTGTTGTCTTCAAAATTGATCTTAATTAAAGTGAGCTGTTGCGAAATTGAATTGAATGCGCGTGACAGTGACGAGAGTGGACATTTGATAACAGGCCATTTATCCTGTATACAGATACAGGTACGTATGGATTTAGAAAGTTTGATAGCATGTAGTTGAAGATGTTTCGTAATTAGATTCGGGTGCCAAAAGTAACGTCACGGAAGCGGGGGCGACCGAACGAGCATCTGGCGACGGCAGTGGTGGCGCAAGTCCGGTTCGATGACGAACGTGATAGTTAATTCTAGCAGCTTTCGGAAGTCACTGAATCAATTTGTTTAGATAAGTCTGGATGTTGCGGTTCCAAGTTAGGTGTGTCACGAGCACTGCCAAAACAAATATCGCGCGTGTTGATATGACACAAGACGCGCATCATATTTACTGAAATTATGATCCGTAGCCAAAAGGAGGCCACTCGACGTGACTATACTAATATGAATTATTGTTTATGATGCTTGCGATTTTAATGCGTTGAGTAATAGCAACCTATGAATGAACATCGAAATTGGAAGATTACACATACGATCCTCATGTGGTACATTGTAAGGACTGTACTCGTGTCTTTCAGTTTTCCAGTAAATCTGACACCACCAACTATTCTAACATCTTTATCGTCATCATAAAATCAGAGTAAAACGTGTCAACAATTCCAAGAACATTATTCAAATCCCTAATTATTAAGATCTATTTCTGAAGACCCCTAATGCGTAGGATCTGCATATGTGGTGGACACTCGTGTATAGTCACATGAACCTACGTCACTGAGTAAAGCGAACCGGTACATTTTCGTAGGAGGTACATTTTCAGTTAAATATAGTTCAGTAATGCATCGCGGCATCAGTGGCCAGGCCGCCATTATCCAATCAGGCCGACTCGGTCACCGCTCCGAGGCTCGCAACCACGCCACTCGTTATTGTTCATAAATAATGGCCGACTCAATTCTCGTAATGTATTATTACTACACGATTTGCGAGAAACAATGAAGAGTCTGATGGTGGTCCTGGACTTTGCATGTGAAAGTGGCTTTCAGCTGCTTACGAAAATTCTTCGACTAACTTTTAGGAAATTCTTTGATTTTGTATACATTCGTCCATGTTATGTTCTCGAAACATTCCTAGAAGCAGAATCGGACCTATTTACCGAAGGCTCTTTCCTCAAAGATAGCAACTACAATTACAAACAGAATGAAGCTCAATAAAGCTCCAATAGGTCCACATTATCTCAAGTGGGTTTTCACATGTACTAGCACACAATGATAACTAGCCAAGAAAGTTGATAACAAAGGAGTTATCGAAGAAACAACAAGCTTGTATAAAGAACAGTGTCATGTGTGTGTGTCTGTCTGTTTGTAAACACTGGAAACGTCTTTCACAGGTGATTGGCCAAGGTGACTGGATGTAGAGAAAGCACTCATTCATCAGTACAATGATAACCTTTTAATATTACATCTTTATTCTTGGCATAATTATTGATGTAAATAGGTTTTGTTGGTTAATAGGCCATTATTTATAAAGTATAGTTGATTTCTTTAAACCCAAACTATTTTTTTTTTACTTTCGAAACCTCAAGATAGCTGCACGGTTCCAAGGAGTGCGACTCATGGAGATGAACCGGCAAGAAACTCCATAGACACTCTTTCAAAGTAGCAGTGTTTTCTTTCGTATCTACTAGTTATTCCAGGAAAAGTACAATGGAAATGCAGCTAATAAAATGTACCTACATCGGGGCTTATACTGAAAGGTATTATTTTCCAGTGGAAAGTTTTTATATTGACAGTTGATTGATATTAAAAGTACATAAAGATAAGCTTGTCAGGTGGTAATTTCTTTTATTGCTTGTTGTAGTCATTACTTTCATATAAACAGTGACATTTTCTTATGCATTTTGATAATTATAATCATACTAGCTTTTGCCCGCGACTTCGTTCGCATGATATAGTGACTTCCGGCATATTTTTGGTTTGACCAATAGATGGCGTTATATGTCCGGAATATATTTTTTTTTTTTTAAATAAAAACTATCCTATGTCCTTTCTCAAGTTCCAAACTATGTCTGTACCAAATTTCACACAAATCGGTTCAGTAGTTTAGGCGTGAAGAAAAGACAGACAGACAGACAGACAGACAGACAGACAGACAGACAGAGTTACTTTCACATTTATAATATTAGTTAGGATTAGGATTAAGTGTATGTAGTTATTTCTCAGGTCTCGGTCTCGGTCTCAGGGAAAATTGACAACGATACGTAGGTATATCAACTTATCGTCTTCATAACAACAAAACTTGAATTTCTAGTTTCTCTTGAAGCTATTAGCCGTGTTCAAATATAGCATTTAAAGTCAAATCATTTCTGTACATATTTGCCAATATCTGTTCATATGAATGTCCTGTGTGACCTTTCTCAGCTTATTTTATCCAAGACTTAATTGTTTCACCAATTAGCGTCATGTTGCAAATTTATGCCTACAAACAAAATGCCTACGAAAAAATTGTGCTCTATCATGACCTCAGTCAGCATCATTCAGCAAGTTTATCAAATGTTTCTAGGAGGAGTCTAGAAAAAACCCCAGGCAATTACTTAATTGAGACGCTGAACAAACTTGAGGAAAATAGATGTGTCCATAGTCCATACATTAGCATCAAACCTTGCCTATTCATGTACATCTTCGTCAATAGACTGTAGACCGAGACGAACCACAAGACATACATATTCGCCTGTCGGGATGTTTGCAACAAACAATCGGGTCGGGGCAGATCCTTTATTCTATAATGGTTCATCCATTTATTCATAGAACTGTAGTTATCAATCGTGCGACTGCGCACGCACCCACCGTTTAGGGTTTGGCGCATAAATCTGAATTGCTATAAGTACTGGTGGAATCAATTGCCTAGGTATTGAGAGTAATGTATGTTGACAAGAATCTACGCTAGCAAAACTACATTAGTAGCCAGACTCTTCGTATTCCCAAACGTGTTTCACTTGGGAAGGGTTCGGAAGTCCTCATTTTACAATACAGTTTTCCTGATTTTGAAGTCAGTCAGTCGTGGTAATGTAGCGGAAATTTCGAACTCGTTCATAACTTTCGTCCTTCGCATTATTTATGCATCATTAGAAAGCTCTTTATTGCTGCCAAGAAAACGTTAATAACTTGTGCAGCAGCTTTTACAAAAATAATTCAAAACTAGCTGTAAAGCAGTAAAATTTACGACGTACGTTAAGTAAAATTAATAATAATATACGGGAAACTTCATCATGACAATAGAATTTAGAAAATGTTGGCATGCATCCTCCTTGTATCGAATACAATAACGCTGTCCATTCTTAATTTCTTATCAATTTCCTTTATAACCTCACAGACTAATATACTATGGCTATTTAATATAAATTACGAATTTTCCATCATAATCCATCATTCCATTATTAGTTCTCTCAAGAGATTGAGCTTACAGTTGATAGTATATTCAAAAACGACAATTAATTTATGTAATAACTCATATCATTTATAATACCCACGCTGGGCATAAATTCTGTGATGAATGGATTATACCTTTTTTTTTTTTTTTTATCGACGTAAAATCATCAAATGACCCCTCCCGCTGTGGGTTAGCAGCGGTGAGGGAGTGTCAGACTCTTACTGACTAAAATCGTCGTGTTCCGTCATAGGCCTTTTATGTACCAGGGCCGCGGTATCTCTTTCGAACAACCCGCAGCAATGGATTATACCTACAATCTACATGTATGAGAAAAGTATCGAGGGCGTATAAATTAATATTTAACTGTTACTCGATATAGGTTGTTTGTATCGCCGTGTCGCATATTTTTCATGGTTCCATAATAATAAGCCTTTTGTAGGTCGGTGACCGTTCAACTATTTCGCTTCTGATCAAACCAGATAATTAAATAATTCTTCTTTGTAATTAATCAATCAATCACAAATGAGGAAAATATTGAAATTACAAACTTGTAATCAGATTACAACAATAACAAAATAAACTGTATATTATGCGAAGCGGAAAAATTGACAAGTGTTTTTGGGTTGTCCTAACAACGTAATAGCAGCTGTGTTTAAAAAATAAATAATAATCAAGATAATGAAGCATTCCTCACAAGTGCCTACAACTACAAGAATTAGATGCGTGTCGTCACAAGGCGCTCAATGAAGTTCGATAAGCCTGGTCATTGAACCGCAGATAAGGCACAATTGCACGCGACATCGTCCGATACAGTAAGTATTGCCAAAGAGACCATTGTAGCGCTCCTCTATTTAGCGTGCACTTTAACGTTGCAATTATTATGAGTGATTTTATAACCAGCCACTTCAGAAAGCCTCCATTCAGAAAAGATGACGTACCTACCAGCTATTGTGAATGATCTAATAAGAGGATTTTCTTTGACATCAAAGTGATTTACATAATATATGTAATGAGGAGTATTGTGTCGTCAAGGTATCACACATTGACCATCGAGGATAAGCGGATGCAGAAAGATGCATTGCAGGTTTTAATATTCCAAGCGGTATTTTGCATTTTGATGTTACAACTTACAACACAACGTATTTATCCTACCTAAGTGAAGTCGGATTTTTAAGACATCGTTTGTATTCACATCACAGAATTTGATGTTCCTTTTGACACTACCGAGTTAAGTAGTTGTAAAAGGACTTTTCAAAATTTGAGAGCAACGTGAAGAATTTTTAAGGAAAATGGTATTTTAACGTTATCTCGATCGCTCTCATTAATCAAAAGGTGATGGCTTAATTAAAGTTTTCTAACTATTCTGTATAGGTGTATTTCTGTATAGGTGTTATCTTGTTTGACAATTTTTTTCTTGTTTGACTGTGGGAGTACGAAGATTTTAATTTTGTTTAGGATTAATAGTCCTTTTTAATACTTAATTTGACGTCTATTACCTAGCATCTTCGGTAGATGCTTTAAGAAAGTAGGTATGTAAATAGAAAATAAACTCTGTCTTGAAACGTACATAAATATAAATCAAGTAAAAACTGCCCCTATCTAGTTAGTTAGGTATTATGTTTGAGTTAACTATCTTAATATTTGACCAGACATCCCAAATATAAATTATTTTATGATAACAGTGAGACAAATACTCTCACAAAAAAGTTTAGTGAGCAAAGATGAAACATAAATAAACTGATTTAAAAATCGCTTTAACTCAGATATGTTATGAATGGTATTGTTTATATAGATATGTATTTTCTATTATTAATAATAAAATTTAAAATATTAGGTACTTTATTATGTCATCTCATGTGGTATTATAATATTATTGTTATGAATTATTTCTTTGTTATCAAATACCTACCCAATAGGTTCGTTAGGTATGTTATGAACACTTGAAAAAACAGACAAAACGTCTGTAACTGGTGGCAACAATGTTATCAGAATGATTATAAAATTATGATCGAGGTATAACATCGTATGTTACAGATACCCTTTATCGGATTCTTACAATACGTACTTGTAGATAAAGGGAACGAAAGTAAAACAAATAAGTCATTGATGTGTACGTGAAAGTTAGCATTAAGTAGAGCCCTTATCTTGTTTAATGTACCTGTCATATCAGACTGATAAACTGAAAATTTCAGTAGACCCGACAATTTGCTGAAAATTAATACAATTCGAGTTTTGGAATGATTTCATGGCAAGAATCGAGATTCTCTCTATTGAGACAGAGAAGATTTGAAGGGGTCCTTTGATGGTACTATAAAAGTCAAAAAAGTGTGTGTTTAAAAGTAATTGAGCAAAGTTACTGGCAAGCCATGATTTGATTAAGTTCTTGTCTACCTCTGTTACTATTTGTTTTGGTCGTACGAAAACCATTTTAGTTTGCCTTTTGTTTATTAGCTATTGTGCCGTGTGCGGAACTAAAATAATGTTTAATTAGGGTTTAAGAATACGAAACAAAATTTTATTAAGTATGTAAAACGTCGACCATACTAGTAAATTCTTCATTCAAAAATAGTCATTTTAACAGGTATTATACTTATAATTAAAATGAGTCACCTTGTAAGTCAAAACATAGTCGTGCAAAATAAAGTTTAATGTATGAATGTTCTGTTTAATATTCATTAGGAATTTATTTACTTTCAATCAGGCAATGACCGCCAAAACACATTGTTTTAATAGAAAGGTTAACCGCGAAACTACTCGTGTGACTTTTTAAGGAATATTTTTGGAAGAACCGTGTATGTAACATGTGACGTAAATGACTCACCCACACCAAGAAGTTTTCTTCACGCACTGTCATAGACAATCCTGGATGACATATGACCCTGATTTCAAAGACCTTGACATTGAAACTATACGATATCTATTACTAGTGATATTTTCACATTATTTACGTGCTTATCGTTTTTTCAGACACTTCACTAGAACATAACGTAACCAGGTGAACTAGACGAGCGAAGGCCCACTTACATACTGATAAGACTCAACACGCATGATTAAGCAAACATTAACGAATTTTAAAAATGTAGCCAAAAAACTAAAATCTTATTGATTGGTACTAATTTATTTATTTTTTTAATTCTCCAAAGAAAGCTATTAGTATTAATATGACAGTTGATACCATTAAACTGGTTGACCAAAAGTGAGAGACACATCAGAGGGCGAATAGCGGTCGTTGCGTTCGTGTGCGTTGCCATCACGATGGTCACACACACACGCATGCTGGCGCGTTCCATGAAACAATACACATACGAACTGACGGAGACTCATCGCTTCACCTTATCACTACTCGAACAATACTCGATTAACTACTCCTTCAATTTCGAAGACTACGAAAGGAGACAGAATACACCAGCTCTATCTAGGAATATTTTTATCAGATTACGATGACGCATATCATCGGAGTTTAAACAAATATGCTACTTTCATTACGTACAAAATAGCTGATATTGGCGATAAGCCAACAGAAATAGATGCATTAGAATTTTTATTGATATAGGATTAATCAATTTCAGATTGGGATTTGAATGGTTTCCAAAAGCTAAGCTATAACTATTGAAAGACCGTCATTGTGGATCATTGAGACATGTGCGGAAGTATACAGCTACTTAAAATTACCTATGTTAATACTAGACTGACACTGTAGATAAATGAAAGAATTTCGTTCTTTAGTTTGATGTCAAAAAAGGGAAAGTTCGAAGCAATTAGGTACGCGTAACACTTGTAAGTCAAAATCACCGCAACGATGAGGAAAATGACAGGCTTGCGTTAAATGCCAACTATTTCTGCAAAACTCATTAGTAATTCGGATAGCAACAGTTGAACGTAATTACAAATGTCATGAATGATCGTAAAAATTGTTAAATAACGCAATTACAGGTTCAGGAACATCCTCGTCCACGAAGTTAATCGTGACTTTCACTTTGTGTACTAAAATAGTGCGCAGACGCATTCAGACGTCAGACAGACATAAATAGGTGTAGTGATCACGCGCTTGGCACTAGACATATACTGCCTTCACTATGCCCCCTCACTCATCGGACCATTGTTAGATATTTAGACTATTTGTAAACAAAGAAGGCGCGCCCCTCACTGCTGGCTTCCTATTCGTTTTGGCAAGAGTGCATCATCTTCTAGTTTCCTTGCATCATTGGTTGTAACTACACCCTCAATGTTGAGTGGCCTTGTCTCGTCCTTGAACTGACAGTTGATATGATCTACTTTACAATATATTTTTTGTGCTATGTTAGTATCATATGTATTAGATTACTATTATAGTTTACTATTATTTTTCATGACATTGATATCATAATACCAAAAAACCCCAGATACCTATGTCTATTTTAGATGTGTGCACAACTGGCAGCCTACAAAAATGACAAATGGCAATTGAAAATTTTGTAGAAGTGATACTTTATGTCTGAATTCAATATCGATTAATAATGGGGCAAGATTTAAATGCTCATAAATCGAACATAAAATTAATAAATGAAATGCAAGTTCGCGTGACTCTGTTGCCGTTCATCCCCAGGCAGCATCAGCCCACGACATAACGGTACTCGAATAACTACGGCTTTATTATTATTCAAACCACCGGGAGCGAGATGGAAATTAAAGGTTATAAGCGCGACAAGCTATTACTGTGATAGTTAAAGCGCACCGCAATGATTCTATCAACACGATGCTAATACTAGACTCGGCACCTGAAGAAAATCGCCTGACAGATTAAAGGGCTGTAAATAAGGAAAGTAATGGTTTAAGACCGAGTAATTCGATACTAGACGACTCGGCTACAGAAGCAATTGATCGTTCAAACCATGTAGATCTTGTAGACATGATTGCAATCATTAAAGTGTACGCGAAGCAAATTAGCCCCACGATAAACGAAGGAGGAGAATCCATGTCAAAGTCAATGAAAGAGAGAAACTAATTATAATTCTTAATTAAAACACGCAGGAGGAGTAGCCGTTATAACTCGTTCTGACATCAACGCCATACTAGGCTAAGCTGTTTACATCTCCGATATCCATGTTCATAGTTAATTTACAACGTTCAAGAGTGCAGCAGTGCGGTGCATTGCAGCAACTGCGCTCGATTGTCAGTCCACAACCGGTTCTGAAGAAAATTCAATGCACTTTCACAAACACGACATTTCATTATAGGTTTCCCATAAAGAATTTCATATGAGTGCAAACGCACATTCCTTATATGTCGGTCCCGATGGGAAACGACAAAAATGTTTTTAAATTCTTCTTTGAATTCGCTTTCTGCGATTTAATTCGTGCGGATGTTTGATTCGGGAGCAATAACATTGATCGGAAAGACGTCGTATTTTACTTGTCAATTCGGTACCGTTGCGATGCTTGTTTAAATATTTAAGTGGCCATCGGACGATCAATTATGACTACATCAAGCAAGCGCCCTCGCCTCGCCTTTCTATTATGTTTGTAAACAACAATTGAAAATCTGACAGTCAAATGTTAACAACCACCGAATTAGCTTCTATTATGATTTTTGTCTTATTGTTTCGACAGTTGTCATAGCATTAGAGTTTATTTGCAAGATTTCTCTCTACTAGCTTATCATAAAGTCGATAGTTTTGTTGCGGAAAACTGCAATATGAATGCAAGGTTCATACAAGATCTGCTTACTCTTTATGGGCCGTAAATGCATCTATAAATATACGTCACCTAACATGTGGAAACTTAAGTACATTTCAATGTCCAGTTAGCCACATTTCAATGTTTTTCTCTTTTAGATCTGACATAATCTAAACTACAGTTAAATACGTATGTATCTCATGTTCCGTTTACCAAACATTTCCTTCAAACAAATCACTTTTAACGCGTTTTCTTCCTAAATACGTAAGTTTCGTGCCAGATGAATATTTACGAGTCTTACTTACAATTTGATCATCGCTCGTTAAAAATGTTTGACGTGATAAAATGGTGTGAATTTCTGATTTTATGGTTGATTTCCGAGCGAATTTGCGTCAAGTACGCGTCATGGTATGTTATTATCCTCGCTGATGTAAGGAACAAACTTGTCCTGTAATCGCGACGAGCCTGATGCCCTTGACAAGAGCTGGCTTTCTGAAGAGCGCACAATAAAAGAAAGTCGTTGTATTTATAGAAGGTAGACAAGTATGCACGTGCAAATACAATCATTTGTAGTTCCTTATGTCCGGGTTTTGTCTGTGTTTGGACACAAGTATAGATATTTCAAGGTTCAAATTCTAGTTGAGCAAAATTATCTACTTGGGTATGTGTCAGTTGCTTAAGTAATGAGTATACCCTAAGTATACTTTAAGTATACTTTAAGTGTAAACAAAAAATGAATACTGTAGATAATAATTCATTAAAATAGTTAAGTTCATATTTGTTTACTAACATTGAAGTTTGTTTTATTTTTTAGTTGTGCATTATCTCTGGTTACATGTAGATAGACAATCAGTAAAATAATATGTTGATAACTAATCAATGACATATTAAAGTGTCAATAATGTCATATTAGTAGATCTATTGAAAAATGTAAGCACGTTATTATTTTTTGCTTATATAAAAGTTACAAAAAACGGTAAAAAGCAGAGAAAACTAAAGAGTACTTACAAATACATCTGTATTTAGCAATTTTTTTTAAGTATCTGATAAATAATAATTGTATTTCTAATCGTAATTAATTTGGAGAGTTTGCCAGCGGTAGTTAATGTATTCCGATAATTATCAAATCGTGAAATCTATTTGAAGATATCATTTTCAGGACAATTTAACAAATAGAAATAAGTACGTGATGTGAATGTAATGTTAAATATGTTTGAATGAAAAACATTATGAAAATTATGCTATAGGTACTATAGTAGGTAAACAGTTTTTTCCTTAACTACTAAGGTAGGTTAGTATTGAGCTAATGTATGAACGTCAATGAATGTGGCAGGTAAATTTATAGGTACATTAAAATCTTCAATATTATTTAAATAGGTATAATATGAGTTGTTCATAAGCATGAATCCTATTGCTTGACACGTCAACATGTGACCACGTAGAAACAAGAAAAGTTAAAACTATGAAAATTCCTGAGATTATACTGATAAACTATCGCAGACGGATTATTTCAGCAAAAACAATTTCAATTAATTGAATTAAATTACCTATGGTAAGACTAATTAATGATACATTAAAGTACCTAGCCGTTTTCCCGCGGTTTCACCCGCGTCCAGTGGGAACTACCGTCCCACCCGGAATAAAATATAGCCTATGTTGAAAGTGTGATTGAAGTGTGATATAGCCTATATTGAAGTTGTGAGTGAGGTGTGAAGAATTTTTAAATCGATCAATAGTTTCGGAGCATTTATTACAAACAAACAAAAGAATCATTCCTCTTTATAATATTAGTAAAGATTAAAATTCAAAGCGAGTCCGTGAATAGCTGTATCGCTCGTATACAACGATGTCTTTCGGCGCCAAGAATCTAGAATCGAATTCTCCTATTTTTGATACAAAAATTTCCAAGGAGAACGGTAGAAGGCATTTAGATTCTACTATTTCGAGCGGGGTGAATGACCGCTTGACGTTGCTACTTCCAACTTATTTATGTGACATTAAAATACGTAGAGAATAACAACAATATAGTTAACATTGAACTAATTTAAGGGCAATAAAATGATTGATATGTTTGGAAAGTATGTCGCTATTATGAAACAAATTCTTCCGATAAATGTTCAACGGTAAAATATGGTTTAGGAATTTTTATATCCAAAGCAGACGCTTTTCCACATTAAATTCTAGTTTTATATTAAGTATAAGTTTTAATAGTCATGCAATTGACAAATTGTGTTACATTTGCTGTTACCTGTACCTATTATAATTGATGTCAAGGACTTCACACTTTCCACTAATATACTAAAGGACAAACTTGGCATTATTTTAGCTACTTTTTATCCACATGCAAGAAGAAGTTCCCTCAGGAAGCGATAGAAGCTAGTAAGTACATAAAATGTTGCAACACAATATATTATCGAAATACGTAGGTATATGAGTATAACAATTTATGATGCATAAATCTGTCATTAATTAAAAGAGGAGCAATTTCGTCATTACCGTCTTGGAGTTAGTCCCAAATACTGATTGCTATGATAATGTAGATATAAGGTGATGTCAATGAGTACTTGGCACGAAATATAGCATTATGTATATAACCTTAGCGATAATGTACATATTCGACCTTTCTCCGATCAAAATGCATCTATAAATTTCTCAAGAACACTGTTTATTTGTTCTGTGATATGAACGCATAACTGCATATACCTATGTGCATTCCGATAGCTTTATGACTGTTACAAAATTGTTCTACATGCAACATGATTGGCTCTCTTATTTACAAGTCTAAACAATGAAAAAGACGTATTTACATTGAAACTTACAACTAAAAAGCGTTAAAAAATTCCTCCCCTTCGCCATTGACTGGGAGCGTGCCCAAAAGGCTGGTAGATTGTACCTAATATGACAGTTCGCTAAAATGGACCAAACCTTACGTTTATATTAAGATACTTTCAAAGCATGCTTCGGAACTGAAGCATCAAGATTATTTACGATTTGTAACATAGTTTAAGCTTCAATACTGAAATACCTCGGTACATGATTAATCCAGAGTACATGAGTAGTAGTAAGAACAGTTTATTGACGTGCAATTCAAGGGAAACACGTGTTTATCCGTGTGCTGCGTTGCAACGAGAGCTGTGTAATGCCATAATCGTAATATCTGACCTGTCGCCTCGCACTTTACTCGATCGATAAACAACAAACATATCAACACTGCATCATACCCATAACATGATATCCACGAGCCTATGTCTTAGATTGTATCAACGAAAACTTCTTTTTCTCGATGTCGCATGAATCATAGTTATCCTTTTCCCAACTTCGTGGGCGGCATCCAGTCTCAACGGATGCGGATACAAGGAGCGACTGCCTATCTGACCGCTTCTACCCATTTACCAGGGCAACCCGATACTCCTCGCTAAAATTGGTTGTCAGACTTTCCGACTTATAATACCCGTAACGATGTAGCATGAGTAATTTGTCAATACAATTAATATAATTATGGATTCTCAAAACGGCCAAGAATCACCTATACCTACAATAATTTATCTCATTCTTATCACTCTCGTGACAAAAATAAAACAAGACCATTTATCTCTCAAAATATTCGAACGACCTTTTAATGTAAGACGCGAAATTAGCAGTCAAAAATTATGCACTTATGCAAGTCATGTGTATATCCGTGTGTTACGAGATGATAGTAGGACACTACAGCATTGATCGTAACTTCTGACCTAACTACGTACTGTTCTGACTGATAAACTGATAGAAATGGGCGCATCGTGAAACGTGTCATAAGTATAGAAAGTGATGTTACTTGACGTGTGCATTTTGATCAAAGTACGGTACTTAAGATAGTGTAAACTGCTGAAGTTGTTGTTCATTGGTAAACAAACTAAGATCGAAGAATCAAAGGCTCTATTCAGATGTCAACGATTTTGCTGGTGACAAGTGATATGAAAAGCAACTAGGATTAATAATTTGAAAGGTTCGGAAGAGATTTAAGAAACTAAAAAACAAACGAATTTGGTGACTTATTAGGAAATGAAAGGGTCTGTTCATATTTCAATGAAATTGCCCTCAGATTAAACGAGTCACCGGTTTGTAAACAAGGTACCTATGTAGGTAAGAGAAAATTGATCCAGCTTTTTCTAGCGGTATAAAGTTTTATAGTTTATAAATAAATAGTTTATTTGCAAGAAATACGGTGGTACAAAAGATGTTATAATTAGTTTGATGGGGGCTATTAGATTTAAACAATTGCTCATATTGTTCTGTTTGTATGGATGCGGTCATAATGATCCTTTCTTCTATAGAATCGTTGTTTTTTTATTCTGTGTATATGTCATCTTTTGTGTCACTATACATTAAGAAATACTAGACCCTAGAAGTAAACACAATAGACTATAAGCCTATGACTGTGGGCCCGAGGGTTATTTTTATAAGAAAATCGTGAAGTCAATCAAAGTTTTTAGTCAGTCTGACACCCCAAAAATACCAGATCGTTGTCACATAATGTGTTCTTCCATTAATTTTCATACTGATTTATGAGTTCAAACCAACTATCGGCCGACTAAAAGTTTGTAGTGTGAGCTTTCTGTGCCCTGAGCTTTCTGCAAGTGAGGGCGACCAACAATGATCAGACTGCTTACAGACTAAATTTAAATGGACGTGTATGTACTTGCGCTCATTTGATTATTTTTATCAATGACTGTCTCTAATTATTGTTGATATAGATAGGTACTCATAACTGTGGCTGGGGATTTCCGATTATTTTACAAGGACACCATTCATGTTTTAAGATGCCTTCAGTTGATTAGTCCTGTATTAAGTACCTATTGTTTTGATAATTATGATCTCTTAAAAGGAGTTGTCCTTTATTCTAAGAGTCATAATTTATTAATTTGCTATAATCATTTCAATAAAAAAATTGTGACCTCAAATTATCTTTTTATATGAAAATCAATGCAACTGACTGCATAAAAATCACATAAAAAGAAAATTGATAGACTCAAGCTAGGTCAGCATAGGTTTGTCGTTCTCTTTGGCGTGACGATATTCAATCCATGTTTAATGCCGATTCATAATAATAATTTGTAAAAAATGAGGTCGTTCCCATGTTTTCAGCATTGCCAAACGATTAACTGCATGTCAATGCAACAGTCTTACGATCATCCGAAGCCCTAACAGCTAGAGCAATAACTCTGGGTACCTAAGTAAGTAATTCTCAATATTTAAGTGTCAGTTTCCTCTGCATCCTGTGCTATTAGGATACCTGAACCCCGGGAGTCGTTCATCAAGATGATTATAAGCCTAGCCGCCATAACTTGGGCAGTAACGTCCGCCCCGTCGTTGGCCGTCGTCTACATAATAACTGCACATAACTTAGCCCGAGGAATACCTAATAATTTACAGCCAGATCCTGAAACTGGATATGCCGACAACTACCAAAGCGGTTTGCATACTAAACTGAGGTAAATAGAGTCCACTGTTGGGGTGTATTAGCAATTCAACATGGATGGCGCGGCCGCTCCCAGTCGCAGCATTATGCGTTAGTGCACCCGGTAACAAGATAAAAACTATGAACATGTTTTTTCTACTAGCTGTTGTTATGCGAACTCCTTGATCAGTGAATCAATAACATTAAAAAAATTCGCTCTACGTAGTAAACAATTTTTTTATCAATAAAGATAAGAAACTTATCTGCCATGCTCATTTCACTATCAAAACATTCACAAAATCTCAATGTGTCACAGTTTATTTATTTTTTAATTAAATAATCAGCTTCAATGATATTTTTTACAAATAGTTATTGCAAGATCAAACTAATTAAACATTATTGACGAAGAATTCGAGACATCACTACAACAAATGACCCGAACGGGGTCAAAAGGTTAATGATAAGTGTAACACAATGGACAAATCGGACATGTTTCAATTTGGTTACCTTTTTCATCAACACAGGGATCTGGTGTTCCAGGGACATCTCCAGCTTGGGAGAACTCATGGAGCTTCTCTTCTTGGGTAAACACGGGCTCATTTATAACACCTTAAAGTCTCGTCCTGTTCCACTTAGTTACAATTTATTTATTTACAAAACATTCATAATTAATGGAGACACTCAGATAACTGTCACTCGATGCCGGCGTGTTGTTCACGTTATTATGCGTTTTATATTTAAATGAACTTGTTTTATTATATATTGATTTATTTTTTATTTAATTGATATTCGGTTTCCGTCTGTTTGAGTTCGAGGGTAGATTAATAAAATGTGAGAGAGTACGTGTCGGCGCAGCCACCCGGCGCTTGCGCTTGGTGCGAATGAGCGGCGCGCGCAGCCCGCCCGATGCTCGCCGCCCGCGCTCCGCTAGACAAAACCTATTTGAGATATTTAACCTATGCATCAATGTTCCGCATCGTTAGCTTTGTTTATGTACACTAATGTTATTAATCCACCGGACTTTAATGATAAACTATCGGTTACAGGGATTTCGAGCGAGTTGTCAATATATTTATAATGTCACGCCGGCATCGCGTGCGCATCACGTATCAGCCGTGTGATTCGGTGTTGGCGCCCTCGACAGTCGGCACCTCGACGTCGTAAGAATGCCCGACAGACGTGTAAAGCCCAAACATTGAGACATGTGTTATGTAACCGAAACAAATGCAATATCACATCAAGTTTACTAATACTTGTTTTCATTACCAGTTAATTTATCCTACTAATAAAAAATATATATAAATAAATAAATAATATCACACATGATGACAATATTTTACAATTCCCTAAACTTAAATAAGGATTGAGAACAAACAAAACAATATTAGTTAATATCGCCTAAGCATCTATTAATATAACCATCTAAAACTAGTCCATGTTTACAAACAAAAAACAATAATTCTAACACATGCTCTATTTTTACTTAACCCAGTAAGTACTCGTGTCATTTCCCCTCAAACTAACGAGTTGTTTACTTACAGATGAGAAAGTCAATTAAAATAGCGAAGTTCAAATAGTAAACAGCTTCCATGTCACTACCGTTTACTAGATAATGTATTAATTAACATGAACTTCGATAACAATTATTAATTATAATACAATCACCTATTTACTGCCGTGGAAAACAGACGAATTGCGAACGCGGCAATTTCACTCACACGTGATAAAGAAATTGTTTACATGATTAGAGAAGTGCTTGTTAATTATTTATCGATATTTTCTAATTGATTAGGGGAATAAACATTGTTAATTTTGGAATATTAAGCTAATAATCTTAGTGGCATGGCAGATAATCAGGTAATCATTACTTAGTTACATGTAATTTACTTTCATTATACATAGATTATGTCCGCGGTTTCAGTGTGGTTACTAATAAACTGAATAATGAGCATGCTTTAAACATAAATCTCTGTGTCCCGATTTACTATAAAAAATGTCCTTACGTTTAAAGACGTTTCCTTATATTACTCCATAAATAAATATCTATCCTTGTTAAGATTTTTATCGATTGTCGTAAAAGTTACAGTCCACTAACTCCGAACGATTAAGCATCGAAAGGGTTTTTAATGCACATCACTAGAGTTATATTATAAAGAATCTTTCTCTAGTACATTGACTTTGATGTTTATAGCTTTAGCTAATATCAGCGGAAGTCATTAAAAAATAACACTACTATAAGAATTAATAGGACTAAATTAAATATTATGTAGTTCGCCTTGGCTTGATGTAAGGTTATGACTGCATACAACTGTGACATGGAACAAGGTGTAACTAATCGAGACTCATCTACGGTTTATATTTTTGTAGATGCATCAAAATACGCCATTTTGTCCCAATACTTACTAATTTTAGCATACCAAGAGTTAGTCGATTGATTGCAACAGTCTAGGGATTAGTATGAAGGCAACTTCAAAATAGTTTTACATACTTATTAACTGTTTCTGGAGCCGTGCATCAACTGTACAAATTTCGGCCAGTGCCATTAGAGCAACGTTCGAATTTTAAATTTCTCCTGCAACCGCCTTGCAAACCTGTGACTGCGTGACTGGGCAAGTGGGCCCACTTTCCTATCACAGTTGTAACACAACCATATTTAGGCTTTCAACCTTTATTTTTAGAATCGAGATCATTGCACTGAAGCTGGCCTTTCCTGATAGCTTGCAGACGCTAAATGATATATCTGTTATTTAATACAATGTAATTGATTAGATAAGAAAATGTAACAGTTGGTAAATGCCCGATTTATATTTCTTTTTTAATATTTTTTTGTTATCAATGACCGATTTTAGTTTGTAACCCGGTCTTGTATTTGTTTATTTATTTAAGTAGGTGATTATAAAAAATATCGAAGACATACCAGTTACCACAAGGGATTTATCGATATCGTGATATTTCAACGTCCTCACTTCGCACGCACTAGTGCAGATGCATTATTGGTACACAAAAACGAGAAATACGAGTAGTTCCTACTTAAAAGAGGCATGTATAGTAAATTTTTTGTCGTTGTTTATTTAGAAGCGCGACTTTCGTCCGGTCGGTTAGTGAATAGTGATAGATGACACCCCCGCTGCGTCGCCGGCGCGGGCGCAACCAGTGACGAGATATCGACGGATCCCCATCGCTAAATATATTCATAGAATTTAAAAAGAACAATTGGTCATTTGCCTATAATAGAAAATGAATGAATGGTAAATTTTTTTTGGAGAAAAATATTTTTGTGTTTATATGCTGAGAGAATTTTATCTTATTACCCAGCAATTAACTACAATTCAATTAAATATGAATATCTGATATCTTCAAAAATTCGTCTATAAGTTCCATTTAAGCAAGCAGTCGGTTCTAAAAACATCTAATCAAAAGTGAAGCAAGATTATATTATGTTATGGTAAGCAATAACATCTGACTGGCGCTTATGAATAAATTAAACTATTAATAGTTATTTTCGAGTATCCACAATTAAGCTGGTAACACGATAATAAAATTGTAAGTTTATAACGTAAGTAAATGCCAAGTTCGATAACTTTTGGGTTTTAATTTTAATCTACATTTTTACAATTTGTCACGTTTGGGTGACATTAAAAAGAAACGTTTTTAAAGTAAGGTCCACTTTATTCTAATACCCTGCCTACCTGTATCTCGACAAAACATGGACAAAGATAAAAAAAAACTCGCGAAGGGAGAGCTTTACTATAGATTTTATGATGTGATTAGATGGTTACTACTTATATCTTACTAGCTTTTGCCCGCAACTTCGTTCGCGTGGAATAGTGACTACCAGCAGATTTTTGATTTGACCAATAGATGGCGCTATATATCCGGAATAATTTTATTTTTATTTTTTTTTTGTAATAAAAACTATCCTATGTCCTTTCTCAAGTTTCAAACTATGTCTGTACCAAATTTCACACAAATCGGTTCAGTAGTTTAGGCGTGAAGAAAAGACAGACAGACAGACAGAAAGACAGACAGACAGACAGACAGAGTTACTTTCGCATTTATAATATTAGTTTGGATGATTTATAATACCGGTCTCCATGGTGCATCCCGTAATTGGATAACAACTACATTTTTAACAGATTACTGAGTAACTATAATTTTCAAGATCAGTTTCAAATTAAGCCATAGATTTCAATTCAGAGAGGTAGGAGTATCGAATTGCATAAGCCGTAGATTTTAGTTTATTTATTTTGAAGTTTTCGACAAATTAAATATTTATTGCAATCCTCATTTAATTCACTATCCAACATAATTTTCCGAATACATAGGTTCATCAAAAAAATCCTCATAGAAACATATTAGAACGTTGTTTAAATCAGTGTAGGAATTTTCATTTTGCCAAGAAACGAAAATTTTTGCGCTGCATTTTATTTTCATGAAATCATAATACATATGTGGTTTATGGATGATTTGGATTTCCTCTGCACTGAATTTTGATATTCATTTGCGTAATATGTGACGCAACAAACTAGGCAAAAATGTTTACGAAATATCTAAAGTGTTGCAGACCAGCTCGGCGCCACATTATCATTTTATTGGCAAACTTCAAGAAAGCCACAGATATTTATTATATCAATAGAATCGGCTTATTTATAAGGAACCGCGCAATAGGCGCTTAAATATAAAATAAATCGTTCTCAGCTAAAATGGATATGTACGTACAACAAACATTTATACTTTAAATAGGGCACTAAGTTGTCACAATCAAGACAGGCGAACATTGGAATTCATCGCGAATGCAACAACGATATAAATTCCGAGTGGGCCGTTCGCCCTGGGCTTGCAATCTATGCTGAAAGCCAATACAAGTTCCCCATAGTGAGGCCAATGAATTTAGTTGTCATGGCGCCGACAAAGGGAGCTTACACTTGCGGTAACTGCGGCCGAACCATGCGGTATCGCCCAACTGTGATAAACGTGAAATGAAGCCAGGTGCCGCTAGCCCACCTATCTGCCATGTGTCTGAAGATGCAGATATTATACGACTACCAGGAACGTGTATTTATTATCTGCGAGCGAGCTCGGTACAAGACAAGTTACAAGCTCGCGATATGCTATTAAAAACTGCTAAGAAAATTACTAAAGAATTTGCATCCGGTTGAAATAAATTAATTGGATATTGGATATCATATCGGGATGTTTATTCAGATGCTTAAAATATACACATCGTAAGATGATTTCATATTCCTAGCAATATTGAACAAATAAGTGAGTAGGTCCGAGGTACTTCCATCCGAGTTTTTACCCGAGTCCGTGGTGAACTACTTTCCTAGCCTAGATAAAAAGTATCCTTTGTATATTGAACCCCAACGAATTCATTTTGTAATTTCATTCAGACATTTCATCATATACTTTCTGATCTTAGTTCAGAATCTGCATACAAAGTATTTATGTTTTCTAAGTTACGCTTTAGTGAAGGAATCTCGTTATATGGTATGATGGAACTGACATACACATAAGTGTAAAAGTCCCTAACAATAAATGAAGAAAAAAATATATACCTATATCGAAACTTTTACACATTTATGATATTAGTAGGACATAGTTATAAAACGAATAAATAGATAAAATAGTAAATACCTAGGTGTACACATGGGTAAACACGAGTTACTTTCAGTGCACTAGTACGAGAGAGAAGTACTTAGTGATGAACTCCAGATAAGTTGACATTAAAGGCTCGAGCAGACCGGATGCGTATGCGTAACCACGCGCGTAGTCACGCGCGTAGTTACGGCGTAACCATGAGTTGTAATGTATGGAAATGTATGAGACAGGCCACACCACTTGCGTAACGACGCGCGTGTCTACGTAGACACGCGCGTCGTTGGACATGGTTACGCCGTAACTACGCGCGTGACTACGCTTACGTGTACGCATACGCATCCGGTCTGCTGGAGCCTTAAACGAGCACACTTAATTACCTTTCATTTCTAATTAATTATTTACGCAGGTATACGTAACCAGATAAACAAATGACGATACTGATCGTAACATTGTAACGGGTGATTTTTTAAGAGGTATAGGATTTGATTTTCAAAAAAAGCACAAAAAACTTGAAAAATTTGATGAAATCTTTATTGGAATCGATGGAACGATCAATATAATTTAATGTTTGAAGATGATTTCATGCAAATGCTGGCCGCGGCTCCGGTTTAGATGGCCCATTCGCAAGGCCCAATTTCGGCACTCTCTCCAACATATCAGCCGGTATATTACGAATAAATGCTTCAATATTGGCTCCCAGTGCGTCAATCGTTGCTGGCTCCACAAGAAATAGTCCAAAGGCGTTAGATCACACGATCTAGGCGGCCAATTGACGAGCCCAAAACGTGAGTTAAACTGTTCACCGAAGCCTGCTCTCAATTAGGCCATTGTTTCGCGTGCCGTGTGGCATGTTGCACCGTCTTGTTGGTACCACATGTCAGGCATGTCCAATTCTTCCATTTTGGGCAAAAAAAAATTGGCAATCATCACACGGTAACGCCCGCCATTCACAGTAACGTTTCGGCCATTGTCGTCTTTGATAGTAAAATTCAATAATTTGCAAGCGTTGTTCGTTCGTAAGTTGATTCATGGTTAAATTATAGACCATACTGAACACGCGTGATCTACCAAAAACAGTGTTGCCAAAAAGATACCAGCAAAAAAATCACCCTTTATAATGTGTTATATACCTACTGGAAATAATTGCACCAAGAACTTAATATAAAGAGGTTGTATAAAGCAACACCTAAAAAAAAATAAAAAAAAGAAGAAGGGAAAAAGGCTCGGAGGATGATGATGATGTATAAAGCAACGCCTAGAAAACGAAAACATATTTTTTTAAGCAATGGCTACGATGCCAATCAGGGCCGCGGTAACTCTTTCAAAAAATCCCGCAGCCCAACAAAACTCTACTTAGGCCTAAGTACTGGCTTTCCATCTTTCCAAGGGGAGTGTCTTCTCTTTAGAAAACGGCGGTCGATCAAGTAAAATATCAATTACTCGTTAATGCTAACAGGAGTGTCTACAACAATAAAGTAGAACCTACTACTCTGTAAAAGCATGACTAGTAAGGAAACTGTATTCGGTAAGATTACTTATACCTTATCTAAGCAATATGCAAATACTGAACTGAATTAGGAACGCAGCCAATCAAGATAGTAAGTTACAAGACAATGCTACTAAAGTGTGAATTCCTTAACTGTCTACACGGCTACAGGATTTGCTTCGGAATGGTAAAGAGGTACTTCCAATTGGGTATGATTTAAGCTGTCACCAATTTAATTCATTTTGTGTTCCTTAAATAATAGGGTTTGCCCTCAAAATAGTAGATTTGTCACCAAAATGTATCACCAAACAATATAAAATCAATTCCACAATAAATTACCGAAAATCATGGAGATATGGGGTCAAGTACCAAATAAATGGTTTTGTATGTATTATAATAGGTTTGTCCTAATAGTATTTAAGCAAACTAATTTAAAGAGATCACCAATAAATCATATATTATTTCACTAGAAAATTTCATGAAGGTCTAAAAATGTAGGGTAGTCGTCATCATCCTTTGAACCAAAAGAGTCTACTACTTAACTGGCCATGTGCCTCCCCCAAGGGTCTTAATTTTCCAGGCCGGCGGCTTTACTGGCGGTTGCCGGCGGCCTGCAGATGCGAAATTATACGACAACACTACTCCGTATCGGCGGCACGGCCGCCGGCCGTGCCGCCGGGCATGTGTGGATGCGCCATTACTCAGTCAGTTGCCCGCCGGCTTTCATAGATTATTTGACAATTACTAGAACACCACATGCCGCGGCAGTCGTGCCGCCGGCATTGCCGCCGGCAAAGTCGTTCGGCTTGGACATTCTGGAGCCGCCGGGTTAACCCGCCGGCACTAAGCCGCCGGGCTGTGCCGCCGGGTCAGCGGCTTTGGTGTGTAGATCCCTGTACAACCAACCTACAACCCATTCGTTGAGGCCCGAAAGCGCGCCAATTTGTCTCCCTTCCCTTGCTCTTCCCTTTGAACATATTTTCATTAAAATTATAAACTGATGTATTAAATTGGTAACGAATACATAATTTTAATAACTGAACGAAATAAAATGTAACTACTGTATTGGTGACAAAATAACAAATAAAAAGGAGTCGCAGTCGGGGATCGATTAATCGATTTATTTGGTGACAGATCTACCATTCTGAGCACCAAGCTTTTATTTAGGTAATAAAACTATTATTATAAGAACGAAGTTTATATTCATGTAATGCACTTCAATTTTATTGGTAATCCATCTCATATTTTACACATTATATTAACAATAATTTGGTAATTCATACCTGGGAACACTCTTTGTTTATCTGAGAACGAAAATATTTCGTGGCGATAGATCTATTTATTAGGTGATACAACTTGATGACAAATATAAATTTTGGTGACAAAAAATATAGTTCCCCTTCCAATTAGGGTGTTAAACGACCGATTCTTGTAATCCTAAATTATTACATGTTTAACAGTTTAACAAATAGCATGAACCTAAAATGTATGAATAATGAAGTTTATTTCCATAAAGCCAGTTCCGAATTTTAGTCATGAATTTGTAATGAAAGGATATTTTAGCATTTAATGGACATAATAAGATCAGGCTATTCTAACTTTATAAGTAGTTATAGTTTTTGGTTACTGCACTATGCAAAATGTGTCGGAAAACCCAGAATTAACTAGTTACTAACAAATTCACCAAAAGCACAAAAGTCACTTTAAAAAAATATATTTTTTACCTATGCATTTTTAGGTACCTACCTACGTTCAATTTTCAAAGGAAAAAAATATTTTAAGAAATACATATGTATGTACATTGTACATTCATGTAGTCGGCGAAGTTTTCCCTAAAACATACAGTTTCTATGTAACGCTATAAACGTTTTTATCTGTTACGCTGTAGTAGATGTAAATCCTTATAAGGCCGGCTGTGCAGTTGCGCGGAATGCGTGCGAACCGGTCGCATGCGCACGCAAGCACCCCAACACTCTTTCATGCTGCCACAGTAACTGCGACTAGGCTCTGGAATGTGCGCCTGCCATTATAAAACACTGCACTAGGATCTGTTAAGCTTGTCTAGCTTCGAATAGAACTTTGTGTGACTGTGAATGGGGCAATAATATTCATGCGTTATATATTGTCCGAATAACGTAAGTATGTGCAGTCGACCAAAAATTGTATCTTAAATACTGCGGGAGAGCTAAATTAGAATGACTGTAGTGCTTCTTTAAAAAGTGAACCAGCGTTATTAATGGCAAAGGGCAGATCATCAGATACATATTATGCGTATATCAAACTCATCAATTTACGGAGACTTCAAAGAAGTCTTACCTTACGCCGAAAGAGGTAAATTAGCACGAGGAAAATTATATCCCGCCAGTGACCAAATACGGCATAAACATAAATTAGTCTTCAGAATTGAAATAGACTACAATCAAAAGCTGAAATAATAGTTTGTTTAAGGAAAACCAAAACGTTTCGGTGACTTCAGTTGAGGCGTGGATTTTCCCTAATAAAACCAAGAACATAAAAACATTTTTATACAGCCATAATCTACAGGAAACTAAATATATCCCATATCATTTGACCGTATGAAAGTTGGTTAAAAATAAATGTATGCGTAATGCGAAATTATTCCGCTTTGCACATATCCAGAGCAAGATAAAAAGCAAGTACAATTTGTTGATAATATAAGTATCGGTGAAAACATAAATTATGTTGATACGATTGACTTTGTGAACTTCTGCATACTTCAATAATAAATTGTCTGTTTATCTCGGTGCATTTCGCAACTGCACAACGAAGATTTGCCTAGAAACAAACATTTTTTGTTCTAGAATCAAGCTTCGAAGCAATAAGTAGACTTTCAAAGTTAGAACAAGAATGTTGCCGAGAGCAGCAGTAATTTAATTTTCATCTGGCCTCAAAAGATGTAATGACGAGACACATCAAAACTGTTGGCATATTTATCATAAAGGCACATATTAATCAAAAATACTTACAATAAAACATACTCCTAAATATAAAATTATCCTCTGTAAATAAAAAGTTTTTCTGCCAAAAATGGTCGAGTCATTACGAATAATAACTAATGGTGTAAGAATTTTTAAATACGTACTAAATGAGCCTGTAAACGAAACTGGTGTTTGTATCAATGTATTTTTATCCACAGAATAACAAAAAGTATATTCAGCATGTATTTTTGGTGGCATGCCGTCGCGCCAATCCTACGCTTTTGGCGTAGATTGCACGATAATTTGGACGTCATTGGTGCAAATGGGTGCAACATAGACATCAGACATCTCACTTCAGCTTTTGTTTATTAGGTATGCCTGTTTCTAAATGTCAACAATTTTACCTTGTGTAATGCTGATAGAATTGTGTAATTCCTGAAATTCTTGGCAAATACCACTGTTCTAAGTGTCTGTAGCTAATCGTCTGTCACGTGCCTTCATTAGGTATGTTGTTAAAAATCGGAGAATGTTTTCAGTTGAAGAGCTGCTGTAGCACACAGATATAGCTCGGTCCGGGTAAGGACTATAAACTATAATTACAGTCCCTTACCTGTTGTAAGTCTGGGTACCTAAAATTTACGTTACTTACTTTATGCCAGACACAATCTCATCATCATCATCATCAGCCTATCGCAGTCCACTGCTGGACATAGGCCTCTCCAAGTGCACGCCACTGAGATCGATTTAAACGCCACAGACACAATCTATTCTCTCCTAATAGTATCAGAATAAATAAATATTCAAGCAGGGCGGTACCAGCAGTAACTTGATCCATACCACCTCTGTTGCAACGAAATTCTCTTTACATAAATTGGTTCCGCGTCAAATATGGACTAAAGGCGGTTAGATAGGGCTGGCCGTGTCCGGTTCGGTACGTTAGTCTAGATCTTGTGGGGTGACTTATAGACCAGACTGCAGTCGGTACGGCTCGGCACGGTAATGCATGTGCCGGCGCCGGTTAACGATGTCGTCCACGATTTATGCCCCGCAGAGCCCATGAACCCTCTCACGATCCCGAAAACTGGAGGTATGTGAACCGTTAGAGGAAACAATATGTCCTGAATAATGTTTGGTGCGAGTCACGATTGTAACGTTTGTTATAGCGATATGATATGTGGCCACGTCGCTGTGATACAGTTGCACCGTGCTTTGTGGAAATCTAGTGCTGGGCTGCACGAAAATGTTGTTCAGTTATCTTTGCTTCTGCGCATACATCGCAAGCTCGGACTACCGTTATTTATAGGTTAGGTTGCTTTCCCCCTAGCAGTTGCGTACTTTTTATTGCGTTGGTCATGGTTTTTAAATAAAATTAATAACTATAACTAATTATTCGTATTATTCTGTTTATAAAAAATATGATATATTGTTTTATTATGCCTTTCCAATGACTTTCCTTTTTAAAATAATGCATAATATACATTATCTTCTTACATAGCCTTGTTTACGAATATATCAGGCATAACATTTAAAATATCCACTGCTTTTATTAAGGTAATCTTATAATAATGTTTATTCAAAGTGGCGTGATTTATACCTATTGTTTTGGTAATGCATCTTAATAGTTTTGCTTGTGTAAACAATTACTTATTTACTGAAAGTTGACAGTAGGTATAAACTGTGATTGATTGGTACTACTGGCTTTCGCTCTTTCCGCAGATTTTTAAATTAAGAGCTGCCATCAAGAGAATCCACAAAAACCACGTGCAAATACAGCTAAATATCTGTAAAATGCGGTTTATGGTACAAAAGGATTTACGGAGGTACGTACCATAAACCGCAACGGACTAATAATATACCTACATTCATGAATTGAATGATTGTCTCGCAAAGGAGATCGAAGTACATACAATTTAAATGGGCGAATAACGTTGCAATACGTTCAGCAATAAATCCTGAAGCGCATTCAGTGCATTGATGACGACACTAATTTGTTCAATATAAAGGGTTTAAATCGGTGCCTGGTCATCGACCTCTACTTGTTTGTGAGTGGGCGGGCGGCGGCGCGTGCGCATTTCGCGCGTGACCTTCAACGACATTCGACGGAAAATAGAATTAGATCCTAAATGTAGCTGAACGCCTGGACTAATAAATAACAAGATTTTTCATTTGAGACATAAACATTTAAGAATGGCAGAATAAGTATTTTTTTTATAATCTTTCTGTCGTCAGTTCGATGGCCAACTGAATTTAAGAGCTTTCTTTTTAATTTATGGAAAAACACTGATACTGTGTACCACTCATTGCCAGAACAAATGCTTACAAGTATAAAAACTGACTACGTCGTCGTAGCAACGAACCAGAATGCTACGCCGACAGTCACAGAAACGGAAAACCAAATCGTAGCAAATTAAATCCACGTCAGTACCTTGTTAGTAAACACAACATCGAAACCAAAATCATCAAGTTTTGTTGAAATAAAGCGAGCTGCAGTGTGGCGGCGCGTCTGTGTTACAACCAACATACCAAGACCTGCGGCAAAGTACGGAACTTATAAAATGTACCGAGTGTATGTTCAATCATTGCAAGTAGCGCCACTGCGAGGGGTCAAGATATAGTGGACGACATGCACATTGTGACGCGACACAGCGCAGCGTGACGACCACCACCGTGACAAACAACGACATTACTCGACACACTTACCTTCTACACGCTTATAAATAGTAAGTAAAAATATAATATAGAGTTCCTACTTTATGAGTTATTAAAGTACCTAGGTACATCAAAATCTCGCCAATGTTACGTTAGTTCAAAAACGTTTTATCCATAGAGTAAATTCGGCAAAATTGGATCTAACGTGAGATTGACTTTTTGCTGACTTTTTGGTCTAATTAAAGGAGTGAGAAAATATCTTACAACAGTTTTCCAATGCCTGCCTGTATCAGCTTTATTATATATATTATTATTATATTAGCTTTATTATGTTTTTTCCTACTAAATATTTCCACTCGTTGAATCGATCACATAACTCAAACCCTTTAGAACTTTATCTTTCTTTTGAACGTATAATAAATCAAATGTGATTTGGCCCGAAATGGTTCGTGTAATATAACCGTGGGTTATATTACACGAACCATTTCGGGCCAAATTCGACCCCCCTGTAACTCAAAATCTATTTTATTTACGCATATCAAATTTCTAGTATCTGTTGAGACCCCCTCACTTATCTAAAATACAAAATTTCATTAATATACCTATTGTAGGTCTTGAGATATTGACGTCAGAAAATCGCTAATTTTACTATACACTCACTGACTGACTGATTCACTGACTCACTCATCAAAAACCTAGACCACTTCCCATGGTCGTATTGACTTGAAATTTGGCATGGAGGTAGGTCTTTATGTCAAGGTAAAGGGAAAAATCTGAAAATGGCCAAGTGTGAGTCGGTTTCAAAATAATGAAGGTGTTTTATACCCGGTGTAAATTTATACCCCTAAGGAACTAAAACGAACTAAATTTATCTATTTTTATATAATATATCTTCGAATGGTACAAAGGTTTGTATTTAGTCAAAGTAAAGTAAAAATCTGAAAACGGCCAAGTGTGAATCACTTTCGAAAATAACGAATGTGTAACTTTGATCCACGAACATAATATATGATAACATGTCATGTCAGTCAGTTGGTAAATCTAGTCCATTTAGTTAATCTAGTTCATTTCTTTGTAAGAAATATAGTGCATATTAAAAAATCTAAAAGATAGTATAAATGAGACATTTCTTTAACTAACTTCATCATAAGAAAAAAATAAAATAAACAACCTTACAAAAATAAATGAAATCCCACCCAAAACAAAAATGTGAAAGAATGCCAAGTTCGATATTATGGGGAAGCTTCGCCTATAAAAGAAGTGAGATCTGAATAAGTACCAAGTTCCATACACATACCTCAGTTAAAAATAGTTACCTTTTAATGATGTTACTTGGCAAGTTTTAATAGAAAATTAAATACTTGATTCATTGCGTTTAGTAGGTTTATAACAAGGTGTATGAAAACTTGCCAAGTAACATCATTAAAAGTAACTATTTTTAACTGAGGTATGTGTATGGAACTTGGTACCTATTCAGATCTCACTTCTTTTATAGGCGAAGCATCCCCATAATATCGAACTTGGCATTCTTTCACATTTTTGTTTTGGGTGGGATATAATTCAATTATAGAGGCTAAGAAAATCTGTTGCTATGACTGTTCAATTAGGTGGCTACAACATTTCTTAGGTTATTTTTATTACAAGATACTCAATACACTTAAAACTTTGACCTACAGGGTGTAAATATGAACTTAAAGAAGATGCCATATTTTGAAGGGTAAGGGAAAAGTTACTGATTTGATTAGGTGCTCATTAACGCAGTCACTGCTTAATTGTGGATAAAAATACATTGATTGACAGTCACAGTGAGTCACATTGGCAGCGGTGTTAGAGTCTGTCCCGCAGACAACCGTCTCACTAGTTTTCTATTTTGTTACCTCATGAATCACTAGGCATAGTGTGAGACTAGTTGTTATACCTACTATTGATAGATTTCGAATAAGGGATAAACGGATTTCTTTATGAGACCTATATAAAAGATTAAACCATTACTCAGGAGAGTTCTGGAACCAATGTATTTATATATACCCTTATGGAAAATTTACGTAGTTAGTTTTAAAGGAGTAGCAGATCAATTTACCTTAAAACAAAAGCCAGACTGCACATCGCATGCATAAAGAAAATTCTTACATGAATATGTATAAGTATCAAAGTGTGTCAGTATTGTCGTAAATATCAAACAATAGGGTATTTATTTTTATGCGATTGTGAAATCTTGAATTGAAAACGTGGAGTTTCTTTACAATATGATTGCAAAAATACCTATTATGTGAATTTGAATCAGATTGATTTCAGGATTTACTTACTGTCAACCGGATTCATTTCCCCTGACTAAAAACGTCTCAGTTTTTATTGTAACAGTGTAACCGATAACGTTAGAGTTAAATTTTAATGTTTCTTGCCCTCGAATTGATTTTGATTTGACTTTTCCAAACGTAAATCGCCCAGAGCCAGAATCGAACCGCAAGTCCTACCTAGCATTCAATACATTATCATGATCGAGATCCCAAGATCTTTTCCCGGTCCAGTTATTGTATAGCAGGCTTAAATCTTACAAATATGGTACTCAATAGCAACACTATCATGTTAGATCGTAATTAAGTGCTATCAGCATGCGCGATCAACTCGCAGACCACCTCGAGCCACGAACTAAATGTCACCACAGATAATTTGGACGTTTATGGCAATAACGAGTGCCCTGATACCGGACTTAGCCACGAGCCACCCAGTTAAACGTGCCCATATACAGATATACTTCCAAAGAAATACAGTAACAAGTGAATGCGACAAGTGCATAATAAAAGCAGGTACATTTACATAAAAACGTAAATGCAACATCAATAAGATATATTTTTATAAAGCCTTGAGACAGTTATAAAAGGAGATTGCAATGTTTTTAATCTTTTACGATGAACTCGATACGATTGTTGAAAGATAAGTTTTGATTTCGCGAAATAAACGTGTATTGAGTACAGGTGATTTAACAATCGATAAGTAAGTGTAAACCGAAATGAAATTACTTGTCGTCCTTTTCGGCATATTTACATTGTCAAACAGAATATTCCCATACTAAGGCTGTTCATAAGGTTTGTCCTATGAATTAATTATTGGATTCCTACTTTAACTATCCGAAACATCTACTTGAAACTGTTCCCGCATTCCGATACTAAATACTAAAGCAAAATATCCAACGTACCCCGACCAGCAACCAGCATACGCAAACATTTCTGCAGAAACCAAAGGAATGCGGGCGATTAAAATGCATCCTAATACAAGTTCCATTTCACCGTATTTTACATTTCCTGGTAGATACATCTAGGCCTCCTATCGGGACCTGTTAGGACTGGCTTTCTCTCAGAATAATAAGACCTTATCGCGACTGGAAGCAAGGTAACATCTTGTCGTGTTTTGTGCTCAAAGGTCGGATGGGGTCCCAGGGTCGAGTGTGCACCATTTTGCTAATGAGTGCCTCTACCAGATAACAGGAGATCAACTTAGTACTGCTTGTTGTTTTGAGCACCGTCAAGTGTTGCCTGTGCTAATTAAGTGCTTTTAGATATATCTCACGTTTTCCTTGTGTTTCAAGATTACTATTTAACAAAATATTGCATTAGACTTGGTTTGTACGTACATGCGTGCTCTTGTTAGTAACAATTTGCTACACATAAGTATTCACTATAAGTTTGATGTTTCTTCAAGTCCAGTGTTTAGACAATGTTTCAAACGGCAAATAGTTTTCATATTCAGACACTAGGGTCATTATAAAATCTGGTCCAAATAAAAAAAATACAAATATTTAAATCTTACGCAATTATGCAGTGATAACTAATCACTCCAAAATAACAACTGCAATTTATTGCATTTGAACACACTGCTTTCATCATTCTGTTTAAGTTATTACTTAATCTCGGTATGATAAACAAATGCTAGACAGTTGCTTATAAACATAGTTGTTATGGCAACGAGCTAGCTATTAGGTATATGGTGATTAGTGATTATGCATCCTAATTATTATTATAGTTGCTATCAAAAAAGCCATCAAAATTGTAATAGATTTATTTTGTCCATTAAACTTTTCTGGGAATAGAACCTCGCGTATCGCATACCCATGGTTATCGTTTCAAATGTGGAATTTAATCTTAAAAAATCTCAGTGATCAGTTATCTTTTATTCAAACAAACATACCTGGGTCATGAATTATATTTACCACATTTATAAATTGTTCATATTTTCTACTTTACATGTACCATTTCTCTTCATTAACTAAGTATAATTATATTCGGTTATCATTAAGACTCGTTAGTGTGATCACCAATGAAAAGGCGCCTTGAATGTTTGTTAGTAAACAAACATTTTATGTATCTTTGTGACGTTTATTTATCTTAAACCTTATCATTTCTATTTATTATACGACAAAAATAAAAATAAAATTTAATTAGAGCCGTAAATGTACGTAATATAAACAGTTTTATTAATTCTAGCTATCTACTTTTAATTTACCTACAAAACATATTTTTTTTGTGTTTGTGTTAGTAATGCAACTTAATTATTTAATTAATTTAGAAGGCGGAAAACACCTCATAGAATGTGGGTTTTGCTTGGTGCGGTGCCAAATTTCCCCCCTAACCATGTTAGACGAAATAGTGCTTTCACCATAATACAGTGTGTTTGCACCTCACTTACCAAGTACATATATACTGACAAATAAATACAGGTAATTAATAACTTCGACAATACTTCAATACATGTATTTATTTATAGATAGAGATATCATTCAAATTGTGTTTCCCAATTATTTGACTTACAATTGTTTACGCAAAATCGGGATTTTTTTCCTGCCATTCTCGTTGAATGTTTATACGGTAAAATAAATATAATGAAATCAAGAGGTCACACGTTCTATAATTAATGATACAATCGAATCATGTGCTAATTATAATTATTTACCAAAACTCTTGTGTAATAAGTTGTAAACATAGTTATCTCGCAGCACGTACCTCCTACCTGATACACAAATCATTAAAAGAAGTTGATAGAAAATTCTCAAATTGTTACGTATGTTAATGAGAAGTTATTTTCGTGTTTACGAGATTTATTTATTTCAGTAATTAGTAAAACAAACCAAAAAAACTCACCCGTAGATCCATCTCATGACAAATCACTCACACATGCACAATCGTCATCACAATAAGTCGATATTAGTAAATAAGTACACCACTTGAGTATGTGAGCGTGCACGACCGATAGCTGGTGTCCGTGGTGCGCGGGAGTGAGGCGCGCGGCAGGATGCAGTCTGACGTGCGCGCGCGCTACACCCGAGGATCTAGGGAAGGAAATGCGCCCTCCAACACCGCCCCCCGCGCCCCGCAAACAATAAATATACCATTTGTATTGATTCCAAACATTTACATTGTCAACAGTTAGACTGTTGGACCTCAGTTCGTCGACCATTAGGTCCGGCATGCTCGCATCCACCCACAATGAGTGTACAATAGACGGACAGATCTACTAACACTGTCCCACAATCCAGGATACATGTTAGGAATGTCGTAAACAAGTCGCGCCACACGAGCGCGCACTCTCTCCTGTTATCGCGCTGGGGTTAACGATTTTCGCATGGAAAAGTACTAGTATGATTACGCCTGCCTGTGGCAAATAAAACAATGTCACATTTATCTATAAATAGTGGGTCGCACGATGCAGGGCGGCTGCGCCCGAGTAGGCACGTACGGCGGGCGGTACCGCGCATGCGCGAAAATTTGGCACAAGCTTTTTACATGCATCTAAAATTGACTGACACCGATTTATTGACGGTTAATAAAATGTACGAGATGCAGTCTGGAAAGTTTGTCCGACGTCAGAATACTTGAGGACTTTAAAAATAAATCCCTTGGATGAATCAGATCACGTTTAAGAAACACGGGGTCTGCTTGTATGCATGTATAATCTCGTGATTAATCTGAAAGTGCATTCACTTTCTGTGTACAGCTCTAATAGTAAAATAGATAACTATGATGATTAATATTTTGCGTCTACTAAATAATGACGATTATGTAGGTGTAAATAATTTTAATTAACTCATAATGCAACAAAGTTAGACCCTTTAACAAAACAAGCGCTAATTGAACGTGACTCCAAATAGATAGTAGTATAATCAAAATAGTTTTCAGTTCGTTTTAAGTATTTTATACAAAATACATGAAAAGTGGATCTTTCTCTACACTCGAAGCAAAACTATAACCGATCGATACTTATCTGTTATCTGAAGAGGCAAACGTAATAGTAAACAATAATAAAATTACCTGCAACCTCTAGGATCACCTTAGAGCGCGTCAGTTTGATAACCAATATGTGTCATTCTATATAGTGATGATGCAAAGGCAAATACACAGAGTATACAGATAAACTAATCTTTAAGTAGGTATCATTGTTTGAAAAGGTTTTCAGAAAATAATGCGTGTAATTTTAGTGTCTCAAAATTTTATCCCAGTCTAGGTGATGCAGTTATTAGCGTCTGAGATAAACAAAAATAACAAATCTGGGAACGCTGACTGGCCCCCCTAAGATTTAAGATTTTCAAAAATCTTAATAGTCACACTGTTCCTTAAAAAAAATATGGAATCAGGCGTTACTTTGCGGAAATCCGACAAATGACATGTTCCATGAAATGTTTATTGTTAATTCCGCGGGGCACCTTTTCTTTCTTCTCGTGATAGGTATCAACGCTAAATATTTTTCCTAATGTCTAAACTATTTCTTGCCCATAACTTATTTTTCAGATCTGTAATTTTGCTTTCAAAACCGTGCACGTAAGAATTCTAGAAACAAATTGGATCCTATGTTAATTCGAAGAACAATCGTGCAGCCTGTTGCTATCTGCCCCGAGTCCTGCGTCTGCGCAAATATTATTGCTGAATAAACAGCTCAAGACATGTTATCAGGACGGTGTGAAGTGAAATACTGTGTAAAGCTAGACATTGTTGATGTTAAGCACTTGAGGACGAGAAAAATAAGAAGAAAAACAATAAAAAAACTTACAGCGGTTTTAATGGTCACTTCTTCAAAAAAAAAACACATGTAACTAGAGAATGCAGAAAGCTAATATACATACCTACTCTACTCTAGTCTGAGTATTTAACTCAGACTACTATTTAATCGTACCTAATAACGCAGAATAATTCAATAACAAAAAGGCCGCAACAAAATATGAGCGACTGAAATAAAGTTGCATCGGCCGACATTCGAACTTGAGAAGTGCGGTTGACCACACGCCTCCTGCTAACGCGCTGCGATACTCGATACCTCTTCGTATTGTCTGTTCTGTTGCAATGTGAATTAATACAAATACTAATTAAACTAATGTTAGATGTGAGTCATAAGTTTAAATCTGAAACTTGCACTGTGTATCTTAGCAGAAATAAATCATTAAGTTACACATTCTCTGAATCAGACTATCTTCGCACGCAATATTATGTAAGACATTTCAAGAAGTGAATCAGAAAAAAATTCAAAAAGTGAAAGAAATGAATAAACATAGGGCTATTCATGAACCTATGATTTGAACGACATAAAAGAACTATTCTCTCTAAAGAGGTGACAGAGGAGACTTTAGGGAAGGCAATTTTTACTTAACAACTTCCAAGATAGAGAATTTTGGATTAGTGACATATTATTACAATATATGTTTGAGATGTTATACCTACCTTCAGGGTAACTGCAATTATCCATAGAAGGTTAATAAAGTGTAACTTGAGTACGCAATATAATTCAGTAACACTAGTACTCAATGAGAAACTAGGCGGGAGAGACCGTGACCCATATTGCTTGACACAAGACCTTATTTCTGACAGATGACCTTGAGAAGCGCTAGTTTGTGATTCGTGAAGGACAGGAAAATCATGATTGAGCCATTTATTGCCGAGGAATTAAACGTATCAAATAAATGTATCTTTAGGTAATTAATAAAACATTTAGGTAGGCTAAGCTTGCATAGCAAAAAATAAGCCACAATGTTTTTTTTTCTCCTGAATCTGAACAAAAATACTGAAAGAAAAAGACAGTGCTGTCTGTCTCAGCCCCTTTCAAACTTAGAAGTGTCGCTGCAAAAACCTTCATGGAACGCTTGCCGTTGTCTCTGCTCATGGTGATTGTTGATTCAATAGAATGTACTGAGCTCGGTCGAACAAAGCTTTGTTGATGTTGCAGTGAGCAAATTATCTTAAGTGTTCACTCGTTAGTACTATTTATTTAGCCCACAGCCCTACAGTGAAGTATATTGCGTTGTGCTTGATAAGATTTCAGCAAAGAGGCCATGTAGCTTTGAAACTTTTTTTTTATTGTGTTTATTGTGTTCGAGATTCAATTTTGTAGAAACAGAACCCTTAGCAGTGGTTTATGGTCACCACAAGATCAAAGAAAGCGCGATTTTTTTAGTTATATATAGGTAATGAAATTATAAGATTTAATTAGTATTTATTTCTATATTTGTGTGTAAGTTGAAGTGTATTAGCATCTGGTAATATTCCACACGAGATATTGATTGATATTATTATTGAACTAACTGTCCCGAGTAAATAACATGTTAGATACTTATGCGGTTATTTACATAAGCATTTCGTAATAGTCTCGTGCGATAGTGACCCTAGTTCTGTATCACTAATAATTACTATTCACTATTCTTTGAATATAGTAACATCCCTCCTTTTCGTGATAGAAAATGCCAATTATGCAATGATGGCGTCAACAAATGATAAAGCACATTGTAATAAGACAATAATCCGTACATATGTAATGAGACAATAATCTTATGTTGCTATCGATCGTAAGTATTTATCAAGTAATGTTGCATAATCTTCTAGCTACGCAGTATTTAAAGAAAGTGTAATAAAACTTCCTACTTCTTTTTTACTGTTTTAGGGAGAAAACCTAATAACATAACTAATCGTTATTATGTCTAGAGTTTTTCTTTAAAGGTCTGCCTGACCACCTCCCGTAATTCACAATGCACTAAGTTGCTTTTAAGCAACCGCAGACCAACGCAGATAGAAATCATTTGAAGAATACTTGAAACACTACTTCTGCATTATATACTATCTATGTGCCTACCTAACAACAATCTCGCCACCACAAGCAGCTACAAAGATTCAAGATTGGCGATGCAAAGATTCTAACTAGCGCCTCTAGTGTCAAAATTGTGAAGCAGTCTAAGAACGACACTTTGACAGATATCCGTACATTTTGTGTCAAAATACCGCGCGTCAAATTAAAAAGAAAAAAGTGACAGTGACATAAATTGTATAGAAAAGGCTGTCAGTGTCGTTCTTAGACAGCTTCTTAATGTCGCCACTAGAGGCGTGCGCGTAATCTTTGCATCGCCAATAGCAAGATAGCAGTGGAAGTTTCACAACCATCAGTCTTTTACATAACCCAGAGCAGTGATCCTTCTCTCCGCAGTGGAGATAACGCTCAGCTGATCGGCATACTTGGCAAGCCTTGGTACAATTAGTGCCAAGGTACGCACTTCCTAATTTCCTAGCTGTAAACATTAGGCGAGCCCATCTCGTGTTCCAGTTTCATTTGACAGTTAATTGTCGGTTGTAGGAGAAAATGGGTATTTAGCAACTGGCAACCCTTAAAATAGGTAAAATATTTTATGGAAATTCTGACAGTTAGAGGCCTGGAAAGGCAATTTTAATAAGTACAATATGTCGAAGAGTCGAACGACCCTATTGTACATTCTTCAATCACGTGCTTCACAGACTAATTTAATTTTAACTTGAAACTGAAAGATGTGTGCACGAGTATTGAATTGATGGACAGTTGAAAAGATGGCAGCATACCTGAAAAAATTCTCATGCCGCTTTGGAAAGCTTGGTTCTCCTCTGTTTGTCATCTCACAAAACTTAAAGCGACTACTTGACGAAATTAATTACTTAATTAATATTGTGTGAAAGTAAACGATGTGAGTTTAGTTTTTTTTAGTTTTTAGGATATATATATAAGATTTGTCAATTTTATGCTGCGTAAAATCTTACAATTGCTCTTTTATTTACAAAGGAAAAACGTCAAGAGTGAGCGGCATCAAAATACAGCACACGTAGTGGATACTGGATGGACATTTCATGCGTCGCAGGATTTAAAAACAACAAAATAAGCACGCAAATGCTAAAATCTTATCTTTTTTGGAAACAGTCCAATAACGAAATAAATTATTTTGTCTGGACCGCGGTTATTTTTAAAACGTCCACAATTAACATAAAATGTTTCTTTTGAACTGTCACCGGAATAGCAGTTAAGGTCGTCTATTTTTATAACAGCTTCTATTTAATTATAGATACGTTATCATTACATCTGTCAACAAGTATTGCAAATGTACATACATAGGTACTTGTTCTGAAGAACTACTACTCTCAGCTTGTATCTTTGCTTCATATAATGTTACTCTGTTATTTATTATACCTATGTAGAGAAATATAAAAGCTAAGCTATAAGTAAAGCAATCTTATTAAAGCTACTATTATGAACTACTTAACAAAACATTAATTAAAGTGTATGGGACTTGGGTCTCTTTCAAGAATCATAATATGGCTACTACTAGCGACATCTATACGCAACGCAGGAAAATTATGTTACGTTCTTAGATTTCAAAAATGTTGCATTTTAATTTTCCCAGATTTTTACCGTCTTGCCAAAAAGGAGGATATTCTCAATTCGGATGTTTGTACTTTTTTTAGGGAGTAATTTTGTGGATTTGTCATTATTGAAGATTTAACTTACCTGTCCGGTCTATCATGGTTGGACATCGGTCCGGTATCCAATTTCAAAGTAAATATTTAGTAAATCTGTGCCACTAGTAACAATGAATTAGTCTTATCTTAGAACTTCTCCTTTAAAGCGGCAGTCTCTTACAAACTACTTAGTTGTTTTCTCGGCCTCACAATCAAGTCCCAAGATAAGACAGTACCTAAGTAAGTCCTCAGTTTCCATTAATATACCCCCAAAGTTACAGTTTTATAACTTTGCACCGGATTGGAGAAACACCCGTCGAGATAAGATTCGTAGGAAAGCCGCTCTGGGCATTTTGAATAGCATATAAACCAAATGGCCATGCACTTGAGCCGACTATAATTGAATCTGTCGATAAACGTCGTAAATAACCATTGCCTGCCTACTCCGCATACCATCAAGTAAAGGTAAAATATATCATATGATGGTATACTTGAACTAGGCAATGTAAGGTGGCATGATTCACGATCTTCTTAAAACATGATACACCATTTTGGATCACGTCCTGGATAAACATTCATATCGAAGAGCATAACCATAGTAAACGAACAGTTAACTCAGAGAGCTCGAGACTTAAATACATAGAATACCATATTTACAAAGCTGGTGAAATAAAATTAAACCAAATAAAATCAAAGCGTCAGAGCCCGCATTTAACTATTAAGAAAAGATCCACAATAAAACTTGATTGCTTAACTTTAGACTATATTGTGGGCGAGACGCAATTACATGTGAGCTGATTAAGTTTAGATTATTTGAAGATCATAAACTTTTATGAGATTTCGACAACGCTGGGAGTCTAAGAGATTGTAGCCAGACATATGAAATGATTTAACGTTTAGATAGTTTCGTTAAACCTTACCCAGACGACTAGACGGTCAACACACTCGTTATATGCTCTCATAAATTAAATTTTCTTCTTTTGTTGAAGAAGTAAAATGCTATAGTTTTACGGCTAGTCGTAAATTGGCTGAGCAACATAGACTGTCATCAAATCTAAGCAGGCATTCTGAACAAAAGTCTTTTATTGATTTCGAAATTCTTTTAAAGGCAATGACCTCATTGAAAGAAGATGGTTCTACTACCATTATTTTGGCTTCATGTAGTAGCCTCAGTTTCTTACCATTTCATTATGGTCCAAGGCCGAAGCTGAAAATCTAAGTAGGTACTTTTATTTGCACTTGGTACACTAGTAGAAAATTAGGTTAATTAGGACAACCCTGATGGAGTATCGACTCCGGCTTATAATAACTTAATTTCCTCTTAAGAGGACAGCCGACCATTACAAAATTCAAGTCCACAGTTTTTATAAGAAATTTGAGACATAAGACACCAAAAAAAAACATTTATATTTATCAATAAATATGCAATCGCGATACAACATCACATCTCTAGCAAATTATTCTGCATCAAAGACATGCCAGAGCACAATATCAATTTATTGCCATTAAATTGGCGGGCGGACATTGTGGTTGTGGAGTCCATTGCCCACGCTAGCACAGTGACGGTTAAACTCAACCCCTTTAATTTAACTGTTATTTATGATCAGACCCTATTTAACCTCAGTTTTGTAGCCTCTTTGATTCAAGAGAAGCAGTAGATATAATAGAGATACTTATGTCCTGGATTTTTGCAACAATTACGATGTACTTAGGTTTAACTGGTCCACCACTGGATATGGTTTTTATTTGACCTATAGACTGTCCTATGGTAAAAATAGAGGCTTGGAAACAAAAGAAGGAAGGGTCTCTTTTCTACAGCTGCTCCAAACACTCGCATATAAATTAGTAGGCTTCCTTGAAAGGTTAAAGGTAGGGTATGTAAAAGAGTTTCATTGATATGTCAAAAATGTGATTGAGTGACTTAGGTGGGTACCTTTATTTTGTATAAATCGGACAATCTTTCAGTAAAAACGAATAGATAGCTCATCATAGAATTTTAAAAAAAAAAATGATCGAAAATATATCGCAAGCAAGTTTCAAACCTACTAAAGCTGTGCCACGGTATGATGGATAGATTTCGCTATACCACAGCTAATACTAAGTTTAAATTTGCTCTACATTGTCAAATATATGAAAATTACAGCCATCCCTCAAGTTTTGTTTACATGACCTATGCCAAGAGTTCAAGGTCATGGCCTCGATACTTTTGCTATTTATTTCAATGAGGGTTTCTGACTGAGTTAGGTACCTATATGATGGACTGCATTCACAGTCTTGCTTATTAATACTTGATCAATTGATAAGACAGGATGGAGACGTAGTTATTTCATTTCCACAACATTGCTACAAACCTGAGAGTCACGCCGGCGCGATGACAATGCTGTTAGATGCCACTGTTCAGTAAAACCGAGTACACATCACCATAACACTTCACCTTCAGTCTAGGATGTTCGGAATGGGATCGCGATGGCTACGACGAAAGCGAAAGTGCATCGGTTTATTATTGTTACCCGGTGTTTACATGTGTGGCCGCGCGGCGTGAGCCGTCGACTGGCGGTAAGGACGCGGGAAGGTCGCCGGCCATTGCGGCGCATGCGCGGTCATGCCCATAAAGCCGCCAAACGCTGCCAATTTTCTGACCTCTGGCAATCTTTCGACAGTTCCATCATAGTTAGGGCTGCCATCCGTCCGGGTTTCCCCGGATTTGTCCTCGTTTGGAGGCCGTCCGGGGGCCGTCCGGGCGGGGTTTCAAGAAGTGTCCGGGGAAAACCCGGACATTTTTCATAGGGCCATCTTAACCTATGGTGACTGGGTATGCGAATAATCCGGGCACCTAATAATGCAGAAGTCGAAGTGCCCCAAAACTCAAAAATTTTCGCGCTCGCTTCGCTCGCGGCTTCTTTTCTTAACGCCATTTTTTTTGCGTTTAGCTATTTTAATATCCCAATACTCAAAAAGTTTTGCGCTCGCCTCGCTTGCGGCTTCTTCACGGTGCGGATTTTTTTATTATACAAGTTTAGGTGCTTTAGTGACCCAAAACTCAAAAATTTTCGCGCTCGCTGCGCTCGCGGCGACTTCACTTTACAGTTGTTTGTATTTTTCAACATTTTTTGTCTAACCTATCAAGAAGGTAACTCCTAGTTTCCAAATGAGCTTTCTTAATTATGACCTTCGAAATTCATTAAGTCACAATCTTTCAATACTAGGTACTACATGAGCTAGAGACGGCCCTGACTTTTCATGTAAGGAAGGACCTCATTGAATTTAAGTAATATGGTAATATTAAAAATTAGGTCTTGTTTTGTTAAACAAAAAAAATCGGACTCGTCCGGGGAAAAAATGCGATTTAAGCCAAATGTCCGGGTTTTTCTAAATATTTGTCCGGGTTTGGCGAAATTCGAAATGGCAGCCCTAATCATAGTGAGCTCTTCGTGCTGTTATTCAGGTAAAAGGTAGAATTACGCCGATAGCCACGAATGACTAGGAGTATGGAGTGTCGTAAGCAAACCCTCATTAGGTCAGTAGCTCAGTGATAAGTCACCAGTTGTTTCGGTCTGAAATTAACACTCCGCCACTTCCAAAAGAAATTCGGTGCAGGGACGACCTATATGTATCTACCTACACCACGTGCTTTCCGATGTACGGGAGTATCAATCACCAACTAAGTACCAGACATTGAACTGCTCTGTGAAAGTTACTTAAAATTCACAATCTCAGAACCTGTGAAAGCCTATTTTATATAAAAAAATTTGAGAATCATCATTCATGATTCTACATTGTGGGAAAGTTTGAAATAAATGGATAGCCGAAAAGAGCCAATGTTCTCTATACATTATAATATGATAATAGCACTACTACGTGTCAAAAAACAGTGAAATATTATATTAAATAATCATCATACCTACTCAAAAAGCATGATTTGTTCAATTAGCGCCGAAAGCGCCATCTAGTATTAGTAACCAACTCCATGACTAACCTTATTTTTCACGGCCCGTACCGGGATAAATAACCTCTGTTAATGTAATGCCGGGACTTGGAAATGCGAGTAATATTTAGTGGCGGATCTACCGTAGTGGACCTGGTCACTGGGCGGATCTACCATAGAGGACACTGTGTCCACTGTGTGCATGACCAGTTCAGATACTTGTGACGTCACACTTTTTTCTTCTTATCTTCTTATCATGTGTGTAGTACTGGTACTTCAGTACTTCCCATGGAGAATAAAATGACTAGCGGATATGTCATAGCCCAAAATCGTTTAAGAAAGTAGTGCGCCAAAATGCGGGTGTTCAGGGGACGAGGGACGTTACGAGCTCCACCCTGTAAGGGTTTTTTTAAAACCCGCCCATTATTATTTATTTATTAAAATAAGAATTACCAGTCAATCAACACAAATCTTTGGCAGATTGATAACTGACAAGGAACCGGAATGCCTCTTTAATTTTTGTAACTGATCTCGCCACAGTACGTTACTTGACCCAGTACTTGAAGTCGCCTGACCGACCTACCTATCTTATGGCACTTGTCATCTCCGCTATCTTTCCTTCCTATGTAAAGTTATTCTTGCATTTATGTAACATTATAAAACAGTGTTTACTAGTGCTAATATCGATTATAATCGCTATATTATACACCGAATAGACAGGTATATAGTAGGAGTTTATAATTTTGATGATGACTTCGGGATGCAAGATTGTCTAAAAAAAAAATGATGGTATAATTTTAGAGAACGTTGTAGAGCGAAAAGCCTTAGATCCACTTATCCAATTAAAAAAAAGAGACCAAAAACAACGGCCAACATTGCCAGTGTAAAAAATATAGTATTTTAGGTATAGAGAATATAAGTTTTTCTTTATTATCCCTTGACTACATGGATATACTTCACTTTTATATCAAAGCAGCCAGCACAGCACTGATTCATAGGAGCCAATAAAGATGCAGTATAGCTAAATAGCTAGGCAAAGTTGACCGAAGTAAGCCGAAGTGCATTCCTTGTATTCTCCTAACCTCAATAAAATTATTACACAATAATATTGAACGTCTAGGGAGTACCTTACTCAGACCAACATCCCAAATCAAAAATCAGAATCAGTAGTAAACAAAGCTTTTTTTTTTCTACAACGTTACAACTAAAAAATATCTTTCCTTTAGTTGTAGCTATAGGTATAGGTATATTATTTTTATTGTAAATATTACTAACTGAATTGCATTTCAATAAATGCACAAAACGTCTTGTTATAAAATGCTTAAATAAATAATCTTCAAATAGGTACGAAAGAGCGAAATTATGAATCATGACACGATGTGAGGTGGGACTCTTTGACCGACTTCCCAAAAAGGAAATATTTTTTGAAAGACTGCCCCTAAAAAGAACTCCCATTTTCGTTGGTAAATGTCATAAAATGACAACATCGAATAGTAGGAGCTGAAAGGTTGAATAAAATCTACATTTTTGCTTCCATATACTAAGCGGTGAACCAGTATAGGGATAAAGGTTTTGATTATAGACTTACTTGCTCTAAGTAGGAAATGCATATAAAAAAACTGGGCGCACCTACATATTGTAGCATATGCATGTAGCTACAGCATAAAACTTTAGAATGTTTTTAGTACCTCCGCCTACGTTAGGAAAGTATAGAAATCCATAACGACTGATTACGTTGTGGATAGGTACTTATTCCACATGTTATTTGATGAGATTTACCTACGTACCTTTTACAGATAGGTACTAGATACTTTTTATATAACACTCATTGTCGGAGTCACGGTCCATGTCTCTATTTGATATACATAGATACGACACTGAGACTGCACACAGATCAAGACGTACCTATCTAGGTAGTTTTAGCTTGTGGCAAATAGAGGAATGGATATATAACATTGTCTATTCAACACAATGCACCCATATACGTATAGCGTAGCAATGCGTGCGCGATACCGTAACGGGTAGGTACTTCACTCGCTCGTCACAATACGGAGCCCTAGACACAATGAAGCTTGCGGGAGCAGCCCGCAATCTTTACAATAATATTTCCGGCCCCACCTTAAATTCTAGTGAACAAACATCGTTAGGGAAACCGAGATATTTTAAGAGCAAATCACGCAAAAGTATTGTAGGTAGAAAAGATTAATGTAAAATAAAAACAAAAAATAAACATAGTAACAAGCTCGTTTGGACATTTTATTCATGTAAATTTGCAGATATAATTAATACAAATTATGGTCATGTAAATTGGGAACTATGATAAATAATTATTACTATCAGCTGGTTTAGAGGACACTGTCTTATACCGTCTCCGAATAGCTTAATTCCAGCCATTGTTTAATTTTGATGACTCATCGAAATATAAAAAGGCAGTCTCGGAGGTGTGGCATTACAAATACTGTCTTATTCCTAAGTTTACATAATGAGATTTTTATTGTGATAGTGATAAAACACAAACTTAAACTATGTGAACATTCTACTTCCTGAATGGGTACTAATGCATGCATGACTCCATTATATTAGGTTCCTCACCTTCTAGGATGTTGTATTAAGTGCAGAGCTATGTCATAGTCAACTAAATTCCTAAAAGATTAATGTGACAAAACCTATATTGTCTACATGTCATACATCACAATTTTTCCTAAAGTTATCTGTACAGTTTCGGTAATTTAAGATGTCTAATATGCCAATCACTATACATTACATCCAAATAATAACTTTATGCTGAGCAGCTGATGTATTATATACTTTGCTGCTGTGCCTTCACAGGATGTGTATTGGAAGTTCAGCAACATGTCTCCAATAAGTAGTCATACACAATTTCTATTTTCAAACAATTCAGGATTGCTAACAAAACAATCTAGATACAAAGTAAATTATTCACAAAGAAATCCATAAATAAACTTTTTATTAAAATTGTATAAGACTGAAATACTTTGTATGTTGACACTACTGATTTCATGAATGTATGATCATTCATTTCAGAGAGCAATATAATATTATTTGTCAGACTCGTTTTGTTCAGGTTCAATTGCTTTCAACCATGGGTGCTGAAGGCACTCATAGGCAGTGGCACGCCGATTTGGATCGAAATCAAGCATGGGCTTTAAGAAATCAGCAAAGTCTTCTGCATCTTTCTGACTCCACTCATACTTCTCAGTAAGCACAGACACTAAGCCCCATGGTTTCAAGCCAGTAATGTTCCTCAACTCACCCTTTTTATTGAAGAATACTTTGGAATATTTTCCAGAGGCTGCAATTCGTTTTGGGATATCTCCTAATAGTTCTATAATATGAGCAAGGTGATCCTCATCACGGCTATAGCCATCACCAGAATGCGGCTCAAATAAATAGTCTCCAGTGGCCAACTCGAAGGCCATACATGCAGTGCTCCATATGTCAGCTGAAGTTCCATAGCCAGCACTCAGCAACACTTCCAGGGATCTGTACTGCCTAGTTTGTATATCTTCAGTGAAATGCCGGTGGACCCAACAAGCATTACCTAGATCTGCAATCTTTACTTCTAAGTCACAGATATCAAAAGCTGGATCAAATTTTTTATCAAGAGATTTTCCTTTCGTAGACTGAGAATTGAAAGAAGGTGGAGTGTCAGTCATTTCTCCTTCAGACATAGGGGTACCAGCATCATCTCCACAGCCATATTGCTTAGTCCTTACCTGCACTGCATCAGCATCAGTATCAAACGCTTCTTCATCGGCACGTTCATCATTGCAACCATTGATATTAGTTTCATTGTCAGAGCGTGTAGTCTCAATGACACTTGCCTCTTCAGGTGTTGGAGGTGAATCATCATTGTCTTGCGACATCGGAGCTGACTCGCTGTTATTGACCACTTTTTTCTGTTCTTCCATTTCCTCTATTTGTTCCATTTGCTTTTTAAGCAGCATTGACTGACGCTTAGCTTTCTTCTTTAACTTTTTCTTTTTATTTCTACTCATTTTAGCAGTTACTACCTGTTCCTGAAATTCCTTTGGTGCAGTACTAATCAGGGAATGAGGCAGTCTCAAGCCTAGGGAATGTAATTCAGTAGCCTCAGCTGCAAGCTTGCGTATGTAAGATTCATCAACACAAACCAAGACATTCTCGGGTTTAATATCTGTATGGATAATCTTACATTTAGTATGGAGGTAATCCAATCCTTCCAGCACTTGACGTATGATAGTTTTAACGTTTTCCCGTGGTATACCTCTATAATTAGATTTGAGTATCAACTTCAGTAGGTGGTGACCCAGAACTTCAAACACCATGCACACATGGGTGCCATTCACACCGGTTATTTTAAAGTCATTAAGCAACTGTACGGTCTTATTCCTCTTGGGATCCGCTGGATCACTGTCTCGAACTGCTTTCAGAATCTTTATTTCGTCCAAAGCCGTCTCCGTAAAATGAGGTGCCGATTTTACGACTTTCAATGCGACAAAACGTTTGTCAACAAGATCCCAACACAACCACACGGTGGAGAAATGACCCCATCCCAGTTTTCTAGTGACGTGGTACCGATTCAGGAATAAGTCTCCAATTTTGACAGGATGGTAACCACCCTTACAATAGTCGGCGCTGTCCTCCTGTTCCTCGTCGTCGCTCGCATATTGCTCGTCTTCATCCTCTTCGATCGTTTCATTGGAAGAGCTATGTGTAGGTTCTAAACGATTCTGATTCTGGTTGCGCAGACCGTTTCCTTGTACACCAGCCCCGTGGTCCTCCTCGCGATTTTTCTTTTTACCGAGTTTATGCCGTTTCTTTTTCGCCTGAATGGCGAGCACTCTTCTATTTACATCTGATTTAGAACTCATTTAGTAAATTAAACACTTTCAACAACGCCAATATATATATAAATTTATCTTTTCATCTCAAATCTTTTTGTTTGAGTATGGCGGCCGGTCGCAGAACAAAATGCGCTCGAACATGAACTCAAAATGTTGCTAGCAATAAAATGTGTTATGAGCCATAGACAATAATTTTATACCATACCTTATTTTATATCTTTTTTGGTACAAAAATTGCTGATTCAGGGAATGAGAAAACTTTTAATTAAATAGTGTGTGGTAATGTAATTAGAGGAAGCTTAAAAAATAGTCGCACGAGTCGATCGAAAATAAGAATTGGTAGCAGCACTTATCTTAAACAGCAACATGAAGTTTTATTTTAAAAGATTTTTAAACTCTCACATTGCACACGTACATATTTCTTAATAATCGTGACATGAACGCCATCTATACTAATATTATAATGAGGAAAACTTTGTTTGTTTGCTTGCTTGTAATGAATGGGCTCAAAAACTACTGGACCGTTTTAAAAAATCCTTTCACCATTCGAAAGCTACATTATCCACGAGTAACAAAGGCTATATTTTATCCCGATATGGGCAGTAGTTACCACGAGACGCGGGTAAAACCGCGGGAAAACGGCTAGTAACTAAATACATTTCTATAAGTTTCGTTCTGTATTTTTAACATAATTATCGCATTTAAGTCCTGATTGCTTTGAATGTATGTTGATTTAAGATTTTAAATAAGATTTGAGATTTATAAGGCCCGTCTTTGGGGCAAAAACACAATAATAATTTGGGGGATAAACAGAATAAGACATTGGTATTAGGGAAAACTTCTTGCCCCACCTACCAAACCTATTGGATCAGACCATGAAAATGGGGCCACAACAATACGTGAAGATTCAAGAAGCCCAAAACATTATCAGTTTAGTAACATTACCAGCTAGACGTAGACTGGACAAGGTGTGTTCGTGGCGTTCAAGGCGTGCTTAAAGGTGCCTCGCAAAACCTCTGTACCTAAATGCGATCGTTCTGACTCTGAGCCCAAGACAAGACACTGTCTTATTCTGTTCATCATAAATTCATAATACCCTTTCAAGTAACTATAGTTCGGCCGCTCAGAGAATGCGTTTCTGACACATCGCGATTGAACTGACGACGTAACTTTGTAATGGAGTTGCAGTACTATAAAAATATTTTTGCTGGTTGTTTATCGTTTTAACAATTGATGAGCATTAAAACAACATTATTATATCAATAATAATCAATGAATGTTGTAATTTTGTGCCAAATTGAGTGTCAAATAACTTGGTAAACAATATTTTTCTAAATCTATACTGCGCTATTACAAGGTTATGTCAGCGCTTTATATTTGTAGTGCTGTGCTAAAAATAACAGGCAAGTATCGTAATCTGTTCTGGTTGATGGTTCTTATACAGTTATACTTATAATATAAAATAATACGTTTTGTTTTTCTTTTTAAGAATTTGAAAATAATGGACTATAAGATAACTTTTATGAAATATAAAAATAAAACTATGATCAAACTGAACGCGCGAAAGAAAGTAGCATTTTTATATTTAGGTTGAAAATGGTAACCCCAAATGGCATCATGGGCCGTCATTTTGTGACGCTAAATAGTCGTTTGTTGTCGTTTCGTGCGCTAAGACTAATAAAAACCTGATTTTGGAAGATTTTGACCGAGATATCAGGATTGATTCTGTTATTGATAATACCTAATATAATTATACACGTAGGCGAAGATGATGATGAAGACACCACCTCCTCAAGCGAATCGGAGTCTGATTAATATTCTGTACGCACATTCAATTCAATGTACTTTATTGCATAGAAATACAGATTGTAACTTTGTAACAAAGAATAAATAAAACGATTTTATTATATGAATATTACCTTTTTTTGGTTTCCACTTAAATAACTAAAATATAAATTTTAAATGATTCCGCCAATTTAAAACGAAAATAATCTTTAAATAATGCGGCGGTTTATTTTGGGGGAACGGTAACGAACTCAGTGTTATATTGTGCCCATCACTAGTCGTGACTAACTGATAGGTGTCAGGAACGCATTCTCTGAACGGCCGAAGTATAAGTATAAAGCTAGCTATCAAACTACACGGTGGTTAAAACAGTTTAACCGTATCACAGGATAGGGGTAATTAAAGATAACTAAAATAAAAACAACTGTTTTTGTTAGTCATTATTATTGATCTTTTGTTGTTGTGATTGTGGGCTGCTTAGGCGGTACATCTTTCATACTCATTTTTTTTTTCTCCCTTTCATTTAGTTTTTTAACTGGTATTAAAACAATACCACCAATAAGAACAAGTGTTCCGGCCACGTAAAATGATACTGAGTATCCAAAACTATTTTTCAAAATGCTAGATAACGGTGTACTTATTAAACTTCCTAGACCTTGAAACATTATCATAATACCAGTTGCGTTTGTTAACATATCTAATCCAAATAAGTGAACTAATACTACACTACGAACACAACTTAAACTAGCAATATGAAATCCAAACAATATGCATATCACATATACATAATAAAGGTTAAATGAAAAATTAAATGAAATAATTGCAGTTCCAGATATTAAACACACAGCCATATACAAATATACAGGATTTAATTTCATGGCCAATGCACCTATAGTCAGACGACCAAGAGCATTTGCAAAACCGATGACGCTTACAAATATACTACAGTGTGCAGGATCGATGCCTTCACTTTTAGCCCTATCCGGTAGGAACACATAAGGCACTAAATACCCTAAATATGTGAAGAAGCCGCTCGTACATAGTAATATAAATGAAAGTCTTCTCAGTAATTTTGGATCCATCATAGTTGCAAGAATTCTTCTAACAGCAGTTGTAAAAACACCCCTTTTTTCACTTAAATCGGCAGCAGTTACAGCACGTGACACCGCCATTTGATATTCGAGACCCGTTCTTGCTTCCGGTGCAGTTTCCATTTTACTTTTTTGATAAGCCGGCAACTTATCTAGCCTTCCATCATAAAATGCGTCATCTCGATACATTGGTCGAGCTTGGGGTACATGTTCTTCCCAATGGAATAATCTTTGAAACACAGAGCGTTTAATTGGCTCTTCAATATTAATATTTATTTCTATGGCTTTCTCAACATTATCGTCTTTGACACTTACTCTAGATTTCGACTTGGATATTAAAGACTGAACTTGTTTCAATTGTCTTCGACTGATTCCACTTTGAGGACCTTGAGCGGTAAGAGTAAGCCTTGATGCAACTGCTGTAGAAGGACCCGCTTGCGTCGGCGTTGGCACTGTACTCTCTCCAATCACTGCTGCCGCAGTAGGAAAGTGTGCATTTGATACAGCGCTGAACAGCCGTTCTGCAGCACTTGGCATCACTCCTTCTCTTTTTGTCTTTGATGGTGCTGCTTTTATGGCAGCCAAGCTAGGCAAGTAAGCTACTGTACGAGTAGGTTCGTCTACTACCGTCGTCACAGTTAAAGAAAGTAAAGGGCGAAAGGTCATCGCTAAAAAGTATATTAAACCCACTAATCCAGATTGCATTAATACAAGCAAACGCCATCCGGCCAATTTTACTATGTATGAGTTTACTGTAAACATAATCATAATGCCAATGCTGGAACCAATACTTGAAATTGCCATTGCCAAAGATCTAAGTTTTTCAAAGTAAAAGCCCACTACCAATCCGGACCCCATGCTACAAAGGCAAGCTCCAAATCCTCCAAAAAGTCCGTATAAAATAAGTATTGTTACAAAATCAACAACAAAATATGTACAAAGTAAAGCTGACGCAGAAATAATTGAACCAGTCATACAAACTGCCCGGAATCCAAATCTGTTAATAAGCGCCGATACAAGTGGTCCTCCCATAAAGTACACTGCTACTGCTACAGAGTTGACAAGTGCCACCACAGACTCTCCAACTTTAAGATCATCGCACATGTCGTGATATATACTGCCAAATGTGAAGTAAACTCCGTCTAATAGAAAAATCGTTAAAAAACTCGCTGCGACTACGACCCAACCCCATCCTCCTTCAGTTGGTACTGATATTTGTGCAGTTATTTCTGTTTCCTCAACGCCTTCAATGTCTTCAGGTTTAATGGTGCTGCTACTATCCTTAGTATATACTTTGCTTGGTACAATTATGCTTTTCTTTATGCCAGTTGGTTTGGCGGCACCCGCCTTAGGTGGCATTTTAAGTATTCTGTTTTAAACTACATGCAAAATAAGAGTAGTATCACTTTAATGTAATGAACATCATACATTTTATATGGAGATCTAGTTCTGATGGGAAACGTCAAAAAACAGTCATCAAACCATCATCAATCTGATGCATTGCCTAGGTTTTGGTCATGGTAGTAGGCATTGGCTTTTAGCTGCTAGCCACAGAACAATAATTATAGTTGTACCTTCTTTCTAAGTTTTATTCTAATGAGGTAGCACGGCGGTCATCGCTTTAAACCGCCTTTATATTTATATACCTACATATACATTCATAGCAAAGGTAAGCAGCACAAAAAAATGTGCTCGTCCACCTCCGGTGTACACTATAAAACATGGTTGGTTTTTTATTCGGAAGGGTTTTTCATAATTGAGTGTAAATATATACTAGTGTTTTTTTTAGTTTAAACGTTCTCTTTGCCGTTTTATCTAAACTTTTACACTTAACATGCGATTTCACCCACGTTTCGTGGTCACTACACTCACTACTACCCGTACCGGTATAAAATATTTAGAAAGAGTGTAGCTTTCCAAGCGTCCTTTCTTTGAGTGTAGTTTCGGAGTCTCTAAGGTAGAAAGAAACAAAAAAAAATTTTTCTGTTTATTATATAGAAGCATACCACATATATTCATAAATACTTTTCCCTTCGAACATCTCATATTTTGCTCGATCATATTTCATTATGTTTTATTTACATAGATATTTACAACACAAAAAAAAACTATCCTACTAAAACAATAAAAATATAATATAACTATATCTAAAACGCGTCAAAAATTCATCCCCATCCCTGTCAACTGGGAGCATACCCAAGAGGCTGGCAGCATTACCTCGTTGGATGGCCATGCTGATCCTTTTTCCGAGGTAATAGCCAGCCTTTTGGTCACGAGAAGCGTCAACCAGCCGCCTAGACAGGGGCCCGATTCTCCTAAGTTAATAATGTCAAAATCTAAAAGAATCGAAATATGATCGTAATAGCAGTTTTAACCATATCGGGCATTCTGCTACTAATATAAGACCAATCGTATTCCAACGACATTCAATTGGTGTGCGATTGGTCTGCTATTTTGGTGATTTTGGTCTATGCGGTAGTTTGCTCTACAATAATATTGCAATAATTAATCATTTGCAGACAAAATGATTCATTATTGAATGACAGAAAAGGATAAAACGTTTATTTCAAAGAAAAATAGCGGAATGCCACATACGTTTCAATCGTAATCGAGTCGGGATTGGATCGCAGTCGAACGTGAATCGTATGTTGCTTAAGTAAAATTAGGAGAATCGGGCCCCAGATCTTTAAATAGGGTGTGGACATTCGGACCCCACGACCCGAGGGTTTCAACCCCAAACGGTTCGAACATATAGTTGCCGACAAGGCCACTATATTTCCGCCGCTTAAGATTCTCCGCGGCCGCACCGGCAGCAGCAGCACAGCACGCAGAACTTGGAAGGTGGGATGGCGCAAGAGTATCGACGCAGGTTGCGTCCCATACTAAAGTTTATTAAATTATATTAGTATTGATAGTGTAGAAAAGATGTCGTGCAGTGGTTTTTGGGTTAAACTGTAGTTCAGCTACTTTTGACATTTTTGAATGAGAAGTGAATTCTAGCCTTTATGTTATCAGTAATTTATCTACGTTGTAGTTATTGTACAACAGTTTTCGAAATTATTTGTATTCAATATAAATAGTAACACATTCAAAGTAAACATATCAAAATATTTTTTTTGGTAGTTCCAAGAACTATTATTTATTCTACATACTATTTATGTCTCCGATTAAAAGACTTGTTTCTTTGGACAGCTTCGACAGGAATAAATTAAAAAAAAAACTTTGGCTGACAAGCGCTCTGTGAAAAGAGCAGAATAGAGTGACGTTTTTTGGTTTGAAGTTTGAGTTTTGGTTGAAATCTGAGTTAGTGACAACGGTCGTTTTGGAGGGAAAAAGTCGGAGAAACACAATCTGGCGGTCCTTAATTTATAAAATTGTATGTAAGTAAAGCAATCATGTCACAAACATCAATTACATCATTCTTTAATAGTAGAAAAAGACCTGCTACGGAGGAACTTTTTACTTCTAAAAATAAAGTGCCCCACATTGACCGGGCTATAGATACGAAAAATGTATCCACGGGAAAAAAATCCATGGTTAAGACTTGTGAAATCATCACAAGGGAGTTTAAACATCCACCTAAATCTAGTGACGTTGCTAAGAAAGAGTCATCGCAAGTTGAGATACGAGAAACACCACAAGACACAACGCAAGTGCCGCCAAAAGTCACAGCATTTGCTAAAAAGGTGAATGCATCTAATACAATTAAAACTATACAAAACACCAAATCAGAAACTATTACCACATCGCGTAAAGAATTAAGTCTTGGCGACATCAGAAAGAAATTAGCTGGAAGTTCGAGGTTAGCAGAATTAAGAGCAACCGCTGATCGACTGAGCAAAGGCATACAAGATCTCAAACAAGCTAGCGAGAAGAGGAATCTACGAGAATTCAAATCTATTGATGTGGAAGTACCAGTAAGGTATGTATAAATAAATGGTGTTTTATAAAATATTAGCCTTGTACTATGTAGGTAGTTAATCATGTAAGTTCTAAATGTAAACATATTAAAGGTAGCAGAGTTTAGAGGCGGCCTCTTGGCTTAGTTTCTTTTCTATAAAGTTAGGCAGTCATTAAAGCTCAAATGTAATGTTACACATACTAAATACTTATTTGATTGCTATAAGATTTCTTTAAATTAAATTAACTCTTATATTTTGCAGTCCAAGCAAGAAAACTCTCCTTCAAAATGAACTTTTATCACCGAAGAAATGTACTTCAATGCCAGCACCACAAAGACCACTTATTTCTCCCAGAAAAGTGGTTGTCAGCCCTATCAAGAGCCCAAGCAAGGTTGGTATTGTAATAATAGCCTAAGTATGTCATTAGGTAATTATTAAAAATAAAAATGTTTGTTTGTCTTATACTACATTTATTTAGTAGTAGTGGATGCATATAGGCTATATGCATCCACAATACAAACAACACTAAGTTTTTGTTAGTTACTGTATGATTTACTCTCCATTCTCAACATGTTAGTGTAAAATCTGATCCAATTTTATAAATTCTATAAACATTTGTTATTTGTCTATGAAAATGATCTGCATTTACACGTTTTACTAAATTAATATGTGGGTTGAAAAAAACGAGTTTGTAATAGAGGTTGATTTGATAATAACAACAGGGCTGCTGAAAATATAGTTAAGTTAGACAACACATTCTTTTGTATGTGGGTATACTGTTTTTCATTAATAGATTAGTTACTTTACACCACATTCTCCATGAAATATTTTTTTTTTTACTTGTTCTTATAAGAAAAGAGTTAGGTTATCTTAGGCTTTTAGTCAGTTCAATAAAAGATCTGTTGTATAATTTTCAGGTCCCTGCATACATTAGACATGCAGCTCTTGCCACTTCCTCCAGCAGCCTGCCATTGCCTCATCACTACAGATTCCTTGCAGAACTGTTCCGTGGCATGGAAACAGTGGTTGCATTACTCTATAACAGAAATGAAAAGATAACCTTTGATAAACTGAAACCCTCTGTACAAGAAATGCTGAAAAGATCATTCACTCAGAAACATTTGGCTCAAATAAAACATCTTGTGCCAGATTTTTACAATTTCGAAGTTCAGAAGGTAAAGAACTTCAGTGCCTCATCTCACAAAGAAAAACATGAATTGATAATTTCACCTAATTTCCCGAATGATTTCAAAGTGATGAATCCAAGTGTGTTACTGGAGAGGCGTCGATACTTTTTTGATACCTTGCTACAGTTAGTAAAGAAACATCATGCACAATATCTGCAGACACTTGATCCTCCAATGGTGATCCCTGATGATAAGCTAACTCGTTGGCATCCTGAATTCGAAATTGAAAAGATACCAGAAGTTGAAAGTGCCAAGTTACCTGAAATGCCAAATGTTGAGACATTCTCTAGTGCGCAAGATGTACTAGCCAAGGCTCGTGAATTATTCAAATGTAATACCAAAATGGAAAGAGCTTTAGAGAAGTTGGCTCAAGCTAAATCCCGTGGTCTCACTGAACAAGAAAAGGCAGTTACTGGTATTACAGATAGTAAGCCAAGTACTTCAGTTAGTGGTATGAAGACCAACAGTACACAGACAAGCCAGGCTCCAACAAGTTCGGTGACACTATTGAATCCAGCCCTCCGTAACCTGCCCACTTCACTACTAGAGAAAGTTAAAGCAAAGCAGGCTGCTAAAGCCCTTGAAGCTATGACAAGATCGTCTGAAAATGATCAAAAGTACTTGATATACAGTCGCTTGCCAGATCTTGCTCGCACCCTCCGAAACATCTTTGTCACTGAAAGAAAAAATGTTCTAGCACTAAACATAATTCTCTCCAAATTGGACAGCAGCTTCAAAGCAAATGTGTCAGCCAATGACTTGCAAAGAGATATTAAAGTTCTCACTGAGGAACTGCCAGATTGGGTTAAATTACATGAAATAAGAAATAATACTTACCTTAAACTAGATAAAAATGCTGATTTGCAAAAGAATTTGTCTAAGTTAGAGGCTTTAGCAGATAAGTATAAAAATGAATAGTAGCATAAAATTAATTGACGTAACAAGATCAAGACTGAGTAAGTATAAAGTGATGTTGTAACTCTTAATCAGTTTTTTAGCAACTAGGTTGTTTTGTTTTATGTATTAATTCATGTGTGTAATGTAATGATACAAATCCGCGAGTTTGTACATAGTGTTCAATCAGCATCATAAACAGCCAAATAGTATGAATTATTACAGTTTACGTAAATACTTAAAGATAAATGACATGATTTCAAGCCAACATACCAAAAATATATATTGACATGGTTGAATCTGTTAGATTTAAGCTGACATTTTATATTTAATTTTTAACTTTTTAATTTTACTAGTTCAATTTAATATATTTCTCAGGACTTATACTGGCTAACTATGTGAAACTTGAGTTTGTAATAAATAAGTATGTATTAGTTTAAATTAATTTTCCTTTTTCTTTACTGTGTGGTATTTCTTACTTTAATAAAAATACATTTTATTTTAAATACAAAGTTTAGTTATTGACCCTAACGTGCCTTCTTTTAAATTGTATTTAGTGCTGTTGTTTGAAATGTTTCGAGTACAAAAATGCTTAAAGGTTTAATTGGAGAGGAGAGCAAATTCTTGGCACGTTTTAAATCGAGTACTTAGTATTAGTAAGGTTTATTTTTGCATGTGCACTGCTTTTCTCATTAAGAATGCTCGCCGATACTCTCCGAGCTGGTCTATGTGAACGGACCCTAATAGCACTTTGTCCGTCGTGTCCGGTGTTAACAATTCGACTCGATTCGACTGAGATCCAATCCCGACTCGATTACGATTGAAGCGTATGTGGCATTCCGCTATTTTTTCTTTGAAATAAACGTTTTTATCATTTTCTGTCATTCAATAATTAATCATTTTGTCTGCAAATGATTTACGATTGCAAAATGATTGTACAGCTTACTACCGTATAGACCAAAATCACCAAAATAGCAGACCAATCGCACACCAATCAAATGTCAATCGAATACGATTGGTCTTTTATTAGTAGCAGAATGCCCGATTTGGTTAAAACTGCTATTGCGATCATATTGCTATTCGATTTTGACATTATTAACTTAGGAGAATCGGGCCCCAGGTAAACCTACATATTGCCAAACATTACGCCCGGCTTCAGGGCAGTCCTTCAAGAAAAACAGGCTTCCTCTTGGTACCACCAGTGGTACAAGCAGGTACTTGTTTTCCTCTACGTACCGTCTAATGAACCACCATGAAATATTTTCATTAACATTTCATTAACCGAACGGGGCTACGGGATTGTTGCTTGTTTGTAATAAAGTTCTCTGCTCGTTTCGTGGTTACTTTCATGAGGAATCGTATAACGAGAGATTAGGTGCAGAACCGACATTTATTTGTTCTCATGCATTAGGAACCGAGACCCAGAGGACAGTAGTCGCTATCAGGGTAAGCGAAAGGTTCTCAATCTGTGCATATTTTGTCAATTATTAATTTGCTTAAATTCAAATGCTTCCTCACCTCAGCATGTCTACTTACGTGGTAGCATTTGGGCTTTGGCTTTTGGCTTTTTTTAACGACTCGTGTTCCGTCGGCCTTTTATGTAATAGGGCCTCGGTAACTCTTTCGAACAATCCCGCAACGTAGCATGTGGGCTTGCATGAAGATAAGAACCGAACCTTCAAAACTCTAAAACTTCAAGGCTCTAAACATCTACATTCCAAATCACAGAAGAAATCTTTATTGGACAGATACCTAACCGTCTTTAGGAAATTTCTGCATTAAATTCGTATTGTCTAATCATTTAAGCAAGTTCTTGCATGTCGTCTTACGTCTGACGAAAAATAAATATGTATTTAAAACTGTAATGAATGTGTACCTACATAAGATACAATAGTAGTGTTTGAATTATATCTACGAAATCATTTTGTCTACGTAGACGTTAAGAATGAGTAAAGCATTCAATACTTGTTACTACTTGAGAAAAGCATGTACAACAGTTTTAATGTTTAATCATTCTAGAAATAATTATGGACCAGCAAAGTAACTTTTTGTAGAGGCGATAATGAAGAGCGCTTATTTACCTAAAATATTGAAAAGGGGTAGAAAAATGACAGTGGGTAGGTATTCAAGTCCATTTGTATTATCAATTCTATTTTTATTTAATTCTGAATAATAATTTCATAATAACAAGCAAAATACATGTACCTATAAAAAAATATGTTACCAGGCTTGCACTGTGCAACCACTATTTTACCAAAAAAATATCATGTCAGTATTTGTGGAAAACTTAGTATACACACAAGAAAACGGGGTGTAATCATCTAATCCCTTTATATAAATGATTAAACAAGTCAAATTGTTTTAAAAGCTAACAGTGATTAATCAGCAAATAACGGTTTATATACAGAGAAAGTTCCTTGTATTTATCAAAAGATAAGGAGATAAGTATTTCTGTAATCTATATCTACATCGTCAAGGAATTCAGTAGTACATACCTCTATACTTTTGGTGCCTGTGCCCTGCGGAACATCTAACGATGTCATCCTTTTTTTATTGGAAATCGTCGAATGACCTCTCCCGCGTAAGGGAATGTCTGACGAAAACCCACCATGTTTCTTCTTAAGCACTTTATGTATGTACCAGCGCCGCGGTAACTTTCGAACAATCCCGCAGGACGTCCTGATGTCCTTATTCCAACTTTATTTAATGTCGGCTCAGCGAGTTTTCTTCTCCCATACTCTTCTAACTGGAATTATATATCTTGTCATTAATTGCTCCCAGATTTCCTGGGCTACTAACCCTACATTGTTATCAAAAAACTCAGATCTCTGAGTCAAAAAATAGGTCCCTATGAGTCGTTGACCACGAAAGCAGATTCAAAAGCAGTTAGGATTAGGATCTTAGTGACAAATCTATACACTTAAGTTATGTAATCTATAAATCTACATAGGTAAGGACTGGAATTCTTGTAAGGTCATGCATAAAAACCCCAGCGGGGCCCAGCAGGGCCAAGGCCTGCCGGGACTGCGGGTTGTTCGATAGAGATACCGCGGCCCTGGTACATAAAAGGCCTATGACGGAACATGACGGTTTTTAGTCAGGAGTCTGACACTCCCTCACTGCTGCTAACCCACAGCGGGAGGGGACATTTGATGATTTTTGACGTCGTTAAAAAAAAAGGTCATGCACAAAACACAAGTTTAATCTAAAATCGGTACCAGATCAGAGAAATGTGTCTAATGGGTAGATATTATAGGTACAGTTAGTAGGTACCAATTTCCTTTTATTTATTATATATTTGTTTATAACCAATAAATAGAAATGTCATGAGGCAGAGACTTTCCTGAAGACTGATGTTGGTTTAGAGAGAAGGATAATTTTTTTAAATTAATTTAGCATTTCTGAAGTTAGTCATTATTTTTATTCGCACAGATTTTGTTGCGAAGCATTACTAAATCCGATGGTGGCTACCCCTACTATTGACTTCATAATAATCAAACAAATTATAGCGAACAGCAAGCTTCGTGTGCATGAGACTAAAATAGCCTTACTTCAGGAACACAAAGTTAATTGGCGCGTTGTGTTCATACGATAAGATTTTAGTACTATTTGATGTACGCAATCTTAAAAATCTGGCAGTAAAGTGTAGGTACACCGCAGGAGTAACGATGACACTACGAAAATCAGAACGTGTGCAATACACTAAGTTCCATATATTGCACAACACTGACGACCGTGATAAGAACAGCTGGTCGCTGTATATATTAGTACAACAACGTTACTATACAGCAGTGTAGTGAACCTCCTATCTACTGCATGCGTCTCAGTGTGCCACCAAAGCTCAGCTGAGTCTAACGTACCCACCGCGGTCTGTTGAGCACACGCGTACCTGTTAAACTTACTTAAGAGGTACAAAAAATACGTTGCGCAAAATTACACAATTCATGAAATAATACAATCACAAAATCAAGATCTATTTTAAGTAGCTACCTACATTAGTAATTTTAATACCTATTATATTTCGAGAGATAAAGTTATCGTTTCTTTTTTATTTATAAACTTACCTTAGTAGTATTTTTTAAAGTGCGAGTGCTATTTAATTATTGTAGAAGAGCAACTTAATTATATTGCCCAAAAAACCAAATTATAAGTGAATAGCGAGTTAATTAGTTGTGTTCCATCATTAAGTACAACGGTTCCCATATTTACTGCAAGTAAGTATATTTTGATTGTTTATTCTTAATTAAAATTGTTATATTCTGTTTATTTCTGTTTTTCTGTTATTTAGCCCTGTAATTTTATTTCTTCAGACATTGGCAGCTACCCTCAATATTTTTCTTAAGTGTAATTTTATTTAACTTTAACTTTAACTAAGATTTACCTATAGATAGTAGAGAATATTCATATTCATATCATTTACCTATCTGCGTTCCACAAGTTTGTCAAGGGTTACAATAAGCTTACAGCTGCGTACATTTGTGGACCCTGTTAGGGCACAGCAACATTGGGCATTTAATGCCAGTACATTAAAAAAATACTTATAACTATGTTATTCTAAATTATGTACCTATTATGGCGATAGTTTTAAACATTATAATAGGAATAGTTAATTTATAATTAAAATTATGTATTATTTTTCTATGTACATATGTATGTATGCCATTAATCGAGGAAGGGTGACTGTAAATATGCTACATTTTATCCGGGTGCGCGAAATAGTTCCCACGAGGCGGGGCTGAAACCGTTGGCGAACACGAAAGTATTCCAAATATGTTTGCATCAGAAGTAATGTTTATGTAGAATTTAATGGTATAGTCACATAGCATGCAACAAAGTGTGTGCTAAGTATGAATGTAGATGGATGGAGAGGAAGAGGAAGACCTAAGAAAGATGACATGAATAGGAAGGGAGTGTCTGTATGACGAGTGACAGGGGAAAATGGAAGAGGATGACATATTGCGCCGACCCCAACAGGGCAGGAGGAAGAAGAAGATAGTATAGTCACTGAAATCACTTAGATTTTTTAACTAAGTAACTACTTACCTATAGGGAAAACAGTTTATTTTTTCCTTATAAGAAGATTAAATAAAAACACAATTAAACTAAACAAACGCGTCTTTTTATACCTGGCAGTCACTGTATAGTTAAGCATCATACACAATTTTATTTATATTTTTCCTAGGGCTTCTAGAGCATCTAAGAATAAACTTATCTACTTATTGTCAGTGAAATATTGTCATTCACAAATAATAATTTACAAAAATAAAAAGGGGGGAAAAATTAAAACTATTCATCCTCATCGCTGTCAGAGGGGATCGTGCCCAAATAAAATTAAGATAGCTTCAGACCTCTAATTTTACGAAATTCATCGCATAAGAGCGTAAAAAGGGGAGATGCTTTCAATCAACTTTGTTTTCAGGTATTCTGTTGAATAATACAAAAAAAACAAGTTTGAATTTAACACAAGCTTATGAATACATAATTACATATGTTACAGCACCTTGCAGCACCTAGTAAAATTAATTTTCATGACCTTATTTACGGAAAATTTACCTAGTTTAAAATTAGCATTGCTATCTGAATACGTCTGAGAGATTTGGACGTCACATATGGCGAGTACGATTATCGATTTATCTTTAATTGTATCATATTTAATGCGCTTATCAATAAAAGTTAATCATTTGTGGGTAGTATCATTCCAGATTTTTAATATCTGTCAGATTTATTGGTATTCTCACACTTTGCTATCACTTTTAGGATTACCGATCTTCAGTCTGACTTTAGCTTCAGTCAGCGGTTTTACCCGCGTCCTGAAGGAACTACTTTTCGCAACCGAATAAAAAATAGCCGAAGTTAGGTACCTGCTACTTGTTTTCTGCTAATGAATTCCCCCTCAAAATCGGTCAATTTTAGAGATTAAATTACACGTAACAAACAGACATGCAAAAAAAAAAGAAATACCGAATACAAGACCTGTAATTCTTAGGAGTGTTTTCACATTGTCGGGGCTGCGGGATTGTTCGAAAGAGTCACCGCGGCCTGGTACCCAAAGAGATCTAGATAGAACATGGTGGGTTTTAGTCAGAGTCTGACACTCCCTCACGCTGCACCCACAAGGGAGGGGTCCTTTGATGCAAAAAGGGGCGTCTTCACAATCTATTTAGAATATCTCTAGACATACGTACAATCAGCAACTACCTAATCATAATCGTCATTAGATATGATTTTTGCTAAATGACCTCAGAAATGGATGCATAACATAATACCGCTATCTTTAAGCTGATATTAACATATTTTTATCCAAGTAATTAATTTACATAATACCTTACTAGACCATACCCCGATGACCTACAAAATATACCTAAGTAAAAATTATGTAAAAATCCCTAACATGTATATAATTTTATATTATTTACAGGTAATAAATTGCCACGGATAGGTCCGTGTACTTGGAAATTGGATGGTGCGTACCTTAACCGGAAAAATTAAAGGTGCACAATGGAGTCAAAAGTCATATTAACAGAGAAGAACCCTTTCGACAAATCAAATGTGCTATCCAGAATATTTTTAACGTAAGTATGAAACTAGGTATATACTTACTAACACATACCTATGTAGGTACAAGAAGAAACATTTTCACTGTTATAAAGTTGCATACCTGTAAGTGCAGGGGTTTCCACGCGACGCGAGGGAAACCGCGGGAAAACAAGTTCGGCTAATTTTTAATATCTTTTTACTTTTACTAGATACCTACTTGGAATGACAGGCACAATTACAATCTAACTAGGTACTTATCAGTGTTTTTGTAAAGATATGTTTAATTATCATATTTGCAATTTATATTTTTTGATTTTGATAACGCTATCATTGACTGCTATTTGTCTATATAATTTGATCGTAAAGTTTACCCCACGTACGTACCTACTTATGTAGGTATAAAATAATAAATCCTAATACCTATGTTTTTTATTTTATTTTAAAACTCAGTTTGTACTCACTCAATTGTATCATGCAATTTCTAATTGTTAGTTATAGGTAGGGCTGTCATCTCGAATTTCGCCAAACCCGGACAAATATTTAAAAAACCCGGACATTTGGCGTAAATCGCATTTTTTCCCCGAACGAGTACGATTTTTTTAAAACGAAATAATACCTCATTTGTAATACATTTACTTTTAACATATACTTAAATTCAATGAGGTGCTTCCTTACATGAAAAGTGTCCGGGTTTTCCCCGCACACTTCTCGAAATCCCGTCCGGACGGTCCCCGGACGGCCTCCAAACGAGGACAAATCCGGGGAAACCCGGACGGATGGCAGCCCTAGTTATAGGGTGTACTAACGTAAATTAATAAAATAAATAGGAAGATAAAAAATGTAATTTATTTCAGGAAACATACCCATAGAAAATTAAAAGATTACAAAGTTATAAAATGATTAAGTTAATAACAAATTGCATTATTTATCGTAAATAAAGAAATTTTAATAATACAATTATAATAAAAATCTATGTAAACAAAAGCACTAGCAATAAAATCAATTGAACTTGAACCATTATTTTATGCGGTAGTAAGTATTTTATTCTTGGCGTTTCGTCCGATAGTAAGTTGAACTTGAACTATAGAGTACAAGGTCACACTCTATGCAACGCATCTATCTCGTTTTTACACGTGTACTAATGTATGGGAAATACACATGAGGCCTTCCATTAACAATACTTACTAAAAAACGAAGTTTACAATGTGACTAATGTAAACTATTATTAACCCAGGCTAAAGTTCAATCTGCTTTTATCCACATAGAGTAAAGTTACCGTAATTTTTCGTATGAATGAATTGTGTCATATACAAGTTCAACATCCGAGTTATGACTTTGTTACTTAAATGGTTAATGATTATTTTTGTCCTTTTGATGCATTTCAAAAATAAAACTGATGTTTATTTTAGGGGGGTTCACACATCAGAGTTTTTTTTTTTTAACTTTGAACACAGTCAAACTTTTTAGATCAAGCGTTATCATTCATTAATCAGCGTTCAGTGTTTGTTTTAGTTACCAACGTCATTACGTCACTATTAAATTGAACGAGACACAACATAAACTGTGGGAGTGTTTTCTTAAATATAAAATCATCGTGACTTGCGTTAAATGTCTCTATTCATCTCCACGTATGCTGTGGAATCTTTGCCTTAACGAGAATTATTTATTAAGGTCATCCCGTTTACTAATATTCATAATGCGAACTGTGAAAATCATAAACTACTGACACAAAATGACACAATTATTTTTTGTTTATGACACAGCAGAAAGGAACTAAAATACTGTAGTACCTATATGTACATAAATAAACTAAAATAAATAGTTACTCACGTGTTTTCAAAGAGGAAGTATTTATTTGCTTGGGATAACACGTGAGGAAACAAATTAAAATTTTCATCATGAAATAATAATGTCGGATTGTCGAGTTGATTATGTTGCAGACATTAAAGTAAAAAGATAATTTTTCATCTGCATAATTATAGTTGGAATTACGAGATTATTAATGTTTTTATTTATAGAAACATTAATTTTAAGTTACCAAGGAACTTATGCAAATCATTGTTGCTTTTATCATCACATCACATACCTACGTACGAGTATAGATCTACATACATATCGCTAGATTAAAGTTGCAAAAAGTGCCTACCTGGGTACGTCAAATATTCTAATTTGATAAAAGCGTGGGCGGTGTTAATTACGTCACCGAAGTAACGTAGCAATTAAATAAATACTCATTCGTGGGTATAATTCCTCAAGAGGCCAATAGTTTATAAATAAATTGTTCAGGCAATTTTATTTTAATGGTATTAGTTTTAATACTACAAAGCAAAGTTATGACTGTTATAATGGAAGGTCAGATTTATCTAGGTTTTATAGTTATAATATTTTTGCAGTTTTTTCCTCTCAAAGGTTAGATTGCACTCACGGAAGTACTTAATCTGTCCCCAAGGCTTGCGACAGACTATAGATCTTTCAGTATAGATTTCATATAACATTACCTTTAATTCCAGATGGAGCTTCAGCTTATTTCGAAAAGGGTATAAGAAAGGGCTTACAATCAATGACCTATGGCAGTCTCGGAATGCAGATGCTTCTGGAAAGCTAGGCGACCGCCTTGAAGAGGCCTGGCAGAAAGAACTAGATAATGCAAAGAAACATGGCACAAAACCTTCTTTCTCAAGGGCTATTATTAGGTCCTTTTGGGTCGAATACATGGTGTGTGGACTGCTGCTCGGCCTTCTGTTGATTGTTGTTTGGTAAGTGCAGATCAATATCGATAAACTTCGATTTAAATGTATGTATACCTACCTCTAAGTCATCGAAAAGTCATTTGTACTAGATTTCAAATGATCATGCACCAAGCAACTCAACCAACAATTGCGTTTACTTATATCTTTCTTTATGTAAATAAGGGCACGAAGATTTTCACGTGCCGCTGTTGCCATCAAATATTTTCCTATATTTTATGAGGCATTGTCTTGCTTTAAAGTCAATGCCGGTACCTATGATAAATAACACTTTTTACAATAAAATCCTTCTAACAACTACGTTCTCATTGAAATAATAATTAAATTGTTAAATTTATTATTAATATTTGTATTGTTAAAGTTTAATAATAATTGAATTGTTACAGGCCACTTATCCCGTTCACCTTAGCCCTGTTTATAGACTACTTTTCAAATGAGAAGACACCAGAGACGTATAGACAGGCTCATATCTACAACTTCTTGATGAACTTGTTCAGTACTTTGTCAGCGCTGATGCTGAATCATTCTCAGTTGGCACAAGGAAGAGTGGGCATGAGAGTCCGGATAGCTTGCTGTTCTTTACTCTATAGAAAGGTGAGAGTACACCTATATTTCGTTACAGGGTACAACTTACGATATGAATTACGTCTTTAAGGAAGTAAATAAAAAGATGTTACTTGGATGTAGGGGGTTATGTTGCTTATCGGATAAAAAACTTAAATAAAAAGTTAGATTAGAAGACGATATTGTAGTAAACCAGTCAAGACAAGTATCATCAAATTCCTAGCACTACCAAAAAATTGCAATCTAACTGTGCGTCACCACATGAAATCTAGAATTGTCATCACTATCTCATAGATCACAACGTGTCGTAGACAGATAAGACGAATTATATCGTAGTTTCCTTACACGTGTCTCGGCGAATTTGTTAATAATTTGCATTTGATAACAAGATAGAGGAAATTGAAATAGCTTTCACGTGAGACTCTCTGATATAGCATGACTTCTGCTGCAATTCTTTTGAAGAATAAGAAGATAATGTTAAAGTTTCTTTACTTTTAGATACTGAAACTGAACCATGCCGGTTTAGGCAACACGGAGCCTGGCCAGGTTATCAACTTGATGTCAAACGACGTGAATCGATTCGACTTGGTGACGATATTCTTGCACTACATATGGATAACTCCCATTGTGGCTACTTTAGTCTGTTACCTGGTGTGGCAACATGTTGGCATCGCGACCCTCGCTGCTTTACTGGTTGTGGCTATACAAAGTGCTATTGTACAAGGTAAAATTAATGTTATTCTAGAAACTTTTTAAAAGGACCCTAATCTTTTGTTGGAAAGCTCAAAAAGAGGAAACCCACAGTTTTTTTCCTCCTAGATGTTAAAATCCATCAATCTCAGTCCAAGAAGTTAAACTACCTTTACAAGCTGTCTTAATATTTTCAGTGTACTTGAGCAATCTCCAAGGAAAGCTTCGTGCAAAGATAGCGAGTAGGACTGATCAACGAGTGAAGGTAATGAGTGAACTCGTTGGAGGTGTTCAGGTGATCAAGATGTATGCTTGGGAGAAACCTTTTGAAAAACTAGTGGATCAATTGAGAAAGTAAGTAAAATTACAGCTGGGCTTTTAACACACAATTTTCTAAAGCCGACCCCAACATGGTTGGGAAAAAGGCTCGGAGGATGATGATGATGTTCTAAAACTGATGCAATCGTTTCTGTTCAAAAATTCTCGAAATTGTAATTCCTTTTCGCTCAGATAACTTGTCCTATATCATGGCTTATCTAAGTCAAGGCTCATCACAAATGTAGATATTATCTGTTTATTCAAGTGTTTCCTTGTTTTTTTTACGTATAGTATATGTATATGTCACCGTAAGATTACAAACATCGTTAGATTACAATCTATCTCGAGAGATTGTAAACTGTCGAATTATTGTGAACCGTAACATCTGATTGCAATTTAACGCATTATTTTTCGCTATATTATAATCTATCGATGAGAAATTGTCAAATTGTCAACTGTCCGAAAGCTCTCCCTGATTGGTCAGTCTTTTTGTAAGATCGACCAATAATCCGTTCTGTTCCCATGGAGTTCCCGTAGAGTTAGGAATGAAATAGAGGTGTCAGTATAAATGCTCTTCAAAAATTCTTCAAGTATTTATTATTTAGTACGAGTATGTAATTAATATTCCTGACATATGGAGAGAACAAATTGTAACGAAATATTTATTCTTCAAACACAAATTGAAATTGGAAACATATTGATTTCTGACACTTACGCGAATATTAGACATTTAAATAAAACTACTTTTACGGATTTTATCGCGGTTATATTATATTATATTATTTAATCCCGACGTTTAAAACCGACCGCGATAAAATCCGTAAAAGTAGTTTTATTTAAATGAAATTGGAAAATTATAAGAAACTTTTATAAAAAAAAAAACAAAACAATTAGGTAGTTTGTCTTCAAACACAAATTCATTCCTAACTCTACGGGAACTCCATGGCAACAGAACGGCTGGTCGTGATTGGTCGATCTTACAAAAAGACTGACCAATCAGGGAGAGCTTTCGGACAGTTGACAATTTGACAATTTCTCATCGATAGATTATAATATAGCGAAAAATAATGCGTTAAATTGCAATCAGATGTTACGGTTCACAATAATTCGACAGTTTACAATCTCTCGAGATAGATTGTAATCTAACGATGTTTGTAATCTCACGGTGACATATATGTACTTAATCCTAAGAAGATAGTTTCTGATCATCTTTTTATCAATTGTGATTGTCATTCTCATTAATTGATACAATATTACTTAGCTCATCCCGTATATCATTCACGCTGATTCAGTATTAACTAGTACCATTTGCGTCATGCTTAGCTATCAAACAATTTATCTATCTGTATGTATAAGTACCTACAAAAATAAAATGATCTCGTAGCTACGTTCTTGAGTTTTTCTGTATTTCCAAAAACAAAATTGCTAATTTTTATGTAATTCATTCCTATCGTTTTTTTCAGACATGAGGTCAGCTACGTTTTGAAAACGTCTTTCATAAAAGGGTTCTCCACTGCTCTGGCTGTATTCTCTGAGAGATTTACTCTATTCTCTGCCATTGCCACTTTTGTCCTCATTGGCGGAGATATTCGGTCACAGACCACCTTCTCACTAGTCCAGTACTTCAACCTGCTGCAAATGGTTTGCAACATATCTTTGCCGATGGGACTTGCCTTCTTGGCTGAAACTAAAGTTTCTATCAGAAGATTAGAGGTAAGTGAACGTAATTATACGAATGCATAGGTACTTGTAACTCAATGAAATAAACGCTCGGGAAAGATAAAAAATTAAGTGACACTGCTCTTAATAACCTACCTAATCCTCGAAACTGCAGAACCGTGTGCAGAAGTCCGTGATAGAGTTTTTTTTGGCAAAAATAAGATCGACTGGTTATAAATTTTCTTGTTTTCTTGGGTTACGGTAGACCTCACGTTACCACTGTTAATTTTTCTGCCAGAGCTTAGAATATAATTTATTTTTTTCTATCCCACCAGGAATTTTTGATGCTAGAAGAAAATGCGCCAGAAAAACCCACAGCAAAAATGTTACTGGATTCCGATTCCATATTAGCTAACGGCGGAGAGAAGGAAAAGAAAGTTCCAGAAAAGACCAGAGTGACTAGTCTGACGATTTCCAACGTGACTGCCACGTGGCAAGCTGACTCTGTAGTGGATTCTTTGAGGAATATCACGTTGACAGTTGCCCCTGGAGAATTCATCGGCGTCGCTGGACCCGTTGGATCCGGAAAAGTAAGATGTTTAACAAACAATCAAGTGTATGCAAACAGTAATGTGGTCTATCTTGTTGATAAAACGACTGATTAGAATGTTCAACATCAAAGAATGGCAAATAAAGACGTGATTTAAGCTCTTTAATAACTTCCTCAAATATGAAAAGATTACGCACTTAATTAACTTTGTATGATAGGAGGTATTTCGTAATATTACTCAATATATAAATAACATAATATAGCATTGACATAATAAAGTATTACACAAATATTTTTCTGAAAATTATTTTGCTGAATATTTTATCTTTGTGTGTAAATAATATTTTATTTATATCTTGGTGAGTAGGTATAACCAAAAGCGAGGTTGTCTGTAAAATTAACATAAGTACTTAAAAGAAAAAACTAGTAGTAGATATTATATAATTTTAGTGGTATATCTTTATGATATTCTAATTACCTACACTCAACTAATAGGCAGATGTAGATTATCCACATCTGATAATATAATCCCTTATTTCTTTATACCAACAGTCGTCTCTACTCCAATTGATTCTGGGCGAGTTGGTGCCCAAAGAAGGGACATTAAACCTGGGTGGAGCGCGCGTGTCGTACGCCAGTCAGGAGCCATGGCTGTTCGTCGCGACCGTTAGAGAAAATATTCTCTTCGGCTTGCCGTATGACCGCATCAGATATAAGAAGGTATGTTACTTAAACCAAGTATTACAAAATTATCAATTTCGGTAGGAGTGTATACAATATGATTTCCTTCTCCATCCCGTCTCCATGTTCCATATCTTAATTTTTCATCTTTCCGTAACAGCTACCTCCAAACAAATCGTCAGCAAGCAGTAGACATAAAAGCTTAGCAGACAAACAGAGCTACTTTCGCATTAACAATATTAGAAACGTTTGCAATTTCTGCGATTTCCAAAAGAGCATAAATCATTATGGCACATAAACGAGGTGTAAGTTCTCTCCTTATCAATGAAATATGAGTAACCTTTCCCTCGACACACGCGATACTCTGTCTGCCTATCTGCCTCACATAAAGTCAATACTGCAAAACTACGTCACCTAGATAAACTGACTTAAAAGTATTAATTATCATGATATTTTTCCTTGAAGATTTTGTCTTGTCAGTACCTGTTTAAACTTGCATACTCATGTGTTTCAATGTCTAAAAGAAATACTAGGTGCCTACGTCATATCTTTGTCTACTAAATCTTTATTGTGCCGTAAACCCCTTGGTTTCCCTTATCTCAGTCTAGTAACATTCCATCACAAATCGTAATAGTCACATAGGTTTTAAAGTCCAAGATGTTTTCTTCCATAGTTAATAATATTTTCCTTATGTAAGTACCTGAATTTCTGCATACAGGGATAAAATTGTCTCATAAAAGAATGAGCATATTGGTTTGGGTCTCGGGTCCGCTTCACAAAACTCTGGGATTCTAAAATTCTATGAGCATCGAAACGAAAGACGTCAGAAATATTTTTGTTTTTTTTTATTAAAGGTGGTAAGAGCCTGTGCCTTAGTGAGGGACTTCGAACTCCTTCCTCACGGAGACTCCACACTAGTGGGCGAGAGGGGTATCAGTCTGAGTGGGGGGCAAAGGGCGAGGATTGGACTCGCACGCGCCTGTTATCGACAGGTAAGTCATCGTAAAAACCCACTTTTATCTACTAGCCTTTGTACACCTTGTGATCGACGAGTATAGATAATGATCAAGCCTGTCAGATAATCAGCTAGCGGTGAACTCGCCGATATTCAGATTATCCGCGATTATAAATAGAACTATGTAATTTACTTCCTATTATCACTTGCATAGTTGGATATGGCATTGAAAGAATCGATTAATCATCGAGATATCGAATTTAACACTTCCAATAATTTATTTCCCTTTAGGAAACGAAATAAACATTTTCATTGCATCATAATATGTGTTATCTACATATGCTTATTTTTTCTTACCTAACCAATTTTTGAAATCATGAACTATCCCATATAAACTTTACGAGAAACATAAGAAAAAGCGATTCATTTGAAAATAATTATTAACATTTTATTATCTCATCAGGCGGATATCTATCTCCTGGATGATCCACTATCCGCTGTAGACACGCATGTAGGCAAGCACATGGTGTCCGAGTGTGTGATGGGTTTCCTAGAGAAGTCCACCAGAATCCTTGTCACCCACCAGCTTCATCACCTCAAGAATGCAGACAAAGTCGTCATATTATCACATGTAAGTTATTCTATACAGTTATTTTCTTAGCTGCAATGGTCCACTGCTGGGCCTCCCAAGTTCTGATGTTTCCATCAATCAGGGTTATAGGCGCCCAAGTCGTGTCACCTTCTTTTCAGGTCCCCGTCAGCCGTCAGGGGATATCTACTGGGTAACAATTTTGGCCCACCTGTCTGTAATCATAATAACTTAAAGGATAAATAAAGCTGAAGAAACTTTCTTTCTGAAGGTTAAAAAGGAAAAAAAATTAAAGTACTTAGTGACTAAAACTATCGCATAAGGACCTTCCGACAATACCTAAGTCGTGGTGAGCTAAGGTCAACAAAACCTCGGAGTACAATAAAATACAATATTAATGTACCTATATTAATAAATTGCATAAACATTGCAGTATTTTTCAGGTCAATATCAGTAACTCGATAGCAGTTTTGCATTTTAATGCAAACTTAACAAATGTGTGATAAAAGATAAACTCTTTAAACGGGTTTACTTTTTATTAGGTTAGCCTACCATGCCTAATAAAGTATGACGACATGGTTTAACATGTTGAATGCGGAAGCGTGAAATCGTAAACTGATGCATTCCGACGAGAGTTTTTATAACTCAAAAAAGATCTTGAATATATTCTATCGCCGCCCTTTATAACTTCTTCTTCTTCTTAGCGTTTATCCCGTCTTGTGACGGGGTCCGCTCTCCGTATCTTCTTCTTCCACTTCGCTCTATCCTGGACATCTTCCTCTTTAAGTTCGCAGATTTTCATGTCTTTCTTTACGACACTCAACCACCGCAGTTTTGGCCTGCCTCTGCGCTCTTTATAGCTACTTGCCTTATTTTCTCAAAAGAAACACATAAGTAGTTATACCTAGGTACCTACGATCGAGAGTAGTGCAGCTTCCTAGTTCCTTGCACAAAGAGGGTTCACGTTTTTTTTATAATCTGTTGCAGGGTCAAGTAGAAATCCAAGGTTCCTTCGATGAAGTTTCACGGACGCCATTGTTTGCCGAACTCTTGCATGATGAAGAGGAAGCTGACAATGCTTCAGCAAAACACATCAAAACACAGCGCAGCATTTCTGTCAGAGTAAGTTATTAGGTCAAGATTAAATAGACGCCATTACCTACTACCTACTAATGTTATGAGTGAGAAAGATTGTATGTATGTTCATTGATCTGTCGCGCAAAAACTATTGGATGGATTTTGATGAAACTTGGTAGCAATAGATCTTATATATATCACAATAATGTAAAGGGTTCTATTTTTCCGGAACCGCTAAAACCCCCGGAAAAATAGAAACGCTAAACTACTACCGTACTATTGGATGGATTTTGATGAAACTTGGCAGCAATAGAGCTTATATATCACAATAACGTAAAGGGTAACGTAAACGCTAAACTACTACCGTAGTAGTTTAGCGTTTCTCGAGCGAGTGTAACAGCTGGCATAAGCTAGAGTAAAATTGTAAACAATGACAAAATTAATAATGACAATAAAATTGATGAAGCTAATTAACATAATCTAGATTACTCTAATCTAGATTACTAGGACACGCATTCAGCACATTTTTGCATTGTTTATAAAATAGTTGACATTGATGTTCAAGTTTATGATGTAATTTTACAGTCACAAACTAGCAGTCTGGCTCCAGGTGAAGAATTTGAATTCTCTTTGGAAGATCAGATTGAAGTTGAAGAGGTTACTGGGACGGGTAAGTTAAATGATAATCTTAAGAGATGGATGATGTCAGAAAAGGCTGCACACATGCCTACAATACAAATATAGAAGCATCCTAGCCCAGATAAGTTGTAAATAAAATCAAAGACTACAATTTGAAGTATACTTGGGTTTTAGCCAGTAAGAGTCTTGCTCTCCCTCACGCTGCTAACCCACAGTGGTAGGGGTAATTTGATGATTTCCCATAAACTACATACTAAATGTGTATGAGGGCCTTGTAACTTAGGTACTGTCTAAGAATGCTACCTTACAGTCATTGATTCTCAACTGACTTCCCAAAAGGAGGAGGTTCTTAATTTTTCATTTTTCGCATTTACTTATACGCCGTATCAGAACGAATCAGAGCATTCCATTCACAGTAACTAAAGTAAAGCTTCTAATCTCATTACAGGTCGCGTATCGGGCGCAGTGTATGGCAAATATTTCACCACGGGCGGTGGCTGGTTCCTGCTCAGCACTACTGTCATGGCCATCATCGCTGCTCAGGCCGTCACTTCCTTCAGCGATTTGTGGCTTACTCACTGGTAAATATTTTATGTACTAAATGTCCTAACTTTTTTACGAAGTCAAATAATATGTTATTGTGAACCCTTCTATTTTGGAAGCACTGGGTGCGGGTTGTTGAAAACCGCGGAGTATTGTGAACCTTGGGGTAGGCCTTTGTCCAACAGTGAAAGTCTTTCGGGTGAAACAATGTCTTCTGTCTTGGGCCCGATCTCGAATTTGGACATAATTTTTGGGTTTTCAGAAAATAATGTGTTCTCTAGTTAGCCTTATTTTTGGGGAATACTGGCACGTTCCACGGTCTACCCCTATTTTCTTAATTACTTTAAATCTTTTTCTTCTTGCCAATCTATAACTCACAATTTTCTATTCCAGGATGAACGCCGTAGAATCTCAATACAATAACAACGAACCGTTATTTGCTCGTTCAAACTTCTCGACCACCTCAACATCCTCACCAATGAACGTTACCGAATATTCAGTTCCTGAAGACCCTATAACTACTACTATAAATACCGTTACAGCATCACTTATGAATGATACAGTAGACATGTTGCTTAATGTGAATGTAACTGATACTGTGATTGCTCCTGAAAGAGTGGATGATGTGTTCTATATTTATATTTGGGCTGCTGCGATCTTTGGATGTATTATTGCTACTACTGGCAGGTTTGTGTATATTCCTCAATTAAATAAAGTTTAAAATTTAGTAGAACTTTAAAGTAACTGAAGCAGAACTTGATATGTGTTCTCCTGTATCCTTCAGTATTTCTCGTGAACCTAATTCAGGTGCTTCTAGTAAAGTGTCAATTCAAAGCCCATCTTATATTAAAATACCTTTTGAATCGTTCCCCATTATTATCAGTAATATTAGTGTGTCTATTTTTCTATATAAACCAGTGGTTTCTACTTAATCTAGTCTGGCTTTCCAAACTCGCTTTAAGTTCGCTTCATCCATACTTCTTGACGTTTGAAGTTGTTATTATATCTAACCTCTCTAAATTTTGTATTCCAGAGCCATATTGTTCCTCTGGGTATGCATGCGCAGTTCAATAAAGCTCCACAACCAGATGTTCAGTAACATTCTGACTGCCACCATGAGGTTCTTCGACACCAACCCTTCAGGACGCATTCTTAACAGGTTCTCCAAAGATATGGGCGTGGTGGACGAAATACTGCCTAGGATGTACTTGGATACTATTCAGGTATGTTGAAGGTTTTTGGATTTATGATATTTTTTTTACTTTAGGTAAAGTTAAATTAAAAGTTAAACCTACTTTGATACGTAATGGTCTATTCGTGGTGTCTTTTTACTCGACTGCCAAGATGGGTTATGATTTGCCGTGTGTCTTGTTTCTGGGTAGTACTAAAAGTAGAAGAAATGAAGGTCGACTTGTGCTTTAAGTCTTCTATGTAAGTAAAGTACTAAGTATCACCAGTATCATCGGCGCCTTATCCACAACTAATATATGTTCGTACACAAGGGTTGCAGTGCATTGAACATCCTTGACAGTCGTTACGGGTAGTCAGAAGCCAGTAAGTCTGACACCAGTCTAACCAAGGGGTATTAGGTTGCCCGGGTAACTGGGTTGAGGAGGTCAGGCAGGGCAGTCGCTCTTTGTAAAGCACTGGTACTCAGCTACATCCGGTTAGACTGGAAGCCGACCCCAACATAGTTTGGGAAAAAGGCTCGGAGGATGATGACAAGGGTTGCAGTCCAGAAGACATTTTAGAAATGTTCTTATACAATTTGTGTACGTCACACTATTGTACCTCCCCTATAGAGAAACAAGCTATTAAACTACTTAATCCTTCTTTCCAGGTGTTCATGGTGATGACCGGTATTCTAGTCCTAGTGGCTATCGTGAACCCTTTCATGTTGCTAACCACCGTCGTCTGCGCAATCTTCATGTATCTGATGACCGTCGTCTATCTGAGTACCGCACAGGCTATCAAAAGGTTTGTATCTTTAATCTTAACTTAAACGTTTATTAAATTATGCATGTTATCAATCAAGATTTTTAAGACAGATTGGCTATTTGGGTATTTGTAATCTTCTAAAAATCCCTAATAAGTCAATTATGGTGACATAATGTTGTGAAATTGTCTATTTCAGTAAAAAAAATAATTTGCCCATACTTTTTAGGGTTCCGTACCCAAAGGGTAAAACGGGCGGGACCCTACCTATTGTTTTCACTCCTCTGTCCGTCAGTCCGTCCGTGCGCCTGTCACCAGGCTGTATCTCATGAACCGTGATAGTTAGAGAGTTGAAATTTTCACAGATGATGTATTTCTGTTGCCGCTATAACAAAAAATACTGAAATCTAGAATAAAATAAATATTTTGGGGGCTCCCATACAACAAACGTGATTTTTTTGCTCATTTTTGATCACAATTTTGTAATCGGCATTTCTGAAAACTCCTAGAAATTACGCCACCTACAACTAACTTAGGTATCTCAAAAATGCATTATATTAATATACCTACAATATTTTTATTGAATATGTGTATAAAAATAAAGTTAAAATATGTGATATTTATAAATAAATAAATATCAACATTCACAGAGTGGAAGGAGTATCCCGCAGTCCCGTGTTCTCTCACGTGACGGCCACCATGTCCGGCCTCACCACGGTGCGAGCGTGTCAGGCGGAGGAGCAACTCAAAGTGCAGTTCGATGCCAAGCAAGATGTGCATACTGCCGCTTGGTAAGTTTCCTATCCGTTTTCTTGATAAACTGATGCTATGAATTTATATCCCCGTTACTGTTTTTCATTAACTACTAAATCATCCATATCCTACTTTTATATTATAAATGTGAAGTTTGTGAGAATGTATGGATGTATGTTTGTTATTCAATCACGCAAAAACGTCTGGACCGATTTGATTGAAATTTGGTATGTAGATAGGTGATACCCTGGATTAACACATAGGCTACTTTTTATCAACACACCACGCGGGCGAAGCCGCTGGCGGAAGCTAGTATAGCATATATTAAACTGATGGATCTGCAAACTGGAAGTTTGACACAAAGACATACTTTTCCTAAATTAACTAAAACTCGCCGAAGCTGAAGTAAAGCCCCACACTACTGCATTTTAAAGCCCGCCGTGTATTCTGGTGAAACTGAGAGAAAAATAGCATATTATTTCCATTGGTCATCCCTGGCATGAGTATTTTTTTCTTCACTTCGTCCTACCTCTATGTATTTTTTATCAAGTAAGTAGCTATCTTTATTTGTTTATTTTCTTCCTCAGGTACCTAGTTCTCGTCACCAACGCAGCCTTCTCCATCTGGTTAAGTCTTATCTGCAGTTCCTACGTCATTGTCGTGGCTTATACCTTCTTGTTGACGGATGACGGTAAGCAACTAAAATATCGATAAAAACATTGCTTACTATCGATCAACATCTCTCACTGTCGACATCGATACATTTATCGATACAAAAGGTACCGATTAAAAACTAATCGATTTTCTTTTCGATACAGGTCAAACGCAGTCCGGAAATGTCGGCTTAGCCATAAGTCAAGGTCTGATTCTAGTCAACATGGTACAATACGGAGTAAAGCAGGCAACCGAAGTGGTTTCCCAAATGACTTGTGTCGAAAGAGTGATACAGTTCACATCATTGCCTCAGGAGAAAACTGAAGGGCCCAGCCCACCTGCCAACTGGCCGCAAAAGGCCAAAGTGGTGTTTAAAGACCTCACCCTTAGATACGATAAAGATGCCGACCCAGTGCTTAGGAAGCTGAATATTGAAATTGAAAGTGGATGGAAAGTAAGTATACTATTTTAACTAACCAAGTAATCAAAGTGTAAAGGTGGATCCAGACGTTGCGAGGCATACGTTGTAAACGATGGCTCCACCCGAGCATATATTACAAAAAAAATATACGCACGTCTGGATCTACCTTAAAATGAATGGTATCATAGTTAGGTACCTATAGCTCTTTTGTACTCAAATAACTTTCTTTTAAATGAGGTTTTAGTGACTAATTGTAAAATAACTTTGCTAAAAATGCCTTTTATCATCAGGTTGGTGTTGTGGGACGTACGGGAGCTGGTAAATCTTCGCTGATCTCCGCGCTGTTCCGTTTGGCGCCAATCGAAGGCAACGTTTACATAGACAATGTAGAGACTGGAAGAATCGCTCTCAAAGTACGTAAAAGCATTAAAAACTTTTTAGAGATTTTGTTTTATTCTAAATAAAAATTTTGCTTTTTAAAATTTTGTTATGTTCTAAATTTTAGAATTTGAACTAGAATAACTAATGTTCCATTGTTTTTTTTAGGAGTTGCGTTCTAAGATAGCTATCATTCCTCAAGAGCCAGTGTTGTTCTCAGCCAGTTTACGCTACAATATGGATCCTTTCGACAAATACTCTGATATCGAGATCTGGCAAGCTTTGGAACAGGTAAATTATTGCATAAGTACTTTGTTTACTCTTTCTAGATCATTGACTTTTGTCCGATAAGCTGAATTTTAGAGCGTTAATGCCCACCGATAACATAACTTGAAAATTCATAGTAAACAGTTACCTACCGCACAGTTCTCTTCAAATGACTTTGTTTTCCGACGTTATCATTTTTCCTCTTTAAGCATGCTTTTTATTCATTCAATTTGACTATATATATTATCGCGAAGTCACTAGAAAATAACTAACTTGGTACTCAAAAAGCTACTCAACAAGATCTATACAATGACAACTTTACATGAAACAAATGAATACGCTTCACAGGTGGAACTGAAGAACAGCGTGACATCTCTTTCTTCCGCGGTGGCGTCGGGCGGCAGTAACTTCAGCGCGGGACAGAGACAGCTGCTGTGCCTCGCGCGGGCCGCGCTGGCAAGGAACAAGCTGCTCGTGCTAGATGAGGCTACTGCTAATGTTGATCCTAAGTAAGTTATACTTAACATAAATATAAATAAAGAAATAAATCATTCACATTATGATGGTCAGGATCAGCTCAGGAGTTTCGGAAGGCACGATAAACTGGTAGGTCTTGGCTGCCGTTTCAACGTCTTTGGCAGAAGCCAGAAAGTCTGACAACCAGTCTCACCAAAGGGTATTGGGTTGCCCGGGTAACTGAGTTGAGGAGGTCAGATAGGCAGTCGCTCCATGTAATAGACTAGTACTCAGCTATATCCAGTTAGACTGGTAGCCGATCCCAAAATAGTTTGGAAAAGGCTAGACAGATGATGATGGATAGGTTCTTAAAGCTATTAGTTTTCATGCCAAACTTTTTCGTACTTCGCAAAAGCACGATTGTCTGCTCATTTTTTGTAACACCAGATGCACTTGCGTCTAGCCACTTATTTATGTGTGCAGTACAATATACAAAAATATTTATTTCCTTTACAGTACGGATGCTCTAATCCAGAAGTCAATCCGTAAGCACTTCGCGGACTGCACGGTGATCACTGTCGCCCACAGACTGCACACAGTCGCCGATTCCGACAGAGTTGTTGTAAGTATTCACTTGTTTAACAATATAAACACACAAAGTAAAAACCTCCTCCTTTTTTTGAAATATATTAAAATATCTGCAATATTTTTAAGACATGGAACGTATATTTTGGTACCTAGATTTTATTAATTAAAAGAAATGGACTACCTACATCTGGCCTCAGTTTAACCCACATAATATCTTTTGAGACAAAAAAGAAAAGATAAAAAATCATTTATTTAGAAGATACTCAAAATCAGCACTGTCGCAAAATCGCAAGGTCAATTTCTCAAAATTTGCACCCCCATACAAAATGGTTATTTTCAAAAGGCTCCTATACTGAATTCTTGTTACTTTTCTCAGGTAATGGAAGCAGGTCAGATTATCGAGTGTGGTCACCCATACGAGTTACTGCAAGATGACGATGGTCCCTTCTCCAAGATGGTCAAACAGTTGGGACCAGCTTCAGAACAGAGTCTCCGAGACATCGCCAGAACTGCTTACTCGGTGCATAACTTGAAAAATGCTATGACACCATAAAAAGTATCACGTGCATAGGAAATTGTGAACTAAATTGTAGTGGTAATTAACAGGACCAGTGGAAAGACCAGACGGCTCAAAAGACCTCGTACTTTTAACACTTTGATATATGGTATTTCAATACGATAAAGAAATACTAGGTACAGATGCCAGTACAACAAGCTAACCTGCTTTTCGATTTAAAAACATTGAACCTTATGTTTTGTAGATAAGGTTGAAAATCCATTAGAAATTGCTAGCTAAATAGTAGCTAAATGTGCTGGCTTCTGTATATACATTCGTACATATTAATTATTAAGGGATCAAATCCTGATGATATCGTGAATACTTTAAATTGCAATCCTTGCCACTAACTTAAAGTTAGCATAATAATGTTTTTGCTATCAAAAACTGATGTGAATTTTGTGCATGTTTGTATTTATAATGTTAGAATGCAAGCAACGTGCCATGAACGTAGATATTTAGAATAAGTAAGCCTTACCATCTAATGGTTAAGCTATTGAACCAATGGGCATAGCCAAAGTTAGGATTAATATTTTTTTAGGAGTTTAAAACAATTTCGTCGTCACTACTTAATTATTTTTAATTATCCTCTAACCAGTAAGTAGGTATAAATATTCCATATATTATGCAATTTTTACTGCAATTATAAAAGTATTATTTTAGTAATCTTTTTTTATCAGTAATTTTAAGAATAAGTTATTATAAGATTTTATTTAAATGAATAAATTCACAAACTTAGTATAATTAGGTACTTAGCAAAGTTCGATATAGTAAAAGACAGCACATATTTAACTAAAATGCATTTAAATATTTATTCCTTTGATTGTTATATATTTATTAAGTAATTAATAGCTATGAAATCCGAATTATCATGTTAATTAAGTAGTTATTCTGTAACTATCCAAAATTTTATATTTTTTAAATATATGAATTTGTTAAATATTTTCTTTTTATTTCTACTATTTACTTGAACTCATCCCTTGTAGTTATTTGGGATGGGTGTAAATAAACCTTCTTCTTCCATTCCTATCTGTCTGTCGTCATACTAACACACACTCCCTTCTTATTCGTGTCAACTTTCAGGCAATCCAATCCATTCATATTTTTCTTGATCTACAATAGGTCTAAAAAATTCGTTGATAATACAAAGATTTATCTATTATGTTCGATCAACTACTTAGATTATGCATGTTGTGATCTTACAGCGGGATCTCGGACTAGTAGCAGAAGAAGTTTAAATAAAAAAATATGTTACTATTCAATATAGTCTTTATTTAATACTAGCTTCTGCCAGCGACTTCGTCCGCGTTAGAGTCGGACTTCGTGCAAAGAGAGAAAGAAATAATAAACACCAGCCCCTCCAATTATCTAAATCTATGCGTACCTACTACTACTTTAAGAAATAAAATGTAAACTATTAATAATTTGTAATTTGAACGAATATTTAAACACTACCAAAATAACTAATAGGTACCAACCTATTTTTTATAAAATAACAACAAAAGAAAGTTAAAAATAAATTATTTAAAACCTAAAAGTCGCGCAATAAGGTTGAACACTCTGAACGCCTATTCGCATCAATCGCACCAAGAGCCAAATATTGTATGAAACTCGCGCAGCCACCGCGCCGCGAGCCGCGTCGAGCGCGGCGACAGATGCCCAAAAATGATCCTTATAGCGTGATTCAGTATTCACGCGCGATGGCTTATCCGTTTTTCGTGTATAACTTTGGTGTTTCTTCACCGATTTATATGAATCTTTTTTTAATGAATAGGTAATACTATTAACTATTTTTAATTCGTGTGAGTGAGAGTGTTATAAACGTAATAGTAGACAAATATAATCAGAAAACCCCGAACTGCTAAGCTACCGAGAGAGTTTTAGGTGAGTCAACCATAAAAGATAGATATATACTGTCATGGGATATTTTTTACATAATTTTATGAAGAACATTTCCGTCATACATGGTTTCTGTGTAGCTGTAACCATTAGGGTTGCACACGCGACGGAATCTTAAAAAATGGAGTAACTTCTCCCGTTTTCCCAACATTTACCTTCACTGCTCTGCTCCTATTGATCGTAGCGTGATGCAAAGTATCCTATAACCTGCCCAGGAGTATGAAGAATCATTGTACCAAGTTTCATTGAAATCCGTCAAGTAGTTTTTGTTTCCATAACGAATATACAGACTGACAGACAGACAGACAGACAGACAGACAGACAGACAGACAGACAGACAGACAGACAGACAGACAAAAAATTTTCTGATTGCATTTTTGGCATCAGTATCGATCACTAATCACCCCCTAATAGTTATTTTGGAAATATATTCAATGTACAGAATTGACCTCTCTACAGATTTATTATAAGTATAGATTAATTGTACTTTACAACTTAATATAAAATAGGTATACATAGGAATAAAATCTGACAATTAATGAATAAGTAATTATGTGCAAAATTTAGGTATCACAGACGGAATAGAAAAAAAATGTGGAAAAATTAACATAGGCAAATGTAAAAACTGGTGACGAGAACGGCAAATAAAAAAAAAACTGTAGTAAGTGTAAGTATTCCAAAAATCAGTTCGTCTTAAATATTCAAAAATAAAACAATATCAACTTTATTTCTTTAACGTTAATGACTAGTTTTCAAGAAGGAGGTCATAGTTAGGCTTGACTCCTTTCACATAAGAGCTTCGGAATTCCAAGAAGATTTCATCAGGTACAGCATATTCCACCACGACAGGATCTGCCTGCATCTTCGCTAAATAAGCCCACTGTAATGAAAGACATTTTTTAATTACCAAAAATAAATAACATGGACCTACCTATGAGTCTATGACCTGCTTTGTCGATGAATTGTTTGAAACTGTCAAAACAATAAGGACTGCTTTCTTTCCAATGCATGCCTGATATGAGTTTCGACTTCTTATACAAGCTGTTGATTTGCATCCGTGCAATGTTCAAGGACGTAATTATGCTAATGATTCTCAACCCAAATCAACCAAAAAAAATACTTTTTTTATTTATTTTTTCGGAAATCCGTCAATGGAAACCCTTATTTAAACTCGGCGCGTGTGTTACTGGCCTTAAAACCGTGCTGCACCCTCACACAAACGCAAACAAGCATACGCAACGATCACTCATAAAATTGGGTTATTTCTGAAATACAATGACATAAAAGCTTGTAAAAAAAAGCAGCGCATATTAACTATTTCCCGTCTACTGTAATTCCAATCGATTATTTACCTACGTATTTTATGTCAACCTCCTGAAATATTGCACAAATGCTAATCAACACCTTGTATTTGATTGTCTCAACTAAAATTTGTCTAAGGTGGGTCGTAAATGTTGTTGGTCGATAGTAAACTCACATTCACATTTACATAAACTAAACCTCATGACCGGGTGTTCTCGTGTTTACGAACTTTTATCGTAAATACCATGAATAAAAATAGAAAAGTGCCGAGTCACTTCAAAGTCGCATAATAAATTATGAGAGGCAGACACTTGGTACCTGAGTAGGTATTAAATACTTATGTAAAGTCTAGGTATACCTATGTGAGATAAAACTATGAGGTATTGCACAATATTTTGAAATCAGTTGAAATATTGATCAATAACAAGCACGTGTAAACCCCACTGAAGGATAAGATAAAACCGTTTAGATTTCACATAAGATAAACCCCCATAATATAGTAGGTATGCACCAGTTTCCCAGATTTTATAACATTTAGAAACCTGATAGACGTCATCTAATTACCTGAAACGCATGTTACGAAACATGATAGGTAAACGAAGACCTAGCCTAATGCCCAAGGTTCCATCTGCGCGTAGCCCTATCAATAGGTACTTATGTCTTTGCCAGGAGACAAAACGAAATATTGAGATCATTTCCCAAGAATTAGGATGATTGATCGACTTTGAAATTGCAGAAAACGAACAAATTGTTAAAGATCATAAAAACCATACGTACCAACAACTGATACTTCTCCTTATCAATTTTCCCAACATCGCTTTTAAGGGCGAGGATCCTCTCGAACCAGGGCCAGATCATGTAGTCAGCATACCCGGGCTCCACTCCACCGAGGAAGGTGGTACCTCGCTCTTTCAGCTGCTCTTGTATGAAGTCCAATGTCTTGTAGTATGCGGTGATGTTCTCTTCGGTTATGGTTTCTGGGGCCCTCATCGATTTGAAGAAAACACCGTTGAGCTGGAATAGATGTAATTAATTATTTTATTGATACTTATAAGCTGGTGGAGTGGGTCTGCTAGAGGGCCTTATTTGAGTGCGAGTCAACAGCAAATTAATTCCACAATTACCTACATATTTTCAAACCACCACTTTCTCGCTTGCTTATTTAATTTAAATTATGTTACCAATTTTTTCTAGTATATACTAAGCTGTTACCGAATAGAGTTCAAAATACGTACTTACATACTAACCTTACATATTAACCTACTAACCTATAAATTCTGCTGTTATAAATAGTCTGATGAGTCTTATATAATAAGCAGACTTTACATAGGGATAAAGTCAGTATGTTTACCTCCAGAAGATGACTAATAAACCTCGGCTATTATTTATTAAGGACTGTAGTAAACCAAAAATGTGGGGATTTATCATCTATCAGCATCTAGCAGAAATTAATCCATAGATTTCTGGGGATGGTAACATTGCCCATTAGGTGAGACCAATAAAATGGACCAACTTAAGTACTTACACCGTCTAAAGCTTGCACGATGATCTTCTCCTTGGCCCTAAGCAGCGGGTCTTTAGGGAGCAGTGGCCTCTGAGGGTACACCTCGTCCAAGTACTCCACAGTTACCAAGCTCTCGTAGATCGATACTCCGTCAGCGATCTCCAGGGCTGGTACTTTAGCTTTAGACAAAAAATCATTAGTTATTAAGATATTCCGTATAGGCGTAGCGATTTTCAGTGTGGAAAGTCATTGCGTGGTCTAGTTGTAAAGTTAGGTATTAGTGTGCTAGTTCGATTTCAGGTCAGGCTTGTTTTAAGGCGCGGTAATTAATAGAGATAGTAACGGTAAGTAGAATATTCTGAGTAATTATGTCTGAGTGGCCACTCGTGGTTAAAGCACCCGCCTCTTAACTATAAGTGTGCGGATTCGATTTCAGGTCAGGCTGGTGTTAGAGCGTGGAAATTAATACCTACAGATAGTGACGGTAATTAGGTTGACACTTGACCGAATGAAGCTAATTGGTTTAAAATAGACAAACCATCAGCAATGTTAACTGAACCATGTTGAACGGATCGATAAGCAATCCTCACTCTATATTTAAGAGCTTCACAGCGCGAAATATATTATAGAGTCTATAATATGGAGATTGTCTTAAGAAAAAAAGTTTGAAGATAATTATCTTCAAACTTTTTTTTTTCTTCAAACTTTCTTTCTTTATGTAATATTATAATATTACATAAAGATAGGCAAGGAATGAAGAAAATGCAAGTGTCCCAATATGGCCTGTCTCGATTTACAAAAAAGTTCATATGCTACTTTACACTTACCAAAAGCACTCCTAGAAGTGAGCCACTCGGGTTTGTCAACGAGGTCGATGTTCAGCAAGTCGTAGTCTATGCCCTTAGCAATGAGCGCGAGCATGGTGCGCTGGGCGTAGGGGCAGTAGCGCATATTGAATACGCGAAGCTTCCCGCTGAATGGCGGGAGGGGATCACCTAAAATAAACGAATTCATAAAATACTAGCTTCGATTTTTTCCAAAAGTTATTTTTATTCAAGAACTTCGTCTTTCAAGTGAAATGAAATGTATTTATTTGCCGGATATAGGAAGGTAGGTACATTTATTTAACGTGGTCTCTTTCGACCATGTTAAAAAAATGGTCTTACTGTATGCGACTTATAATTAAGTCACACAAATATTTTAATATAAAATAACTTTTAAGGTTCATAATTATGCTGCATTAAAATACTGTTATTTTTTCCAGAAGGTAGGTAGGTGGTACCTACTCGCTTTAACAGAATAAAAATATTTATCAATAAGCCAATTACGAAATTGGCTTAAATATTATTCTTGTAAATTTTAATGCTCATTGCATAGGTAATGTTTTAAAGAAGTCGGTTAAAAAAGCGTATGTTAAGGTTGAGTTGCACCATTTTACTATAACGATAACTAAACCATTACCAGTCGTATGCTTGCCGCCCATTGGCCGAATCGGCGATCTGACAGCTGAAAATGGTTCTGTTATCGTTATAGTTAAATGGTGCAACTCACCGTAAGTGCTGCAAGATTAGTTTTGCGATATGTTTTTCTTGACACATTTTTATGCAACTCATTTTCGCATTACCTTCTTAATACCTATCTATCTTTTCTCAAAATTATGACCCTCAATCGTCTAAAAGAGCGTCGTCAAAAAAGTAGGAGTTTTCAAGACGAAACATTCAAGAGAAGAGGCATTGTATAATTAATTTTGCTTTTAATTCTACGAGCCCGTTTAAAATAAACTCAGACAACCTGCTATCTGCGACTTAGGGACCGGTTTATTGTATAATTTCTTGAATTTATTTACATTCTAATTGGGTGCTTATCTACCCCGTTCAATAGATACAATGTCTCTATTGAATTATTATCGGATTACCTAATAGCTCTTTTTTAAAACTACGCGCCGAATGATAATGTTGCCTAATGCAAAATCATAATATTTGAAGTATTTATTTTATTGTTGTGAAACATGAATGAAAGAAGATTAAAAAACTTGTTACCCTATATCTAAAAGAAAACTAAATTTTCTTGAACTGGATTTACGTATACATTAACAAACTGCGTAAACTTTACCTGTTATGGCTGATTTACATTGAGTCAGTAACTGACGTCAGTCCACTGACAAGTCAGTGCTGACCCGGCACTGCCATCGTGTAAATTGATTTGAAGTCAGTACAGTACTACTGACGAAACACTGACACTACACTGACTTCGTGTAAATAGCACGCGTCAGTTTTCGGCGCCTACACTGACGTCAGTTACTGACTCAATGTAAATCAGCCTTTATTACGCAGTCATAATCTGATAAACTACTGGGTGGTAACACTGAAGTTTATTCTATAAACTTGTTATTTTGTTTATCAAAACTCACGCATTTGGGTCATTTATCAGTATTTGTTTAAGGTTTAGTCTGTATCACGTGTATATACATAGTTAAACTCCAATTAAAGTATAGAGACGAAGTTACTAATTTTATCTTCACTTTTAAATGTGTTGTCATCAAACAACTAACCTTTAGACAGGTGCTTTGTGTTGAAGTTTTTCTTGACCTTGATCGCTGCCATGTTGCTGTAAGGTAGAATATATCCTAATGCTCGTCCTATCGACTGGACTCCTTGAAGCGAGGAGTACAAATGAGCAGCGAGGCTTACTGTGGACGATAGCATGTCGACCGGTCTATTTAACTGCCCGAAATTCAACACTCACTGCGATATGATTTGATAAAATCATCGACAACAAACAATGAGACGTAAATTGCTTTGTATCTTCGTATCACTGGTTAATTGTTTATAGGTACTTAAATCACATGCAACTAATAAATGTTATGAAATATTTACGAAAGGTTCTTATCCACTTCTTGCAGACGCACTACTCTTACGAGTAAAAATGATTTTAATCAACATAAAAACATCGGTTGTAAAATTAAGCATGATAAGAACAAAATATTGAAAACTCTCAAGTCATTCACACGGTCGATACCTACGCATTAACCGGCGGAGGTAATTTTAGAACCGAGTATCGATCGTTCTTAGCTTTTGAATAAGAAGTTCGGAACTAGTCCGCAGTAATTAGGTACTGTTCATGGCGTAATATAAAGTATGCATGGTGGAAACGTAGTGGGAGGTTGAAACAAAACTATGAGTCATTGCCTGCTTGTAAATCTAAAGGTATACAAACAAGTTAATAAATGCTTGAGATCAGTTGCATGACTAGCGGTTTCTGGAAAGATGACGTGACCACAATAGTAAGCATGATGGGATTAACTCAATCACATTTCAAAGACATTTTTTTTGCTAATTCGTTGAAGACAAAACCAGCATCCATAATAGGTACGTTGTAGCAAAAAAGAGCCGGCTTTTTTAGAATTTTAAAGAAGGAATTCATACTGAATATAAAACTAATTTGTATTATATAAGCGAAGCTTAGAAGTGAGAGTTTTATAAGTCCTGAAATCTATCACTCGAACTCTACTTAGACTTAGTTGCCCTAGAACGCTGATAAATACATAAGCCTCAACTTGTGAAATAACATCCTCATTCCTTTCCGAGATATTTCAGAAAAATAAAACCGCTTGGTCATGAAATAACTAAGTCTAATGTTTATTTATTCAATAGCTGTTTATACGGATCTCCGCGTGATAAGCTCAGGCAAATTAAAGGCTAACCTGTTTTTCCACTGAGCAAAATACCTAACAATGTGCAACTCGTGTAATTTTACTGTTTTCTTAAGTGTTTTGCCCAGCCGGGGTAAATCCGTAGAATTTGGAAAAACTTGGGGCCCGAACTACGAAGAAGCATTAAATATTTTTGAAAATACAGGAAAGCAACAACCCTAGAAAGCTCCACTACAAAATGTAATAGAGCAAATATACATAGCTGCTGCTAACAGTGCTAACTGCTGCTTGCTGATCATGAATGTGGAATTGACCATCAATGGGTGCCATAACAAAACTTGAATGTTTGAACATCTTGCTTTCCATTTCGTCTACAAAAGTACAAATCACAATAAGGTGTTGTTATTAAAATATCAATATTTACCACTACTTTGTGTTTTAAAATTTTTATTATTTTTTTAATGGCATCCGTACCTACCTTCTGTCAAGTGTGAAAACTGCTTGCTTGCGAATGACATAATTAACTAGTAAGTCCAAATTTTAATTCTAAGTTGGTAACACTGTATTTTCCCTGACAGTTGTGTGTGACAAAGACAAGATCTTGAAGTTTCTGAATTCTGTTATTCATTCAATGGGTTGAAGTGAGAGGTCAGAAGATATATTTTGAAGGCCGGCTGATCCCCTCCAGCCTCAAGTTGTCGAACGATTGGACGTGATTGGACGGAAAAATCATTACATTTTTGAAAGCCGCTATTGCGCTATTGCCAGCTGTGCCGGCGTTCATATTTGCCATACGCTTTACGCAACAAAGAAGTGCAACACAATGTCTGAGAAGCATTTACAAACCGGTACGTAATATCTTTGAAGTTCCTACTACTCATATAAAAGGCAAATAGGTAATAGAGATATCTTGAAAAGTGCATAGTTAACCTCATTTGTTTTTTTTTTTGTCAGGTGATGTTTTACCGCCGTACAGCGGCAAGCTCCGCTTATTCGCGATGAGATTCTGCCCGTATGCTGAGAGAACTGTCCTTGTTATGAATGCTAAGAATTTGCAATATGAGACAGTATTTGTGAACTTGGATCATAAGCCCGAGTGGCTTAGCAACTTCAGCCCCAAAGGTAAGACTTTGCATGTCTACAAACTAAAACCCTCAATCATCGAATAAACTACTTGTTACAAATGAAAAGCAGATTCTTATTGGATTTGAAATGTGTTCCTGTGTCCTCCTAAGTTCTGTTAAAATATTTATTGAAAATATGTGCAGTAGGTGCAAAAATACAAACTGTTACACTTCAATAAATGACCAACCTTGTAACAGTTGTAACAAAAATGAGATAAGGTCAAGCTACAAAAAACCTGCATCCTATCCAATCATGCACTTTTTTATGCATTGTAAAGTACTTATAAAAATAAATATGTAATTTAAATAAACAGGTACAGTGCCAGCTCTAGAGTATGAAGAAGGTAAAGCCATATTTGACAGCAACATCATCAACGTTTACCTGGATGAGAAGTACCCAGAGGTGCCTCTGCAGTCATCGGACCCTCTCCGCAGGGCTGAAGACAAAATTATTGTTGAACTGTTCGCTGGGGTATGTTTTCAAAACTCCAAACTTACCTTTGCTAAAAGTCACACTAGTATAAATAATGTCTAATTCTGATTTTTTTCTTTACAGGCTCAATCTGCATTTTACACAGCTGCTTATAATCCTTCAGCCTTGCAGCCAAATTCAGTAGAAACCTACCACAAGGGCCTGGAAGCTCTTCAATTGAAACTGAAGGAACGTGGCACCAAGTTCTTACATGCGGACACCCCTGGGCTTGTTGACTTCACATTGTTCCCATTCTTGGAGCGATTTGAGGCTCTGCCACTGGTTGGCAAGCCTGAATTTGAATTGAGCAAGACTAAATATGAGTTATTGGTAAGTTCAGCTGTTGAAAACTCTTAAATTACCGCATAAATCTAGGAGGGTCTAAACTTACGTAACTCAAAATGTGTTTATAGAAATTTAAGGAAAAATATCTGGTTTTTTGTTTTAATTTACTTTGTCTCAATGTATCATATTGTATACTACAAAACTTGCTCTAATACACCAATAATTTACAGGTGAACTACCTCGAGGCAATGAAGCAAGTTCCCGCCATCAAGGCATACTACTTGGACCCTCAGACTCACGCCAAGTTCATTGAGTCTCGCAACAAGGGCGACGCCAACTACAACATGTTGGACACCAGCGCCGTATGCTGCATGCGCCCTAGGAAGAAGAAGGAATAATCTAGAAACCCGACTGAACAATACCTTATATTTATAACGTAATTTGGCATATAATTCCATAGTACACTCTATGTGCAATAAAGTACAAGTTCATTATTACATTTTGTTGTTTTATTGTTATCTGTGCGCCATGACTCGTCAACTTTCCCCATTATCAATGGAGTGGTTTTGGGTTTCAACACTTATCAGCAGTATGTGGTTTTGTTGATTGTTAGGGCTAATTTAAGGGGATATCAGAGGTCAAAATATTTGCAAATAGTTATGATAAGTAAGATAATAATATCGATGTTGTGTAACTTTTATCAATCACACATCCGCCAACTATTCTAATCAGTTATCTTAGGTAACTAACAAGGTAGCCACTGATATAATCCAATTCTGCACGCCTCATGATTTCCCAATTTCGCGGATGACCGGCGCAGTTTTTTGCTCTCTGTCGTGTGAAAATCGTTTTTTCTACTATTGCCCACTGCTAGGCAACCTATTACCTATTCTTAGTAATTCTTACTAACATTACTATAAATGGGAAAGTGACATTGTTTGCTGCGCATGCACGAAGGGCTGGGCATTATGTATGTCATAATGATTATAAGTAATATACAACTGTGGAATGTGTTTAATTAAGAATATCATTTGCCTGGTACATTTTCCTCAGCAACCAGGAAATCACATACAGGACTTATACGGCCGAGCGCGCTTTGTCGTTATTACAAAAATATACTCAGGAATTCGTAATTATTATACGAAGGTAGACAAGGAAAAATAATAAACAATTTTATAAAATAAAATTTATATATTTCACAAATGTTAACACAACCTCCAATAACGTTAATCTTCCAATCACTGATGTGTCATTAATTCATTACAAAGCACTTTGTTTGCCATCTCATTCAACTAGGTGTTCTCAATAACATACAACATACGTACTACGCTAAAGCCTAGTAAATAACATTTACGCTTGAGATTCGACTATTTAACGAGTACTTAGTAAGGTAGCATGCGCGAGGATTTCCTACCATCTATACATACATATACACTGAATATAATAAATAATTAAAAGTATCTTGATTTTATATACACGACATACAGCGTTAAAATTTAGTATAATTCGAGTATTTTCTTAAGTATTTGAAGAAGTTAAGTTATCACATGTGTTCATGGTTAGATAAACATTTAAAGAGCATACATATATGTTACGGGGGAAGCACCATACTAGCTAAAGGTGAATTAATATATCTGACATAATTAGTTCAATGTTCGAGACCTTATCAATTTAGACAGCCGAAAATAGTTTTACCTTGCTTATAATAAAACCTGTAAAATTTTACCCCTTAGTATTTATATGGTGAAGATCTTTAGCTTATTATACACTATACATATATTTAGTAACACCTCGACGCGACACCATGAAAGAGACATAATTAGGACTAATCCTAGGCACAGATAATGATCCATTTATACAATCACAATTAAGTACAAATACAATGTATTTTGGAAATATTAAATAAACAAGTCATAACAAGATATATATTGCAATAATTTGTACTATCCTAAGCTAAAACAACAACTAAATAATACTAATTAAGTACTTTTCAAAAGAGTAGTAATTAAACGTGCATTTTAATATTTGGAAGTTAAATCAAGGCAGTAAATTGTGTAACCATTCAAAATTACAGAAGACTTACAATTTGATACGAATAGTGACCAGTTTCACAAATTTTTGAATCTGTTTAAACAGTAAAACTTAACTGCTTGATTAAGTTATACTTAGATATTTTTTCTCTAGAAAAGGTTAAACTGGTCCCAAAACTGTATTTTGTAATTTATAAGGGATACTTCCATATGTTAGCGATGGCTTTTATTAACCAGTATTGATATAGTACATACTGCAATATCCTGTACTATCAAGTGGAGGACATTGACACAATATTATCAGCAACCGCTCAACACAAAATACTAGCGAATTGACTTGCATTTAACACAATTTTTCATCACGAAACATGACTTTGTAACTAAAAACTTTGTTCAGATTACATAAATGCTCATTCAAATAATACTCTTTGATAAAAACGACAATAAGGTAAAGTGTTAATATCATTTAGGAATGTAAATTTTCGTTCAAATGACTTACAATAGGACATCAAAAGGATCTAAAATGCGTATTTTGGAGATTATTAATGTCATGAACGAGTTAAAGCACTTTAAAATTTGACTAAAACTAAATGTTTATGGCATATTACGGAATTTGTTTTATTGTTTACAATACTACGAAACTGTTGTATCTGGTGATTTTCATATGAACTATTTTCCTGTTTACATATACTCGTATGTATGTTTTTAATGTAAACAATGTTTTATGGATCTACCTCGCAATTACGAGTTTCATGTATCTGTTTCACTATTTATTTTATTTACTTTGAAAGTTACATTACATTTGGCTAATAATATCCTCATATTTTTCGAGACGTGATCATTTTTAACGAAACACACTGATCATTGTGCATTATCCTACTAACGACCTCTCATAAATAATGTAATTTACTTTTCAGGAAATATCAATAAATTTACTTTTCTGCCAGAAAAAAAATATCTCATTCCTCACTTTCACAGAGTTATTAGAACCCTCCTATATTGCACTTAACTTTCTATCCAATAATCCCTTCAATATGAATCAGGCCCAAATTACTTCGGTAATTAAAATTCTTTGAATTTCTATAGGGTCCTCTCACCTTTTACAATTCAATGACCGTTAGGACTTTGAAAATACCCGTTTTTTACATAATTACTGGTGCTAATTTCCTTCACTTTGCTAACCAGTTTTACTGTTATGTTTTCTTCTTAAATATGTTAGGTATATTCATGTTAGATTTTGACTGTTGGAACATTTGCGTGACTCTCCTGCCTACTTCTTGGGCAGCCTGTAAGTTGGTGTTGTGTCTCGGCGGAGGCTCGCGAGTCGTGTCCCCGGGTGTCCCAGGCCCGGCTATGTTGTGTATTAGGGCTTCGATAGCGGCCTTGTATTGGGATAACGGAGGAGATTGGACGCTTTCTTCTAGTTTTCTGTTGGAAGAATAAAATATTAAGTATTCTAAACATGAGTATAGTAAAATATGATACATAGGTCTGATGTAATAGGGGTTGGCTGTAGACAGTGCAACAATCGGCAATAAATCTGAATTGCTTATGGTGACATCAGAATGTAACATTCTATTATCTCACCTGTAAGTGTTATGAATATTAATATGGGTCTGTATCATACCCAAGTAAGTATACATTTTCTATTGCAATATATAAAAAAATGTTGCGAAATCTCTATTGACACGTTACGGCTACATCTAAGTTTAGTCAATCACAGCTAGGAATCACCGGCCCTAGAATACCAGACATTTTTATGACTCACCTTAGTGCAGGCAATAACGCGGGATGATGCCTACAATGATGTACGGCGAGTTGTAATCCCGGAGTAAGCGCGGCGAGGCATTCCCGGGAGAGCGTGCCGCGACACACCACACATAGTAGAGACACCGCTGTGTACAAAAATATGATTATGTAAAAAAAATATTAAGGTGCGGACTACATCATACATTATGGAATGCAATAAAAGATTGAGTATGGATGTGAATATGACTCCACCAACCAGACAACCAGTCTTACTCAGGGGTATTAGGTTGCCCGGATAAGGGATGATTTATATGAGGCCGGGCCGTGTCCGGGTTTTTACGAAATTCTAAAGACGAGCGTCGTTTGTGGCCCGGAAGGGCCACGGATCATGCACTGTGTAATATAAACTGCTTCATTCAAAATGTATGTACCGTTTCACATCCGTGCCCCGTACGAGCCACGTACACGGCACGCCCCGGACACGGCCAGGCCTAATATAAATCATCCCTTACTTGATTGAGCAATCACATTGGTACTCGTCCGGTAAGACTAGAAGCCGACCCCAACATAGTTGGGAAAAGGCTCGGCAGATGATGACTACAACAACATCATGATGACCAAATATGTTTTCTTAGTACCTACTCAACGAGAACATTGGCGTTTTGGTGTAGTCTGGCCCTAAATGAAAATGGCAAGGTACCTAAACATGACTGAGTATAGGTAATTGCTACTAACCTTGAAAGTAATTTAAAACCGATTTTAGGGTTTAAAAATGATTATTATTTTTTATCAGCTCATCTTTTGGACACCTGCCAAGCCACCTGACAATTACACAACTTTGAGAAATGCTTGTGCAAAAGTTTGAGCTGGTTAAATTTTAGAGTTTTTAGGTATATGTATTAGCAAAAATAAAAGTCATGGTGACTTGCTTTTCTAAAATTGTAACACTGTAATCGACTGATTCCCATCTAATAAAGCGACTGTTATTTTTAAGAATATTTGAACTCATAAATTTAATGGTCAAAATTATAAAGGCCAAAAACACCTCTAAACCTTTTTTGAAAAAAAGTAGCTTAGTTAATTTATTGTGCAAAGCTTACTAGGTAGCGCGAAGACCATGCTTGGTATTTAACCCCCCTTGAGTTAGGGGAAATATGATAATAATAATAATAATAAGCCCCGCAGGGCATCTGAGGCGGATGACGGGGAGTAGCGACCCCGCGGGGCTATATATCCGAGTGCTCCAGGGAGAGTATACTGTCCCCCACCTCCGGCTTGCCGGAGTGAAGCATGACGGGGGATAGGTCTCCCGCCTCTTGGCTTGCCTTCACCGGCCGGTCAGAGTGGAGTCGCTAGAGCAATGCTCGGAGGGTAGGTGCCTCGTGGTAAGTGGCGAGTGGGCCGGTGATGCTGGACCCACAGGGAGCGCGTGATCTGCGTTTAAAGTCCGCCGAGGTATCCTCACCCTTCTCAGCCGCTCATGTACCTGTTGCCCTCTTGTTGCTTTTCAGTGACTGATTCCCGGGGGCCCAGTAAGTGAGTTGGCGAGTCTCCACCTGCCATTTTTACGTGTATTTATTACATTGTTATCGGCAGGTGCCATAGTTCCCGTAGTTTCCCCATTCCTAGTCCATTAGCATCCCATCACAATAGCCCAAGTAGTTTTTACCCATAGTTAGCAATAGTTTAGCACAGAACCGGGGATTGTCCTTGGGTACATTTCTATAGTGTATACAGGGATAATCGTCGGTTTTGTGTCACCATTTCATTAAAGTTGTCTCAAAAGGGCTTCAGCGTGTTGGCTTCGGCCCCACGTTCGCCTCCCAAAAATCCGGGACTCTATAGTCCCGAGGTCTGGTAGAGACATACAAGATAATAATAATAAATCATTTATTTGCTTTTTAAACATGGTATTTTTGGTGTTACATAACATATAAAGGTACAAGCATGTTTAGCTATGTTATAGCATGCAAAAATTTCAAACTTAAAACTAACTCATCATATAAATAACCTATCTGAGATCAAAATTTCTTTCAAGAAACTCACCAACACTATAAAAGCTACTTTTGACTAGCCATTCATGTAGTTGTGCCTTCAGAGCTCTTACATTTAATAATTTTAGACGTCTGGGAATTTTATTATAGATACGTACACACATTGCAAGGCAGTTTTTATTATACTTTGTGAGTCTAGGTAGGTCATCAAGGACTAGCGTGTATGGATCACGTCTGCTCCGCTGTAAAACCTCATTTGCTGACTTAAACAATTTTTTGTTTTTTGCTACAAACATACAAATTTCATAAATATAAAGTGATGGTAGTGGTAACAAACCAAGCTTTTTAAATACTGGTCGACATGAGTCGTCAGGTTGCATCCCCCAGATTGATCTTATGCACTTTTTTTGTGCAATAAATGCACGGTTCATGTCGGTGCTATTACCCCACACGATAAGCCCATAGCGCAGCAATGATTCGACGTAAGCATGGTAGGACATGATTGCCGTTTTGAGGTTTGTTACACGTTTCACTATTTTTAAAGCATATACAAATTTATTGATTTTGGTAATGAAATCCTTTAGTACTATTAGACCAAAAATAAACGTCGTTTTTCTACGCACCTTTTTCGGAAACAGCATGGTTATCCACCGTGGGCAGTACTAATATTGCTAAAGCCTCAGCTATCCTGGCAGACTCCTTGACAGTCAGTGCCTGATTGCCGAGCATGTCCTCGACGGGCGGCCAGCACTGCGCCTCGCTGTCGAGGCCACGGATCAGACATGTGCGAGTTACACTGCCCCAGGAGGATATTGCTTCTTCACGGACCGAACTGAGGGACAATTGTTTAATTATTATAAAGAGCGAAAAGAAAATACACCATTCGCATTATGTGTCAAATGTGGTATTAAATTAAATGGACTCGTTGACCTATGAAAAGTGGACGTAAACCGCTCAAAAAAAGTCTATTACAATGTTTTTTACACTTTAACAAAACCATACGAAATTGCAATGCAATGTCCATGGCTGGTCATTGATTGGTCAATAATCTTCTTTTAAATGAATCTAAAACGAAGTTAATTAAATTCTCAACGCCAAACGTAAGGCAGTTACCAACCAATGTACAACTAAATGGAGTAGAGTTGAAGCCTGTTGAGTCAACGGTATTTCTTGGTTTGACCGTTGATTCCAAACTCCAATGGGGCCCATATATTGTCAAACTGTCAGGAAGGCTTAGTTCAGCCGCCTATGCTATTAAAAAGATCCGACTAATCACCGATGTGGACACAGCCAGAATAGTTTATTTTAGTTACTTTCATAGTTCAATGACGTATGGGATCCTCCTTTGGGGAAACTGTGCGGATGTTGAGACTATATTTATTTTACAGAAAAGAGCTGTTCGAGCCATTTATAATCTGGGACCAAAAGTTTCTCTCAGAGAGAAATTCAAAGAAATAAATATTCTGACTGTTGCCTCTCAATATATTTTTGAAAATTTAATGTACGTTCGTAAAAACATTTCTAACTTTGTTCAAATGTCTGATGTTCATGGCATAAATACTAGGAATAAACATAATCTTGCTGTACATGCTACTCGCCTCCACAGAGTAAGCAACTCGTTCATGGGTCAATGTATACGCTTTTACAATAAACTTCCCAAAGCGGTTCGTGATTTACCTATTAAGAAATTTAAAAATCACATAAAATCCAAACTTTTGAAAAAAGGATATTACAAAATATCTGATTATTTAAATGATAAAGAAGCTTGGGAATGAGCTGCTCGCTTAGTGAGTGATATCTTTTCAAATGCCTGTGTATTGTTCTTTTGACATTTAAATATTATTATCATCAGATAACATTTTATTAATGACATTTTTTTTTGACATTTATATATTATAATTGTATTTCTTTTTTATTTATTATTATTGTGAATGTGAGTATCGTGTATGCGAGCAACATTATATATTCTTATAACATAAATACAGTCTGGCGGGTTTGAGTATTTTTGAATGGCCTACGCAAATGTTCTGCAGATCTGGTATCGTCGTGTGACAGGTCGTTGAGCTCCCTAAGATATGGTTGAGCTACACGACGACTGATGCATGCGTGCCGTCTGTTGGGACTGGTCAGCTCCAGCCTGATGTGGCTCTTTCCTCAAAAGGTCATTCCAGACCGCGTACATGGTGACACTCACACGTAATATTATTTTGATTTACAACATGTTTGGACTTTAAAAGAGACTATGACCCTTGAGTTTGTTTCGGCATTTCTTCTCAGGGATCAGTCATTAGGAAATGCCGACCTCAGCGTTCTTAAAAATGACGTGTAAAAGTGATGTAATGTCCAACTTGCAAAATAAACGATTTCATTTCATTTCATGATGACATGTCGAGATTTTCCGTTTTCGGAAAGTCACATGAAATTACTAGTCTTGGTTATCATTTACCTATTGTTGTTTGACAGTCTTACCAAGCGCTTCCGAGTTGTACAGATAAAGGAGATCAGATAGGCAATCGCTCCATGCCATCTTTACTTTGGAGCATTATACTATACTGTACATATACTATATTACATTGTATAAAAATGTATATATCAAACAATGATTGAGGTTCTTCTAACGTACAGACAAACAAGTGTTGCTGGGGAGTTTGTTGCGCCACTTCTTCCCAGCAAAAACACATAGGAAGTGGTGGTGTAAATTCCTGACGTTCAAAAAAGGCTGTTTGGCAGCCAAGTTTGAATAAATTATTTTTGATTTTGATTGACTTTGGAGCCCTTAGAAACTTACCCATCTTCGTCGTGCAGTAGCGCCATGACAGCGGGTAACACCTGTCGCTCGATGCACTTCTCGTTGAGGTCCGTCGCGTTCACCAGTTCCGTGATAATGTTCGCGATGTACATGCGGACTGTACTGCCGCTCGTACTCTCACAACTGCTGGCCGCGACTGTATGGAAACAAAGAAAAAATATTTATTGACACAACACAAGAGAAACATTAAATTTCCCGGGTAACTGGGTTGAGATCAGATAGGCAGTCGCTCCTTGTAAAGCACTGGTACTCAGCTGAGTCCGTTTAAACTGGAAGCCGACCCCAACATGGTTGGGAAAAAGGCTCAGAGGATGAATGGACAAGAGAAACATAAAAAGGGGAATAAAAAATAGAAAAGGTTGTGTTGTAAAAATATGGCTCGAATTGAAATCTAAATTGAATAAGACACCTTAGTTTTTGGCCTCGATAACTTTAAAATACACATGGACGTTTTACATAATGTTGTAGGAAGGAATACATAGAAGTCTTTATATGAGCAGAGGAAGCACTAAGCAGCCAGCACGTGGGACAATAAAAAGACTGAAGATGAGGTATATTTTAACAGATTATGTTTATTTATTTATTGAAAAACCAACGGCTATACTAAATAATGCTAAAGACATATATAAACAGAAATTGAAATATAGGTTTTCACGGATAGTAATAGAATAACACGCTGCACTATCAGCTGGACTATGAGGCAGAGGAGACATAAATTGAATAAATAATGTAAGCACTTTATACAGCCTTAATTTGAATATTATTAAAATGTTGTCTGATACTTACATTCTCTTAGATGCTGTAAATAGAAGTCGAGCGAGTCTTCCCTGTGCTCCGCCACCCATTTCAGTGGCACGGAGAATATCTTGACTGGCAGGCCACGAATACTGCTGTACAGGATCCATCTGAAATACAAACAAGGTTCATAACTTTGTTACTTTATATCATTGACTATGACAATATTCATTGCAATAAGTGACTAAGATTCTTCAAAGTTTTGGATTCGGTTTACCAGGTTTTATTTAGGTAAAATTCAATTAAAATTTTCTCAGACTTTTGGGAGAATTTGAGTTTTTTTTTATTTTTATATTTAATAATTACTTCTAACTACGCCTATTAATAATTGGGGGCTAATGTTCGAAATACGAGAGGATTTCACACCGCCCGATTCCCGGCTTGTTTTATTTCATCGAAACCGAGAGTCTGTGCCCCGCAGTCGAGAAAACAAATCGACCAAACAGGGCATTTACTTGCTTCTCCATTAAAATGCAGAGTTTTTGAGAATAAATACTTACTTTTGTAAAAACTCCCCATGTTGTATCGTATCTTCGAGCGCCGGTAATATAGTCACCAAATATATTCCAACTATTATAGTAGTATCCACATTCACAGGGTGTAGTTTTTCCATCTTATGTTCTAACTCGGATATGGCATCATTAAATATAGGTTTCAGTATATGCCGTGTGAACTGTATGCCAAAATTGTCCACGTAACTACTGACCACTGATATAAGTAGTTCGTATATCAATGTGTGACTTAAAACCTTTGTGTTTGTGGCCACTTCTAGAATTTGTTTTAATCTGTAATGGAATGGACCATAGATTATTACATTATAGTGAAACCTTCATCACTACTTTAACTAGATTTTTTTGAGTCATGCTAAAATATCCGTGGATGTGAGATACTTTTGGATCAACATTTAATTTCACAGAGTTTGATGGCCCAAGGAACCAATAAAAACACACAAAAAATCGCACTACAAATATTAAACAACAGTTTCTACTCACGTGCTAATAAACCAACTTAACTCCGCCCATCTGACTTCAGGCTTCTCCTTAACTATATTATTCGCCGCTACCAACAGTATCTTAGCATCCACACCATCAGTGACGTAACACTGTAGATCCATAAAATATTCCTGTTCCTCTAGCGGAACTTCTTGTAAATTAACAGTTTGAGTATCACAGTTACCGAGTGTCACATCCCTAACTATTTGTACATTGACTACGTAAGCCAGTTTGGCTAACACTAACACTCGTAAGACGTCTAAGTATAAGAGAACAGTCTTCCATTCGTTATCACTGCACGCTTTGGTTAAATTCGACATTATTCGACTGCATAAATCTGTTGAGAATTTACCTGAAAACAAAAAAGTGAAATGTATGAGGAACGCATTTTTTTCATTCAGTTAAGTTCACTACAGTCAAATGTTATAGATTACTGCAATGTCCGTTTGTTAGTTCAACTTAAAAAAATACTGAAAAAGCATGCAGTTGTTTTACTTAATGGTAGATTTATTAAGAGGCTTTTTTGAGTGATTTTTGAAGGCATAAACTTTATACATACTACTTAGTACTACAACCACACGAAAAGAAAGTAGTGAGAAAGTAAACAAAATATCATTCGTCAGGTAAATGCAATCGAGTTTATAAAATAAATACATAATAATACTTACACATAAGCAAAACTTACCAGCAATCAAAGCAGTCCTAGCGAGTACAGGCACAAAAATATTCACAGTATCCTTCACACACTTCTCAACGGGATCCTTTAAGAAGTTGAACATCAAACTCTCTAGTTGACTGTACTTATGTTCTGCTACCGGACATATTAAACAAGCTGATTTGAGTCCCAGAGTCCTAATTTCTAATTCATTGGACTCACACATGAGTACCACAAGACTCAAAAGCAGTGATGTGCATAACTCGATAGGTACGTATGGTGCGATGGCCATGCACACTTGGCTGGCTAAAACTCTTCGCTCCGTAGAGCGGGAAGCTAGTAGTTCGGCTATTGTCGATAAAACTTCGCCACTGCCACCCCATTTTACTACGAGGCAGGTTGCTGTAAGAAAGTTTATGAATTATATTATGCTGAGTATTAAAATGTTATATATCTATGTGTTTGTGTAAAAGTCAAAGAATGTGTTTTTTTTTAATGAACGATTGAGAGCGAATACGGGACAAGATGCAACTATAATTCGATAGTATCATAATTATGGAATAATATAATCTGAAATTTATTTTGAATTTTAATATACTCTTCTTTTTAATTTATTTCGCTAAGCCGAAACATAGACGCCAGAATAATTTTAAATCATTTCAGCTTTACCGATATCGATAGTTCTTTTTTACTAGAGATGGGAAACGATACAGTTCCATGCCTATATTCAAATGTTTGATACATCTTACAAGAAATAAGTTATCTACCTTCACAAATAGCCCTAGTATCATTAGCATCGGGTTTCTTCACGAGTGTAAGTAACGCGTGTAACACCCTCGCCCGCCGGGCGCCGCCGGCCGGCAACAGCGCGGCCGCAGCTGCCACTAGCGCCGCTGCGGACCCGCGGCGAGCTACTAACGTGTGTGGTAGTAACTGTAAAGATAGAACAAGATATTTAAAAAAAAAGTTTGGTTTGAAGGAGGATTATAATGTGTGTATTTCTGGGTTTGTAGTGTACTATAGAAAGTAATGGACACAAATTCATTTTTTATTTCATTCAAATTTCTATGCCGAAAAACGGGACCATGGCGGTCTACGGTGGAAGTATAGATTGCCGATACTGAACCGAGCGTTTACATGGTGACTTACATGAAAATCGTGGTTATATGATATAGGCAAGGGCACAGCTAATGACCACGTCGCGAATGTATCAATACAAAGTGACCAAAGCATCGTTGTAAAAAAAGTCGCCGTGGAGACGTTCTATGGAAGCCCTATGTGAACCTTAACCTACTTTACTTACTTACTAGTGATAAAACTAAGCATAAATCATACATACCCGTGGCAGTGTATCGGCAACCAGGTTCAGCAACCCCGGCAGAGTGATAGGTTTGTCACTGTTCACTAGCTCGGCGAGCAAGTCGTTCGCGAGTGGCTCGTTCAGATTCAGCGTCTCACAGCACCAGTTCAATATCGATACTTTCAGTCCGTTCGGTATACCACTGTGAAGTCAAATAGGAAAATCTGGTTAGAGGATATTTTGAAATATACATACTTCCATACTCCCTCTACGGAAGTATATTAACGCGCTTTTAACCGGGATCCAATGCATCGTAATTTTTTTTTAATGTTTTTATTAATAAACCACAAAGAACGTATGAGTTGCATAGTTTTAAGAGGTGAGTCTTGTGCCAGAATACCTACAGGCAAAAAAACTCTGGAGCTACTTGTTTCAAATTTTTTTGTACTCGTCGACTGCTCGACCACGTCAGACTTTATGTAGAAAAGATAATTAATATTTGTTTGTAGGACATTCTTCCTACTTTTTATAGGACGTGTGTGTTGCATTATAACTATAAGGGGATTCTATTTTTCTCCTAGAAAAAATCGGTCACCGATTCGGACATGGGCAGGCAACCCTAGGCAATTGAGTACCTAAAATTCTCTTAAAATCTCACCTATCAATCCACATCTCCTTGCTATTAATCTCGATGCTATTATAGTCGTACTGCACTCTTGTCCACTCGGCGTCGTTGATGCTGAGCGTCTCGTCGAGCGTGGTGACGCTGCCGCGGCGCAGCGGCGACGCTCGCTGACTGTCGCCCACGCCGCCCGCCTCGAACGAACTTATGTTCGAACCTTTGCGGGTTCTAGAATTATGGAATTTAACATATCAAAGTAAGTCGTGTTTTGAATCGCTTAAGCTGCAAAGTAGAGGGGGACCCGGGAGAATGACGTGAGATAATTTTTGTTACAATCCAGCTACGGGTTATCCCGGGAACAGGATAAAACAGTGGGCAGAAGCTAGTTATGGACCTGGATAAAGTCAGGAATGATTACCTATATCAGAGGGAGCCTGAAAGTAGGTATGGCCATGTGATGAGAAGTGAAACGCATGCTACAAAGAGTGTTCTAAGCATTTATATGGCAGGATGGAGAAGTAGAGGTAGACCGGGGAAAAATGGATTGACTCGAAAGAGAATAAGGATATGAAGGGTAGCCATATATTTTGACAGGGAACGAGAAGTAGTCGCACAGGAAGTGGGTAACAGCTAGTTTAAATATAAAATTTCTTCTTATAAATGAAGAACAAAAAATAACACATAATGTATTTTCCCTAGATAGTATCATCATTAAATTAAACATATTCATTGCTAAAAATAAAAAGTAACAAAACAATCGCAAACAATAAAACATTAAACTACGAGTATCAATGCCACAATTGCACATACATTAACGTACAATGAATGCTGTAATACAATATGAGTCTGGCATTGTAACGAAATGCTTGAGATAAACACATTTTAACATACTAAATATGTACTAGGAAATACATGAACAATAAGAATCGTGGAAACTGGAAACCCTATATAGAAATTATTGTAAGATGTTATAAATCTAATGTTAATTCTTCAAAACGTGATTCCTCATAAATATGTTAATTAAGAAAGTAGCTCTGTCTGTCTATCCAGCTTCCACGCCAGCTGTTGTAAATGAAATTTATTACAACGAAAGCCAGCCTTTTATCCAAGTGCGGGATGAAGTTCCCTCAGGACGCTGATGATATCACGGGGAACAGATAGTTGTAATACATAAAGAGACTTACATAGCACTATTCTTTTCACTGTCAATCATCTCAAACTGTTCTGGAGTGGCACTGTGAGTGGAATTGCCACTTCCATAGTGATTCTCCGATGCTGTACACGTAATAGGTTTAGCTTCCACACTTTGTTCTACCCTCTGTACTGATAGCAGCTTGTCTTCAGGTATTTGCAGGTCTAGGCCTTTGCCCTCAGAGGCAGGGCTTGTGAGTGAGTTCAGACTGACTATGGCAGCATCATATAGTTTTTGAAAATTCAGCTTTTCAGTTTCTAATGCTATTACTTTTTGTTTTAGTAGTTCTATCTCTTCGGCTTGGATGAGGAGCTGTAAAGATTGAGAATGAGGTTTAATTTGATATACTTATAAATGGTAGTGTACATCTGTTGGGTTTCACCAGTCCTAGGTATAAGTACTGGTCTAATTTGGTTTTTTTTTCCAAAATCATATCATATGACATAGGTAGAAATTATAAAACTAATAATGTAGGTATAAGCAGAAATAAATATACCGATCTATAGCCATCTCTAGATAACATAATCAAAAAGACAGCATAGCTTTTATTATCATAAAACTTATCTATTGTTGATTGGCAGTAAATAAACTGTTGTCATGATAAACAAAGTCTTACCTCATGGCTCCAATCAGTCTCATGGTCTATGGACGTCTGACAGCTGACGCAAACATTTCCCTCATCGAAATCAGTCTGACATTCAATATCTGCATATGACCAGTCCATTTCCGTAGATACATCTACTTTAGCTGGACTGATACTTGAGGCGTTACCGCGAAATAAAGATACCAGGCCAGCTGGTCGAGGCATGTTGAGGCCTACATCGTCCCAGTCTTCAAACTCCTGAAAAAAATGACGTAGTAATAAGATAAGAGCTCACTTTACAAAGACATTATAATAATTTGGTAGGTTGTAGAGAGAAAGTATGAAAAACTTTCATATTCAACCAATTTAAAAATATGCCCTAAATGGTTCTGACAACACATCACAACATCCGGTTAGACTGGAAGTCGACCGCAACGTAGTTAGGAAAAGGCTCGGTGGATAATGCCCTAAATAGTGCAAGATGCAGACCCACAAATAGCAGATTGAGAGACATTAGAAATATGTTACTACATTTCATAAACATTGTTCTAACTGTTACTTATAAGAGCAAATTACCACTTCTTACATAATTACATCCGACACCAAGTTATACAATACATATGTATTGTACATATGTAAATCTAGTCAAAGAGATTAGTTATACAGTGTATTACTCAGAACTATAATCTACAATTAAAGATGTACATTCTATATCACAATTAGCACACTGATATAGCTTACACAATTTAAAAAAAAACAGTAGTTTCAAGCAGATATCTCATTAAAATGCAAATTTTTATAACATATGAATATACCTGTGTAAGCAGGGCATGCTACTCATTTTTTACACTATTATTCATGTTCTGCATGTGCGTTCTTTGTGTAATCAGGGCATAATTACTCATGAATAAATATAAGAAAAACTAATGGTAATTAAAGATGCAACACTACTGATAAGACCATACTAACTTATGTGGCAAAGATGGCGAACCTTTAGTGGCTTATATGCAAAATTCCCTAGCAAAAATACGATTTCATACTTGCGTGCCTTCATAACAAATGACTAACAATAAAAGATTCAATATTAGAATGCTACTTTACTTTTAAAGGCCCTATTTTATTTGGATGCAAGAAATAGTTCCAGTGAAACTTGAGTGTTCTTACAACTATTTCTACATAATTTTAGTTTTGTTTAATTTTAATACAAAATTATGACAGGGTCAAATTATTTAGTTGCATGCCGTTCCTGTTATATCTATAGTAGGTATTGAAATTGAATCAATTCTTACCTGATCTGGATTTTCATCAGAAAATGTGATGGAAGTGAGTTTGTAATCTTGCAGGAGAAGGTACTCATTGATCAGAAAGTTTAGAGCTCTCTTCTCATGAGGCTTGAGGGAACGCTGGTCCGATAAATCTTTAGAACTTTTGTCTAATGTTGATTCACCATCTAAAAGATTAATGAATAAAATTAAATACAAAGCAAGTAATTAATTGATAGTGTGTTAATTAAAAATTATTTCCTGTTTAGCACATCATATTTTTTTATTTTCCTTTTATTGTAACTGAACAAGACCGCATATTTAATTAAAGGTAGTTTCCTTATAATTTTTATGCATGCAACACATTAATTTACCAGTATCATTTTAGAAAAAAATAAACTAAAGCAGTTCAAGGAAAATAAACACCATACCTAATTTATGAAAATTAATTGTTTTTACTACAGTGAGAACAAAAACACTGAAAACCAGTATTAAATGTGAGAATTACCAGCAAACTGTGTGAGGTTGGCTCTCAAAGAATTGATAGTCTCTCTAGCCTTGCGGAGCTCAAATTCTAGAACTGCAACATCCCCACCACTGCCCCCTCTGTCACCACCCCCATCCTCCGAGTAGCGAGCAGTGTCCAGGGAGTCAAGAGTGGCCTGGCTTGGCGTCCGATCTATATGACACAGTTAACGTATTTTAAACTTAATACCAAATATGAATTTACTACTACATAAAGATGTTATTGGTTTCGCTTTTAATATGTTTCGTTTATTTGTAGTAGTTAATAAGTGAACCAACAACAGTTTGGTATAAATAGTCTCAAGCACTGTTAAGATGTCGTGACTAAATTATTTTATCAATAAGATTACCGATACGCAAATCAAAACAACTTACGCATTGACGAGAATTCAGATGCTCTAGAAACATGTTGCTCAAAATTGCCAGGGTTTGAAAAGAATTCTCTTAGCTGCGGTAATTCTTTGCCGCTCTCGACAAGCTCTGTGTGCAGCTCCAAGGCAGTCAGGAAGTAATGATCTTTCAGCAGTTTCGTTGCTATGTCCTCGTAAGCTAAGTGAGGTGATGCTGCGAAGGAACTTTCTTCTATGTCCTTATACGGATTCATATTGCAACTGTCGATTGATTACATGCCACATGTAATGTAATACAATAATTATTGTTTTAATTACACGTCAACTTTTTTCACGATTCATTAAACGTTTTTTCCAGTTTTTTCATAGGAAAACAATAATCCACAAAAACTACTGACAAACAAGTCAACTTGACAGTTTACATACATGAAAAATTGACAAATAACCATAGAGACAGTAATGACAGTTTAAGTTTTTAATGATAATTTACTGTGAATCATTATTGAAACTATAAAAAAAAATGCATATGAATTTTATGGTAAAATGCCAACCAAACAAGCGAAACGTCAAAGTCAAATCACTCAAAATCAAAAAGTCAAAAAGCAAAACAAATCTTAAAAATTGTTGATCCGACGATTGTTTGTAGAATTTTGTAAATGTTTCATTATAACAATATGTCTCATGACACAAAACATTCCGTTTACGTTATAGCACTTCGTTCAAAGTAAACAGTGCGAAGTGACAATATTGCAAAATGGGGGAAGCATACTTTACCCTCAAGCGTAAGCTAGAGGATCTCGGATATAACATAACATTACCGATAGACGCTGTACCCTTGGTAGAATGTATACTAGCAGACCTTTTGCAAACCACACGCAGTTTGCAACACTACATGGATTTATCGAAAGAAGCTTTAATGCAGCGTGATTCTCTGATGATGGAAGCTGAGCCTTACAAATGTGATAATGCTAAGTTAATACAGGAAAACAATCGTCTTCACAAAGAGATTATGAAATTGTCGGAAGAAAGCCTCAAAGAGAGAAAAGAGTCCAAGAGAAAATTAAAGAATTTGTCTGAAGAGCTTATAAAAAAAGATTTAACTATTAGTAAATTACAACATGATCTAAGAGACCTAAGCCTGAGAGGATTGTGTGCTGACACTTTAAGTAGTCGCAACAAAAGTAGGAGAAGAGATGCGGAAGTTGGTTCGTCCAGAACATGCATATGTAGTGAAAAAAGGAGTTCCAGCAGTGACAAAGACCTCACAGAATTGACACAAAAGATTCAGTCCCTTGAAGAGAAGAATGATGCATATTGTGATGAAATAATGGTGCTTAAAAGTCAAGTTGAGAATAGGGATGATGAAATAATGCGCCTCAATATGTTATTAGAGGGTGGCAGGCCCTTAACTGCTATAAGCAGAGAATGTTGTAACATTAGCTCCAACGAAAGAATCCAAAACCTAATGAAAGATTTACGAGAACTAGAATCAGCTAATGATCTACTGAAGAAAGAAATTGATAATGGTTTAGAGAAACAACATGAAGCAATGCTGCGAGCATTAACTCTTGCAGACAAAAATAAAAATTTACAAGAAGAATTACAAAAAGTAGATACATTAGCTTTGAAAGTGGAAGAAGATTGTAATAAGAGACTAGCTTCAATGACAAATGAAGTTAACTTCTTGCAAAAGAGAGTAGAAAGCTTGGAGTCCAGAAATACAACGTTGGAAAGTCAACTTACAGAGTATCAGCTCAAAGAAAATACACCCAGAATAAACAAATTACAGGAAGAATTAGCATTAGCCCTGAAAGAAAATGAATCATTACAAAATGAGATCAAAGATCTGATAAGTCTTAATAAGAATTTACAAGATAAGATTGTAAAATTGCCTCAAGTCAGGACTCCATCAGAAGTGAGTGATACACTTGGACGCAGTAAAGACAAAGTAAACTGTCCAACTAAAAGTGAATTACAGAAACTCTTAAGAGATGAAAGAAATAAATATGAGATTCATATTAATAGTGTCCAAGAAAAGATGACTGAAATCATGAATTCCTTTAATCAGCATATGTTAAAATGTAAAGATAGAGATAATTCTAGAATAAACAGTTCAAAAGAGAATGCATTTATAAGAGATTTACATACTCAACTATGTGAGAAAGAGCAGAAAATATTGATGTTAAGAAAAGAAATTGATGAATTGAAAAGGAAAACATGTTATATGGAGGAGAATAGTAAACAAAATTTCAAAGATGTTATTAGTCAGTTGAATGTAGAAAATGCTGAATTGTCTAAAGAAAACATTCTTCTAAGTAAGCAACTGAGTCAATACAAAAATTTGAACTCAGCAACTGCACAAGCACAGCATCACAGCAGTGATAGAGGTGATTTCGTCAGAAATGATATTCAAAAACTCAAAGATCAAATAAATGAATTGTTGAATCAAATTCAGTTACTGAAGAAAGATAAACAAGAATATAATTTGAGATATAAAGAAGCCCTGGAATTGTCAGAAAAATTGAAAATGGATTTAGTATTTAAACAGAAAGAGATAGAGCATCTGGAAGAAGAAAATTGTTCTTATAAAATGACCAGTAGAAATGGCAAAGCTTCTACAGAACATCTTAAGGACGAATGTAATTTCTTGAGAGATCAGTTGAAGAAACTGCAATCAGATGTTATTAAAGAGAAAACACTTTCAAGTCAAATAAAGAATATTCAGATTGAAACAGAAAGAAGTGGTCATGAGTTACAAAATGAGCTTCTGAGTGTACAGAAGAAACTTAGTTTAGCTAATGACAAGATAGAGTCCCTGGAAAAGAAGTGCAAAGACCTACAATCTGAAATGACAAGCGTAAGGAATGACAAATCAAATCTTATTGAGAACATCAGAAAAGTTGATCAGGAAAGGGATAAATTGGTGATGGAACTGGATCACAAAACTGAAACTATATGTTCGCTGGAACAAAAGATTAAATCTCAGACATATAATATAGGTAAATTAGAAAACGAAATCTCAGATTTGAATAGAAAAATAAATGCTAACAAAGTGTCAGAACACAAATTAGCTGATAATGAAACACAAATTACATTCCTTAATGGTGAAATTTTAAGACTGAACAAACAACTTGACACTGCTATTATGGAAAATAAGCACTTGCAAAATAGTTTAGCTGATGCTAATGGCGCACTAAAACTTACAAAGATAGAGCATGAAAAATCGCGAAAAGAAGTAGAAGGCTTAAAACAACAACTGCAGCACTACGTTGCTGAAGTCAGGCGTATTGAAGAGTTACTATCGCAAAAAGAAGCAGAAAGGTCAGATATGTTAGAACATTTCGCTAGCCTTTCAGTAGAAGCAAATATTTTAGAAAATACAAATCACTCTCTCGAAAGTGAGTCAGCTTCTAAGACAGTACAGTTGCAAACCTCAACAAGCAGGATCCAAGGTTTGGAGGCTAAACTACATGACAAGGACAACATAATTGAGACACAAGCATCTCGTATAGCTACTTTGCAGTGTAAAATAAATTCATTGGAAAATGAAGTCAAACTCATGGCTGAAGAGAAAACTATACTTGAGCAAAACATTTCTTATTTGAAACAAATGTGCAGTAATTTGCAATCTGAGAAATTAAATACAAGTAAAGGAATTAATGAAGCTGATTCAGAGTTAAAGCTTTATGAGAATAGAATAAAAAGTCTTTCTAATAGGAAGACCAAGCTTGAAATAGAAAATGAAGAGATGAAACAAAACTTGGCCACAACAGAGAAGTTGTTATCAAATGCTAGAAAAGAGATAGTAGAGCTCAAGTTAGTATTGCAAGATGCTACCTCAGAAACTAAATCTTTGCAAGAGAGTGTCAACAGATTAACCAAAAGAGATGAAGAACATCGAGAGGTGATTTATTTTAAACAATTAATTTAATTTTTATTTGTCCAATCTTTTTTTTTGTGTTTGTTAGCAATTTTTTTTTTTTTTCAGTCTACTTTAGTGGAAGATGTTGAATATGAACTACCACCGATTATGCTTGACGAGATCCAGGAGGGCAGTAATGAGGATGATGAAGAAACTAATTTTGAGAGCATCCAGAAAAGGTTTACAAAGTATTCTCACAGTAGCAGCACTCTGTAATGTTATGAAATTATAAGTTCTTGGAACATTTCTCACACACAGGGTAAGGTATACTAATAATAATGTATGTTGAAAATTGAAATGTATTGTGTATAGTAAAGTATGCAATACTTATCAATCTAGTTGAATATAGAAATTAATCTTATTATATAATAATAATATTGTCTTTGGTGATGTTGAATTTGTAACAAATGAATTGTTTGTGTTCATTATTATATGTAGAATTAATTTGTATATAATTATAAAGACCTAATATATGGATTTGATGTATTGTATGTTAAGTTTTATTTCTCAACAATATAGGATTTTTTATAATAAAAGTGCCACAAATTATATCCAAACCATTTATTTCCTTTGGATTATATTGAAGTACAGAAAAGGATTTATACTTTTCCAATATTCCTCTACAATATCTATTTACAACATCACACTAGCTTTGCGTTTTAAAGTGTTGCTCTACATATTGATATTTATTTGTACTTACTAAGTACAAACATGAGATAATTCAGTTAAAACATTGCAGGCATACACTGTGGCTTTTACAGACAAGCGGTATCCTTATTGCTACATACATTAGTATACAATTAGGTACAGCAATATTTTAATCCTTACCACCATTATAATTGTACCAATTAAAGCAGTTATTATTTTAGTATATTATGTTTTAATTGTCACACATATGCATTTTATCACAATCTTCATATAGCCACATCATTAGACCAAAACCACAAAATATAATTCAAAGTACTGAACATAGATCACCATAGTCAGATAGTAGGCATTAAACAAAAATAATGCTCATCAATTAGGGTAGGTACACGTGTGTCATCTACATTTTATGGCTATTTTTACATATCAATTAAAATGTAGTAATTTACAATGCATTACATAAATTAATTTGAATAAATATCAGATTTTAAATAGTAAAAATTAAATAAATCTTACATAATTCTACAGTTTAGGAATTAAGCAGCCTTTACAACACCAGAATTCATTGGAGTAGGTAGTTAACTCATTATATTCTAAATCAACTTAATCAAATATTGTTTGTAATAAATAAATTCATTCAGTAATAAACAGATTGTCTCAGTTAATGTAAATATTATGTACAGACACATAAGTACTTAACCAGATATGGATTTAATTATTGTGTTGAATATTTTTAAGCAGTACTGCAAGAATAGTCACTTTTTAAACACATGATCATGAAATATGACCCACATATGGGATAGATATGCAGTTTTGTGCATTATAGGTGCAAAATATTTGTAAGTGTGTAAATAAATTGCTAATACTAACATAGTCATGCTGTAAAAGAATGAAACTGTGGTGTTGGTGGGCCTAATAAGTCTCATTAATTTATAATGAGCAATTAAATTAGTGTCAATTATACTCTTTAAACAATTACATGACAAATAATACATTTTTAGATACAATTTTTACATGGAATGCATTACATTATATATGATACTAAATGAAATGAACTGACTCAACATTTACATACAACTTATCATTTACATAAGGATATAAAACATTATCTAGGATTTGTCGAATAATACCATTGCCACTAGATTTTATTATCTTTGCATATTTTTAAGTAGAAAAACTAATTCTAGAAATATGTATTTCTTGTGAAACATCAGTCATTATATTTTATAGGTAGGCACATATTTACATTCTATAAAACAATTCATTATTTTATTGCATAGTTACATTCATGACAAACCTCCTATTTATTTAACTTTTAAGTTATTTATACAAATAGGTGAGACATGATGTTAGTTAATATACAAAAATTAAGCACATTGTGTAATATATGCCGCTACATATAATAAGGAATATATATTTACAGCAGATTAAATGAGTATTTACTATTGGGGGTACCATACCAACTAGTCTAGTCGTAAACTAAGTATAACAGGGAAGTAATGCATCAAAATACAGCACCTTTCCTTTCACTACATTCCCATTACTATTACTCTATTTTAATTGACTCAGAATTTATTTCATTTGCAATCATATTGTTCATATACTGTGATGTAATTAGCTAAATATAACTTGTTTATTACAAAGTAGCCAGAATCCTTGTGAAACCCATCCCTGCTCCCAGTACAGTCTGTCCAATGCCCCAGATCATTGCATGTATAGGGGGCATGGTAAGGTTCGCGGCGCGGTATATGAACGCGACTGCGGCACTAGTGGCGACGCCTGAAGTCACAGGACTCACTACACCCATCACAATCAACAACACAGGGAAGAACTTTCCGTACTTGTGCTTCCTTAAAGTTCCGAAGGCGACGAGCGCCGCACACGTATGCACAAACACCGAAGAGAACAACGACCACAGGAACACGGGGTACCACATCTCACCAAACGTATTTAAAGGGTCACCAGGAGTCAATTTCAGTATATCCACGAAAGAATCAAATTCCGATACTCGAAACTCGGACAACATGTCATACATGTTGTCTTTCGGTTTTTAAAGCTTACAGGCATCGGGGCAGTTTTATTATTATCGAAATTTCCTTGCGACACAATGTTACTCTTTCAAATGGTTTGTTATGCTAAACACTACACTGCAAACATTATAAGTGTTTAATCGATTAGGCGAATACGAGTATTAGGCTACTACAGTTCATAATCTCTATTTTGTTAATGCTTATGATTCTAGAACTAGGTATTCATGTTTATTTGATAACTAATAAAACGGCAGATCGTCTGATTCAGATAATCAAAGCTGACATTTTGATTTGATTTGACATTGACGTCATCTTATTCTTTTATTTTTCTAAAAAAATATATTTTTGCGGCAGTAATTTACTAATTCATCCTATAGGTAATTTAAATCTCTATAAATAATAAATGCAGAAAATTAGGTGTTGTGTTCATGGTTGTTTACTTACTTCGTATAGATAATCCATGATTGTGTTCAGATGGAAATCAGCTGCAGCTGATGAAGCTCTCACTTTTTACGGTTTTTTTTCTACTAAATAGTTTTTCAGAGGAAATGGACATCACTACCTTGAATTGCTTATGATTTCAGTATTGCCATAAGCGAAATAAGAATTTTTAATCTGTCGTGATCGATATCGAAGTTCAAAATGAAGTGAGACACAGGTAAACAAAAAAAGCAAAACCTATTGTTAAGTGTCATCGGAGAATTTTCGAAGTTTTGAAACAATTAAAGAATAGAAAGGTAGTAAGATAGATTTGAAATATAAGACTTATTTTCAATAATTGATTGATCAACAGGGAAGCAGTCATTACCACCTTTTAAATCGTAAGTATTTTTTAAAAGTTCCTTCCTTTCTGTAACTACCACGAAGTTCGTGCATTGCTGTTTGACAGCAAAGCCAGCATTCCGCGAGTGTTGATAACCTAAACATTTCTTTCCTGCGTACACCGCGTGATTCGTACTGTTTTATATATTTTATCACTTCTGAATAGTGTATAATTTAACGTTGCGATGGGGAAAGTACGTTCAGCACCGGGTGCCCCCCGGAAACAAGGGTTCAATAAAGGTGCACATTCCATGAACCCAGATAGACCGACTGAAGGATTAAAAGGAGTTGCAAAGCCCAGGACCAAAGCAACTATCAAAAGGCTGCAGATGTACAGGAATTTCAAAGCAAAGAGGGACAAAACTGGAAAAATTTTAACACCTGCACCATTTCAAGGTTGGTTGCCATCAGGAACACAGGCTCGTGTGGAACCCAGTCAGAAGTGGTTCGGCAACTCACGCGTGATCTCGCAGAATGCCCTACAGAAATTCCAGGATGAATTTGGAGCTGCTGTAAGAAACCCTTACCAAGTGATAATGAAACCTACCAATTTGCCTATCACACTACTCAATGAGAAGGCTAAAAATGCAAGAGTACATTTGCTTGACACAGAGGGATTTGACAAAACATTTGGACCAAAGAAACAAAGGAAGCGTGTTAATTTAAAGTTCAGCGATTTGAATACGTTGTCAAAGGCTGTAGAAGAAAACATTGAAAATTATGATGAAAGTAAAGATATAGACAGGGTTCGTGAAGACACAGGAGTTAAAGAGGGACAGAGAGACTGGGTATTTGGAGCTGGGATGAGCAGGAGGATTTGGAATGAGTTGTACAAAGTAATAGACTCTTCCGATGTGCTTTTACAAGTGCTGGATGCTCGAGACCCCATGGGTACCCGTTCACCTTATGTGGAGAAATTCCTCCGAGATGAAAAGAAGCACAAGCATCTCATATTCATTTTAAACAAAGTTGATTTAGTACCTAACTGGGTGACACAGCGCTGGGTGGCTATTCTTAGTGCTGAATACCCAACCATTGCCTTCCATGCTTCAATGACACATCCCTTTGGAAAAGGCTCACTCATTAACCTTTTGCGTCAGTTTGCTAAATTGCATATTGATAAGAAACAAATCAGTGTGGGATTGATTGGGTACCCCAATGTTGGTAAATCATCTGTCATTAATACTTTGCGATCAAAGAAAGTATGTAAGGTTGCTCCTATTGCTGGTGAAACTAAGGTGTGGCAGTACATCACCTTAATGAGGAGAATATTTTTAATTGATTGCCCTGGTATTGTTTACCCTTCTGCTGAAACAGACACAGAGAAAGTTCTCAAAGGAGTGGTAAGGGTTGAATTAGTTCAAAATCCTGAAGATTACATTGAAGAAGTGATCAAGAGAGTAAGGAAAGAATATTTAGTTAAAACCTACAAAGTAGATGCTTGGGATACTGCCACTGAATTCCTGGAGAAACTAGCTGCAAGGACAGGAAAGTTGTTAAAGAAAGGAGAGCCTGATGTCAGCCAGGTTGCCCGGATGGTTCTTAATGATTGGCAAAGGGGTAAACTTCCATTCTATGTGGCACCAGAAGGTTTTGAAGTGCCACTTTCAAAACAGCAGAAAGAAGATGAGCCTGAAAGTAAAACACCTAAAGCAGATGAAAATAAAGAAGGTGCTGTCGCAGAGACAAAAGAAGACGCAGATAAAGAAACTGAAGATAATCCTGATAAACCGGTTTACATCAACAAACTCATTGTTGCTCAAGACTTTGCTAAAATTAGGGTTGGCCTTCAATTTGATAATGATGATGATGTTAAGCCACTTGAGAAATTGGAAATACCTAAAGAGCTTCAAGGAATAGATGATGAAAATGAGAATGATGAATCTAAAAGCGTTAATGGAGACAATACTGTTGAGGACCCTGACTCGTCAGATATTAGTGACTTTTATAGTGAAGACGAAAACAATTGTAGTGATGTAGAAGATTACCTGACACATGATGCAGAAACAGTAAAGGAACTGAAACGTAAGAAACTTGAGGCTGCAAGTGGAGAGTTCACAGTTGAAGAAATTAAACAAGCTGGCAAGAAACGCAAGGCAGGTGGAAAAGACACTGGTGTTAAGAAACTGACAGCAAAAGCGAGGCGCGCCTTGGAAAGAGCACAAAAACGCACCAAAACTGGAAGCAACTTCTACGAAGTATCTAATGTCAAAAACAGGAATAGGTCCAAAAAGCCACATGTTTGAAATTAATAAATTTATTGGATTATTTACTCAATTGGTTTCATTTATACCCTTTACAGATATAATTATTATAATTACTTCACATGCATAGACTTGTTATTTTTATAGCGGTATTGATAAATTATATTGCCTGCACATTTTGATTACATTAATATCATTAATTAAAAATAAATTATGATAGTATTTTAAATTAGCCTACCATATTTGATGAAAGTGTCAAAACCCTCAAGGAGTAATAAAAATTATGATATTGACATTGTAGCTGCCAGCTGCACTACTCACGCAGTGGAATACATCATTTATATTTAAATAATTTTATTAACAAAATAATTATACTTTTTTCTGTTTAATGCTAGACTCGATTACTACAAATTGTAACATTTTTTTGCACTATAAAAAAGGATTATAAAAGGTAATTAGTGTACACTATACATACTAAAATAAATATTGGCTATACTGAATCAATGAAAGAACCGGATTGTACTGATATACTTTTATCAATTGTTTTTCAGATGTCATCAGGCAGCGAAAGCGATGAGGATTACGTACCGGGAGAGCCTGAGAAAGTATCTGAAGAGGAATCAGCGAATGAAGAAACAGACTTACAGTTCGAAAAAGAACTAGAACAGAAAGCAAAGAAACGGAAAAATGTTACAGAAACAAAAGGCACAAAGAAACGCAAAACAAGAAATGGCGCACAAGAGAAAGAAGAGTCTCCAGCGAAGGAAATAGAAGAAAGCGAGCCGGTACAAAATCCAGAAGAAGAAAAGAAAAAAGAAGACGACTTATGGGCGAAGTTTCTGGAAGGAACTGATACAAAACCCAAACCTACCTCCACTGTAACCAGCACTAGCGTTAACACTCCCGCCAAACCCGTAGTCAGTAAGCCAGAAGCTCCGACAGCTAAAAGTAATGACGATCAAGCTAGAGAGAAGAGAATATTCGAGTTCGCAGGTGAAACTATCGTTGTGGAAAATAATACGATCAAAGAAAGGATTAAGACCGCCGATAGTCCTGCTACAGGTACGCAATTTATTCGTTAAAAAGGTGATGATCGCTGCTGCTTTGTGGGAGTTTCCTGTGTTCGACCTGGCTCGGACAGTCTTATTTCATTATGATTTTTCTATTGAATTCAAGAAGTGTGGTTAGTTGCCACTTTTGTTAGACCAATGTTCCTAATTAGCTTGCCTACAAGAGAAAAAAAAATGTAACATATTTTTGTACAAAGTACATATACCGAGGTATACCTTCTCTCACCTATTTTCCAAGTTATTCCCCCTGCATCTTATTCTTTCGAACTTAGTTGCCGCTGGCAGCGACGTGTAGCAAGCTGCCAAGAAAAACTTGAAATTATGCACAATGCCAAGTCAGCCAACCGATTTCCATTAAAACTTTTAAATCACTAAGCTTTGCATCGACTTTTGTATTTCAAAGTAGATTTTAGTTCGATCGAGTTTCAACTAAGTTCATATCAATGTATTTAAAACTGATTGGATTGAAGATTGGATGTTGTTTCCATGTACTTTCTTTATAAAAACTAGGCATGTTCCGTAGGATAACTAGTTCGGTACCCTTCTTAACTCTATTTCAACCTTACAGTAATAGGAAAGGTTGAAATAAAGTTAGAAAGGGTTTGATGTAATTTAATCCAGACGAAATACAGTAACTTCAGAAAAGTGGGTCAAAATTACTGTACTCGTATTTTTGCGTTGTAATAATGACAATATTTTGTCCTGGACTTATTCTTTATTCTCCTTACCGCTACTCAAAATTCCATGGAGATATCAGTACCTGATTATAAAATTAAGGAGACTGAGGTTTCTTTCTAAATATATACTACTTGATTTTGATGCAAACTATTATTTGATTTTACTTTTTAGGAAGCAAACTGGAAGGCCCGTCACGCAGCCGAGCGTTAGGAGGAAGCGGTCTATCAGGCATCCTGGGCCAGATCAACAAAAAGAACAAGCTCTCCACTTTAGAGAAGTCCAAACTCGACTGGTCTACTTACAAGCAAGAGGAAGGTCTGGAGGAAGAAATACAAAGCCACAATAAAGGGAGAAACGGGTATGTTGGCCACTTAACTGAGCTATGACGCCATTTTGATTTTATAATTGCGCGGGAATTAAAGGTATTTGAAAGGAGGATTTTTATAGGTTTTATGTCAATGATAATTATTCAGTACATTGATTGTCTTCGTTGGGTGGTGAAAACACCTGTTTTTGATAAAAAAATCCAGAGGTTAGGGGATATAGACTAGAACTTATTGGAATAGATATAAGAAGAGCATTGAAGATGAAACAAGAGCATGTGAAAAATCCTTTCTCAATTGTTTAATACATATTCGAAATACTTAAACTTTTTTATGACATGATTTGACCAATTGGCTCGTGGTTGCGACCTTCGAAATATACATAGGTATATCATTACAGATTAGACTATCTACAATCCTACATGTTATATATCTGCTTTGTAAAAATAATCTTCCTTGTAAGATTATTTTGTTTTGCTTAAAAAATACTTGTGAGTCACGCTATGTAATTCGTTCCACACCAGTGTATTTTCCGCACGACAACATTCAGTTCGTAACAATTGACCGTTGCAAAAATGTCAATGAATGAAATGAAAAACCGAGCGGAAAATCTGCTAGTGTGAAAGTGGTTGGTGGTAGACACTAAAACATACACCATGCAGAGAATGGACAATAGCTAGACATAGCATAGACATTCCTACTTCAACCTTCTACAATAATGTTTGCTTTTGTTTCAGCTATTTGGACAAACGAGACTTTTTGGAACGCGCGGATGTACGGCAGTACGAGATCGAAAGAGATATGCGTCTCAATCGTCGCAGCAATCGATAAAATTATAGAACAATGTTAATGAGCCATAATCTTCACTATTAAATATCTAATAAGCCTATTAATCATTTTATTATTGACCATTATTATAGTCTCCCGGAAAATTACTGTCGTTTTCATGTTGGAGATATTTTATTTATCTTTGTATTAGGTGTTCGTTCCTACAATAAACTAACGGATTTATTGTTCACTGTTTCTCGGTTTCATTAGGACAGCCTTGAGCAAATGTCTTATTTATGGCAAAGTTACGACTTTGCCTTCATTCAGATTCACTCGTGTATAAATTGGATCGAAACATTTCATTTGGCGACTACCAAGTTTGAAAAACAGGTATCTTTATAAGCAAGATTTTTTTAATAAGCACCTGTAAAAATTAATTTGTTTAAATTTTTTAAACCTAAATACAGATATTTTAATTATTATTCAAGTCAATAAGTACTTCGTATACTATTACACTTGTTGTTGATGCCCACATTCCTTTTGCCAATTAATAACAAAACATTGGCACACAAAGCAAAACACAGGTACCAAACTACGTGAAAATATGTGCGTTTGACGGCACGGCACTCTCACAGTAATTGAACAATGTATCGAGGTGCATCGGCTGTGGCTTCTTAATGGTAACAAACTGCCCCACAAGGACCATTTCATCCATTCTACTCAATCACGTCAATGAGTACGACAGAACGGACAATCAATTTCAATTTGTGGTTGCGCTGTTACTTGGAACGATTTGCACACGTTGTGACTTGTGCTAATCAAGCACTAAACAGTTTATTTGTCGAGGCCGCAGTGTCACATAGCTCAATAGTCAGTCCTCAGTACCGAGTTTGCGGCCGTGGCGCGTTCATGAACAACGGTCTTTTTTAAGTGTTAATTGCAGTTCAGACTTCAAGTGCAGTTGGAGTTTGGTTTGAACAAAGTTTTAGTTAGAAATTGGTGTAAAGTGAAGTGCTTGCCCTTTCACAATGACGACGTACGGCAGATGGACTATGTATGATGGAGGAATGCAGGGTGTACAGGTAAGTTTATTTTTGGGATAAGTCTTATGAATTACTCAGAACAAGAATAGCAAGAAACTAAACTATTTCTAAAATAAATTTGTTTTTAGGCTACTACGCGCCTGCTAGTCTGCCAAAGTAACTGCAACGTGCTTTAAGCTTTTCTCTGTTTCTAAGCGCTTAAAACTTTATGGGCCAACTTTAGAAAACACAAATAAAACTAGCCAATTTAAGTAGGTAGTTCAATTAAGTGTTACCTAGTTGGCAACAAAGGTTGGCAGTGAAATCCATTTGCAATAAATTACGTCATACCTGCTAAATGCTAGATAGAGGAAATTCATTTAGTTGCAAACAAGTCCTAAATTAGGTAGTAAAATATAATTGTACAATATGTGTTGGTTAGATACCTAGGTATTAGGTAATTTCCCAAATTAGGTCATCAGTGCATTCACACATTCAAATTACAATCATTAGTCTGCATTTACAGCCTCGCAGCACCCACTATAAACTTTGCTGAATAGGTATCATTTCGATAATTGAGTTGCATCCAAGTTTAAACGTAGGGTTACACAACTAAATAGGATGGTATAGAGCGGAGACATACTTCTAAGTTAAAAAATCTAATGAACTCATGGGTTTGGCATTAATTATATGAGTTTTTATTCTTCTGCAAATTAAAGATAGTCTTGGCTTAACAACACTTTTCTAACTTCTGCCGGAGGTTCAGCCGCGCGAACCACCCTAAGAAAATAATCCGTACCTATACATGCTAAAGAAATCTTCCTATCTAGAAGTTCCTGGGAATAGCTTGTCAAACAAACAAACTCTTCAGATTTATAACATTAGTTCAGTATAGACAGGAAACAGTGAAAATGCTGCCGAGTATCGTCAGCAAAAATTTTTTAGAAATAGATAAGTGGATAGATACCTGCTACAGAGTGGAAGTAGGGACCTGTTCGGCACATTTCTATTGTATTTTTGGATAGAACAGTTCACCTGCACCCTATTATTTATCACGTAAGTCACAACTTACCTTCGCCCTCCCTCCCATTTCGATAGAGCGGAGGTAACGAGGAGTCAACTAAACACCGATACCTAGTATAGATAATGACGTAATCTGGAACAGTGAACGTAGTAGAAAGGAAAAGTGGGCGAACCGATTGAGTAGGTATACAGCCTCGAGCTGCGCCCACGCAAGTCCACTCCTTGCAGTCTGCACCCTTCCAAAATATGCAATATGACGTAAAGATCGCACGGAAAACTAATCGCTTAGCAGTTTCCATTATGAATTGAGTATCCATCTCAACGATTTTGGGTGCACGGTAGTGCGTCGTTATTCCGCCTAGTCCTAGGGGATCCTAAAAAGAAGATACTCGCAGATACTGATTTATGAAATAAGGAACGATAAGAAGTTCATCTTCTCACGACTACATAGTTTAGAAATACTGTTTGAAAGATCATTCTTTGCCTATATGTAGCCCCAATTTTCCGCCAATCTAAGTCCAAAGAAGCAAACAAATTAAGCTCTGCTATTGCCTGCTTTGCTGCGGTAATTGCACATTTCGAAACAACGGATCTATTGTCGTCCAGTTCCATAATATTTGCTCAGGTGTGCGCTATTCGTAGCGAGACCTGTACAAATGAATGAGCCACGACGGTGATAGTGCTGCCCACTGCGCATGTGTACGCGCGCTCGATAACCGCACTACGCCCGTGTCCGCGGCACGTGTCCATGTGATCAGCCGTAAGGATTCGGAGCGTACCGACTGAGATGAAGGAGGCTGTGCCGCGACCCCATACGGCTGTGTTCGCGAGGAGCGTATCGCGCGCCGCGTAAGGGTCTCGGCGAAGGCGCGGGGTGAGCGATGCGCGCGACGGCCGCGGCCGCCGGCGGCGCGCCAGTCGCACACTCGCGCCACACGGGGTGCCTGTTACTCCGGTGCGTGAATATTATCGCGCTTTAAACACTGCCGTATTCTGATTATACATATGCAACGAATTTGTTATACCTATTTATAAGTGTTACCTTGTATGAATGAGGATTTATTCGTGATGTGTGGAATTGTCCTCGAGATACGTCAAAGCTGAGGTGCTGGAATCCTGTTAAGTCGTGGAAAATCGCGTTATCGGGAAAGTGTTTTTCTTGTTTGTGGTGAGCGTCGGTGGGAGCCGGGGAGCGGGCGCGCGGCCCGTAGTGGCGGGTCGGTGGATGGTGCGGCGCGGGCGGGCGCCGGGGCGCGGCCGGCGGCGCCGCTAGCAAAATGTCGATACCCCTGGGCCGGGAGACGGTGCTCCCCACGCAGGTGAGTCCAGCTGCACTCCTCCACGATACCTCCGCGCCGGGCCGATGTGTGCCGGACAGGGGCTGTGCAGCATTGCAAATTAGAACCTCATCATGAATTTATTATTATATGAATCCAGAGGGTTTTCAAAAGGTTTGAAATATTGGTTGTCAATAAGAAAGGTACTACGATAAAATTGCAGGCAGCACGACTTAACATTTTTTTGCGAAAATAGTAGAGCTTTTCCCTGGGGAAAGATTTTCGTACCTATACATTTTGCGTGTTAATGTTTTTTTTCTTTAATTTATAGTGACCATTGTGATATGACCTGAAGGTCGCTAGTTCAATACCCTTGTTAGTAACCTCTATCCAGTCCTTCGGGGTTAAGAGGTTGGGCACATATTGGGATTATAAAATGGTACCTATGAAAGACTGGAATTAAATTGGCATTAAAACCTTGCTAAACATATCAGCTACGTAACTTTATGATAACATTCTCACGCTATATAAAATATCAACATTATCGTATCCGATATTAACAATAATTAAGCCTATTATTGCAAATTTTGGGGTCTCCTTATTCAAGCTTCAATTAATTATGCTTAAAGGCATAAATAGTGCTGATATCACTTTACACATGTTTTATATTTTTGATAAAATGCCTGAATTTCGACACATCTTCGTCGGCATTGTCGGTTGTCACCTGATACGGACTGATAAGTACTTAGTCAAAGTTAGTTGCGTAGCTCTAGTGCGTAAACAGCATGACTGATCGTGAAGAACGATATTAGGTACCTGCCTATCTTTATACCTACGCAAACAGTTCAACTTGTTATCAAGAACAGTTTCTCACAAATCACAGATGCTTACGCACAAATATTGATTTTGTCTCGCAGACGTCTAAAAATAACTATTATGCAAGGATGCGGTGACAGCTTTATTGCGTTTGGCGCACTGACCTGTATCTCCTTTAGATAAAATAAAGCTATTATTAAATTATTAACGTAATAGAGATAGATATTCAGGATATCACCAATCTTCAAACTTAATAGTTTTCAGTACTATAGGTATGTATGGATTCGCCACCTTTTAATATTTCATGAATACTTACTTACCTTAAATATTTTATAAAAGGATTTTGTACATGGTAATTTCATGTAAAAAAATGTAACGCCGAGAGAACTTGGCGGTTGCACTACCACATCTTTTTTGGTAAAAAAGTTAACTTTTATTGGTAGAGTTTAATATTTTTATTAATACTTACAACTACTTAGTCAAACATTTTCCCATTCATTCTACAGATTCTAAGAACCTCTTTAATATTCAGTAGAACACCATAAATTATTGAGTCCATGCACACACGACATCGACATCTAGACAGGTTGTAAAGCCACTTCTAACTTCTAAGAATCTAAAAATAATGTATCAATATGTGCAATTCTAAATTGCGATCGTAGCAAGTTAGTGTGAGTCTTTCTATGTAACGGTATCTTTACGTATAACTACGACTATATCACATTATTACCTATAGGTATTTACTTGCTATAGATTTATAGGATCGTATACTTGAAGCTGACACTTAGCAGAATTGGGCTCAAGGCACATGAGTAACTCAAGGCAAATGGATCGAAGTCGCAGTAAAAATGAACCTCAATGTACCTGACTAACAGAATTAGGTAGACAGGTTATTGATCTCAACATAATACCAGGTTCTACTAATATAAAGGGTAACGCAAAATATTGCCCGAATTCAAGAAAAAATACATCCCAGTATGATGTTTTACTGAGCCTTATTTAAGGAAATGAGACCGTCTGATTAATTAGATGAACTCATTATGCACATGCCTGTTAAAGGATTCACGCGACCCACAATTAATTATTGTTTCTCATCGTATAGGCATAGTGGGTCTAACAATAATAAGGCATACAAATGTTTGTAACAAACGCTATAGTGGATAATTTGCTTTCCGCAAATATATATAAACAAACAGCTTTATCTATAAATATAGAATAAAAGTTAATTAGTCTATGTCTACTAGCCACAAATAACATTAGAAGCTCCCCATACAGGATGTGGGCGAACAATTTATATTGATATTGACAAGTCGTGAGCGTGCCCATTCCAATTAATTTGTTTGAGCACATGTATGAGCCGAAACGACCCCGTCTAACACTAATAATTAAGATCGGAGATACCTACATCGTTTGCACAAATGTTTCTAAGAAGATCTATGACTGGTATTAAGACCTAACTAGTAATCCGCTTGATCAAACATTAAGATAATTTTGCCGATAAATGTGGTGCCGCTAAAAGGAAGATGACAGGCACGTATAATCGTATATGAAAGAAAGATGATTTATTAGTGTTAGTATAAAATTAAAGTAACGTTTCATTAACAAAATATATTGGAAAGTAAATAGCTAGCTACACCTGTGTTTAAAGAAATGGTAGATTTATAAACGTCTCACACTTATCTTTCACAACACAGTTAAGATACAAGTTACATTAATTTCTGAACAGCAAACAAGCATTTTTTTTTTATATAGCACCTTATTAGGTATGTGTCTACCAGTTTAGTTCTACTTACTGCTTATCGTAAGTAAATAAAATCGTAAACTGGCTGCCCTAAGTTTGTCGTGCGCCGGTAAGTTCAAGGCTCTATTGATCCATCAGGCGGGGTGCAAGGTTGCTACCGGCTATTTTGGGCAACCTTACTTACACTTCTTTAGTCTAGGTACTGTCTATGGTGCTAGGAGACGCGGTCACATTACCTAGCACTAAGTAGCAATAGCGTGTATTTTGTGTGCGTTCGCGCAGCGGAATGTTGTTGAATTTAAAGATTTTAATTATGCAGATAATTAGTGTAAGACGTCCTATAATTGTGTATGGTAAATAAAAATTTGTGTATGCAGCCATTGTGGAGAAATTCACCAAAAACAGATTCCGCTGGGCGAACGTTGGCGAACGTTTTCCTGGCGGAACTTTTTTTAATCCATAGACTTTAGAAGAAAAGAGATGTGTCCGAAAATTAGTGTGTATTTGTGTATAATTGATTATGTATGAATGAAATCAGTGCATGCATAAACTTCGGAGAAATTCAAGTTTCCGCTACGCGAACGTTTGGCCATTAGCTAGTTTTCATATAAAGCGCTTACATAGAGAGCTGTAGATTTTTACATACGTTGTTTTGAATTTGTTTATATTTGTTTAAAAAACAGATTTAGAAAATGTCGTAGGGTTTAAAAGATAAAAATATAAACGTAAAATACACTTATTAGGTCTTAGTTCTTAAAGTATGCAGTTTGGGGTCTAGATTTTCACGTTTACACAAACCTTGTAAGTGTCTCCAACATGTTGCCAAGTATCAATGATATTCCGTTAGTAATTAAAAAGTAATAAGGATATTTTACCATGAACAGATCACTGTTTACAAAGCAGTCGAATATCACGACGTTCTAAAGTAATTGCATGGTAAAATGTATGCCAATAATTAGTTTAATCATTCAACTATTCACTTGCAAAATTTCATGTCATTAAATTAAGTAATTAAAGAAAGACAATTATAATACTGACGGAGCATCGAAACCCTACATAATCCGACCAAGTTCGGATAGGTACAAAAAAGCGGCCGTGCCATATGTCTCAGCAACGTTCTTAACTTGGAAGGTTAGTATATTTATTAATATGGTACAGTTGCGTACACAAGCGTTAGGAAAAAATAAAACAATTGCATTTCTTGAATGAAAAATATTTTTTAATAATAACGCCACTATCTACGACATTTTAGTTAAAATACGTAACGTTTATTAACGTTATTTTTAATCACGTAGTTAAGTAATTTATGTAAGTAATAATAATAAAAATATTTTTGTACACTTATATTTAAATAGAGAAGTACTTGTTAATTGAAGATTTATTTTTATCGTAGATAGTGGCATTATTATTTAAAAAATATTTATCAATCAAGACATACAATTGTTTTATTTTTTCCTAACGCTTGTGTACGCAACTGTTCCATATTAATAAATACTAACCTTCCAAATTAAGAACGTTGCTTAGACATATGGCACGGCCGCTTTTTTGTACCTATCCGAACTTGGTCGGATTATGTAGGGTTTCGATGCTCCGTCAGTATTATAATTGTCTTTCTTTAATTACTGAATTTAATGACATGAAATTTTGCAAGTGAATAGTTGAATGATTAAACTAATTATTGGCATACATTTTACCATGCAATTACTTTAGAACGTCGTGATATTCGACTGCTTTGTAAACAGTGATCTGTTCATGGTAAAATATCCTATAACTTTTTAATTACTAACGGAATATCATTGATACTTGGCAACATGTTGGAGACACTTACAAGGTTTGTGTAAACGTGAAAATCTAGACCCCAAACTGCATACTTTAAGAACTAAGACCTAATAAGTGTATTTTACGTTTATATTTTTATCTTTTAAACCCTACGACATTTTCTAAATCTGTTTTTTAAACAAATTCAAAACAACGTATGTAAAAATCTACAGCTCTCTATGTAAGCGCTTTATATGAAAACTAGCTAATGGCCAAACGTTCGCGTAGCGGAAACTTGAATTTCTCCGAAGTTTATGCATGCACTGATTTCATTCATACATAATCAATTATACACAAATACACACTAATTTTCGGACACATCTCTTTTCTTCTAAAGTCTATGGATTAAAAAAAGTTCCGCCAGGACAACGTTCGCCAACGTTCGCCCAGCGGAATCTGTTTTTGGTGAATTTCTGCACAATGGCTGCATACACAAATTTTTATTTACCATACACAATTATAGGACGTCTTACACTAATTATCTGCATAATTAAAATCTTTAAATTCAACAACATTCCGCTGCGCGAACGCACACTGTATTTTGTAGTGAAACGGGTCTTCGTTAGCAACCGCTATTAAGCTAGTTTTCTCGAACTAAATGCGATGTATAATTAGAAAAACGGGAAGTGGTGTACTTTGAAACTAAGAGACAGTCCTACTTTTCTTTAGCTTGCAAGTTTTAATGAACTCTTCAAAAAGGTTGTTATGGCAACTACGCAGACGTCCCGTAGAATTTAATGAATTATTTCTTAAAGCACGTGTAACTGTAACGCCAATTATGATTCTTAAGTAAATAGGGTCACACGTCTAGATAGTCCGTTCGATGTCCGTATAGGTACAACTAACAGAAACTTGCATGATTCTAACGTGACTCATAACTTCTGAGAAGCGACGTTTATCTGTAGGCCGAGTTACCTTTACGTACATGCAGCCAGCACTAAGATAGACAACCTCTTTTGAACAAAGGCTAAGTTAAAAAAAATAAAAAATAAAATAAAACTACTAATGTGACAGCAATAAGCTTCTATCTTGAAAAATATTGTGAAAAGACAACTTTAATTCAACAACAATCTTAAAAATTAATACGATAAATCAAAACACATAAGGAACAAAAGGACTAGTTGCATTTATTGAAACTTAAAGCTACAGTAAAAAGGTTTTACGATGTTAATAAAAACTTTATGAAGAATAATTCACAGTTTATTGTGTGGCGCTGTACTGTAGTAGTCTGGTTGTTTTTCACCAGGTTTTCTGTATAAGGCAGCTAGGGTCGCGTAAAAGATTGCTTGAACAAAAAGTAAGCGTCGCGTCGATACGCGTGACTATGGACTGAAGAAGAATGCCCTTCCACAGGCTTATATGGGAAAGATCTTTTTTATGACTTTGCAGGACAAGGACCACGTTTAGAAATGGAATTCGGATTGTATTCTAAATTCAATTTTTATGAGATTCTGCTAAACAATTATTTTTATTGGCAATTATGGACCAATCCACCCTTATGATCTTTCTTTCTAATCTCAATAAATATTGATTTAAGTAAGCCTTATTTGGCCACAGTTTATCTTGAATTTGGGTACCTAATTGTTTTTTTTTTAAATTTAATTACTTATTTTACCTACATAAGATTGTCATAATGATTTGAATCCATAAGCAAGTACCTTCATGTGTGTGTTTTTATCGAATGTCAGAAGTAAATATACTTAAATAGATATTAGATAAAGTAAATAATTATGTAGAGAGGTATTTAAGATAAAATAACTAGATCACAGTGCTCATTAAAAAGCATCTTGATCTATTTAATCAACCTTCAGTCCATGTCATGGTGACGTAATGTCAATAATTCCACAGATAACATTAGTGATTACAATATTATATGAAGTTAATTAATTAAAGTATAATTGCGAATAATTACTTTATTTGAATAACTTTAGGTACGGAAGTTATTTGTAGTTTCATTACAGGTAAACTGTTAAATTTTTAAGGCTTAACCGTAAAATGAAATACTAAATACGCTTATTAATTTTAAGTGTAACGCCTACACTTTAGAATCAGTAAGGAAGTGAAATAAATTGTACTTAAAATTTTGTGTAGGTAGGTTTGTACTGCGAAAACGTATGAAATTAATGTTTTAAGTAGGCGTAATAACCTTTGTAACTTTATCGAATAATAATAACTTCTCGAAACATGATCTCCTGTCTTCCTGAAAAGGCTGTAGTCTGTGCATATTAAAAGTAGGGAGGTACTGTTTAATTTTAGTCTTACTTTAATACCTAATCAGTTTTTCAAAATTTCTAAAACAATACCATCGCCCTATTACCTTATATAAACCAATGAAAACTGAAAAGATAATTTGTAGAAACGATACTACATATTATGTATTTTCTGCGCCGCCAAAATAATACTCCATCATTCCCAATTCAGACTTTATTTTAAGACTGTACTTACTACATACAATACTTTCTAAGTACATCTAGAAGATTAATTACTTTATTATATTATTGAAAAAAAACCATGATATATCTACTCCACCACCGATTTCACGGTACCACATACCTAAGAACATAAGAATCCTTTCCGCTAACTAGGTTATCCTGAGGCGGTAGGCTTATCGTAAGCACATTGTCTGCATCTTACCTGGCCCTATTATGATAATCGATCGAGCATTGGCGTCGAACATTATGCTGCATTTATCTTTACTAATGTTATAAATTCGAAGTTACTCCGTCTGTCCGTTTGTGCAATACTGTGACTTGATAAAAACAATTTTGATGACAACCGCGGTTCTGAAAAGCACGCTAAGAATATTCAAGCTGTAACTTTAAATGTTTTCAACTGGGATGGCATTTTACGGACATCGAACTGACAAAAGTATCAACCAAAATCCAAATAGCACTCCAATAATATAGGCTACAATCTCCATTGTTGAAACTGGCTTTTTTCAGGATCCTTTTAACTCCATTTGAATTCCGAAAGAATTTTCAGTTTTTCATCCAGCTTTTCCGATATTGATTTTGCTGAAAACCTTATTTGAAATATTGCGAACATTTCCTTTTCAAGTGTAGCACTCACCTGCCATCAAAAATCATTCAACTTTTATTTACACGATGTAATGTAAGCTGGCTGTCACATTTGCCTATTTGTATGGAAATAAAATATTTTAAAACTTCCAGAAGTTATTTCTAGCTTACATTTTTATCACTCCAGTAGTTTCTTGAAAATAACTTGTCAATTACATAAAAACTTCTACAATCTACAAAGATTTGCTCATATAACTTGCCAGTATGTCCCGTGCGTGATACGTACATGTTCGTTTAAGCAATCGCTTCGAACTGTCATTACTGGATATGGTAATATTGGTAATTGTTGCCGTAATGTGTCTCGTACCTAGTAGTCAGTCCGCGAGTCAGACTTGGATATTACCGTCTGAATATTCATTGGGATCCGTCTGTCTGTGTAGTGGTCGTTACAGCTACTGCTGAGTACTCCTGGGCTCGATTGCCGAGTCGGGCAAAGTTTTATAGTTTGCATCCCTGAGGAATTTTTCAGTAGCACTTTGGAGTCAAGATTTGATGGTCGATGGCGAACATTTAAACTTAGTATTCCAGTCTTTCAGACAAAATGACTGTGACGTTTATATGTTTTGAATTAAAGTAACCCAGCCAGATAGTCTGTAGTTTCCACATTAGCTATCAATTTCATTAGTACTTAGTCACAAAAGCGTAAGTGATCATCAGAATTATCTAATTTCAAGTATTCGTTATCATTTAGAACATCGATATTAATATATCGGTGAACAACAACAAAATTGTTTTGAACGCATCCTTACTCAAGTTGCATTGCGATGTATCGAGTGTTCACACATTCACACTCGGGCATACATTCACAATATACATTGCAGGCTTATCTCGTTCGATTCGTAGATATCCGCACTTTGTACACTACCTTTATCGATGCTGATAATGTATCGATAAGCGATAAGTGTGCGGTTCTGTTTTGGTTCTCGAACATTTAGTATTTTATGTGGCATTCCTTACCTACTGAAGATAATGTATTGTGTTTTTGAAGAAAGTATTTTATTTACCTACCTCTAGTAGCGTAAACGGAACGTGACATAGTTAACTGGCTGTTGTATTTTTGTCGGAAAAAGTTTCATAACGCGGCGGTTAAACGGCTTAACACAGTAAAAGCGATTTCATTAGCGACATGTGAAGTAATTATCATATTACATTATTCCATTCCAATATACAAGAGTTTGAATTAAACTTGGATTGTCACTCTGTTATTTTTGTGTTCACAATTAACGTATTTAGGATTAAATGGTAATTAGTCTTGCAAAACCAAGACGCTCATAATTCTACAAAATATTAAACTTATTTTATAAAATTACGTCATTACCTCAAAAACGTGAACAACGAAAACAGTTCGAGAAATGTTTTCCTTTCAATGCCAAAGCCAGTTCGGCAAAAAATCAAAAGCGTCCAAATTACGATAACTAGGTACGTGCATCGCGTGCGTGGTTTCGGAGAACTGGCTGTTCCTTAAATAACCAGGACCAGTATTCGGGAGGTTCTTGCGGGCCGTCCTCGGCGGCGTCCTTTGCATCAACCAGGGAATGCTCCCGACACCCTTATTAGGCTACATAATGACACATCGCTCCTGTATCTCTCGAACCTTCGATTGTTCGACCTAGTTTGGAAATCGATGACATTTTTGGCAATGTCATTAAAAATTGTTTTTTACGATTGCTCGCGATTGGCTTAGGAATTTGTCCTTTGTATTTTCTTGCATTCCTATTCTGGAATGACATTTCTATACCAAACAATGTCTGTCACAACTGAAATACCATTTACAAACGGATTTACTGAAACCAGAAGTGATTAATTGAGATCTCTGCTGCAGGTCGCGATATTACATGCAAGTGTAACACTTGTTAAGCAGCACCATGACATTTTAAATGAAATTAACCGCATGCGTGTTGCACGTAAACAATTTAGGGCCTGCGCCTAAAATACCTGTGCTGTCGCAAGGCGGCGCGGAGCCCGTCGGCCGCCAGCGCCATATAAGGCGGCACATCGAGGCCGGCGCGCGCGCAGCGCAGCCCTCTCCCCTTGCCTAGCACGAGGACTTAAGGACATCTCCGTCACGAGTCACCACTCGATACAAAGCATCACAATAACCCTGTTAACCTTTCAACTTCGTCAGCAGTTGTTTTCACGAGTCCATAATTTACAGCAATTATTTGCAAGATACTATCTCAATCTTAATTATTGTAGGACACGAAATACATTACCAGACTTATTTATACATATTACTTTTAAGAGAACCAGATTCTTATTTAACGTAGCATTACATTAAAGGCGGTTATGAAAACATAACGTATCTGCCATCAGCACAGATTCGTATCACGTATGTATTGGTCTTGTGAGATGATATGGGGCGACGGTCTTGCATAGATAAGACACGCCGCGAAAACCAGAGCAAATACTCCGTATAACAAGCTAATCAAACGCTGGCCCCTGGCAAGCGAGGCGACGCGCTCGCCTGCAGGCAATCTAATGTCGACTTAATGGCTTCTTGCACTTAAGCCCCTATATCATTGAGAGCTAATACGGACAAGTGGCAATTGCACTCGGATTGTGGTCCATTCCGTAAGAGCACATGTTGAATAGCTGTGGACACCGCGACACGTCGCTCGCTCGCCATGAAGATATAAATGGTTATGGAGTACATTCCTTGCAGACTAGAATATTTTTTATCTAACGTCAGTCGTTCCTGTGTCAAGTGCTTTTATAAGGGTAAGTTGTATTTAGCTCTCTGGCTTTTAGAGGCAGTAATCATTTTAAACTATAAAACTAAATGTAGGGACGACGGTCTTTTGGTGATGAAGATAGCTCTTCGGTAACAGATAAGAGGTGTCTAATCGGCAGTGATTAACAACTTTGTGTGAGTCACTTATTTTGTGTTCACTTTATATGTAAAACTATTCATGAAGTACGTCAAACTAAACGCTGGGTCCAAGTTTAATTAAAACGCAAATATCCGCAAGTGTTCCCGAAAACGCAAGAATTCCTCGAAAATTGCGTTTAGTTTAATGGACTTCGCTTTATGATCCAATTCCTGTTTAAAATGAAAACAACAAAACAAAGGGCTTCCAGTGACCGTGAAGGATTGGTAAAATATTGACCCGCGTCCGCTTGGACCGTGCCCACAAAGCTCGCACAATCATTTCTGACCAAACAAACCATTAAAACAACAAAACAAGATTAATTTGAAACGGTACAATTTTGCAACGGTTCATATAGTAGAACATATTATGTGCCAGCGTAAACAACAGATGTATTGTGATTAGGGCTGCCATCCGTCCGGGTTTCCCCGGATTTGTCCTCGTTTGGAGGCCGTCCGGGGACCGTCCGGGCGGGGTTTCAAGAAGTGTCCGGGGAAAACCCGGACACTTTTCATGTAAGGAAGCACCTCATTGAATTTAAGTATTTGTTAATAGTAAATGGATTACAAATTAGGTATTATTTTGTTTAAAAAAAATGTACTCGTTCGGGGAAACAATGCGATTTATGCCAAATGTCCGGGTTTTTTTAATGTTTGTCCGGGTTTGGCGAAATTCGAGATGGCAGCCCTAATTGTGATAAAACTGCAAGATCATGGTCATTATCAACAGGCGAAAAATTAATTTGGAACCGTAAACTCGGGGATCACCTTCAGATGTTATCGTATTGGTAACCTAGATAAACTGAGCTCCAGCCAGTCAACATCATCGTAAAAGACGATCTTGACTTTGCTAATAAACGTTCGAGCGGTTTTATATGGCGGGTCAATAGATCAGGCGAGCTCTCGCGATTTTGCAGCGCTTAGCCCGGTCCTATCGACCTAGATGTGGAGTAATAAATCAATAATCCTAATCATCAATCTATCCGAAGCGACATTTATTGCTTAGTAGGTAACTGTGACAAATAACATTAGAGGACTAAGTACGTGCGAAATGCAAATAGACAGTGTACTGTGTAATGCAGACTTGCGTAGCCGAGTAGACTGGGCCGTGTAATTATAATGTAGGTAATTCGGTCTCATGTTACACTACACGTGTACTAATCCGCTCCGTCTGATGAGCCCATTGTACTAAACTTGTTTATCCAAGCAACGTCCTTCTCCCTTTATATTCCATCATAATTAATGTGGCTCTGAGATTTAAATTGTATACAGTTCCTAATTAAAATTCATCCAACGAACCCTCTAGAGGTGCCTGTAGAATAATTACTTAACTGCTAATTGCGGTTCATTGACCTTTAAATGGGGAATAAACAGCACTTTTACGAAATTGCATAGCATTTCAGAAAGTTGGCGTTGGATCGGAGGAAGTTTAAATGAAATAAGGGCTGTCGCAGTGTCGCAGGGCGCGGCGCGGAATAAGGGGAGATATCGTCTTTACGATTGGACATGGCGACAAGTTGTCGCAATTAGAGTGCCTATACAAGAGGATGATAAATCGCAGCGGCTGGTCGGCGACAGCGGGATGTCACTCGCTGTATTCTGATGACTTTTTGAACCGGTCCATTTTGCGATGTCGTTTATCATTTGATCTTTCTAAAGCCACATGTGGCCTGGAAGCATTTCTAAGAATACATTTAGATTAAAAGACAAGTAATATATTGCGGTAGTTCTTTTATCTTGATTGCATATTTAGCAACAATTAGGCTGGCTGGGACCGTAGCTTTTTACATGCACGTAACCTTTATCTCTTCTAGACCTGCTCGACTCGAAATTACTCTAACACGACAACAATCGCTGAAAGAGAATAAGGTGACATTACGTAGCAGTAACATTATTACTGCTGACTGTTGAATATAACACAGGAATTCTAAATGAGTGTAGGTGTGACGTAAGTCAGTACATATAACATTTTTCACATGTAGTTGTTAGAACAAGTTCAGACAGCCCTGTCGATGGCTGATACCGTTTGACGCACGTGCAACTATTGCACCAATAGCTCTTATATTGATACTGATATGAGTACTATCAGAAGGTTTAGGACGCACTTGGCACGCACTGGCTTGGTCACAACTGAAAGGGCGTAAGTGATCTTTGTTCAACAAATGATAGAGCCTTTCAGAATTGGAATTGACTTGATTTAGGTACGTTACGAAATTTTACTTTAGTTCACTTGCAATGCGTTTTCGCTGAAATCTGGCGTCAACTATTAAATGTAGGTTGTTCACATACATTGTTCACATTTTCGATTTTTAGAAGAAAACAATCGTTCCGCGGAAGATGCAACTTTCGCAGTCTTTCAACAATACCTAATTGTAACGAAGGTTGTATGTTTTCCCGGTGCATTGACACCTTGCAGTAAGCACTATGTGTTGTTTAGTCTCGAGTCAACGACCTCGAGTGTGTTATAAAAAGTAACTTGAACCTGCCCGCCGCATTACTGCAAATTGACTCCATATCAGACGATAGCGACCCGAGCTACTGCCCGCTAAGTATATTGCTTCTCTAGATATGCACTCCCCTACCTATGCAATGTAACATTTATATGACAAACTACCTTATCTATTTGAATTGTATCATTGATCCAAACATTTTAAATTGAAGTAATTTGGATAATGGAAACTGCTTTAAATCCGTTTTGCATAGTCGTAAAAACTGCTCCAATATTTAATTTAATGATTAGAAACCGAATATCGTGTTTACGATGTAGTAATGCCCAAAGAACCCGATAAGGCGATTTTAATGGAAAGATAACAACTTGATTTTAACGCTAATGGAAATTATATTGATCTCTAGCTACTAAATTGATAGAAGTAGAATCTGGTTCAGTAATAATATCTAAAGAAAAGTACATAATATAACGAGATATCTTGTATATCGTTGCCATCTGATAAATAAGGTTCAACGAAGATCCTGTCCGGTTGGTATTTTTCAGATAAGTTAATATAAATGACTGTTGTTAAGTCTGCAGTTATCGCCGCGGTGAAATATTGTCTGGTCTTTTGAAGCGGCCAGAAACAACGACACATAAATTACAATTTTGTTAATTAAATGTGCTTCGCTGACAGCATTAAAAAGAAAAAGGAAAGGCCATCACATGGCAAGTCGGAGATATGGCGGATCGAAGCCGAGTCTACGAGCTTCCATTAATAGTCGTCCTACTTTGGGGGAACATAACAAATCTTAATAGCATATTATGCAAAATCTCTATTAAAATTTCTTTGATATATGATGCACTTATTCTAGCGTGACTATCGATTAAATTAATCAAATGTACCCTTGAGAGCGGCGTATGCGAACTACGTATCAGACTTGACTTTCACTGATCAAATTTTTGCTAAAAGCCGGTCCACGTTTCGCGAAAGTGGTTGGTCTGGTGGCCAAGTGTTTATGTATCGGTGGTTAGAGGAGAGCTGGATAGACACGACACGCCGGCGTCGTCGCATGCTCAGTATCCTGTTACAATTACTTTTAGTAGTGCACCATGCGGCCATGCAAACGCGAACACTCACTGGTAGACACATGGAAAGACTGATACACTACCAGCATTTTCACTGTCTAATTTAGTTTATAACACGACTAACTATATAAAGAAGGGTCTATATTCAGTAAAAAGTATTTCCTTGGACCATAAAGTCGACGATAATTAAATATTTCCCTACCTGTTCTTGTTCGAAGGAGATTGGCAATCTGAATCTAGTCATGTCTGACTAGATTATTTGGGAAAGATAAAAGGGCTTATCGAAGTAGCAAAGCACGTGCCAATGTGCTAATATTACATTCATAGAATGAATTTGTCGAACTGGGAAACCAATCACGTTCGCTACGTTTTACTGACATGAATTCTAAAATGGACTGGATTGGTATTATAATAATGTAGGTACCTACCTACTAGTTAGACTGTTGCGTAGGAAGGAACGTCAAGAACAATGACTAAAAAGATAACAGAGATCATATAGTCGTTTGTCGGACATCAAGCTCATTCGTGCATTTCAATAAAAAATAACAAAGACAAAATGGCCAATGAATTCTATTGAAAATAAAATGAACAGAATACCTAATAAATTATAAAAGGACAGATTAGTAAAGCGAGAGAGAAAGCATAATCTATGCTAATTGAATATTAAAATATCACAAAGACAAAAATAAATTACATAAAGATAAAGCTGCTGAAATAGATGGAGCATACATTTAAATATACTGCGTTGTACCGCAGCATCGGAACTTTCTATGTCATCGGGGCTGCGGTAAATCACTTCTTAAGTACATAAATACTTGTGGGTCCATACACGATCGCTGTACATACTATACTTGTATTATACGCAGCTATTAACAATACCATTATTCAGGACGGGACAAAAAGGGGCTTTGGGATGTATGCAAACAACTGCTAACTACCGCACCCAGCCTGGGGCGGGCTCCTACCAACTTCCCCGTTTCGGCCGGACGTTACTCCGCCGTTTCAACCAGTAACTATGTTACAGATAATTGAATTTCCTCTGAATAGATAAAGGTTTTATTTTCATCCCTGTTAGCGAGGACGATAAACCTTTATCGACTGACAGCTTCTTTGTTTACAAAGAAGTCAATCTTTTTGCTGTAGTTTATCCGTTCGTTGTCAGTGTAATTGTTATGGAAAGTGAATAAATAGATTAGAATTGAGAACCTCCTCCTTTTTGGGAAGTCGGTTAATAATGGCTATCGTTTGGCCTGTTTATGACTAAGTCCACATCATAAAAGAAGATAATGGCAATAATTAAGAATGTTTTTTTTACTGTCCTTTTTACAGCATATCCAAAAATCTTTCAGCTGTAATATTGCCTAAGGAGATTTACTGTTTGACGTTATAAGGACGTATTTATGAGTGAAAAATAGAAAGCTCCACTCAAACTCATTAATCTTTCGTTGGAAGTGCGAGTATTACTCAGTGTCCCCCATATGGGGCTCGATTTTTTAGGATTACAGTAGCATGAGCGCGCACGCTTCCATCATAAAATTCAAGTCACGTTCTAACAAATTGATATCAACGCACGATTTTAAGACATAATGCGTATAAAAATACATTTTACTGAGTTTATTAACATTCGTGCTCGCACTAAAATGATAAAGAGCCGATGCACATTGAATGTTTAATAGGTAGGAGGCGTCGCGTTGTAGCGAACTGAATCGAATGGGATTTGCCTTCTTAGAATTCCGTGTTGGGCGCCAATATCGATGCCATCTGTCTTGTCCTCTTTTGCCTTGAGCTTTATCTTCAAGCTTTACATATACATAGTTACTTTGCTAAGTACGAAGATGTGATTCTATGTAGTTGTTAGTTATACTACCTGATTCAATTGTCCAGTTTCCACTGCGGATTAACATAGCTCGGTTGAATGGCAGGTTACGTAACAAGCATTTGCATAAAGGACACTCAATTTTCTGGGTTGTTTCAACTCGTGCTTATGTATATGTAGTTGTCACCTTGTATTACAAATCTTCGTACAAATGCACATTACATTGTGTAGGTATACAGAATTCGTATGTAAATGTGATGCGATTGTTGACTGAAGTCGTGATTTCAACTTGGAATAAACGTAGCTTCTGCTTGACTACTGCGGTTTTAGATCTCATTCTTAAAAGCATTAACTTTATCGTACAGGGGAGGAGGGAGGGATACAATAATACAGAGAGGGTGTTCATATATCTAAAGCGACTATATTTTACAAACAATTTAACAAATTTCGGTGCGGGAGCATCATATTTGAAAACGTTGTTGTACTATTATGTCTCCACCACCCTGCCCCATTTTCTCGTACAAGCAATCCGTGTCAAATTGGACGAAATGATTCGTCGCAACAGAGAAGAATGTAGATCAAAATAACTCACTGCCCTATGAATAGATTTCACTAACGCGTTTTGATAGCATATCAAAGCAATGTAGTGACATCTGGTGCACATCGGAACATGTCTGATATGCAAATAGAGCAGCGATAACATGTCGAGACTGAGATACAACCTTTAATTCAATCGACGCTACAACTAATGAATTATTCAACATTAGTCCGAGTTGTCGGACTGCCGACAAATTTTTAATGTCATGCAAAGTCAGGGTTCAATCGATAGGCTTAATGCGAGTGAACAATAAAATTGCTCTAAATGTAAATGCATTCAACTCGTGTACTACACTTGCGAGAGCCAAAACCATAACTGTTATCCAGGTTAATTAGCAACGGAGAACGTAATAAAACTTGTGAGTAATTGCTGAACAACACACATTGCTCGTAATGAAAATGTGGGAAATGGCGTCGCTGGCCTTTTGACTCGGTAAACTTAACATGTTTTTGTTTTGCTTACCCAGGAATAAAACTTAATGTTGAGGAAGGAACTTTTCCTCAAGAGATTTTCTCTCGCTCTTTTTGTGTACTCGTTGAAATGATTGGAAGAATATATAACATTATGTATATTTGTTTGTTACGTAAGCGAAATACCGACAGAGATTTGTCTTCTTGAAAAGGGCAACCTTTTTGCCTACATTTTCGAGCCTACATTAATGGATCCCTTGTAAGATATATCACCAAATAAAACCGAGTTCTTTCCAAGCTATATTTCTTTTTGCTAGTACCAGTCGCGTCATCTTGAAATTGCAGTTCATGTAGCGATTTTATTTTTGTATCGTAGTGGAGATGGCCAGTTTAGTTATACAATAATAGCTGGGAATAAATTACTGCATATGGCGCCGTCGGGTTAACTTATCGTCTTAATAGTGGGACACATGTTCTGTGTATCAGTAATGTTATACATATCGTAGGTAATTATATGAATGCCAGCACGTATGTGATGTCCATTCAGACGACTGCGCCCATTCCGAACAAATTGATAGATCATAATCGTAGAGGAACGTAAACATTTTGAATGGAAGCGTCATTGAATTTGAAGGATTTATTCAATAGATAAACGCTGTAAGTTTATATGTTGAAGATTGATCGAAGTCTCTTCATCAAAAATTCTTGTCTAGTATTTGAAGCTCTGATCCGATTCCGTCAAACATATGCCACGTCGAAATTCCGTAAAAAGTTCGCTTAAAGTTGGCAGCAAACTATTCAGACCTCAATATTTATCCGCAAATAAGTTTATTTGAGCTTTGCTTTTGGTGCTTACTGAAAATAAATTGCATTGGGAATCGATACCGGCCGTGAGCCGAGTCTCTGTAATCCGTTCGTGGGAGTACTAACACATTAACTTCATTACGTTTTGCACATGTTACCGATTTATCAACATTGAATCAAGGAGTCACTTTAATGTTTGTTCCATTAACTTTAGAAATGCGGAAGCTTGTTTTAATTTGTATGTGAGTCGAAGGAATAACTGCAATTACGTTCCACAAGGTCTACAGATTGTGATCTTAGAAATAAAAGCTGGCAAGCGAACATCATAGATGATTCAAGCGCCTTGGAAATCCGTAACTAAAAGGAAATTGTAAGTGTACATAAGTAAGAAATAACAAGTCAAATCGTGAGCGAAGCTTTCATTCTACAGAGCTAAGAGCATTATACGCTGGTGTAAACTCAGTTTTATAGCAATGATGAAGTAAGCTCCCGTATTCCAGTTCGTTTATCTTGGTGCGGTTACAATAAAAAACAAAGTTTATTGCAGAACTGTATTCATAGCGGTTGGACAACAAATGTTGCGGACAGTGTATGGAGGCTGCAATTATATTAAAATAGCCGCCGTCAGCCCGCCCAAGTCGGCTACTGGCGGCGTGGCAGCGTCCTATCTGCGCCGTGTGAAAATACCTTCAATGGGAGTTGCTGCAGGCAGTTGCTGGTTGCACTGCGGTTTTATCTGAGCACTTACGCTTGCTTGTAGAACATTGCTCTGTGGAATACATTTACAAAACTATACGCAGTCGTAATACAGGTCCACAGTGGGTAATAATAGAAACTCTACGTCAATCTTTGATTTTGCCACTTATAAAGTGGCATAGGTAGTAGCCCAGCAACTTAAGGGTTTATCTGCGAAGTAATTCCCATAGCATATAGCATGATCACTGAAATAATATTACTGAAAGAAATCTACTCCAAGCAATAGGTACCTACTTCAATCTTGCTGCATGTACCATGTTATCACTGATTAATTGAAAGAAATTTCCTCTCGATAGCGGTGCAGGATACACCGACTAAAGTGGGTTTATTATTAGAGCTGATAATAAGTCCATCACCAGTTCGTTAATGAGGTCCGTCAGCAAGACAGTGCGGTTAGCTCTTGTTTATGTATTCGAAGCTACGATTGCCTTTACCGAGATCAAATGTAAACTTTCTTTCTATTATAGCTCCAAAGAGATACTTAATAGTATTACGATGCTAGTGGGCTAAGGAGGAACGTATCTCAAAGATTAACTTGACTCGCGGTCGGTACAGTTTATATAAGGTCAGTAGAAAGCCGAGGGACCGTTTCAACTCAAGACAAACTTTTTATAAGAATACTTAGTTTGTTCTTAGAACGACTTCTGCCACCCAGACGCTCCACAAACTTCAATATTCTTGTTTACACGAATAACAAGGTAACGACACAACTTCACAGCGTGGACACCATTTTAAGCAACCACATGTCGCCGAAAACATACCTGGTTATGTTTCAATTTTATTTACGAGAAGTGCACTGTCATTATGCCTTATGAGTTTTGCGGAAAGCGGTCCTCGAGGTGACTCGGATTCGTTCGTCCGTATCCTCCCAGACTTATTGCCGTATGCTAATTTTACGACAAGATGATTATTTACAGGCGCAACGACTGCGTGTTACCGAAGTGTATGTTTACATTTGTTTTTTAGTTATTTATAATTTTAATACGTTATACACAACCAAGAAAATAGAGCCTGTCAGGAACAAGAGTATAATCAAGCAATTTATCTCGAAAGAAATTAATAATGCCCATTTTTGTGAAACCGTTTAAAATTTTATTAGCGCCCATAAAAGATGACTGATTAACAAAAATCCGTAAAAGGCGTTTAGATTAGGAAGATATGCATCGAGAGCTACCTCGCGGCAGCTGGTTATCTCGACATCCTACAGGAGTCAGTAGCGGGGTCATCGCCCCTCGGAAGTCACGTTTCTCTACAAAAACTCCGACGCAATAAAGCATTGAAATACTCCTCATCTGTCATGTGATCCAGTGCCACCCCGTGACGCTTATGCGTTATAACTTAAGGCTTACTGTCACACAAGTAAAGGCTGTTTATTGAGGCCTTTATTGTGCCGGCAGTCAGGGCACCCTTTTGTACGGCGCACAATATAAATGTTGTTATTTTATTTCTTAATGCTAGTGTGATATTGAAAGTTGTGTTCTTTGTTGCAGGTATGTACCAAGAAAAATTGGATTGGATAGTAGTAATCAGTAAGTTCTCATGCATGCCACTGATAAACAAATGAAAGAGACAAACTAATATGTGTAAGTTTGGAATGATGAAGAGTCTATTTTTCACATTGTTACAAAGGAATTTTTGTGAGATAAACTCATTCCATAATAAGGAGCAGAATTGTTCTCAGTCGTATCAGTTACGGTGGTGAAGGTTATAAAGACGTTTCTCGTTCGTTGTTTTGTGAAGCTCGCGTTGACTTGTATCGCGTACATTACGAGGCTCGGCGCCGACAAAGTGCGCGTCGGCGCGGACAATCAAATCAGTCGCGACAATTTCTCCGGCGACTGTACCTTTGTCCTTTGTGCTCTCAGCCACATCTCTGTAACCACGCTCATGTCACATATTTGTGACGGTATCCACAATATCTTTTGTCACACTACAGTTTTGCTCTGACAGCTTAACGGTTTTCTATATAACTAGATACATTCTTGAATAATTATCTTGTTTTCCATTCCAACAATACTTATGCTGAAGAAGGAAGCGATGTAGAGTCACTTATGAACAGCTATAAGATGAATCATATCACAAGTGTCGGATACATGTATGCAATCAAATAGTGCATGGTTATGATTTAGCCTGTATTAAACATTTACATGCGTAGTACCACATGGCTATGCATCTATGTCTGTAAGTCATTCCATCGGGATTCTGGGTCACTTCCATGCGATATAACCCTATCAATTTCGAAAGCTCTTCCAATCCTATTGGTGGTAACGGTCCGCTGATCGATAATCAAACAGGGTCGGGTTGCACATATTTGTGTAGCCCTTATCTCCGCTATAAAAAGCAGGTAGTTGCATTCCCAGAAGTGAAGAGCTTCTCGAGTGAGCAGCGCGGGTACGAGCATTTTAATGGATTCGTTTGAACAACACGGCGGCTTTTTTGTTTTTGCACAAAACTTTTACGAAGAATTTCAAAGAAAAAATGTTTGGACACCACATGTGTCCTCTGGGTTTTTGAAACCTGAGTTAAATTAACGCTTACGATTGCTCGGTTGTCGAGTGTGGCCGGTACCCATTCATTAAATCTGGCGCATTAGCACTTGTCTCATTCAAAGTTTTTCTACCGTTTTTTGTGTGACCTCCGAACCCAAAGATAACTCAAATGCTTGCGGTTCCGTTGAAATTTGATTCTTTCGGTTTTACTAACTCCTTAGTTGGTGGTCACAGTTAGAGGGGGTCTTTAGATCCCATCGTAAACTTTGTGGTGCCGTATTGGCACATGAAAAACGATCAAGTCTAGAAACATGATCTGTTAGTATTGATGTCTTATTGCCAATTGAGTACTTACTGTGTAAAACGACTTTCTCTTTCACAATAATTATGCCCCTAATTATGTATTTGAAGCGTAAGAAACATGATTAAATAATAGTCGTTATGTAAGTATGTATTAGCTCAACTATGTATGTCGCAAATTGCTTGCAGATGTTTATATCCGGATTTACCTAGATGTTTGTGTCAAGTAATTGGTTTCGTTCGCAGATATTATATTAACGGGATATTCATGTACGTGGAGGTAGAGAGATCAATATTACGTCAGATTACGAGGTGACCGGGCGTGACTCAGCTGGTCGAACGTACGCGAACTTAACAGCCCTGCCTAGGGTTGCCTGCCCCTATTTCGAAAATAAGGGAGAACTGTCAGGCGTAACACAATAGATGATGACTGGTGTTAACTTTGGGTTATGTTATTCGATTATTATTTTGATTCCAAACAGATTTGATGAGGTAAGCAGTATCTTGGTAGCCTCAAGTAAAGACGGTGAAATGAGGTTTAATATCATGTGCGCACTTGCATAAATATCTCGAGTTGCTTATCGCTAACGGCACCGGGGTAACCCATTTCTCTGAGTTTGCTCTTTGTGTGAGGTGATAAGCAGCTAAGTACATTCAACACTTCGTTTCAATACGACTATTATTTTTGCCTGAAGTAGTACAGTACGGCACAGTTCGTTTTCTCTGAAAAAGTCAAGCTTTGAGAAGTCGTCAGCCCTACATAGTCGCGCCCCGCGGCAAGGCCTGACCAAAGTGTCGCCACATTGAACCTCGTTTATGAAAGGTCACCGAGCCTTTAAATGAAAACTCTCATTTTCATTTTGATAGCATAATATTATGTTAACAACGCCAGCAATTAGTAGAGAGACTGCCGGAGGTAACAAGGTGTAAATTGGAGTAGATTTTGACAAAGATGAGGGGACGTTAACGTAAATTACGGTGGAACTTAATCCGTTCATTTTAGGAAAAAAATATTCAGCGCCTAAATCGCAATAGACTCAGGGAATAGATTAAAGGAGATTGGGCAAGAATGTATGAAGTCTGGTCCAAATGTCCACCACGAACGAGACCTATATAATTAAATAGTCCACTTAATTTAGAGTAACTTTTACTAAGAAAGTAAAAAAAAAACAATGCCAAAAAAAAGTTATAGCTAAAAATGTATTCTTAATTTTCGGTAGTTTTTGTATGTTATCATTATAATTTTGTATTTTATTCCACTTCCATTTCCGCACTATATCTAAAACTAAGATGAGTAAGACACATTTGCATATAAACAGCCCATATTTTCGCCCGATGGATGTACGAATCACTAACCAATTGAGGCGCCAGAAGTGCTTGAATATACTCAGCGGTTCCTGGTTCCAGCGGTAACTGGTGGTGTCTTCTCTCTAATAATGAAAATTCTATTTTGTCAGAAGTTACAAAAAGTACGAAATCGAACATCACGAAAAGTAATTGAAAAAATGAAATTGAAAAAATCTGTAAAATGTTGTATTTGATTTTGCTATAACTTTTTTCTGGCATTATATTTTTTTTTACTTTCATAACAAAAAATGTTCTACATTTAACGGGCTATCTAACCATATAGGTCTCGTTCGTGGTGGACATTTGGACCGGAATCGCCCATTGTCCTTTGTTGCAGGTAATAGTAACAGAAGTATCACTTAGTAAGGACATTTAGAAGGACGAAAGGTCTACCTACTTTAAAAATATGTTTGATCACTAGGAACTTGTGTCCCTATATAAAGAGTTTGCACGAGTCTAACTTATATGTATAAATCAAGGCTTGATCCGTCACGCGCCATGTGCAAATTCGTTCCGGCCACGGTCGGCCTCTGACTCAAACATAATCATTGCTAATCTTGTTCCGATTGATAACAAACTAAGCGAAACTTGCTGTGAAATTAGTAGGTCAAATACTGCGCACAATGTAGATTACATTCTCTGAGTGACTAGTTGTGTTGCCACTTGAAAAATCTTTTGAATTATTCATATATCAAGTAGAAGTTTCTGCGCATTAAACATGGCTTGCAAAATATTGCACTGTGAGAAGATATTGAAAAGGTATCGAGTTAAAGCTTCCTGGACATGGCCGTAACAAAAGAAGCTCAATAATTTTAAATATGTTATGTATGAGGTGGTAAAGAACAAAGATCGACATTAACACAGATTTTAAGGTTTCAAGCTAGGTACCAAACCGGTTGGTTTTGCGTTTCTACATTTAACAAATAACCATTTAAACAGTTATAAAAAACATAATGAACCGTGTCCTGCTTTGCTTTGTTCATCTTTAGCTATGCTCAATGATTCATTGTCAATGAGAAATCAGCGTGGGAGTTAGAACCATCTTTTGCAAAACCGCAAAATGATTGGAATGTAGCTGGCAAATAATTATTTTTTGACGAAATGTTTGCTGTTACTTCACACGTTTTATGTCTCGAAACGCATTCGGCCATTAACAAAGCGGACGCATATTTCACGCATGAGTGAAAGAATGTTAAATCTGGACAGGATTAACACAATCCGCTTTAGTATTGTGCAACTACTTTATTTAAGTTTAAAAGCTCTGTACTGAAGTATGAACTGTTACCTCCCCGTTATGTTCTAAAACGATACCTATGTATGTTCTCGTCCCCACACTTTATTTATTATTCAACAACAAACATTGTATTCGCGAGACCGGAAGGATATTTCCCGCGGCGCGGCGTGCCTATGTTTATGCCATGACAACTCCATATGTTGGAATCTAAACCGAAGCCAATAAAAGCACAAAGCTCCATGACGTCTTTGTGCATAGAACACGTGTTTATTGCGGAGACGCCCCACATGCGACATATTTACATGTTATTCTTAACACTTGCCTTCAAACAGTCCCGTTTTGCCTACCAAATAAACAACCATTCATTGCCGCGGAAAATATAAATCCATTCAAGTTTAACAGTAAAAGTACTTTAAATATCCGTGAATATAGTTTCAAAACTGGAATTGGAAGAATGAATCACTTTGTTTCCAAGTGCATTCAGTGTCGAATAAAGTTGTTCTATGAAACTGAAACTCAACAGTGCTCTGCAAATAGAAAGTATTTAAACTCTGTCTAAAATTGTCATTATTTTATTGGCTTTTAAATGTTTGATGCGGAACTATCGCGCGATTAAAAGTAATTTATATTAACTTAGCAAAACTCTGTTAAACATCACTCGATGTGAAGTTAAGTTAGGAAATGCGTTTTGGTCAAGAACCATTCCTGGCTATCTGTGTTTCGAATAAACAAACATTGAGAGATATACAGGAAGATTTGTGTGTAGAACTGGACTTTCTCAATCGCATGCTGACTGCTGGGAGATATACAAAGATCTTTGTTTGTGTTAGTAATGCTAGGAGGACCAGGGGTATCAGGTTCATTATTATAATGTCGGTTTGTTTTTTATTGAACAATAAAAGAAAGGAGGCATTCATTTTTTTTTAATATGAAAATGTTAGTATTTTCCTATCCACTGAATGCGCTTATTTATTCACGTTCAAGTAAGCATTTCCTCGAACCACGTGAGTAAATTTATTTATGAGAAGTTGGATATCTAATCAATTCGTAATCGCTGAAGTATATTTATTTTCTCTTTTTACCTCGATGTTCTTGTTCTGTTTTATACCTATGCACAGTGCTTGTGCTTAATCACTGTCAAGAATATTGAATAAGGCATCATTATCATGAAATCATTTATCGCATAAGTGACAATGAAGGTCTTGTGATTGCGAATCAACGTGCACCATTTATTGTGGACCATCTCTTGTGTAATAGTCGTGGTAAAAGAGAAAAATAAAGGTCTGTTGTTAGGGGCATTTCCAGTCTGTGTCAATATCACTGGCTGTAATGAACAAACCTTTTATTTTTTGCTCTTACATGTAAAATAGGTATAGCAATGAATGTTTCTGCCAAAACTCTTTTTCTATTTGCAACATGATTTCGTGCTTAAAACAGATCAAACAAAGTTCTCTTTGATGCGGGCTAGGCTTTTGTGATGCTTTTAGCTCTTATTTGTTTGTTGTTGCCTCTTCTTGGTCTACAGTTGACGCCAGTCGGAGATTTTCTTTGTTATGCAGTTGCTTCCGAACGATATTGAGGACAATTAAACATTACTTAAGTTTAGTTTGCAATTCATTATCCATCTTCCAAACTAAATATGTGTTTTAATACTTTGTAGATCCATTAAACTGAACATTAATTCCTTGCGCTTCATAACGCTCTGCTGATAAAATGGGTCCTAAAAAGTTGGCGAAGACAGTTTTTTGTATCCGAGTCACATTTTAGTCGACAGTTATGAAGTGTTGTTGTGTCACGGAGGGCGGAGGTCGCTATCTGCGGCGAGCAGTCGCGCGTGACCGCTCATCTCGTTACCGGCCGCCCCAGCGCGCCGCCCTGCCAAGCCTCATCCGCAGCCCTTTCTCACCACCTTATAAATTTAACTTAATTATCGACAGTGTTGTCCCCTTGTTCAGTTTTAGAAAGGGGTAATATTTTAATGCACACTCTCAGCGGAGAAAGCAATGAGTTATGACTAGGAGTTAGAAACACTTAATGGTGCCCCTCCCTCTTTCAATATGATTTATTGTGTGCTGTGATTAGTCTGAGTTGAAGTTCAAGTCATGGTGCGTGGTCGTCATGGCCCACTAATCGTCCAGCGATCGGTTGACGGAGATATCCGGACTCATTAGCACGGATACTGACGAGGTTACGTAATACGACGCGACTGTTTCCAATTAACGTTAAGATAAACTTTTTGGGGATTTACCTACCCCATTTTTAATTTCCGCAGCACCAATTTGCATGGAGCATAAGCCTGAGGCTGAGTACTCAATCTATTGTTTTCCTGCGAGCTAATTTTGCGGTGCACTTGCCTGACTGGACTCCCTATTTTTTAACCACCCTCTCGGTTGTATTAACACCCTTGTTTTCATTAGCCCAGATCCCTATTTTAGGCATGTAGGTTACATTATGATACAATGTACCTATGCTATTATATTGGCTTACAAAAATAAAGAGGAATTATCGTAGAGGAAGTACGTACTCAAGAGCATGCTAGTTCGGAACACTCCTGCTTAAAGTGCTGAGCTTCGCAAGACACGAACAAGTTTTAGTACTTCTCAACATTAAGTTTTCACGCGGCAGACAAGCGAGAGTCTGCAAGTCGCACTCTCACGCGCTGTATATAAATCTTGGAGCATTTCTCCGCTAGCCGTAAGATCGTGTTGACTCAGCCATCGTTCGGGTGCATTCGCAAGAAAACCTTCCACTGAATAAAAATACTTTCATTGCTTTTAATTATAGCTCCAGCTTTACTCGTTCCTTGAAGCAGTAATTTTTGTTTGATAAATAATTATTTCTGTTCTGTATCGTTATGTACGGAGTTGAGAAACTTCGCACAATGAGGTTTATATTCCTTTGTTGTCTTACCCTTCACAATGTTTTGTTTCATAACCAAGTGTTTAAACAAAACCTTTAAAATGTTTGGAGTGTTTGTCATCATTTTCAACGTCTAAATATAATGATATGATTTATGTCTTGTTTAAATTCTTCATACCAGCATTTACATGACTTACCGTTCTAGTTACGAAAACCCATTGTATTTAAGCTTTTGTAATCCTGACTGCAGGGTTTCAATGTGAAGTTGATTAAGTTATGAAATTTATTACAATTCTTTTGATTTCGATAACCTTAGAACGATGTTCGCGAATTCGTTATGCGATGAAATTCTTAGCTAATATTAAATTGAAAGCCAGTTTAACTCGTTACTTATCGGTTTGCAAAAATAAATTGGTAATTGTTCGCACCTCTACACCTGTTATTTTTTTGTTGATGATTTGCGTGATTGTCTATTGTTAGCGTCTTTGAACGTTGAATTCGTTACCAAGAGCATTACGGTATAGGGGACAATAAATTCACGATTACTTTCTAAAATAAAAGATGTATGGAGGCGCCTCGGTACGTTAGATCCATACCTAGATTGTGCTTATAATCTAGTCGCTGTATCTTGTCAGCAGTATTTACTGAGGACCCTTCTGAAGAAGCTAGGGGTTAAAAATAATCCTGCGTCTGGGATTAAAGCGCCTGCAGGTGTCTCGTCTCTATCTAAGATTGTAACGAATACAAGCCATTTTAGTTTAGCCCTTATAATCAGACGCACTTGGTTTCTTAGGCTTTGTTAGCTTTTAATACAAAATCGATTAGGCTTTATTGTTTACCGAGTGGATTTGTATCAGAATTGTAATCTTGAGCTTACGGTTCGCATCTTGCATGTTCTTCAGCGTCACTATCACCATCGTGAAATAAATTGCACTTTTATTAATTAAAGCAAGATTTAACTATGTAGTTGTCTTGGCATCGAGAATGCTCTTATCTGTTCCGCGTGTGGATGTGGTTGCATTTGTAATGCATGGAAACTTAAATTGGATATTTGCTTACTTTTTAAAGTCGCAGTTTGTATTCTTTTGGCACACAATGGCATGTTTAACATGTTAGTATGGTGGCTGGCGGCGGGCTCGGCGCCGGCGCGGGCGCCGCGTATCTTAGTATTCCTTGTATCGCATGTCGTTGGACTATTTCTCTTACGCACAGCGCCGACGACGCGCCGCCGACGCACGCGCAAGGTCGCCGGGTGCGCGTCTATCTCTGACGGCGCCTGCCATGTCCTGGCAACCGAATAACGCTCCTTTGTCCATACACCCGACCACTGCCCGATCGTCCTTACTATCATCTCATATTAGCAGTATATTAGTGAGCATGTCATCAATTTGCTTTCGCCATTCGTCGCATGTAAATAACAGGACTCATATGCATCAATGACGGTATTCGCTCCTGCGTCAGACTGCCGTTGGGTCTATTTTAATCATGCTATTGAACTAGCTGGTCCCAGCTATTCTTAGGAGAATTTCTGCATATTCTATTTTGGATAGAGGGATTTTCAAGGCGCACTCGTGGTGATTTACTTCCACTTTCGGTAGATTTGCTAAAAACATTTCTGTATTGGAGCGTGAGGACGTTGACTCACAGCCGGCGCACCTACTCTACCTTATTTGTCATACGGATAAGGATAGCTTGGGGTCGAATCGACACTTGTTTCATGGTCGGGCACTCGGCTTGTTTCTTCATTCACTGCTATTCAGTTTTGCATTATAAATGAAATTCAATGGTGTTTTCATATTGAAACGGTAAAATTATCTCACGTCATTTTCCGTCAATAATAAAACTAAAACAATCGTGGAAAATGTTTGTGGTTATTGTGGTAAGCCAGTATGGCGCCGCAGAATCAGAAGGTTTTATTTATTTCAGATGACATCACAAAGCACAGTATTGATGATTTGCGGGACTACATCTCTGGGTGTTTGGAATTTATCCTAACTCATCCCTAAACAGTAGATTTTACTGAATGGGTGGTCGCTACGATAATTATCTTCACTTAGATACCTAAGTCATCAATGACATCTCAGCTTAGAACTACAATATTGTTTAGTAAGAGATAAAATGTTTGATCTATGGCATATTGTTGTTCAATTCATCTGTCTGGCATTGAGTGGCTAATCGATAGTAGATAAAGCGCCAAGTGTTTGAAGTATCTTATTACTGGGCGTCAGATATTCGCATTCCTGTCTGTTTTGTGTTACATGTCGATAAATGTACTCTGCCACATAATTGCACTCCACAATTTATCCTCAAACAATTTTCTATAGTATTATATCTGTTCGTTTTATCAATACTTGTGGTATTTGTACCTGTTCCTACAATTTACAGCTGTGTTCTTATCTGAATCAGGTCTAATTGCAATTGGATTGAGATTCGTTAATCGTTAATTGGTTGTTAGTAGCACGGTCTTTACATTTTAGGTAAGGTTTACTATTATAGCTCAAAGTACGGTTTTATCTTGACCCTGTCTGCAGAAATAAACAACATCTAGTTTACTTACATTATTATCATCATCTACAAAATGATTACCTAGCTAATATGTTTCTTATGAGTTTTCCCTATGGTCTATGAATATTTTACTGCACATTGTTCTCAAGGCTACTCCGCTAAGGATAATAGAAAAACACGTGCCATTGACAGTTTTATTCAATAACGTGACACCTACATTAGCAAAATGGAGTAAGAAGTAAGTATAGACAGTTACGTGTTGCCTGCGGTTTTCCTCTGAACTTAATTCACAAACAAGTTTATATTTTTCTTAAGGAATACAAGCACTTTAAACTGTACTTCAAGAATTATTAATTTTCCTGTTTCAAAGCCAGATATTTAGGGAAGTGTGAGCTTAATTTGCTTCCGCGGTAATTGCTAGTAATTTCTCTTCGCATTAACCTCTTTTTTAACTTTACCTTGTTAATTGACTCGTGAACATTAATATTACACCTTGACAGTACTCTTGGCGTACTTGTCCCTTGTGACAAGCTTAATTAAGTAATAACAGCATTAACACTTCATTTGGTAGCAGTTGAGTGAACAAGTTCTAATTACACTTATAGGTAAGACAAGGTTAATTTCCACATACACGGGAGTCTAGACAGAAGCGATAGTCGAGACACATTCCGGCATAAAATTAATCCTAGATAAGTAGATAGTTTTCGTAATTACTTAGCCAGGTATCTAGACAATTTAACATGGTCATGGTGTTTTTCCTAATTACAGTTGGTTTGGTAGTTTGACTTTTAAATTAAAGTTAATTTAACAGAAAATTTTACACAACTTAGCTGTGCCCTAGGGACCTGATTCTTATTAAATAACCATGACCTCTATTTATTCTAGATATTTTATCCACACGTGAATATTCAGACTATCCTTATCTATTATTAAGTTGTCAGTAGTCATTGGCAGAGTCCACAATTATTGCATTAGGAATCCACCCTCATAACATGACACTGGTATTTTTATACAGAGAATCGGCTAAACCCGCCATCAATCGCAGACACGCGTGCCCCGGGTAAGCCGGCCCAGATTACGCTGACGATGAATGAACCAAACGAGTGAACATATGCGACCCTCTGTTTGCCGTGACGAGGGAAATTGTGATTACATTCGCGTTTATTACGCTATTTCGTTCCATTAGGGCACTGTTTTTATGGATAAAGCCTGATACCGCATTAAGTAATCCATTCGAGTTATTGGTTTGGACAGTTCGCTTACGCGTGATTGCGTTTGTGAAATCATGTCCTTGTGTTTTCGACAACAATGTTTCAAGTCTCAGTGGGTTGAATATTAAATTGTTTTCAGCAGAATTTCCACTGAACTTTTTGGTCGGGAATGGTCGGAATCAGTGTTAAACTAATTTTTAACAACAGCGTGTTTGCGGATGCGGTCAATGGTCAAATGTAAAGTGGTGTTGAACTATTTGTTCCACCGACGTCAGAGCGAAACAATGGCGTGTAAAATATTAATATTAATAGTGAGTGCACGTGGTTGAGTGGTTGCATAACATTCGCATGACAATACCACACGTTCTACATGGTGTTGCCTGTTGTCTATCTATCTTCATCGCCTATTTACATCCAGTTATGAGGAGCACGACATAAACAGTCTGTGAGGTCTAAACCAATGTTTGTCCAATCTCGATCGTTATATGTACACGAAGCACCAAAAGCGAGTTTTTATGAGTGTTAGTGTGGCAGTTCGGCTTATTTATAGTTTGGGCGTCAATCATCGTTCACTCGCGCATCATTTCTGCGCGACTGCAGCTGTACTCCGATAACAAGAAGATATGGACTTGACGCAGGATAATAGAACCCAATTAACTGCTATAATTATTCCTGTTTCAAATGCCGACATTATGCGCAATTTGTGGTGGTCCAAAATTTCGCAACACTAACTTATCAATCGCTATGCTGCGTTGGATTCTAGGAGTTTCCGATGAACCAAACTATGTCATTGATCCATTATAGCTAAAGTTATGTTGTATAAGTTATCTAAGCTTAACTTGTTGCCACAGTACGTACCTATCTAAATTATGATCGTGCAGCCAGCAAAGTTTGAGAACAATATCGACCGCGACGCGTCCGAAACGGTTGTACAATATTTTCATCACTTGTATAGTACTACAGCTCCCCTTTTCATCTTCAAACCTTTTAAGAGGGATCGTTCAGAAGCAAAGCGGAGTGAATTTTAATCTTTATTTACAGTCCAAAGAGTCGATTAGCCGATCTCTCCCGCTTTTGCGTGAGTGACTGCGATTGATAGGCTTCACTGAATTCGACTATTGATTGATTTTTTTCAAGTGTAATCAGAGTATGGAAATGTCAATCTTGTGCAAGGTCTAGATAATATTCCCAAATATTACTTTATCAGGTCATATCTGACAGCATTGTGATTTCAGTTGAATGATTGCAAGTATTAAGTTATTTTAAGTTTGCATAATATCGTTTGACATTGAAACTGGAAAGTTAGAAACCTAGGTATTGTGTTTCTTTGTAATCAGAATTCAGTCAGCGGAATAGACTTTTTGTCATTTAACCTCTAAAACGTACGTGTCCACGTTAATATGATTAGGTAAAGCATTAGTCATAAATTCTTAAAGTTCAGCATATTACAAAATGCCTATATATTTGCTTACCTATTAGTAACGTCATCAGCTTTTGTTACATATTTCGTCATCTTTTTATTAATAAAAGATTTGTTTTTGAAAACAACGTTTGTGGCCGTTTCTGTTTAATATACTGAGATATTTCGTTAGGTACACACGGATATACATACATAAATTGAAACGGCTATTTTCAGAAGCTTGTAAACAAACAGAGCATAAATAACTAATTTCAAGCGAAATCAGTTATTTCTCGTTAATAAGTTATTTATTTAAGAATTAACTGAAAATAAATTCGAAACATACCTATGTATGTAATACAAACCACGTATTTCAAAAACGCTGTGTTTTCGCTAGCACGCAAAAATTATGTGCGCTTCGGCGGTTTTTTTGCACGTAGGTACGTACAGTAACGTGAACGTCGGCCGAGTATCTACGCGAGTGTGAGTGCGTCGCACTCGAGTGCGTATCGCAGATTGGAGTGGCTGCCGCTGTCACGTCAGACACGAGTGCGATGTCGATGTCAGCCCCCCGGCCCTTCTGCTCCTATCTGTCTGATGCACAGGGTTCGCACTTCCTAGATAACGAATAAGTTAGTAAATACGAAGATAGGAAAGAATCTCTGTTTCAATTTTCGATACACAAATGTAGCTCTGAATGACATATCTGAATTATATCTGAGGCTATCTTAAAAGCAAGAGACTGCTAGTACTTATACCTAACCCAGTGCTTCTACAGGATCTACAATACCTAGTAGGTTTATTTTTTTGCAGCTGTAGCAAAATTCTTGGTATCTCCACAATTTAATACAAAATTCATAAGTCGAACAATAACAATAGGTCAATAGATTTAGTCATCACATCTCTTAACATATCTCCAATGGCCGTTGATTGGTTTCATAGTTACCTGTACGGGCGCCGGCAACGTATTCGCATTGAAGATAAATACTCTTCGTGGTGTGAAACGAGTGCTGGTGTGCCGCAGGGTGGCGTTTTATCTCCATTACTCTTCTCTATTTTTATTAATTCCATCTCAAATAAACTGCTTTCTTCCTACCACCTGTATGCAGATGATCTCCAAATTTATTCGCAAGCCCAGTTGGGGGAACTATCCGAAGCTATCGAAAAAATTAATAAAGACCTTTCCCAAATAGCTGAGTGGAGCAGGTGCTACGGGCTTCAAATCAACCCGTTAAAAACTCAGCTGATTGTCATCGGTAGCTCTCGGATGGTTTCTAAAATTGATTGGTTTGAACTCCCTCAAGTCATGTATGACGGTGTCCAAATTCCCTTTAGCACTAAGGTTAAGAACTTGGGTGTATACTTTGATAGCCGAATGTCCTGGGAGCCGCAGATTCAGGAAACCAGTCGACGGTTATTTGCATCTGCAGGATCCTTAAGACGGCTGCGAAATTTCTTACCCATTGCCACAAAAATTGCGCTTGCACAGTCTCTTCTTCTTCCTATTCTTGACTATGCTGACGCCAGCTATCTTGATCTCAGAGAGGACTAGCTAAATAAACTTGAGCGCCTTCAGAATGTTTGTATAAGATTCATATTTGGTTTACGCAAATATGATCATGTGTCAGAATTTCGTGTTAAGCTCAAGTGGCTTCCAATAAGACTTCGCCGGAACGCTCACATACTCTCCTTGCTATATAGTATTCTTTTTCACCCTACGTCCCCTTCTTATCTTAAGAGTCGTTTTGAGTTTGTTTGTGATACGCATTCAAGATCACTCAGGTCATCAGAAAACCTAAAACTTAAGATGCCAGTGCATTCCACGTCATTTTATGACAAATCGTTTGTTGTACAAGCCACTCGTCTGTGGAATGCACTGCCAGTGGCAATAAGACGAGCGCAGTCGATTGCAGTATTTAAAAAAATGGTCAAGGATCACTACTTGGCTCATTGACTACTATCGCTGTGTTGTTATTCTTTTATCTTTATTCTTCTATCTTTACTTTCTGTTCATTGACTATTATTTATTTATTTTTATTTTTTTATATCTTTGGTATTTATCAATTATATATAATCTATATGTATGTACACCCCAAACTGCCCGTTTCTCACTGTGTTCTACAGATAAACTCCATCCAAAGGTTGTCTGGAAGAAATCGCTATTTAGCGATAAGACCGCCGATTGTACTGTTTTTTGTATGTTGTGATGTCCTGTGTTGTTAATTTTCTTGGTGTACAATAAAGAATAATCTATCTATCTATCTATCTATCTATCTACATTTTCGGCAGACTTGCAAAAAACTTGACCACTTGATTGCCTATAATTGGCTAGCAAAGGCCAAGATTTTGGGATTTCCGTGATTCGGGAGTTTGGTAGATCAGGAAAATATATTAATATTTAAAGAAATCATGTAGGAAAACCTATGTGGCAGCCCTAGATAGTACATTTCATATTTACGCTCACGGATACAGGCATAACGACAGTTTAGGGATGATTGAATATTATCTGAGCATGACGACGGGGCGTTATGTTATGTGCAGTTACTGCTGATTTGTTACACAGAAATATACTTACAGTAACGTTAGTAGGGTTAAGTAGTCTCACTAATGGGCTAGGATTATGATATTCTATTACGAGCGCTCGTGTCTTTAAAGTTATGTTGACGATTTTGCAACTATCTTAGAAAATTATGTGGTTGTATGTAGTCGTAAAGTTCTTTATACTAATACATTAACCTAAGTAGACTATGGAGCTATGAATCAACGAAGACTGGTCACGTTCTGTAACAGATGTAAAAGATAAAACAGAATATCTTGACTAATAGCGCGCTGTTCTCGACCCTAACAAACAGAAACAATTTTGTTACCATAAACTTAACAAAGGCGCTAAACCTAAGGTAATAAACCTTTATAGATTTAATCACGATTAATATGGAGTAGAGCAATTTGTTCCGAAATGTATTTGGGAGCAATATTGTCAGATAAATTGGTCTAACAAGAGCACAAGTTATATTAAATTGCTACATGGGAGCAAGTCTATCCAATGCCGACCTCAATAGGAAGCGAGGACGTATTGATGAGTGCAATATCACTCGCAATATCCTTTACACAAACTTATTGGAAAACTAGCTTCTACCAACGGTTTTACCCACGTCCCGCGGGAATAACTTCGCACACCCCGAAAATGTCTTATAGTCTTCCTCGATATGGACTAAGTATATGTATAACATAGGAAGATTTTTTCCAGTAGTTCCTGCGATTAACATGTTTAGACAAACAATCTTTTCAGATTCATAATATCTAATAATATACTTAGCTGTTGTTAAAGTCGTGGTCTACATTAAAATGTTAGTCCTTAAACGTTTTTGTTACAATTTAGAACCATTTAGGTTAAACACGCAACAATCATTAGCTTGTTTAACAAATTGATTGGCCCAATTATTTTGGTTGAATCATGCGATCGTTTACTTGTTCTCTGTTGTATCATTAGTCAAAATCCAACTTGATTGACAGACGCATGTAATCCTGTGTAGGGATGTACGTGGCAGGTACCGAGGGATAGGAGACGTCAGCAAAATTTGTGATATCGGGGCTGAAAAATTGGTGAGGGATTAGAGAAGTTTTATTTCATGTTGTTTTATTTTGGAGAGTGTTGGCAATAACAGTCAAATTGGTAAGGTAATATTTCAGACTGTATTTACTGAATATTATACATATAGGAAGAGGGGTCAAGTCAATACAACCGACATTTAGTCAACACATAAAAGCTTAATGTATTCGAGATCATGTAGCAACCATTCGGCGAGAACAAACACTTCAATTTAGATAGCCAGGTACATCACTAATGCTGTTGACGGACGTACAGAAGCGACAGTTCGACAGGTCATTCATCAAACCGTCACCGGGTCGCTTTGGCTGAGCAACACCCGAACATCCATGGGTGCCGCCGCACTATCGCTCCGATGGATCTCACTAAGTAGCCATGTTCCCACACACAAGATTATCTACGTTATCAACTCAAGTTACGATCGAGGATGTTTACCATTATGATACGGCTACATAAGCTTTAATTAAGCGACTATGTCCACACCACTGGACGTCCACAGTACAGCCATTTATTTCGACTTGTATGTCTGTAAACAACATACAAGACGTCTTTATGATTTTGCAATCAACCAGCGTGAACCAAGATTAGATTGTTTGATTGGATAAAGAGGGAAATTTAATTTAACCAATTAGGTGTTACTGTGTTACGCAATATCTTCAACACTAATGACTAGATCAATAGGAGATTATTTTCTTTATGCAGTTCATTAATGAAGGATACACCTTATTCACAAGGCGTCGCTAAAGCCTCAAAAAATTCAAAAGAAGTAAGTACCTATAGTAACCTACTTAAAAGTTTTTCTGGTAGGTACCTTCGGAAGAGGCTTCATTAGAGTCCGTGAGCGAGCAACAAAATGTAATTGGACTTCACCTTTGTGTTACGGATCGGGAGGATCACTGCTCCCGAGCTCATTCGTCGAGTTAAAACAAAAGAAAGTTATCTAACAACATCCCAAACTCGCCTTCGGTGTGATGGATTAGAATTAAGTAGCACCGTCATGATTTATTACAAGACACCAGACCCTAATGATAGATATGATACTTCGAATCAGACTACCCCTGCATGGAGTAAAAACAAAAGAATATAATACTTACTTATAGCTCATAAAGTAATCTTGAGTCAAAAGAACCTTTAGTGCACAATACGGCGGTATACATAGTATACATTGTTTGTACCCTTAGGGGAACGAAATGGTACAGTAATGAGAGTACTCCACATCGGTCGTTCGGATAGAAAAAACGCGGAGGGTGCCGACTTTCATCTCGCCCGGAGACCGCTCGCCGGGGGAGTTTGTACGACACGACATCCAATACGGACCAAACAACTGTCCTAGTATTCAGACCTTTGTTATTATAAAACCGAAAATTATAATACTTCATTTGAATAAAACCTCCAAGTATATGTAGGTACCTCATTATTCCGAGTTTCCATTTATGAAGCGGAATATTTTGACTGAAATGTATATAGCAGTTTATTTAAACAACATTTTTAGCCATAATTTGTGTTTGTTTACGAAAGTCGAAAAAGGAAAACAGAACGAAATAATATTTTCTTCCTGGAAATGTACCTACCTACTCATATTATCTATACAACCTCAATACGGGAATGTGGAAAATAAAGGAAAATAATACAGAAAGAGACCTACATAAATGCATACCAAAATAACACTTAGATATCACAGACAAAAATTCAATTGGTGATGCAACAATTCCTAGACATCGTAAAAGGAAACCGACAGCCAGACAGCATTACGTAGATCACATGAAATATTGATGAAGAACTACAAGTTATATTACTATTCCGGTGCAGGACTTCTATAATGTATTATATAGCAGCGACGTTCTCTCCTGAGAGTCGTGTGTCCGCTTGCGGACAGCGGCCGCCAAAGTTTGCAATGTTGTGCCCACTAAGTGGGAACCCAGAGACAGTACCGCTTTGTTTCAGGATTAGTTGCAATCACTTCTCTCGCTGATTAGTACGAGCTTGCGAACCTGTTCATTGGTTTCCAGTAATTTATCTTGCGGTTCTTGGCTGGGCGCGCTTGTAATTATTTGCCGTCCTGCTATTCCAAGGGAGAATGAGTCACTAATAAAATAAATACGTCTATACCTCTGCGAGGCTTACTGTATCTCGGTTACCGTTACACAGACAGGACTTGTACACATTAAAACAGATATTCAGCCATTGTTTTACATTCAATTTATTATCCTTAATTACTGGATCGGCGTAAAATAAATACCAAGACATTTTTATGACTTGACAGAAATATTATTGTAAATTGAAATCGTTAACGAGCTATTTTATATGATGCCATAATTTATTGCCAACTTTCTAAACTTGATCGCAAAATATATTTCTAGCCATATAACCCGGGTTAGAAAGTTTATTTAGTTAGCAAAGGCATTAATGCTAAAGATATTTACCTTCGTTCCGCTTAGTTAGTTGTTTGAAATGGCAAAGCTGAGCTATAAGTCATGTAATATTTCGTGTTAGATTATGTTTGAGAAACGGTGGTCTTAATTTGGTGCCAAGCATCTAATGCATAATCCAAAGTAGTGGGTGCCGCCATAACGCAAAGTTTATACAATGCGTCACATTAATCTAGATTACTGTTATTAAGGACCACTACTAATAACGTTAAGTTACGATTACACTAGAGCTAAATAGGATAATATGCGTCTACAGCTCATAAACCTCATGAAGACTGAGGTAACTGCTTCATGTTAACTAAAAGTTTTCGCGTATTTAAACTAAAGGCTGGAAATAAACTGTACCTCGCCTCATATTCACCGAAAAGTATGAAAAAAGCAAGCCCACTGAAACACGTACCAAATGATTGTCGCGAAAATATTCCAGCAAATGTTTGAAATAACTTCGAGGATTTTAATGAAACAGTTAGCAAATTAAGCAAAACCCGTACGCGACTGTGCGGGCTGGTTTAATCAGAGGCTCTCGAGACGAGGGCACAACTGTGCATCAGACGAAATTGTTTGAAGTCGAGTCGAGAGCTCGAGAGCTCCGACCGCCACCGTTCGAATCCAGCGACGTTGTCTCGTTACACTAATTTATTAGGACACTAAGTCCTGCCACGATCACGATTCGCAAAACGTGCTGTCACAATAACACAAAACCTAGAACGTTACAATACAATATTAACTATACTTCTCTCTACTGTTACATCAGCGATACACACTAATATGTTGCTAACTGCCAATTTCGTACCTAGCTCGCTATCATAAAATCTACACCTATTATAAAATATGTGTAAAGTAATACTAAGATATCTGTTTTCCAATTACTGGATAATTACGAGTTGATGCTAGAAATCTCAATGAAAGTCCAATGTTATGGGATTCGGAAATGGGGATTTACTTAATGGTGGTAGAGTGAACATGAAATTTAATATTCGAACATATAACCATTAAATGTTAATAAAATTACCTCTGAGACGTAATGTCTCTTTCGAAACATTCAGAAACCTCTTGGTAGAAATTGTAGAGAATATAACTTGCAATAAAATAGACACTAAATAGAAACTTAGGTCCATAGTTTACAAATATAAAATGATGGTTATGAGTCTAGTCAATTGCCCACTAAATCAGCGTGTCATCTCTTCTGACTTAATGTAAACTTAGCCCAGTGTTTTACATGGAGTTACATAGTTTTCTACCAAAATATCTGTCAAATGTTTATAAATTGTCGGCACAATATTTTTGCCGCTTCGATATGTTTGCAATATTTTTACCAAAACACGCATTAATATTCGGAGCACGTCGTCGCATATAGCCGGGACAAGGGCCCGCTGCAACGTATTGTCCGCGCGATTTGCTACCAACGTGTCGCTTGGGACGATGCCAAATCTACGTTGTGACACAAGCTACAAGTGTCAGACGTTCACTGCTGCCAGACGCTTCTTCCCGACAGATGCATAATTGGGACAGAAATGGGGACGCTATTAAAAGTTAAAATCATTTTCCAGTGAATAAAACAACAACCATGTTTCAAAAGCTCAGGAAGCTTTCTTCGCGAGGAATTTTGCGTTGAAATCGCCATTGTGATCGTGCCGCGCTCCTTGTACAAAAAGTCGACGAACCCCTAAAGAATTGTTACCGTGGTTAAAGAGAGGAAAAAATCGCTTCTATTCTTTGGCGTCTGCATATCTATAAAATGCACTGCAAAATTGCATCACTCGTCCCTCTGTCGCCCCTCGCCCTCTCGCCGGGACTCTGCGAGGGAGGATCTTTTCAATTCGCCCCCTTGGACTTGGTTGCGCTGTTCGCCTTGTTGATGCGGTGATGTTATTCAATTCACCAGATAAATTACATTTTCTAATTTACATGTTTAATGTTGTTTTATACTTTACTAGCTGTAACTTCGTCAAGTTTATGGTGTTGTGTCGTTGTAAGACCTTATAAAAGTCTAATAAAATAATTTTAACACTCATGTTTACGTCATAAAATTACAATTATCATAATTAATATGAGGACCGCGTAGTGATTTGGAATTGATTGGAACATTTTTGGAATAGTTCGATGACATAAAATTAACGACTCATTATGTTTATTGAAGTATATGAGAATCGATGAATAAACACGAGATATTAAATGCTTTCTATTGAACGTAATCGACATTGCCTAATGCGTAGTTAGGTTTTAACACCTACACCGGTAAGTTTTAGGAACTTAGGCAATAAACTTCATAGATCTACCTACCCACGACCCACGTATTAATAGGTAGGTATGTAAACAATTCTAATTCATACAAATATCTAGGTAACAAGGATTCTAATGAAAACTTGTTGTTAGACATGCCTCGTTACATACAATTTACATTCACGTTAGATATTGTTTATTGTTCAGTTGCGTTATCTATGGCAATACTGGTAGACTAGTTCAACGTATCCGAACAATATTTACCCGTGTTTGGCATGTCACATCATGTCAAATGACGCAGCGCTGGGAATATCAACACTGGCCTGCTTCAGTCCACCGAAGCACACACACACACAAAGTCGTCTATGTATAGAAAGTTCTCACGCATGCCTGTCGTGTTACTTAATTGCTACTCAAATTAGTGTTTCATCGAAGTCAATGATTCAGTAAACAAAACAAGGTTAACTGTATAGGTCAAGCTTTAGCGTAAATGCGACTTGAAAGTGTAACAAAAAATGACAACTTTGGAAACAAAATGTGCACTCTATCCCCTATTTCTGGGACTTTTCCATGTGGGATTTCTCAGCCCTAATTCCGTAAAAAATCGAAGTAGAGTTCCAGTCTCTAATTGTTATTTATCTGCATAATTAATAACAGCCCCCTCTTCGCTTAGGGAATAGAACCGTGGTATAATTGAAACATGATATGTACTCATAGTTTCGGCGCCTAGTGTTGCGTGGGATGGTTTATCTCTTGGGATAGGTCATTGACTGTACGTCACCAGTGAGGTAGTACAGCGTGGCATTATAATCACATCAGTGCATTGAAAGGGAAACTGATTCGTGGGTATTGTTGTGATATCCATGTATCTTTTCTTCGGTTATCTCGAATTCTTTTGAACACAAACATCTATGTAAAGAACTTTTTTAATTTCACTGGCAGCTGCGGTAAAAACGTTTTCTTATGTGTGTCAACTGGGTCTAAATCACTTGGGAATTCTGCTAAAACTCGTCCACATTTTGCATACACTTGCGGTTATTATCTGACGCGATTATCTCGTCGGATTCCAAACGGATGGCGGCGACCACTTATCCGTCGACTGAACGCTTCTCGAGTGTATCTGTGCGACAGATTGCGATCTACTCCATTTCTTGCAAACCTAGCGACTTACTTAATGCATATATATCACCAGTCAAGTGCTTGAACACCTTATCTTTATGCAAAAAATGATCACTCACATGTAGGAGTACGTAACGCTTTTATTTTACTTCTAAAAAGGCGTCTCAAGTTTCTATTTGCTCGTAAAATCTTGGCAGCCGAGAAGGGAAACTTTTTCTCGGGTACGTGTTCCCATATTTGTAAGAGACGTGCAATTTTTCCTGTTGGATGTTCAACTTTATCGGTAGCTCGTAGCTGCCTCCTGTTGAAAGTTTTAGGAATGAATCATACCTGAGAATCTGATAGCTCCCACTCGTTTTAAAATGACCTCCATGAAGTTACAGCTTTATTTAGATACGTCTATTTTCCGAACGAGGCAGGGTTTTGCTGTCTCGTTGTTATAATAAAAGAGTTAATTGCCATCAAGGTGCCAATTTATGACTGTTAGTTGTTGCCCTTCAACATGGAAAAACCTCAACAACATCTTGCCAACCCTGAAATTGATATACGGAACTTCAGCTCAGCAGGAGGTACTTAACTGCCTCGGTGATCTTATTTAGCAGCCAAAATTCGAATTGGTTTCTCCAACAGGAGATCACTTAAACCAATAGACGGGAAATTCTAACAGTTGAAGTGCCGAACAAAAGCTCGTATGATCGTAAAATCTTCAAGAGCTAAGTGGTGAGCTGTAACAAAATTTGCGCTTGGTATTGTTTTACAAAAATTTGCTTTAGCGTCGTCTTCATAGTCAAGTTAAGTCATCATTATTTCATTATTGTCACCATTGTCATAATTATTTATAGTAAATCAATAAGCTACTACAGAAATAACACAACAAAACAAGCTACCACGCGACATTAACCGACGTACAAATCTGGAAACGGAATCTGACATAATTGGATGACATAATGTATTTCATTAATTAATATTCCACGTCTTAATTAGTGCAGTCTGAGTGAGACTAATGCGGGGTGCAAGTTTTATAAGTTTTATTTGTAATGAATAGCTTCTCGTCTAGACAATCACGAAGCTCGCGAGGCGCCAGGCGTACGCGATAATGTCCGCGATTAACTACGGCTGTATGTGAAACTATTTTTAGTTATGTGCAGGCTTCCCCATACCTGAAACATGTTTATTGTTCAAAAACAAGGCTTTTCTTATAAAGTTTTTTCCATCAAGGACTAAACTATGAATATAGGTAACTAAAACTTACTTTAGTATAAATATACTCTAATTATGGTGTTTATATAGAATATGGTTGTCATTTAAAATAGTTCCTACATTAAGCACTATAAATAGAAATATGTTTTTTTAGCAGGCACCGCGCATGCGTGTTAACCCTTCGCGTACTACGGGAGTGCGACCTTCGTAGGTCGCCGCCCCGCCATTCAGTCCCCTGCCGCAAGCCGGGCCTCATTGATTTTCGACCCACTATCATATGGCGAGGTCTACTAGAGCGCGAGGACCAGCCACCCGGTTGATTTGGCAATATTTGACGCACGTGACACTTGCATAACTATCGCCTCCACATTTTGGAAAGGGTTGTAAGATCGCCACACTGTCCTCTTTCCAATGTAGGATAACCTATACATAGGGTATGTACGAACATGTTTAAAAATACGAGTCTACTAAAGTTCTAGTGAAGTGACCTTTTCATAGAAAAATATTCATTAAAGACGGCTAGTGATTCATTCAAATAAAATAGTTAACGACTAATTGCATTTCATTAAGCAGAAATCGGTTTATTCCAGTTCGTGGACTGAGTGGTAAACAATAATATATTTATTTTTCGAGTGTGTCGTCATTTTGCGGTTTGCTGGTGGTTATGTTTGTTTAATGTATTATTTCACAAATTTTCAATCATACGCGTAGTTTGGGTACCTTATTTGTAAGTAGCGAACCAAAACGGGTTGTCCTGATACAACATTTTGAATTGAATTTATTTGTTTGTATTAATTATTTATTATTAGGTATGTCATTTAATTTTCAATATAAGGTAAGTACTTAGCAAATGACAGAATATTTGCACTTGTGTACCTTTCCATATTACATACCTATTTATTTGGCGGAATTTGTTTTCGTTTTAAAGATCCTCAAGCCATTTTGGTAGTCCATTGACTCGCTTTAAAAAATTGCTATCGAGTCCGTGCTGTAATTACTGATATTAAAATACTCCCGGGATTTCGAACCATCTTAAACTTATTCGGCCGAACCAAACTACAAAAGGTCCTTAATACATAGGGCGATATACGCGAATACGGCTAGACGGTAAAAGTTAAGGAAAAACAATACATATTTACGAGAACTTGATTGGCTTATAATAATCCGAGTATTATTAAAAGGTCAAGCCAATGACCTCACCGACCTCTCCGGTACACGCGGCATTCACGGGTTAAGTGCGTTTATTGTAGGTAGGTGTACCTACCTCGCGTACCTCAGCTAGGCGCCCGCACAATACCGAGCACAAATTCTGCGAATTGACGGTACAGCACTATGAATCATAAACATCCGGATCTTCACCATCCTTGCCATTTGTCCGATGAATGGAATCGATTAATTGAATAAAAGATATTTTATAAGTAGAGAAAGTTATTATAACTTGCGTGCGCTATCAGATGGTGCTTCAGTTGAATTATCTAACTGGACAAATTGAAATCTGGTTAGACCATTTCATATTCTCTATCGACTGACCGTTTATCCCCAACTTTATTTTATTTTGAAACTGAATTATTTTACAGAACACCTGAAACGGAAGATTCATAGCTGTTTTTATTAACATCTATTTAAAAAAACGTTTAAAGATGTTGTCTTCACAAATTACTGCTCAGATAACAAAGTCTTCTAGTACTCGAGTATTTTCTTCATAGTGTACCTAAATGTGCCTGCGTTGCTAATAGAGCCCATCCATTAAACTAAGTGAAGGTTTAACGTCATTAGCGAAGGCTATTGATAGCTTGAACGAAGCTTCATTTACGTCCAGTTAGTGCTTTATCTCCACACTTTATTCAATAAGCACAGTTCAGTCTCATTTCTATTGACGTCCATTCAATTATCTACTGGATCTTTTGTTCAATACTTTTGTAGAATTTGCTAAGTGCGATTTTTGTTTTTGCACCATTTTACTAAAGAGTTGTCTGGTATGAAGATGATTAACAATTTCGAAACGTAAAATGGGGTTGGATGGATAGGGGTTTTAGAAAAGATGCTTGGAAATCTTGGATAGCCATTACAAAAAGTTTTTACTGAGCTTACCGCAAAATCCACTTTCAGGAGAATTAAGAATGAAAAGAAAAAGAAAAAGAAGAATAATGAAAGAGGTATAAAAGTAAAATGCTCTGAGTTAGGGTCATAGCTAACTAAAGTGACTTCTTGAAGAATAAATTATTATATTAAATTATTGCGGTTGCCGGAGATAGGCGGTTGCTATGTAAGATAAGTAATATAACTTTCAATTTATTGCTAGAATGTCTAGCCAGTTTTATCAATTGTTGATATTAATTACTATGACGAGCTTCCAATAATAAAAAGCTTCTGTGAAAGTAATCGAAGACGATAAAATAAATTATGACTTATTCGTAGTTCTTATTACCTAACTCTACATTTTTTTTAACTTACGTTAGTATTACCTACAAAATACACATTCATCCCAAAATGGGAACCATTTTTTAACCAATGTAGGTAAACTACCTTAAACGGGGTTCTTAATGATTTTGGTCTATAATGACTCAATAGGAAGAATTAGGGATTAATCGCATCAAGGAAGGAAAAAATTGGAAGTTAACATGTCATCAGGTACCTATGTGTACATAAGGTAATATTTTGAGGTTCAATGAATGATGTACGGCCGTCGCACGCATAATCTGACGTCGCGGCGTGACGCACGCCTGCAACCGGTTCTAATAAATTTAATAACTAACTATTTATATTTAACTTGTTTTCAATGGTTGTTATTTCAATCATTACGTCGGGACTCATCGAAGCGAGTATACGTGTAATTGGCTCAGCTACATTTATAAGAGAAATTGTAACGATCGTAGAAACTGAAATAGTTTGAACTGTTTGTGCTTTAAGTGAAGTGTTTTGAATTAAAATGTGTAACTGCAGGAGATATATTGAAGTTAGGAAGATAACGGCCATATATGGACTAATCCGGTAAATACTTAATTATATTTTTGGTAGTTGAGGTACTTCAACTTTGAAAAAAATAATTGCTCAACAGTCAACAGTGCGATAGTAAAAATGATGATTGAAGATATTTCATCCCTCATTAAAAAAAAAACCATGACGAATCCCGTATAATTATGATCCCAATTAAAATCATAATGAGTTCGCCAACGTATTGTCTGGCTGTTATCGGTTGCATAAACGATTGCGGAGATCGGAAACGGACATGGCCTGCCCTAACAAGCGTCGCCCACAATCTCTCGTTGCACAATGCGATCCGTCATTATCGGCTGATTTAGGACGCGCCCGTTCCGCTGCAGCTGCGCGCGCGCAACATATGCACCCAAACACAACGTGGGCGGGTGTCGAATCTTAATACGAAAATTATGGGTACTAGCTGCTGTTTCGAATAATGTGTTCCTACTGCACGATTGAGCAATTTGTATAACAATTGTTTCGCCCACGTCCTATTTTACGCAGCCCCATAAAAAGTTGCTTATAATACAACCGTCACCTAAATCGATGCAATTTCAGCCGACTCTATTTTGCGTTATTCAAAACAAACATAATTAAAGGAACAATCGTAATCGTAAATACTAAGTTTAGTACATATAAGGGTCTGACAAAAACCAATGCTGACGTTTTGTTGACTTGTCATGGACGTCAGTCCCCTGTCGGGAGGTAGAAGTGAGATGATACCTACCATATAATGAAGACCAAAGTTTATTTACCTACACCCTTAACGACATGATTCACTGTTTGTCAATGAAAGAAATAATTAGTCATGTCAACCTACCTTTTAGAAGCGTTATTGGAAGTCAAAGAAACCTCTTTTTCAAATAATCAGTAGCCAGCTACTGAAATTTTCTGCTATATTTACTTTTAAAAATACCTGCCCGACACTTGAAACTACGAAAATTCTGTGTCCTTTGTTTTTGTTTAAAGAAAGAATTTGAGTCAGTTTACGTAAATAAGATATTTTATGCCACTGATAATAAAGATAAACTCAAAAGTCGGGTCCGTTCAGTAAATCCTTTTAATCTTAACTGCATAACAAGATTAGGGAAAATGTTTATTACACTTTATTCTTTTCTTAAGTTGCTTTATAAAAATGTACTTCAAAGTTTTAATTTGCGAGCTTCCACGGAAAATGCGAAATAAAGTTTCAGAAGAAAGCTTATTTAGTTGCTCTTGAATCTTGTAATATTTCATGAAAAATTTAATAAGCTCGCCTGTTTACAAGTCACGACTACAAAGCTTTTACTTTTTCTCTGTAAACTGACATAACGTTGAGCGTCTTTTGTTTTTGTTGGTTTCACTTTCTTATGATGTTCTTGATCCTCTATGTGTAGCTTTTACCCCTTCATACATCAACAAGTTAGTAACAACATTTTTCTTTTGTTTCTTTCCTGCCATGTACTCCAAGTCTTCACCATGAGTTTCTACTTTACTTTATCAATGCTTATAAAACATGTTTCGTTGTTCCAGTGCATGGCGCGAGCTCTGTACGACAATATCGCGGAGTCGCCGGACGAGCTGGCCTTCCGTCGCGGTGACCTGCTCACCGTGCTGGAGCAGAACACCGGCGGTAGCGAGGGCTGGTGGCTGTGTTCGCTGAGAGGAAGACAGGTAATTCACAACAATATTTATATGAGGAAGAGAATCTATGGAATCTTCTAGAAATAACCAGTACCAGTAGATAGGATAGAGGGTCTCTCAAAACAATAATTCAAAATTCAAAATTAAAAAAACCTAAATGCCTAAAAAAAAGAATTGCCAAGGAAATTGACTTCAAAGAACTAATTGCTCCGTGGTTTATCTAATGGCTCAAGTATAGCAACAATTATTATGTTGTTATGTATCCACATAAAATTAACATCAATTACACAGGTCCCATTCAGAAGCTCGTACGAGAATGTTTGTTGTTTCCTCAACGTAAATTATTATCTTATTGCTGACGCATCTTAGGTATACAGCGTCACGGTCAAAGTTGGTTACCTACAAGAATATTGTTTTTCTAAAGTCGTCCAAACTGAATGAACGTCATTTTCAGGGAAAACCGAACTTGAGCTGTTGTTTTTTAAGCGCATCATGAGGATGCTGTAAACATCACGTAGACATGGGACAATCGAGTGCATCATCAAAATATTATGTCACTATGTTTATCTTTCAAAATTTCCTGTTTACACAGTGCAGTTCAAAGTTCTATTGTTAGGTATAAAGGTTTTAGGAGGTCCCCTCATAGCATGCTACATAAGTCGTGCTTCTTCGTTTATTCATTAGAATTGTTATATTATTTTCAGGGAATATGTCCCGGCAACAGATTAAGAATAGTCGCGGGCGTGTTCGATGCAAGTGGCGCGATGCAGCGGCGGAGGGCGCGGGCGCCGGCACCCGTGGCTCACCAGCCCATGCCCACGCAACAGTCGCCTGCTTTTACAAAAGTAAGTTTGTTCATGAAGTTAGACGCGCAATAAGATTCCATGCCATTAAAGCAGTACACCAAGATTTCGATTCTATCCTCATTCATTATCTTCCCAACAGATCGAAGAGTGTTCACACTACGACGTGCCTCGCGCACCGATGCCCGTACAACGCATCGGCATGTACGACTGTCCTCGACCTCTCGTGGACTGGTATGACGCACCGCGTGCCCCGCGCCCCGCCAGCGCTGACTCAGCGTGCAGCGGCACCGGCTCCCTGGCCTCGGCCACTTCCAGCGCTTCAGCGAATTCCGGCAGTTCGGTACATTCCGCTGCCTCCGCCTCCAGTACATATGACGTGCCAAGATCGCGTGCCCTGCCCTTGCCTTGCGACGCGGCGCTTGAGGCGCTTGATAGATTACAGGTTGGTAGATTTTCAATTGATGAAATGCTCAAACCTGCCTAAAATGATTTTGAGAGTATTTAAATTCAATGTCACGATCTAATTGGAGTTATTTTTGTTGTGATTCAGGAGGAAGCGTCGGCAGCTGTATCTCGGTTGCTGTCGTACGTGTCGCCGGGCTGGCGGCGGCGCGGCGCGTTGCGAGCTCGCGTGCTAGATGTGCGCGTAGCGGGCGCCAGACTGAGAGCTGCATTGCACGACCTTGCCGTGTTCGCTGATGCCACGCTTGCCAACGCACATGATGCACAAGATAAAGGTACGTGAACTTGGAAATCATATACGCAACAAAAATTTGAAAATTGAATTTCGGATCCCGTAATCAACAGCAGTTGAGGACTAACATTGCCCTATTCTTTCTAGGTATCGCAGTAAAACTTCGACCCCTCGTAAAAGCATTGAAGGACGCGGAGCGCATAACGCACGAGGCGACAAGCGCGCTGGACGCGGGAGACTGGGCGCCCGAGAGACTGGAGCGGGACAGAGAACCTACAGACGGCACAGAGGATGCGCTAGACCAGCTCGTGTCCTGTGCACGGTCTCTTACTGAAGACGTCAGGAGAGCAGCCTCCTTCATCAACGGCAATGCATCGCTATTGTTTAGGTGAGACACCTTATGCACTTGTACAATATGAGTTCAGACACCAACTGATTTGATATCTTCGCTTTTGCTTACTTTCCTCAAATATGTAACTAACGAATAAAACCAATTTCAGGCGATCGCCAGCTGTACCAGTGCCAGAACACGAATGGACCGAGGAGTATGACTACGTAAGACTGGAATCCCGCACGGCGGTGGGCAGGCGTAACGCAGAGATTAGGGCCGCGCTGCCCGACAAACTCAGGGCTTCCTTTGATGCCTTAGTCAGAGATGCTGATCATGCTGGCGAGGTGAGACCACACACATACATTCCTGTTAGATTTGCCTCGTTATCTGCCTTTTTCCAACTTTATTTGGGTCGGCTTCCAGTCCCACTGGTTATCTGACCTCCTTTACCCAGGCAGCAAGTCTGACTCTTTCTGGCTTCTGATGATTATGTTGTTCTTTTAAACCACTTCAAAAAGTTTCATCTATAATATTTCTAAACTGTGTTCTTTATTCAGGTAAGCGCAGTGGCAGCGGCAACTCGTCTGCCTGCCGATGATCGGCAGCTAGCCGCATTCTACGCAGCGCAGGCCGCGACGTACGGCGCTCACCTCGCTACTGCCGTGGAGGCGTTCTTACGCACCATCGAGATGGGACAGCCTCCCGACGTGTTCCTCGCGCACGGCAAGTTTGTTGTGCTCAGCGCGCATCGGATCGTGCATGTTGGCGACACAGTACACAGGTAAAGGACTTTTAAATTAACTTTTATACAGATTATGTATTACTAGCTTCTGTCAGCGGTTTCACCCGCATCCCGTAGGAACCACGGCACGAACCCGGATAAAAAGTAGCCTATAGCCTTCCTCGATAAATGGGCTATCTAACACTGAAAGAATTTTCCAAATCCGTCCAGTTGTTCTTGAGATTAGCGCGTTCAAACAAACAAACAAACAAACTCTTCAGCTTTAGAATATTAGTATAGATTGGTTACAATGAGACCCCATTTGATAAGTAATACATCAACATTCAAGGCCCCGTGAAATAGATCACACCTTTTTCTCAGTCCCCAGGTTCTCTCTCATTTTTCTTTTGGTGCAAAGTGTAGTCACTTGAACTTGAAAATCAATGCCTTCTTTCTTTTGTTCGTAGGAGTGCTCGCCACTCTGGACTGAAAACACAGGCGCTGAGATGTTCAGATGCTCTGTCGGATGCGCTCGCGACAACAGTGGCCAAGACAAAGGCGGCGGCGCAGCAGTTCCCGTGCGCGGGCGCCGTGGGCGAGATGGCCGAGGCGGCGCGCACGCTGGCGGCGCGCGCGGCCGAGCTGCGCCGCGTGCTGGTGCGCGCCGCCGACCCGCCCGCGCCGCCCGACCGCCTGCCCACGCCCACCACGCCCACCGCCGGCACCCCGCACACGCCGCTCACCCCGCTCACGCCCATCGCCGCGCCCGCCGCCTCGCGCACCACGCTGCAGATATAACCGCGCCACGCGTGATGCGACCTGACGCTGCGCCCGTACCCTCGGGCAGCAGACGAGAACCAAGGCTTGGAAGCTTTATACCAGCCCCAGTCCTCGTCCCCCAGCGGGGTAATGAGAAGACCTCTGTACACCGGTCGTGGTTCTGTTCTCACCCGCCCGCTGGGCTGTTGTTTAGATGCGCTAGGCCCGGCGTCCGCTCGACCGCGCTGCCGGGGCGAGCCGAGTGGACGCCTCAGTGGCACCCCCTATGAGAGTAGCATAACCAAAGAAGCCGAGATAGGTGAACGCTGCCTATCGACATAGACTGCCGTTACGATGATGATTATAACGCAGAGTTTCTATTTAATGTTAGTTTATACCTACGTTAACGATAATCGAAGGCTGCTACTAGAACTTTTTGTTTGTGAAGCGTTTCGCCAGAACTAGCAGGGCGAGTTAAAAGATGCTGGATGCTCATATTGCCGTAGTGAGTTGAGTTGTCCGTCCAGTTTTATACAATTTTGCATCAATACTGTATTAATAGAACGAGTTAGTGAAATTGTAATGTGTGGCATTGATTCTGTCGAGATGTTTTAGGACCATTATTTAATGAATTTTATGTGGTGATGTTTACTTTACATAACCGTGACAATGAGAGAACGCACACAAATGCAAGTGACCGATGATCGCATGTGTTCCTATATGCCTGTGCTAACGCTGTTGCGATGTCTCATCGCTTTCTTGCTACTTCATTGAGCATTTTATGCGAGCACAGCTGAGCGCCCATTTGAACGTTACAAAGCTAATCTCGATAGAGCATTTAAAATTATAATAAGCGTGCTACATTTTATGATCATGCCTAATAGCACAATTGAGATCAATTAATCGGTTGCTTAGTGTAGAACTATGTGGCTGCCCTTTGCCTGTCTCGTGGGAGTTTGACGATAGCTGTGAACATCTGATGAGTCGCATAAATGAATTTAACACTGACAATATTCTTTTACTATAAACGACTAAACAATTGTTTGAATGTTCCTGGTAAATGGCTCAAGTTGACAACGAGTGTGTTGTTACATTGTGTAGAGGTCCGGTCGGAATGTTTTCATTTGCCAAGACTGATCCTCAACAAAGCAATATGCTCAATTATACTAAATTATGTTAACGCTCACCTTTATATAGTACTTGTGGCTTGTCATTACTTAACCACTTACCGCAATAGCGTTACTGTATGTACGTACCTACGTTTTGTACTTTATACATATGACACTAGTAGATAGACGTAGGATATGATATCAATGTAAAAAGCATGTTGTATATTAGCTATGTGTAATATATTTTAGACGTTGTAGTTTAGTTAGGTATAGATGAAATTGTACAAATGCATATTAATAATTTTAATATTGAATTATAATTTAATCATCTTGTAAAACGCAATCAAGTAAAATATACAAAATTTTCGTATCTATGACTTTTGTATTATTTATTATCTGTAACTCACCTTTTAAGCCTCCTTCCTTTCCCGCTCCGAAATTAGTATCAGCTAGAAAAGTTCCTCAGTGCCAGAAAATTGCTTTGAGCTTCCCTGAAAATAAAAGATAAATTAGAGTTGTCACAAAAATCAAAAACACCGCATAGGTACCTATAATTTAGTAGCTACTGAGTTGACTTACCTTGTAGCCTTGCAGGGGACTGACTAAACAGTCAGTCCCCTGATCATGGGAGTCTGGTTGGATGCATACCATAAACAATTAAATGAAATAACGTATGAAACATTCAGCATTTTCTCTAATTTGTAAATTATATCAATTTCCTTAACACAGACTTGATTCAACTTAAAATACCTACTAGTGGTTTGTGTATAAAAATAAGTAAATCTCAGAATTCAATTATCCTAAAAATAATACAACAGAAAACTTGCTTATCGATAAAAAAAAACTTATTAGTCTTCATCCTACTTTGTACAACTTTTTTTAAGTCTGGCCGGAAATATTTCGACCTAGATCATTGTTCCATACAAAAATCAACTTTATGATAATGTATTTGAGTGTAATATTGCAAAAAACAAATGATGATGACTCATTATGATTCATGCCAGTGCACCAATCAAGACATACAATTTTCAATGAATAAATAAATATTTTAGCGTTATTGAACCGTGGCGCGGTATGCTGGCCATTTTGACATTTATTAGGTGGTCGTCAAGTTGCAAAAATAATATTGTTTTTATTTTAACAATATTAATTTTCTTGAAGAGTTCCTGAAATATAAGCCCTTTGAGAGGACTTTAAATAGTAAGATAGTAGCAGTAAGAAAGGATTCAAATGAGGTAAGTTTATTAGGAATGACAACCAATCTAAACCATGTTAAAATTGTCCTATTAGGACTACAGTGTCATTTGGTTTTAAGAATGTACACCAATTTAAATGACAAAATTTGCCTTCACAGGGCTTATTAAGTACAATGGCAAAACTAAACTTTTGTGCAGTCAGTTTTAGTGGCAAATCTGATGAATACCATTCAATATTGACAACTTGAAAGCTCGTAAAAAAATAGTAATTTTTACACAGGTATTTATGTTCAAGCAGTATGGTATTGATGTATATAATGTTGCGCAGGAGTTTCTGCCGGGGTGTATGCGAGTGCAGGGTGCGAGGGGGGTAGTTTCATCTCGGCGGCTACGGCCTCCAGTCTGGCGGCCCTAAGTCTCAAGGAATTTTCTCTTGCTTTAGCTTCGCGTTCCACTGCATCAGCTTGTAATAAATCCTCTATTCTTTTCCTTTTTAACTGCAATGAAAAAGCGACTTTAATGTTATGTGGATAAAGACGAAAATCAATCGTTTCAACACGGCACATTAATAGTGAAAAGGTAACTTTAATGTTGTAGTGATAAAGTTCAAAACAGATTGTTTAGAGTGAAGGGTTGTTTACCTTAGCCGTTTCCAATTTGTAATTTAATAGTTCTATTTTTAATCTGACGACTTCTTTATTTTCAGATTGACTTATCGAACCTGAAAAATAATTGAAGATTTAGCACCTTATTACTAGAACCATAGAACTAAGTATATCTAAAAAATAAAAATAATGCCACCAAAGTATGGAAAATTCAGTTTCACAACAAAAGCACTTAATAAAAGCTCTTTCACACTAGGTGACTAGGCTGTATCATAAATAAAGTATTTATTTTTTTAAGCGCGTATCCGCTCGGTTATGCAACTTGAAGAAATACTGAATTTAAAATTGGTACTTACTAAGACCTAAATCACTATTCAGCACAGTGCTCAAAGGATCCAGTGTGGTGTTGCCATCACTGTTATTATCAGTTCCTAAATGATCATCCAAATCGCTGTCATTGTCTGCGTCTAAACTGCTTCTATGCTCGAACAGTGGCTCAGCTTTTATTTTCTGTAAATAAATAAATTGGTTAATGTCTGTAATTAAATTGAAAAAAAAAATAGTTAAAACATCAACTGCATGGTTAGTCATTTTTAAGTTAGGATCAATTGGACGTAATTATGCAGAAACGTTCCAACCCACTGTAAAAGAAATTCAAGTTGAATTTGAGATATAAGCATTTACGCGTTTCAGTTGTATTCTTTTTTATTCTAACTAGTAAAGGTACTAGAGGTTTTATTGTTGAATTATATTGAGTTTAGATAACCATATGCTAAATTTTAGGCTGTTCAATCACAATAACTCGATTTCGGGGGACTTGTGGGTTGGAACGTTTCTGCATAACTACATCCAATTTATAATCGTAACACAGCCTTAATTAATGCCTGACAAAAATCTTTTTTATTATTGTACCTACACAAGATGTGCATTTCAAAAGTGTCCATGGAGTTTCTTGTCGGTTCTTTTATATGAGACTAACTTTTTCTGATGGTGCTAATAGCTTTTAACTTTTCATAAGAACCTTTATTTGGTCTATTGAATTTTTTATTTTTATTTTGACTATAAATATTACAGACCCTTGAGACAAACGTCTTATACTTACACTGGCAGACTCTTCAAGTTGTGGTTGTTTCTTGGTAAATTCCTTAAAATATTGTTTCATACTTCCTCCAGTCTTGACTAATCTTTTCATATTTGTGAACTTTGTCCGCAGTACTTTAGTGGACCTCTTTTCTGGGCTTAGTTTATTATATGAGTTGGATATCTGTAAAAAAAATATACATGTAGGTTTGAGAAGTGGCAATTAAGTAATTTCCAGGCATAAAAAGGGACAGGACATAAAACCTAAGTAATTTTTACCAAAACTATGGAAATACATAATCAAAACTCGAATTCACTTGGATAAGGTTTAATATAAATTAAGGAATGATTAAGAATCTTGTATAATTACCCGATCCCAAGCTCGATTTTTTAATTTAATAAAACTTGATGTATTTGTGTTAGATAATACAATATTTTTCTCTTGTCTCACACATTGTAACAATAGGTTGCACTCTTCAGGAGAAAAATTGGTTGATCGGTTCAGGAACCTAAGAAAATAGAAATATTTAAAACATGTTTTGCTACTTTAATACTTATAAATTAAATTATGTTGTTGTTTGATAGAAAGGTATTGATGTCATAATTACCTTTGATTTTCATTACCACCATCTGTAAATAAAGAGCAAAAATATTATTTCTAAAACCACTACTTGGTCCAAAAACAATTATTTAAAAAACAACTAAGTATTACAAATAGTTATTTTTTGGCACAAGGCATTTGAGGCATTGAATCTTTGTAAATCATTCATCCTCCGAGCACTTTTCACAACTATGTTGGGGTCGGCTTCCAGTCTAACTGGATGTAGCTGAGTACCAGTGCTTTACAAGAATCTTTGTAAATCTAAAGCATTAATAATTATTTTTTATTTTTCATAAATAAAAAATAAAGGGATGTGTTTTAGGATTAACAATACATACCCATAGAAGAATCATTAGAATCCATGTCTTCATTTCCATTCCATTGATTTGTGGTAGATTCCTCCTTGTGTTTTGTATCTGAAATATTTAAGAAATAAATGTAAATTTTTATGTTTTATCTTTGGAAAATCATATTTTGTTTTTAAATTGGCTCTCAAGAATGACCATATCCTTCATATTAAATTCTTATCCTTATATAATATTATATATAGAGAAATAATAAAATACAACTGTTTTACCATTGATATCTCCATCTGAGGCCACAGGATCATCGGCAGTGGTACCGTTCTCAGTCTCACACATCATGGCTACCATCTGACTAGTGGCCTCATCAAACTCTTCATAATTTATATCCATCAAGTTCTTAGACTTATATCTAGCCTTCTTCTTCATATTATCCCATTTTATCTTCAAACAATCTGCACTTCTTCTATGCTTGAAACCTTGTCTATTGAATATTTTAGCTATTTTCAACCAAGCGACCTCTTTCGCTCGATTAGCAGACGCATTCGTAGATTTATTGAAAACTATGGTTTTGTACTTCTGTAGTATTCTGAGCAGACACTTTATTTCTTCTTGATTAAATGCAGGGCTTCTTCGGTGACGACTGTAACATAAGATGCATTTAATCTTTTTTAACACGCTTATTTCATTGGTGTTTTATGACCGCAGAACGCTTCTCTTTAAATAAATAAGAGGGTTTACCTACTTGAATTTTCTTTTTCTACCTACATTTACATGATTTACTGACCAGAAAGCAGAAGCAGATGGTTCTTCTTGACCATCACCTTCCATTTTCGGGTATTCTTACTTATAAATTGAATTCTCCCAAAAAAAACATATTAAAAAAAACAACGAGAGAATTGAGTAAAATAAATAATCGTTTGTTTTGTTACACCTATTGACATTGACAAAACGATGACACAAACCTTTTTTAATAAAAGTGTTTTGGATATAAGGCTTTTGAAGTCCTCAGTGATACCTGAAGATATGTCTAGATTTTTAGACGAATAAACTTCTGTCATAATAATTTTAGGTTATGTCGGAAAAAGTGTTATTTTGAAGAAAAACAACATTTAAGAGTACGTAAAACCGTCTTTTATTAAAATTTATTAGTAAATCACACATGTTTTCGATATGCTAATTCATCATGTAGCTAGAATTTATTACTAGGAAATATTTTAATGCGCTGCTTGAACCAAAATGGCGCTATAAAAATCACGAGCAGAGCAATAAACATTGTCATGTTAGAAAACTGACACGCTTCTTACGACTGATAATTAAGTAAAGAGATAGTGGTTGTTTTAGCTGGTAAAGTGGATGCATTAACCTCGTGTTCATTATTATTAACCTATGCTTAGTGAGATATGAAGGAAGTGATATTAGCTATTATAACCTTCGTATGTAGCGTATTTTTAGTTTTTGTCTTTGTGTTATTTTGTAAGTAGCCCAATATGCTTGTCATTTCAATATGTTACTAACTAAAAACCGAGAATCTCGATAGAAAAGTAAGTTAGTGGTGTCATTGTATGACATTGTTATTGTTCTTTGTTCCAGGTTGGTACATTGTGTGGAAGTGTTGTCTGTCGAAGTTCCGATTCGTGCGCGAGCTTCTAGGTGGTATGTCAGATAGCCCCCCGGCATCTGAGATCAGGCAGCCTAGTAAAACAAGGAAAACTCGAAGAGAATAAGTTAAAAAGTAATTTTATGCTCAATATTTTCATAAACATTGCAATTTCTGGTCATTAGAAATACCAACCAATGTTTCATAAGCATTAAAGTATACGTTTTTGGTTGATTTGTTCACAGAAAAACACAAGATGAATATTAGGTGTGCGAGGCCAAGTGACCTGATGAATATGCAGCACTGCAATCTGCTGTGCTTGCCTGAAAACTACCAAATGAAGTACTATTTCTACCATGGACTGTCATGGCCACAACTCAGCTATGTTGCTGAAGATGAGAAGGGACACATTGTTGGTGAGTTTTGAGGCATTTATCATCCATTGGTCATCCTTCTGTTCTTCAAATGAAATACCGTTTCTTTAACTGACAAATCAGCTCATGGGTATGCATCTCATGTTGTTTTAATGTCATGTTACCCTTCATCAATTTAGTTAGTTTGGATAGGAAGGGCACTGCAGCCCCGGATCTAGGGGGGGGCAAGCCGGGGCCTGTGCCCCGGGCGGCAAATTCAGGGGGCGGCAAAATCAGGCGGCTGCCAAATTCACAGACCAGTGGATGAACTCATCATTTATTTAATTTTGACAACGGAATACCTAAATAAAAATAGCACAAGTACAGCAATTTCATGGCCATATCAACTTGACCGATACCCTGAGCACGGAGTGAGACAAACTGCATGACTGCACGAACATTTATTATTCACGAGGCGAAGTTTTAGCAAACTAAAATTGATTAAAAATTATGTGCGATCATTTATGAGCCAGGAATATGGCATATTTATTTTTATTTTAAATCCTACATTACAGATTACTGTAATAGTTACCTGCAGCGCCATCTTAACCTATGGTGCAAGGTGTGCGCATAACCCAGGCGCCTCGGTCTCAGGGGGGCGTCGCGGGACGCCCCACCACCAGGAATTTCGATAAAATTACATCTGTTTGATAAGGAAGTTCCACATTGTATCACTATACTGACAAGCAAAGTTTCTAAAAAAGTCGCCTTTGCTTTGTTTGATTGATCATTTTGATTATTTTTTTACTTTTAACATCCTCCAACTAAGTGAAAAAATTTTCGCTCGCTACGCTCGCGGTTAAATGACAGTTTATATCCTGTTTTTTTGATCGTTTATTATTTTTATTGACTCGGTCGTCGGTCATTGATTCGGTCTCTAATCACGTTTTCTTTTTTATAATCACGTTTTTTGTACATAATTCCCAGTTTAATTTGTGAACAAATAATTTTAAAAAGTTCGCTTTACAGTGTACTTGATCAGATAATTTTGTGTCGTAAGCTCAAAAAATTTCGCGCTCGCTTCGCTCGCGAATTATTATACATCATCACCATCTCAGCCATAGGACGTCCACTGCTGAACATAGGCCTCCCCCTTAGATCTCCACAGATACCTATTGGAGGCGACCTGCATCCAGCGTCTTCCGGCGACCTTTATATTATACATGCATTGCCTTAATAACTTCATAAGTCCACGCTGTCTTACCTTTTATAAGTCAAATGAAGAAAAAAATTTTTATGGAGTCCTCAAAAACAAAAAAGTTTGCGCTTCCGACTGCTTGTTACTTTACAGCGCTTTTTAAAACATATTAACTTTTTGTGTCCCAAAATTGAAAAATTTGCGACTTTCATAACCTGGCCAACACTTTGAGCCTACAATGAATTGGACACATTTTTTAAAGTCCTTTACCTACCTACCAAAAAAGTGCACTTCATTCGAACGTTCTTATTTATATTCCTTGTAACTACTGTAAGTACTTCAATACATAGTTGGCGCTTGGGTGATGATTGCACCCAGGCGCTACATGAGCTAGAGACGGCCCTGCCTGCCTACATATTGATAGCTAATATTATATGGATAATAAAGGTGAAAATAAACATAAGTAGGTAGGCGGGGCGGCATTTTTCAGATTTTGCCCCGCCTAATAAAAATTGAAGATCCGGGGCTGGGGCACTGACCTCCCATCATGCAGTACATCTCCCATGACTGACATGATTATACATATTGTAGCATTTCTTTTTATAACCTTTCACTTATATTTTACAGGCTATGTACTAGCTAAAATGGAAGAGGATGGTGAAGACAACCGCCATGGTCACATCACATCACTGGCCGTGAAGCGGTCACACCGTCGCCTGGGGCTTGCACAGAAACTTATGAACCAAGCTTCACTTGCTATGGTGGAATGTTTTCAGGTTACTATTGGGTGCTACTTTTGTAATTAAATCTGGAAGTTATTTGACAAATGATTTTAAATACCTTCTTGTATAAAAATAATTTGTTTAGAAGTAAAACCACCCAATTTTGTATATGAGCATGGATAGACCATCTACCTCATAAATATTTACAACTGATACATTTTTATTTCAGGCTAAATATGTATCCCTACACGTGAGAAAAAGCAACAGAGCAGCTCTCAACTTGTACACCAACAGTCTTGGCTTCAAAATCCTAGAGATTGAGCCCAAGTACTACGCTGATGGAGAAGATGCCTACTCCATGATGCGTGACCTCAGCGCCTTCGCTGCAGAAAGCAAAGACACCCAGCCTACTGAGAACCTGGAAATCAAATCTGAATCAGCCATTATATCACAGTGCTGATTGATATTTATGTAAATAAAGCATTTAACACTAATTTAATTTGACGTTTTTCATTGTATTTCTAAGCTGTTTACAAAGCATACAACTATTGACTTATACAATAGTGTAAGACATAATTATGCGGTAGTACTAGTCATGCCAAGTATGTTCTACTCATCAAAATGCTATTACGGCTGATACCATGGATACTAAGACTAGCCTGAAACTAATAATTGAGTCCATGACATTTTCATGGACTATTGTTGGACAATCTTTATCTAGACACACGGCAGTGTGTCCGCCAAGTTCGAGCAAAAAAGGCGACACACCGGCCGTGGGTTATATTACACGAACCATTTCGGGCCAAATTCGACCCCCCTGTAACTCAAAATCTATTTTATTTACGCATATCAAATTTCTAGTATCTGTTGAGACCCCCTCACTTATCTAAAATACAAAATTTCATTAATATACCTATTGTAGGTCTTGAGATATTGACGTCAGAAAATCGCTATTTTTACTATACACTCACTGACTGATTCACTGATTCACTGACTCACTCATCAAAAACCTAGACCACTTCCAATGGTCGTATTGACTTGAAATTTGGAGGTAGGTCTTTATGTCAAGGTAAAGGGAAAAATCTGAAAATGGCCAAGTGTGAGTCGGTTTCAAAATAATGAAGGTGTTTTATACCCGGTGTAAATTTATACCCCTAAGGAACTAAAACGAACTAAATTTATCTATATTTATATAATATATCTTCGAATGGTACAAAGGTTTGTATTTAGTCAAAGTAAAGTAAAAATCTGAAAACGGCCAAGTGTGAATCACTTTCGAAAATAACGAATGTGTAACTTTGATCCACGAACATAATATACCTATGATAACATGTCATGTCAGTCAGTTGGTAAATCTAGTCATAGTTAATCTAGTTCATTTCTTTGTAAGAAACATAGTGCATATTAAAAAATCTATAAAAGATAGTATAAATGAGACATTTCTTTAACTAACTTCATCATAAGAAAAAAATAAAATAAACAACCTTACAAAAATAAATGAAATCCCACCCAAAACAAAAATGTGAAAGACTGCCAAGTTCGATAATATGGGAATGCTTCGCCTATAAAAGAAGTGAGATCTGAATAAGTACCAAGTTCCATACACATACCTCAGTTAAAAATAGTTACTTTTTAATGATGATTACTTGGCAAGTTTTAATAGAAAATTAAATACTTGATTCATTGCGTTTAGTAGGTTTATAACAAGGTGTATGAAAACTTGCCAAGTAACATCATTAAAAAGTAACAATTTTTAACTGAGGTATGTGTATGGAACTTGGTACTTATTCAGATCTCACTTCTTTTATAGGCGAAGCATTCCCATATTATCGAACTTGGCAGTCTTTCACATTTTTGTTTTGGGTGGGATATTTAAAACAAAAGTGAAGTGTAAAAAGTCACTTTATTACTATAGTTAAAACATAATACTAAATATTAAACATTATCAAAAAACTATTCATCTTCGAAAAGATGATCTAATTTTAATGCCACCTTAGTACCAGAAGCTTCTGAATTCTTAGAACTATCCTTTTTAGGTAAATTCACTTTCTTCTCTTTTTTCTTTGTGACTCCCACAACATATTCTGGCATTATGACTTTACTGCTTTTAAATATAGCTTTTTCTTCTGGTTTGGGTGACTTTCTTAGAGATGATGAAATGTGGAATGTTGGTTTTTTGAACACACCATCATCTGTGTCTGTCTCCATAGCTGTTTCAGCTGCTTTCTTTTCTTCCAGCTCACGGATGAGTGATAATGCTGTAGCAGTGTTTGTGGAGTCAGACATTTGTTCCGGAGTCACATCGGCTAGTGAATAGTATTTGTATCTCTGAGGATTTTTTATGTGGTCGGGAATAGTTTTTGCCTTGAGGCATTCTCGAATGTTAGCCTCAGCCCTCTTGTATATACTTTCCCTGCCTCTAAACTGTTTCATCTCATGTTTTAGTTTCTTGTATGTGTATTTATCGATTGTGCCATAGTCTTGCGGTGCTGCTTTGTTTGTTTTGGAAAAGCTGTATTGGTCTTCAGCATCTTTTAACTGGTTAAAGAGGCTTTTTTGTCGATCTTGGAACGACGACATTGTGCAGTGGATGGCTTGAAACACTGCAAAAGATTGTTAAGCATTTTCAAAATCAACAAAATAATGTGTTTTTATTGCGCTATTCATAAGAAAAATCTCTATGATAGAGATACTAAAATTTACAGTATAGTTCAAATAATCTACCTAATATGTAGAATCAATCGAATGAATATAAATTACAACGTAATACAATAAAATAGACCGGATTAAATCACAGAATATTGAAATTGCATTGAATTGCTCAGTGTTTTGTTCAATTTTTATAAAACTTTGACAGTTGACACTACTGACAGTGACATTGTCTATCACAAATCACAAATGACATAATGGTACTGGTATTGCTAGCTGAAAATAAATTTCAGTGTACTCCTTATCTTCGGCCTAAAATTCCGCAAGTTTGTGTGGTTTTCTTATTTAAACATTTTGTCTTCTTCGCATTTATGTTAATGTAATTCTCTTTGTTTCAGTTCCGTTCGTGTCATAATTTAATTTTATATTGGTGTAATTTTCTGTAAATCTCTTAATCATTCTCTCCGCTTCTAACTTCACTATATATAGGCACAAACGATAACGTTTCTGCTGATATTATCGGATATACGTTTACCTTTTTTTGGGTAAGCGATAATTTTATTACAGTTGGTTCTCTGATGTTATAACTTTTATTGTGGCCGTGGAAAATGCAACTATGGTCAGCAACAAATTAATGTCCTTTATTGCAGTCAAAATTAAAAAAAATTGCATAGTTGAGTCTACCATTAAACATAAGTAACTTAAATTGAAAATTTCTTGACTCTCTCTTCTTGAATTTGTGTTTTCAGTGGTGAGATGGCTTTAGTTGACATTGCCTTTTTAATTTGGCGATATATGATTTCTGCAATATAAACTGGATTAAAACGATAGGATATGAAGGATAGGTAGGTACATACAAATATTAAATGTAGTCAGCTTGTCCAAACCTTTATGTACCTAAATTATTATTAGATTATGGCGCCCCTTCCTCTCAACAGAAAACACAAAACAGCTCCCGAAACACAAAACAGCTCGCAAGATAAGGATTATCGAGAAGTGTTAGTCATGATGGTCTAAAAGTACAAATATGAATCATACTTACGTATGATCCCATAAGGAACGTGATAGGTTGAAAACCATGCACCTACCTAATATCCAAAAATATACTTACATAGGTGTTCTAGTTTCGCGTGACTAATCTCAAATCGTAAGTGGTAATAAGAACACTAACTTTAGAGGACTTTTGGGCAAATTACCTACCCACTTAATTATTGGAACTTTGAAATACACACCTATTAAATAATAAATAACACCAAGTCAAAGACCTATTGCACTTACATCTGCTTAGGAAGCTCGTTATCTTATTATCAAAATCAAATCACATCAAATACCTTTATTTTCAGGCTGCATTGGACCATAGAAAACACCTTAAAGACTAACATAGGTAGATACATATTCTATTATACAACATACCTACCTATCTTACTACCTTTTTTGCGACTTGTACATAGGTACAAGTGCATGCCTACATACTACTATGACTACATAAGTAGGTCACTTCCTTGACCAACAGTAAATAACCAAAAGATACTCTATGTACTTATACTAAATCTTAAGAAAATCAACCACAATTAGTATCAAGGAAAAGTGGTTCTACTATGTACTCCATAGAATTAAAAAGCTTGAGGCTAAATGTTAGCTGAAAACCCGGGTACTTTTCCATACGATTCTTAAATGAACCGTCCGTGGCCAATTAAATCGTTCAATTTCAAAGTACGAAAAAATGCTAAGCAAGGATACCACTGAAATAATAATGTTTGTTCAGTAATTACAGCGGCAGTGCGCACGGATTAGATAAAGATGTGTAAATATTATTTTACATACGGTGGTAGTAGCTATCATTGCTTAATTTGCTAAACAACGTAGGGGATTAAATGCACGAACAAACATTTTAAATTGTTTAACAAGAATATTAACTGTTTGTCCTTTTTATTTCTGGTCGTAAGATTACCTATTTAAGATACAATTTATTTTTTTAACGACGTCAATAATCATCAAATGACCCCTCCCGCTGTGGGTTAGCAGTGGTAAGGTAGTGTCAGGCTCTTAGATACTGACTAAAAACCATCGTGTTCCGTCGTAGGTATGTAGGTCCTTTTATGTACCAGGGGAAACGGTACCAAACTCTTTCGAACAATCCCGCAGCCCCGGCAAGCCTTGGCCCTGCTGGGCCCCGCTGGATCCGCCTTATTTTTGACAAGCTCTTAAAGGGTTCGCTTTAACAAGTTAAACCATAACTTTAGAGCTTACTTTTTAAAACCAGGTTAAATAATAACAATAAGACGGCATGCGTTTGTCATTGTTTTGTAAAACGAATAACATTTACGTGCTAACTGTGACTATTATGGTTGTATAACTGTATTTCTCATTCACTATACCGGAACAACCTTTGACAAACAAATTGAAACCGGAATTATTTACCGATCAAATTATGTCAAACATATTGAATAAAGTTAATGTAAATTTTATAATAATAAAAAGGCTAATAAGCTTCAAGATTAGAACCTCGACCACAATGTGAACGTCTTACAATGTTATTGTTATAATTTTAAATTGCGCGTGAGTCAGTACTCACTCAGTACCGGCGCGAGCGCATGCCGTAGCTACTATTACTACGTAGACATAGAGTATGAATAAGACAAGCTTTTATAGAGTCTAGAATTTCCACAATTTCCTTGAAATATAACCGAATAAAGGGTCTTTATGAATGAATAATGGTTTATCATTAGGTATATGTAAGTGGTAGGTATTGGACTGGGATTATACCAACATTCTAAAGTCAAACCATTAATTGCATATATTATTTGCAAATCAGCATTTACATGGCCTGTTTATTTAATGTGCACATGAACACAGATTAAAAAAACACCGTCTTCGAAATCTCATTCATACCCAAACATCGATATTTGATAACTTAACCAATCAGGGAATAAATATAAGTTAAGTATTACGATACAAGTTCTAACATTACATATAGAAGCTTTTACAAAGACGTCTATGTTCACCATGAAATAAGGTTTTAGGGTCCCGTTACAGAAACAGGGAAACCATTTATAAATGTATGTAGCACGTATTGGTTCATAGAAATTGTTATTATATAAAGCAAGGTCGTGTTTACATTGTGTGGTTACGGTGACCGCTTATGTAGTACATGTTTCGTTAATTGCTTCTTATTTAAATGGTATATGAATAGTTATTTTGTTGTGTTAGTGTTTTTACTGAATGCCTTGTTATCTGAACTGGACTTCTCAATATGTTAAAGTGTAGCCAGGTACAATTGGTCCACACTAGTCCATAGTACCTAAGTATAATGCCTAAGCTTACATTTAGTTACGATGATCGACCTTGTCTAATCAGCAAATTTTCTTTTATAAGTAATCAATCCAAAAGATAGAATGAAGCCGCGAGTAAAGTTTTCTAGTAAAAAATAATTCTCCATTAAACTTTAATTACGAATAATGATGACAAAGGAAAATTATGAAAATTCTGAATCATGAAGTTTTTGACGAAACGTTCGTAAAAATCGTCATCGTCGTTGGCACATCCATAGGTAGGTAGTAGTAGTTACAATGAAAATGTGGTGATGATCTAAAAATTTATTTGGATAATCGTTTTTACCAGATTGTACTCATGAGAGTTTCACAAAAAGTCTTTGTATTGACCACATGTGGGTATGTTCATTTCTAATAATTCTGTGACTTCTGGAGTCTTTCACGTGCTGGACTTCGGTCATGAACCTTCACCTTGAATAAGTCTTGAGCAGGTACATTCTGGTATACTTATAAATAAACATGAACTTTCCATGTGAGTTGTAAAAAAGGTCGAATGTGTGAACTTATTGCACACATTGCACGTAGCAGAACTTAAACAATAAAGTCTGCACAGCAGGAGGCAGATCGATCTAACGGCGTCTAACAGAAATGTGCATACCTAACTTGTAAGGAGGTACCTGTCTGCTAATTTTACATGCCCATGTAAGAATACGGACATAACTCAAGTAAACAACATGTAAGTTTACCCACATTATACTAATTAATTAAGGCGCATATGTTGTTCATTATAATGAAGCAGCAGTTGCAGCGCTATTACGGCAGGTCAGGTGAAACATCATGAAGTGTTCATAAAGCTCGCAGCTCATAGTTTAGTCAATAATGGGTGGTTACTATGTAAGTTAGCGGCTACTGTTTGTTGTGATGTGTGTGCCGCGCATGCGCCGTGGCGAGGCGGGCGGCTGCCCAGTCTCGCCCGCCAGCCAGACACTTATCATCGGAGGTTCGGCGTGAGCGCGCCTCTTGCTCCGCAAGCCGCCGCTAATATTAGCATGCGAGAGCGCGAGTCGGCTGCGAGTCGCAGTGCACGCGTCGCTCGTGACTCGTGCTGAACGCTGAAGCCGCGCGGCTCCGGGCGAGGTCGCGCAGGGCGGGCGGCGCGCGCCGGTGCGCCCCGGGCACCCTGCGAGCAATACCACACGCACCACGTTCACTACAGGACGTGCTCCTCACTCGCGACAACACAAATACTACAAATTATTTGCAATTTCATCAAATCCAGAACTATTGAGTATTCAGTGAAGTGCTACATCAGTCTAACGTGTCGAAACGCTCCACATTTCCGTCGGGAGATGATTCACCACTGAAATGTGAACAGTTTTTGCTTCTGTTTGACAGATCAACGCACATCACAACAGGTAATATAATTTTGTTTTGTTTTGTACTGAGCTTACGGTAGCTTTTGTTTCGTAGGGAAATCGCTGAAAATTTTCCAGTGTATGGCGATATTGTATTCAAGTGAACGTGAAATGGTAACAAATATATATGTTTCACGTTTGACATAAAGTGCTTAGGTACCTGAGTTTTTGTTATTGTCAAGACATTAACGTTACTGTAAACACTTAATTATGTAGTTTTTATGGAATAGTTTATCAGGTGTCGTGCATCTTATTATCATCGGTTGGTTCACTTGTTGAAGCCTACTTTGTCTATACATTAACTAAGTACGTAGGTAGGTATATCAATGAATTGCGATTGCGATATTTGGTTCGATATTATTGCCTGCGTGCGTTAGTATCTAAACTTTGCCATTAGTCTATAATTATGAAGAGTCAATAAGATCCTTTTGGAATAATATCTTTTCTATCTACAGAAATAATGTGCTTAGATATTTCTTTGTTAAATGCACAAAGAAAAAGTCCTATACACACCACCTATATCCAAAATTAAACACAAACCTCTTGCTAATCTAAATCAAATACCATTTCGGGACCTGTATAAACTCATTTTAGCTTTACGAATTCGATATCAGTAAATTATTCTTGATAGCATAAAATCTTTAAGTACCTGATTTGAGAACTCAATTATTCACATATCCGAATGACAGTCCAGTATATTTATATATTCAGTTCATAAGAACATACGATAATTCATATTTTTGTACGATTACTCTCATATTGGCAGTTTTCCAAAGTGCGTACGATTTGAATCATGCCTCACGTCTGCGTTCATTGAAACGTTCCAAGAATTTGTAATAACCTGTACATGATGCAAAATGCACACTTATGAAAGGAATGATCGATATTAAACGTGCGACGCCTCCAAGATATTTAATAAATACTCACCTATTTAGAAAAAAATACCTCAAGCCATGACGAATTTTCCAAATAAAAAGCTTTGAGTTTACCTACGGATAATGCTCTGGAAAAATAGAGGTGGAGGTATGCCCTTAGGGACGGTTTTTAGGTACGGCAAACGAAACTGACAGCCTGTCTTTATCGATTTTGGCCAAAGTACCTGAACATTTGAAAACAGGACCATCTTATTTGATTCTTAGAACACAAGAGTCAATTGAATGAGAAATTAAAAGACGATAGAAAAAGACAAATGAATGTCTAAATGATTTAAGTACTAGTGAAGAAACACTAAGTACAAAAAAATCCAACCGTATTATCCCAAGCACAGAATAATAAATAGAATAAGTACCGAGTAATAGTAGATAATTAATCCAGTTCTTCATTCAGTATACTAAACTTCATTTATTTGTTTATATTAACTGTAAAACACAGTCAATGGAAACACAAAGTTACAGATGAATTAATCAGTCGCGAAGGCGCTGGCGTCACTGCATTTGTGCAACGAGACAGACACACGTCTGGTATGCTAATTAAATCAGCTAATTCTACTGTCAGTTTTAGTGCTTAATTTTTTTAAACCATAACGGTAGGAAATAATTGATAGCGATTGCTAGAAAAAGTAAAGATATTCCTTTACTGTTGAATAAACTAAGCTCACTAATTCATAACTATGAAATGTAAACCTGTGTATTAGAAAAATTGTGTAAGATCATTTTTTTAAGATTACTATTTTTCAATAAAAGTCAACTTTGAAAGCACTGGGTACCGGGCAGAGTTGACTATTCTTAACATGCGTAATTGTTTTTTGACAAATTGGTAAGGTAATTGAAGTTCAGTAAGATTGGAACAAAGTGAGCTTGACGATTAATTGATCATCTTCGAAAGCAGTCATTACCGTTACCATCCCTACGGTCTTTTAATAAAATCAGAACATCTGTGTAGCCAGACACAGGTGGCTGGTCCGTTAATTAAGTTTGCTTCTTACTTATAATGCAAATTTCTTAATCAACTGTCTTGAAACGTAAAGGCGTCCCTAATTATAGCCAGTTTGAAACATGTTAGGTACCTATAAAGTCGCGAAAAGAAATTATGACTGGTAGCGCGAATGCAATCAGCAGTGATAATTGTCTCTGCCGCTATTTAAATCTAGTGAGTAAGTACATATTAGTTAGGTATTAGTGAGTAAGATGAGTATAGATGAGGAGAGAAGTATAGATGAGGTTGAGGTCCATCCATGTCTAATAAGAGTACCTAAGCTTACTTACTCCTGCAGATGTCTTGATCAACTTTATTTCTATTAAAGTTCTCAATTTAAGCTTTTTTGTTAAACGCACAAAATCCTTTTGAAATCTTGTAAAAAAAAATGAAGCATCTGGTTCGTAGCTTAAATTAAACAATGTCAACAAAGACTGTTTTGCATAACCAAATCAGATGACAAAGTTACTGTCTGTCTCGCCGAAACACAAAAATGTTCATTGATCTGTCTGTCGGTCTGAACATTTCTTTGTTGCAAATGTAGCGAGTATCATTAGAGCATGTATTATATTTATATGTGTAGTGGGGAGTCGCTTTCCATTTACCTTAATCAAAAATTGATGATTGATGCAGTTTTCCAAAAAAAAATAGGTTGTTTTGCATGTGGGTAAATCCTGTTGGCACCTGTTCAACATCAGAACAATTAGTTCAGATTTCCTAGTGTATTTTCTAATCAAATGGGTGAATCTGTGAGTCCTCTATATTCTCTCAGCTAGTGTCTTTTGTATATTTAAAAATATTGCAAATCAAGTCTCGAATGTAGTCGTTGAACTTTCGTAGTTGTTGCTTGAAATCAGAACGTCTGTTGCCAATTAAAGTAAGTAATGCAATTTTGATTGGCCGAATTTTGTTTAATTAGTAAAAAACATTTTCAGAGAATTGAAAAAAAAAATGTTTTGTAAAAAAACTTGCAAATAAAAACGTGAAATACATACAACAAATAAGTATAAGGAAAGGAAAGTTTATCGAAAATGTCTACTTGTATGATGATTTTTTGAAAATACATACAAAGACATAGCAAGGTATCATGTAGACTACAAATAAAAAAATCACTCTATAGTGCACAAACAACCAATGAACGGGGTGTGATACCGGGCGGCGCAGCCTTGTATGTTTTACACTATTAATATAATTAGCGCTGCGGTTTGTACTCCGATTAGGCATAACAACATTATGACTAAGCTTTGTTTAAAATTATATTCATAACGAAAATATATCGACAAAGTATAATTTTCATCTGGTTAAAGTGACTTTGTTAAAAAACTTAAAAACATGGTACTTATAGGTATATAGTTACTTTATAGGTACATATATTAGTTTGTGAATACATACAATTTTTAATTTGAACTCCATATGATACCATTCCATTAAATTGATTTACCTACGTATTAATTTACATAATATTTACATTAATTTTAAAAATTAAAAATAAACTTATATATACAACTTAAAACTAATACATAGCATCAAAAAATTGCTCCTCATCGCTGTCACCGGGTAATGTACCCAGAAGGCTGGCAGCATTGCCACGTCGGATGGCAATGCTCAACCTCTGTGCGAAATAAAAGCCAGCCCTTGGGTCACGAGAAGTGTCAACAAGGCGCTTAGAAATTTCCTTTGCAAGCGCGTGAGCACTCGGACCCCACGGCCCGAGAGTTTCAACCCCAAACGGCTCAAACATGTAATTCCCGATAAGGCTACTATATTTGCGCCGTTTGAGGTCCTCTGCTTGTGAAGCGGCGGAGCCGACACAACACGCAGTTCTAGGAAGATGGGATGGCGCAAGAGTGTCGACGCAGGTCGCGTCCCACACTAAAGTCCTACCCATCTTCCACGGAAATAGCGACATGCCGTCTGGTCTCTTGCCATCGTCGCGTGCCAAACCATTTGGTTCAAGTACGGCTGGCACGCCGACGGCAACAAGAGCCCGACGGATCACGTCGTTGATATTCGCATGTCGTGGTATGCGGCCCGCACTCCGACTGCACGACAGGCCGTGGTGACCGAGGCTGTTGACAGCTTCCCCGCAGTGGCAGCGGTGAGGAGTGCAGCACGAAGCACCCAGACGCAGGCAGACAGCGAGTCTGAAAGTGGTGTCGTCAAACATGGTGCCTATGTTTGCCGACGGAAATGCGTGAAGCCAAAGACCTGACTCCCATTCACCCACAGCCAGTAGGCGTGCTCGCTCCGCAGAAGTAATTGACGTATCAATGAGATTTTTCCGTATTACTCTGCAGAGCGGCTCATCCCACTGTCTCTGGGAGGATGGGTTGGCGGGTAGATCGGTATTCGGGCATGTGACTTTCCAGGCATTAATAGCCTCCGCCAGGCATGGCACCTCAAAATTGATCAGTGTAATAGGTAGGATTTTCCTGATCAATTTGTCAGTGCCATGGACGGAGGAAATAAATGCCGGTAAACTAATACTGGAAATTTTGCGGACGCCAAGCCCTCCCATACGGATGGGAAGTGTAGCTTGAGACCAAGCTTTGTCGTCCAAGGCCACATTTAAAATTGATGAAAGTGTGTGTCGAATTATTTTATCAATTTGATCCAAAAGGTTGATGTGCTTCCATAAATGAGAAGCACGCAAGATGTAGGTTAATTTGGGGCCAAAGCAGCAGTATCGTAGGATGGTGATGGCTGAATGTATATTAATTTTGAATAACCTTTCCGAAATATCATTGAAATTTTGAATTTTGTTCTCAATAAAATCCGAAAATGACTCTTCTAGTACTGGTGACCCCAGGAGGCAAAGAGAACTTTTGTCTATTATTTTTATGCCATCGGCTACTGCGTTAAACTTAAACGTAACTTAAACTTTGGATTACGGCTCATTTAAAAATATGTCTAAAAGGTATTCAAATAATAGTTTGTTTTGCAGGAAAACCAATAGTATCTATGAGCGGTAGACTTACCATTTCAAGAATAGGGAAGTAGTTATCGTCATAATGAATAGCTACAATTATTGTTAGCATTATACTTTTAATGTAAAACCATAGATTTTAATGGTAAACGACTTAAAATTTTCATTATTTCGAGGTAAGGTATTATTTTTATGGTAGAACTGTTTCATTTTCTAGGTACTTAGGTATTAGCTAAGATTCATTTTATTTAGAACGAAATACCTGAAAATATTTTACAGTATGTAGTCTAGTTCATATGCACTTAAGGAATCCTAATGACGTTCTTGGCTAGGCTTGAATGGAATCAACAATTCTAATAGATTTGTCATTCACGCACCGAATAAATTATTTTCCGTGATGCAAATAATTACCGTTTATTACTGAATAAGTAATTCAAATGTATTACAAATACGTACCTAATTCGTTGTAGCTACATACCGATGACTGTACGTTTGTACAAACGGTTGGTCGGCTCGTAAAACTACGTCACCATAGATGATTTTATGGAAACTTGCCATGGAAAACTTTAATTCAGCTTTATGTGAATTCTATCCAGAAAAGTTTCCTTTCGACCAAATGAAATGATTAATATATGGGTTTATAAGCCTATTGCTCTGAAATTATCTCGCAGTATGTGTTATGCCTTAATGTGAACGGGTGTGTGCTCTGTGAAAATTGAGTAAGTACTTTTACATTAGTAAAACTTCAAGACTCATTTATTCCAAGTTCAAAGTCGTGAAGGACGTAATCCGACAAGGTAGCTTAATGTAACGCCCACACAAATTGTGGACACAAGTGGGATAATATGGGATAACTTACTTACTACCTTGTGTTGTCATCTGCTTAAGCTCTCTGGCGTAATACTACACTATAATAACTTAGAACGAAGACTTGTAGTAAGTTTAACAATGCAGTGAAAAGTTGTGTTCTGTTTTAACATGCTTCTGTAGCTAGTAAAACTTAATACTTATTTGAAACACTAAAAAGTGTTTGGTTCAGAGCTTTTGAATGTCTGAAATTCAATTAGTGATAAGTGCAATTTGGTGTAGCAATGGAAAGCTGAAATTAATTTCATAACTTTGAAGTTATGGCATGTGTTCAGCAAAAAAATTATTAATCAAAATGATTTTCAGAAGACTTTTGAAAATTGTCTCTATTTATATATTCAATAAGCTCAATACACGAGGCAAATGAGATTCAACAAAGAACATTTTATTACAAGAATCTCTTTACACGTGGGCAAATAAATATAAATAGGTAATTCCAATGTCGATACTTGGCAAACACAAATACCCTCGAGAATTGAACTCAACGTGGAAAACCTTTTGATACCGGCTCCAACAAAGTTACTTGTTGGAAAGCTTTAACTTCAGAGTACCTACTTATAGTACTTAGAAGGTATCGCTTTATGTAGAATATTGCTGCGGCAAAGCCCGAGGATTTACCTCGAAGTTTTACTCAATATTTTTTCGGAAGTCCGCAATAATTAGCACATACCACTATTAGGCGTTTGATATTGAAAAAAAATCGCACTAGTTCACACAAGTTCTTATGATTCACGCTGTTTGTAGATAGGGCGTGAATTAATTCCGCTCACAGCTTGTATCACTCAAAGTAGAATATTGACCTTACAATTTTATAGCCATTTTTACGTTCAAGTCGATCTAGTAAATTTAAAAACTGTCTATAAATTGGAGTTTCGATGATCGTTACATACATGATTCGAATAAGAAATATATATATCGCGCAATAAACAAAGAAATGACTAAGTAATATGACACATCGTTCTAAACTTGTAAATAAATTATAATCTCGCGTATTTTATGTTATTTTTTTATGGGCGGTCGTTTGTATCTTCGGTTGTAACAGGAGGGTTATCTCAATATGGTATTTGCGTTGTTAATGTATTTTTTTATTCGTGTCATAAGGATTAATAATGTGGCATATATAAAATTATTTTGCCCTTTAATATCTTACTTTCTTTATTGTTAGAAGTTGTGTTAATCTCCGAAAATAATTTAAAGCAACACAAATACTTATATAAAATTAGTGAGTAGGCATGTTCGTATAAAGTTATTTTTACTGTTATTAAGTAAATAAATATGTTAATATTAGGTAGGTACTGTCATAACGAACAATAACACAAACATTATCCCTTGCGTTTGCGGTTTGTGTTCGAACGTTAATTATGTTTATGGTTTATTGATTATAGAACTAAGTAGATTCATATGTTTTTAATTTCAAGCAGAATTAAATAACAATTATTTTATGCAGTAAAATATACCTACTCGGGATTGGCAGAGTCGCATTGAATGGAATACCTCTAATGCTTGTTTTACACTGGCTGCCAAAATTCCCGACGCGATGACGCAGGTTTTCAGTAGAGACGGTGTACACTTGACCCAGTTGGGCGTAAGTAGGGCGGCCCGGCACGGGTCGGGTCAGCCGCCCCGCCGCATCCCAGCTCCCGTACGTACCCACACCATAGGCTAAATTGATACACCCATCGCCCATAATACGCAAATACCATTTACCTACAAATAAGGAAATCTTATCCTCGTGTACCGGCCACGAGGAAATCTCATTTCCATCGCGGGGCTTCAGTAAATGAGCGCCGCTTTCATATTTTCCAACTGCCAATAATAGCATGACTTTTCCTATTTTACGGTTTCTTTTCCGTGAAGTTCTTTTTTAATTTGTGGTTCTTTTTAATTAGTTTTTTATTTTGAAATATTTTTGAGAATAACGAAGCAGTTGTTTCTAAGGATTCATTTAGGAGGAAGTATTTAACTTCCGACAAAATTCAGAGTTGTTTCGGAGGCTGTTATTGAACGATATTTATTCGGAACTCCAAATAAGTACAGCGTTAAAACTGTGTTAACTAACCGTTACGTGAGACTGTTGTGTAACTATTATTACACGCTAACACATAATATTGTAAGGGCTTTGTGCGAGGGAAGTGGCTTTGCATATTGTGGACATTACGCATTGAATGTTACTAGGGATTTAGTTTAGTTGCGTAAACAATTGCATTACCAATAAGTCAGTTTCCAGTTTAAGTGGTGTAGCTATGTTTTTCGAAAATTTGCGGATACAGTTAGTTTTCATATAATGTGGTGACAATATAATGAGCTATATAAAAGTTATTTTTTACGATACACCAAAAATATTTAATTCCATATTCAAAATATTCGTGGATCTCTTGAACATTGGTAAAATCGAGTGACTGTAACAATGAAACTCATGAACACGCCTACATAAATAATTTCAGTAAATGCCTAAATAAATTAGACAGACATCGTCCTTTGTAATCTTTATTCTTCCTATTTCGACCACAGTTTGAGGCTGCACAAAAGATTACTTAGCACTAGCAGATATACAAACGACGTTGTTGGCAGGTCTCATCTATAATTTCAATGTCATTCCGTAAAAATGTTTTGTTACGAAACCAAACTGAACGAACAAATAACATTATACTAATTCTGGATATTTTAATATTTGCTCACCTTTGTGCAGTTAAAATATCAATATTTTAAGAGCGTATTGAAGCCACTGAATGACCTTTTTGCGTTTAATTATTTATGTAAACGAAAATAGGCTGTGTGAAAAATATAATAAAGTATTTTGTAAATAATACCATGCAATTTTAAAATATCTGTCTCTAGGGTTCATTTCAGCTTCAGCTACAGACTTTGAAATGTAATAGAATATGCAATTTCACATAAAGTCGGATTTAGAGGACGCGCGCAGTATGTTCAGAGTGAATACATCTCTTGAGCCCTCTTCGTTTTGTTATTGCATGCAGCTTCGAGATCTCGACTTCCATTTAGTTAGGTTAGTTCTCATGTGAAATAGTATTTCGTGTATGTCCTGGACGCTTTTATGCGATTAGGGAGCTGTAGTAGGTACCTATATCTAAAGCTCTCCACATTTTTTCAGAATATTGTATACATGAGTAAAAAGTACTTACCAAGGTAATAAACATTATTATTTTATTACCTACCTATGTAATAAAGTTTAAAAAGCACATAACAAGGCTTATTTAATATTACATAGCGTATCTGGGTAAACGAGCTTTTTTATCATGAAACTGAAAGCTCGTTTCGTGGAAATCCGACACTGTCTGTAATCCCCTGTTACGTTAATTTTTAACATATTCGTGAATACGCTTTAAGTTATCCGGTAACGTTTTAATTGGATACTGAAATTGAAATGTATTCAGTTGTAAAACGAAAATAATATAGCACAGTTTCAGTTCATAAATGCTGATCATGTGTGTTGTGTTATTTGAGCGAAGTAATTTGGTTATATATTTTACCTATATTACCTACCTTTTCAGCAGATACTTATACATACACATAGGTACTTATAGGTATAGGTACCTCTATAAACATGTGTGTACTTATGTAGCATGGATTATATATTATGGATTATTGTACTTATGTAGCAAATGTACCGTATTTGTACGCGAATTGAGGACAATGTAAAAGTGTTGGTTGCCGTACCCGCGCCATGTTTGCACATGCGCGCGCACGGTGCGCCTGCGCCGATTCACTGCACATCCATTTCCGCATGTCGCAGCCGCGTTCTATTTCAGAGACAGTCTGCTCCAATCTGCTGTTTCTTCTTATATGCTATTTACTGAAGATTGACATATTTAGTACAGTTTGTATTGCGGAGGTTTATTACGCAATTCAAGATCAAATGTTTTACTTACGGCAAAAGTTTTAATCAGGCATGACCGATATACTTAGTTGTGTTTCTTTTTTTTTGCTTTTGATATATTTTCCTTACTTGCTATTTAAGATACATATTATATATCAAATATTTGAAACTATTATTGTATTGTTATAACTGTTTCCAAAAGAATAAATTGTTTGGAAATATGGATGGAACTAGACCAATGCCCGTCGTCGTATTCACAAAGCAGATACGGCAACGTGTAATGTAATAAACCTAATGCAATTAGCAGTATTTAGAGAGCATATCCTGTCGATGTAGTTACGATCAGATGGTTTAATTCATAAGCCTTGGCTTCGAAGCAAGGTCACCACTCACCGCGGTATCGTAGCCAGTGAAGTTAAGCAACTGGTAGGATCCACGCATGGCAAGTCTAAGGGCATCACTCGACCGTATCAATCATATTAAAACTCCATTTTTATATGTAAAATCTAATTTCTTGTAATATCTCTGAAATGTACTCTAGAGAATATTAGGTTTTCTGCCTCACAAAGGGGTAAAGTAATGTAGATGTTAAGCCCACGCAGCTAATTTTCGCTATTAAAATCTTCACAAACAAAAGGCTTTTCTCCAAGAATGTTATAAGAAAACTGCCTTTGTAAGTACTCTACCCTTTGAAGCAGCTATTATGGAGCCTATTTTATTACTAGACTACAACAGAAGCTAATAAGGGGATTTAGTATCGCTACTTTACAAGCTAACTTCATTACCTACAGCTCCGAGATTTTCCGAGCGAAAATTCTAACAAGCTCTACACATTTTAATATCTTGTCAAACAACGTAGAAAACAGATTTTACCTCACAGAAAACAAATATATTTTCGTGAAAGCCTGAATGTAACATCAAATATGAGGATTACGGTAAATACGTTAGCTTTTGTAAATGGAAATCGGAATAAAGTGGGTATCATTGTTCGTCTGGAAACCGAATGGATCCCTTAATCAGATACACTCGTTCATTCATGTCGTCGACTCTAACCTAAATTATGTTTGATGTCTTTTATATGATTGGAGTAAATATCTTCAGTGAAAGAAAGATAAAACCATCTTATTACCACGTCCTTTATAATATTATTGCGATTTAGAGCTTCTCTCAAACCTACGTTCACAACAAACATATAAAATGAGGAAAAATCACCTGTTATTAATATTAGTTTATCGGTCGCCGTACCTTTTGTGCTTTCGTAACATTGCGCCCATAGATTACTGTCTCTAAATATAGGGCAAATCCAGCTACCGTAGCTATGCGAATGTATGTGGGTTAGCGGGGGCATCACAAATAACCGCGCTCTATCGTAAAATGTCCCTACGTTTCGACATTCGCTGCATTATAGTTTCTAGAGAAGTAGGAAGCTGATCCACGGGATGTTGCACAATTCCGAACTGGTTCAGACAAAACAGTCTAATCGAATGTTTCACATTTTTGGACGAAAACATGTGATAACAGAGCTAAGAGCTCAGATAGTCACTTGTTTACAAACATGATCCGAAATCTATTTGGACCCTAATGGCTTTGTTTTGATCCTGGAAGGCGAAGGCACCTATAACTAAAATCCCAATCTTTTGTTACTATCCGAAAAAGAAAAAAACTAGTCCTAATCAACAGATAAGAAGCAAGAGATAGATCATGTTTTGCATGTTGAACAATTAGTAGAACAGTGTTCGATAAGCTGATGTTTATCCCACTAATGTAGGACCAAGGACCAACTACTTAGTTACCTAATTACGCCTATTTGTGATATTGGAGAAATTAGATGAGTAGAAAAAATATAGATGCTATGTTCAGATGTAGGTATCAGATATAGAGAGAAAAAAGCAAAGATTAAAGATCAAGGGTGGATCAATATCCACAATCTGTTTAGCACAAATGTTGTTTGTTTACCGAAGCACTTGCGAGAAGCGTGATCCTCTTCAGAAACATTTCAATGTGTATTTTTGTTTATGCGTTAGGGAATGTGCGAGGTGACGCATGATGTTTCGCAAAACGGACGCGGCGGTCCTGCTACTGGAATTTACTTTACAGAACCAATTGTTCCAACCTAACAGCATTTGAATACACCAGTAACTTAATCTGTTGCTAAAATTAGCACAATGGTGGCTACTAAATTGGCGCGTGCCTTCGTTGCTAATTGGGGGATAGCTGACAGTTTCGGCAGTTCCAAGTAAACTCTAGTTTCCTCTGATAGATTATTAATTACATAGAACCGAAACTCAAACAAGAGATTAGATTAAAAGGAGTATACCTAACATCTTATCTAACATTCCAATGCTTCTGCAAAATAACTCATAAAAATGTTTGGCACTCGTTTAATTAATTAGTTATCTAGCTAGAGTCATCGGGTCATGATATCCGCTTGTGTTGTGTTTTTAGTAACGGGAAGAATCACTCAGCCTTATTACACATTAAATAATATTATTGCAGCGGTACATATTGGGTACATAATAAATATTGTGTACATAGAGAAAGCTTCACATTTTGTTATGAAATAGATTTAATATCTTTTATTTTTTTAATTTCCACTTATAAAAAGTCTTCCCTCATTTAAGAGTGAACTTGTTTACGCATTGAATACTTAGTAATTAAATAAACTTTTATGTTTACTTATAAGCGTTAATTGAATTGAATTAGATGTCTTGTAGATAAGCGAGTTCAAGTTAAAAACTACGTGTGGGATTTTACGTATAAAATAATATTCTAATTTTGAAAGTCTATTCACTTTTCAATACTGAAAACTTAGATAAAATTTAATATTTGTAAAAACAAAAAACCCCACTCCAATTGCCCAATCGACTTAATCGTAGTCGGGAGACTCCTGAAATAAGTGTTCCGCAGTCCCTAATTGCGGTTGTTTAGATTTTTTCTATTGTTTTTAACGGAATCGGGTTCTTCTTAGAAGTACCTACTTAATTACCTCTAATTATATCTTATTGCCATATATTGTCAATGTATGTTTTTATATCTTTGATATAAGCTTTGCTTATATAAATGCTGTAACTGTCATTCTGGCGCAGTCGGAAAAATCGAGCACAGCATAGAAATACATCGTAGAGCTCGCGGTGCGATGACCTGCAAGTGCTGCACGATTACCAGGTCACTGCATTTTTTATGCAAACGTGGACATTCACTTTATTAGCCCTCATTATTATATACTGAAAAATATACTACACATTATACATAACTACTTAAACAAAGGTCATAATTCCGAATAAAATTAGACTGTTTATCTTCAATGCTTAACACCAGGCAGAACAAACTGCCCTTGGTCATGCATTTAACACATAAAGATGATTCGTAATACAAACTGAGAATAATAACGATTCTTTATATGGTACTGATAATATGTTCACACAGGATATAATAAGTATTAACTGTACGTTAACTAGCGTTGTTTAGCATCTTGCACAAGGAAGAACTTGAACGGAACGGAACAAATGTTATAATTGATGGGCAGTCTATTGATTGCCAGATACGTTACGTTTTTCAAAGTTACAATAAAAAAACGGGAAGTATCCTAACGAAAGCAATTTGTTTTAATTTCAGGTAGTGCTATAAGAAAATCATCACAATGACGGTGGTAACCAACCCAGCACGTACGAACTCCGACGATGAGATCGAGTCGGGGCACGAGAGCGCGGCGGGCGAGTACGCGGCCAGCGCGCTCGACATCGAGGAGCACGCGCGCCTCTACGACGACGAGAAGCAGTCCGACATCGTGTTCGTGGCCGGCATCAACGGCGACACGTGGCGCTACCCCCGGCCACCGGCGCGTGCTCGCCGCCACCAGCCCCGTGTTCGCCGCGCTGCTCGCCTGCAAGACCGACGTCATCGTCGTCGACTACATCGACCGGCGCGGCTTCGAGCAGCTCCTCCGCTACCACTACTGCGAGCCCACCCAGCTCAACTCAGTCGGCACAGCGCGGTGTGCCCTCGACGCAGCTTACAAGTTCTTGTGTGCGCCTCTTGCGGAGCGCTGCGCTCGGCGTCTAGATGAAATGTTAGACGCAGGAGTCGCATTAGAGATTTTACGAGATTTAAGGTTCCTTTGCGCAAGATTACCTGGAGCTGCATCCGCACCACCCCTACCGGCACTTTCCGACGACGCAGCCGCTCGCTCACTCGCACAGTGCTCGCGCTGGTGCGACTCTCTAGCTCACAACGCACTGTTGGTGCTAGATGACGACGCAGATACCGCCCTGACTGATGAACGACTCGAAGAGCTAACTTATGAAGACTTATCGCTAATAGTAAAACGAGATACATTACGTGTGTCGAGTGAACTTGTGCTGGCCGAAGCTCTGTCACGGTGGGCCACAGCAGCCTGTAAGCGCACCAAGCGGGAGCTGACTTCAGCCAACAAGAGAGCGGCACTCGGAGAGCTCGCTTATTGTCCGCGTTACTTGCTGCTGTCTGGAGAGGAGCTAGATCGAGCTTTGGGCTTGGAGCTTCTGGAGCCGATGGAGCGCGCTTTAGTGACGGCGCGCGCTCGCAAGCTGTCGGCGCCGGTGCCGGTGGGCGCGGAGCAGGAGTCGCTGCTGCGGCGCTGGGCGCGGCCGCGGCCCGTGGAGCCGGCGGCGCTGCCGGTGCACCTGAGCCCGCGCTCCGAGCCGCCCGTGGACGAGCCGCAGCCCAGCAAGCTGTGCGCGCGCCGCCCCAAGCGCCCCAAGCAGCCGAGCTTCGCGCCAGAAGAAAAACGCAAAAAGAAAGGATGCTGTGCATGCTTCGGAGAAGGACTCTTACGAGCATTCATTTGTTTGTTCGACTGAGACAGGGAGCCTACTTACGTGTAAGGTGGTCGTGTGGCATTTTGACAACTGTGGACAAAGTTAACTTTAATATAAAATAAGACTTTCGACTGAGTGTTAAGTAATGAAGTGACAAAAACTAAAATACTTACTCATTTTATCTTTCCTGTCTATCTGACTTCTTTTTCATTGTAAATGTTGGATTAACTTTATCAAAACAAAGTATACTTTAAGTACATACTTATTCTATTTAATAAGATTCGATCAATTACTTAACCACTTACGAATAAATAAATTAAATTCAATTTGGATAGACTTGGAGAGGTTCAAAATGTATAGAATGCCATCTTTTGTATTTTTTTACGAATATAAAATTATAACTATTCGTAATAATGTCTAACTTCTTGAGACTATTTAGTGTTTTGTAGCATTCTGTTAGAACGTATGATTTACTATTATGATTCTAGTATAATTAGACTTATTTTATGCAGCTGAAAATTTGAGGTTTTGAGTAACTATTATGATTATGGAGACCATTTCAAGTCTGTGTTCATTTATACCTTATACTAGTTTGCTTATGTGGGAAGAGATCTTTGCTAGCAAATGGCTAGGACGAATAGTTCAATATAAACGCGAAGCCGCGTGTTCGTGTAGTAGAATGTGTATGTTGTGATATTTATATTATTTTTAATTAATCACGTTAATTTTACATGTTTAGGTATTATGATTACATATCAAATTGTTTAACAATTTGCATTTATCAACATTTGGTGATATGAATTGGTGCACAAATTGTCATTGTTTAGTTACGTTTCAATTAGTTGTTATTTACTATATTTTGTTGCATTTATTGACAATTGTGTGCAAGATATTTCAAGAGGTTATCTAAAGATAATACATGTATCGATGCAGTTCACTGCTGACAATAATTTTAAGTAAATTGTAGCCAAAACTTTCGAAGAATTTAACGCCAAAATTGTCTGAAGTTGTAGGAACCTATCTCAAATTAAATGTAGATGACAGATGTTCCACTATGAGTTTGTTCAACAAGTTAGTTTTTAGGTAACCTCTAAGAATCGAGTAGCTTTGCTTAGTTATATTTAGACGAATTGTTTAGTGTAATTCTTCCATAATTTAGTGAAATAGTCACCTAAATATTCACTAGTCGTATACAAAGTACATTAATTGTCAAAGATTTTTTGTGTATAAGATTTTTTTGAACAAACGTTCGCAGAACGTATTACTTTTGTAATGTACTTAGCTTCAATTGTAATCAATTGTACGTAAATTGTGCCATATCGGATGTGGCTATATAAACATAAAATAGAAATGATTTTGGTGTCTTCAATCATACTTGGATTATAGAGAGTCGCTCTCCATTCATTGAGTCTTAGCAAATTAAATAAAAAAGCTTTTTATGTAATTAAATTACTTATTCAATGTATGTCCGTGACGTTTTAAACGAATATTAATGTGAAATGAGATTATAATAGAGATTTTTTCGCAAATTATTGTATAAATTAATTTATTGTAATCATGAAATATGTGTTCGGCTCAGAGCTGTCAAACAAGGAAACCCATCCTGAGACAAATATATGATGTTAAAATATTAGCTACATTGTTTTTTATTTGATTCTGTTGAAGTGCGCACCCGGGCAGGCTTATCTCGATTAGTCCTGGTGCGTGTGGCGCACGTTAATCAGATAGAATATGATAATTATATTCCCCCAACAAACACTGAAATATTGACCTAATTGATTTCATCAAGTAGGTAGATACATGACATAGGTATACAGAAGGGTTCGAATCTACCGGAATTGGGTCGCTGACTAGAGGTATAAATTACCTTCATCTATTTTATAATTCCAACCTACTTACTACACCATTAAATACGTGAGCTTGATAGTGCTACCCAAATGTCGTACTTACACACTCGAAACCTTCATAAACTTATAAGGCAATTTAAGCGCCTTTTATACCTTTCATACTACAATAAACTCAATATTAAACAAATATGAAAACATTTCCGTATATGTAATAATTACCTACTTTATGTTTAGACAGCCGTTGATAACACTGCAATAATACAGATTACTGTACTCCAACAAATGCATTATAATTGTAAGTAACACGTCATTAACACTCGCGATTTAAATGTGAGTTACTATTGAGTCCTGTTCTTCTTTTTCCTCTGCAATGGACCGCGCCTGGACCCTCAGGTTCGTCATCTGTGACTGGAAACTCATCATTTCCGACCGAGAGTTGTAACCTTCTATCCTATCCACTTTACTCAAAATGTCCATGATCGAATTCCCTGCTGCGATCAAGTCCTGCCTCAATAGAGCCACCGTGTTCTGTAATTCCAGCATCGAATCTATCTTAGCATCCAACTTCGTAAACTTATCCAGAATCGTGTGTCTAGCTTTGTGTGTCTGGTTGACTTCTTTGTTGACTCTGGTAAGGATTGCCTTGCGTAGTTCCCTGAATTTCCTCTCGTAGGCGCTGTCTTCCCGGCTGTCTCGACTTCTGCGGTCCCCAGTATTCGTAGATAGCGTGCGGTACTTGTATCCAGAAGTACGCGACGTGTAACAGCTACTGTGGAATATGTCCGACATTTTACGAAAATTATTTTTATTGAAACAAATATTACTTTATCACTATGCCCCCTTTTTATTTAATTAACTGCTTGATTTATATACAAAATATGTACAAGGGTTTGAGATTGTCACTTCGATAGAAAGATCTACAGAATTTATCACAAATTTTGAAATGGTGGTTTCATAGCCAAATGATAGCCAAATATGAGAGCCATTTTGCGCTGACAACAAATTGACAATGGTTGACAATGAGTTTTCAGAGGTTTATTCAAAAGAGGTATTCATACTAACTGTAATAACAGATTTAATTAGAACTGTAGATAGCTACACAGGCGCCATCTGGCGTCTGTATGCTACATGCTTTGGGTGTGTTAATAACAGACTACGTAGTACGTAGTATACAATTCACAATCGTTTGAAAGCCTGTTAGTGACCGCTGAGTCATAACGTACTGCTTGGTTCGACGGTTGTCCACTAGAGGGCATGGAAAGGCTTAGTCGTTGGAATTGCTGGATTCAACAGGTGTCCATGTATGGGAAGTGTCCTCAGTGAATTAGACCACAGATCCTTTGATATCACTTCAGGTAAGTAGATAATATGTCAAAATTATAATTTAACAAATATAGAACTTAATTGCTAACATATTGTGGAACTAATTTCCTAAATTAGCATGAGGATCTGCAAATGGACCTCTATTTTATCTCACAATAAGATTTCGCTTCTGCCTTTAAGTATTATCGAATATACTCCAGAATCTGTAACAATAAGAAAATTAAATTTTTGTTAAACATTCATATTCACAGTTCAATAGAATTCCACTTGTTGAAAAAAGACGTTGAACAAGGTAATGTGGCATTTTGAATTGAACAAACAATGGAATGGTCTTTTCAAAGGGATCTATTCATAGGACACTTGAAAACGCCTCGTAAAAACTTGGTTAAAAACAATAATTCAGTTTAGTTTAGAGCTCACAATGGGGTGCAAAAACGCTGAAGGTAATTTTTTTCAAGGCATTGTGTGAGAGAACAACATGGGTCCAACAGGTTCGGGACTGTATTATTTCCAGATAAATTTATTTTTGATGAAGTGCAAAAGTCGGTGTTGGGCTTTTGACAGTATTTCGGTAAAATTTGTGATTTGGGCACAATGTGGACACAATCGTCCGTGAAGGGTTCTGCACACATGGGCCCAATATGTCCATTGTGCTTTGTGCGCTGCGACTAATGAATGTCTGGGAACATTCGCTTCTTACACTATTTTTTGTAACACATTTTATAGAGTTCACATGAAAGATGACTTTGCTAAAAGTTATTTCATTCTCTATCTTACGTTGTTATGTTATCGACCGTTTTTTTGTATAATAATTTACTTTATCGTAAACTTTGTCCTTTAACACAGACAAAGCTTCACGTGACATTTAAAGAGAAAGATAAACAAATCCTAAAAATGTTCATTATAATTGAACAAAGGAAAATGTACATGTATAAAAAGTTTTGTTATTACAATGTCTACTTTTTGAATTATAAACGGAATTGTAAATGATAGGCTGGGAGTAACTGTGTGAAGTTGGCGCGTCTTACACACTTACAATAAGTACCAATTTTAACAGTTGGATAGCAATTATCCTTGTCTATTTGTAGGGCACACCCACACGGCGTGTATTGTCGGCGACAGCGAATTTAACGGGCCGTCGGGTGCTGGCCACGTCAGGTACCTACCTGGCACAGACGGTAATAATAGCCGAATAGCGCCGCTCTCAAGCCACTCTACTTATTGTGAACATACAATAATAGCACTTACAACTAAGCGCCACCTCATACTAAATTCTCATTTTTTCATCCAAACGTAGTTTCGTAGTAAAATTGACAGGTCTCGGTGACGCCAGGGGACAGGTAGAGGTTTTTTTTTGAAGGGTCTTTCCCAAATTTAGATTTGGGAAGATACGGGTTCAGGTAAGTCAGCTACGATTGATTTACGTAAACGATACTTTATATTTATTTATGATATCAAGAGAGTTTCAATGGAATCATCATTCACAAGAAATATCAGATGTAAACAAAGGGCTTCTCACGACCTACAGTACTTTGAACAGTAGGCAGGGTTTGCAGATACTGAAAATTATGATACCGATACCCATGTACTAATTGTCACATAGGTAGAAACATGGGTAATATTAATTTTGTACTAAATTTTTGTAATGATCAGTCATACTAACGATTGTTTACCACGACATCGAGACTGGCCTCAAGGCGGTTTTCCTAGACATAACTATAGATATAACTAATACTAAACTTTTCCTACAACTTGAAAATAATTGTCGGTCGACCGACGACGGTCGTCATCGTCACAAATAAATTGTAATTAAGGAACTTGGAAAGGTTCACTATTGTCCTCGTTTATATCGCAAATCAATTGAAAGTGATGTCATCGTGTTATTGAAAAGCATGTAGATTAATAGAAATAATACGTACTAGAACATAACAGTCTAGATAGTTACAATGTACATTTCTCACGGATATGAAAACAGTCGTTTACCTAACTCTGAACGAGATATAATCTAACGCGAATGAATGAAAAATAAAACCCGTCTAGAAGGAATTAACTGGTACAGTTATTGCAAGTAACTGGCCAATAAAATTAACTTCTCATAGTTTAAATAAAAGTAGTTTTCCTGCATTATAAAATCAATTCCTTGGAATTGTTTAACTTAAGGTTTAACTTATTTTTTTAAGTAAAATAAATGTTATGTTTAAGAAATTCCTTGTTTGGGTATGAGAATAGCACGCAATTTAAAGACCTCTTAAGTTTCGGCCAGACACCATAATATTGTTTCCAACTATTAACATTCTTCACATAAGGCTATCTAGAATAGCTACTTAAACTGTAATAAAACACAAGGTCTATGCTGATTTTGTCCCATTTACCACAATTTAGGAAAAATTGTACGATTTTCACGACTGGTGGGCACTTTTAGAGACTAATTAGATTACCTTTATTGGGTATTTTTAAAGATTAAATACGCGATAAGCATAGTTTTGAATTTATTTAACACTTGCCGCGCTAAAAGCAGAAGTGCGTGAAATTTTTAGTTAAGTGTTAGACAAGATGTCAAGTATCGTTGACATTCTATCCGTAAAGCTGTTATGGCAATTCTGACATCGATCTAACACCTGCATTTTGCAATGTGTTGCCTTGGTCTCGGTGTCGAGTTTATTGCTCTGGTAGCAAGCCTAAATCCACATTACTGAGAAATGGTTCACGAAAATAAGAAAACCAATTGCAAGCCTGGCTTATCAAACATAACACTAGACAGGACCATCATCATCATCATCATCATCATCTCAGCCATAGGACGTCCACTGCTGAACATAGGCCTCCCCCTTTGATCTCCACAGATACCTGTTGGAGGCGACCTGCATCCAGCAGGACATAATCATAGACAATTCAGTAAAATTCAAGTTTATTATTTACAAAATTTTGTTGTTTTTGAAATCTAAGAAAGATGTCACCTAACACCCAATATAGAAGAATGTAAAAGGCACATTCTTGTGTCTCGTCTTGTCTAGAGTCTGGCTCTACTACACATTCCGAGATAGTAATTCGACACCACTTTGCCGCAGAAAAAAAATATAAATAATGTTGATGGTGCGCTCCGGGAGTTAACTTTTTGTGATCCGAGTTCGTGGGGTTACCAGACTTGTATATCAGAAAATCCCCAATAAACAATTCCGATTTTTTTAATTTGAATATTGCACAACGCAGATACATAATAGGCTAGTTTCCTAAAAAATAATAATTAGTCCGTCTTGTAGATTGTCCAAAATTAAGCGATACGTATTTTTTTCTTTTTTATATTGGATCAGAACTTGTTAAGATAGGTATAGCGTGTTAAAGTTGAGTGTGACGTCACAAGTTGCTACAATTTTCAGGACACTGTGACGTAAAAGGCCCCCACTCCTAATTTTTGAAGCGTATTATCTTTGTCATTTTATGTTTAATTAAAAAAAGAAAAAATACGTATCCAATATTTTTTGATTATCTAAAAAGCGGACTAAATATTATTTCATTATTTCGACCCTGGATACTACCCTATTATGAGTTAAATAATTTAGGCACATAATTTGTTCTTCACACCTGTTATTTATAAGATTATTAATAGAGTTTCAGATAATCATATTCAAGGTGAATATTTCGATGATCGGCATAAATAGACAACTTATGTTTTAATAACCATTTTGTCCTCGATATATTTAAGTATAAAGAAAATGAAGAAGAATTTTCATTTACATGTTTTTCTCTAATGGAAGTTTACTATTGTTTACTCAGTTCGGGAATAATGTTGAGCAGTTGCAACACCAAGTCTGTGTTGATGGGTTTTATTGGCGTCAGTGCTCGGGGGCCACGCACGTCCATAAACTGTTCTTTTTTATTTTTTATCGATACATTGTCCGACACTAGGCCTCCAGATTAAAACGAATCGATGTGACTAATCAAAACACTCCAAAATTAGAATGCATGTGTTGTTTTTTACGATGTCAGTTATTTTCTTAGTTTGCCGTAAGTTTTACAATAACTAACTTATGTATTTACCTTTTCATAAATAGTAAGTAGATAATCCTTCAAATGGTACTTCACAGTTTTCAATGTTTATTTAATGCTATACTTTGTAAATACTGAATTAAATTATTTTTTCCTTATGTCAGGATTTTCCGGCGGCTGATATCAACCCGTTTGTTTTTGTTTACTTGAAAATGTCTCCAGTAAGTGCTAAAAGGGTTTTCAGTCTATTAGGAGCGATGTAAGCATGTGTATGGCTCATGGGAAGTAAACAATAGCGTCGGATCGCCATAGCGGCGCCACCGCTATTACCTCACATCAATGGGAACATCTTCTTTCAGATAAATGAACATAAAATGTGCATAATTCAGAGTGTATATTTGTTTTTGTGTGAGCACTGCCAAGATCTTCCAAGAATTCATTGGGAGATAGTAGACGTGTGTAGCGTCCCGGCAGCCGCGCGGCCTGGCGGCGTGCCGCAGCCGCAGCGCAGTCGTGCCGCAGCCGTGCTGTCGCGGACAATGCGCGATGTTAATTCCTGCCGTAAAAGCTCTAATTGGTCGTTTTTCACCGTCGAGGAGGACGGCCGGCGGCCGAGGCCGAGCAAAAAGTGGAGCCGTCGCGGAATGCGCCCGGTTGAATAACCAGCCGTCTGTTGGACGACGTTACTAGCTATAAACAAAGAGCCTGTTGCGTAAAAATACGTTATCCCGAGCGTACCATATCGACGTGATTTATTTTTCGTGCCGTGGCCGACGGTCGCCGTCCGCTGCGCACAGTGCGCACTTTCAACTCCGAGTGGGGCTTATTTACGTTGGCGTTCGTTTATTTTTTTCTCAGATTATCGGAGCTGCGCCAAGAATGTCGAAATCATTCAGGCCAGTAAGTGGGCAGAGGAATTCGCCATTCATATTCCGGTGCTTTTAGAATAACAAATATTATTTCCGAACAGACGTTTCAGAGATGTGAATAATTGTCGCCAGGTAATGAGATCAACACTCGATACCGAATAAAAATAAGAGGACGGTGGTCATGTTGAGAAATAAAACTAGCAGGAGATATTATCCAACGGACCATTTAATCGTGTTTGATCTTGACGTGTAAAAATAAACAGCGATTCATGAACACCGGAAACGAAACATTCTTTCGCATCATTATACACACATATCTACTTATTGAGATCTACGAGACATCACACGAGACCACATCGGCTTACGTTTACATTACTTTACTGCGCAACCATTATTTAAATTGTTTTACTGAAGCCGGCTCTGGTTCATCGCTCGTAACTTGCCTGAAGAATCATAAAATAAAAACATTGTTTGTATTAAGTAAAGTTATCTGTTGTTAAAGCTAATTAATAATTATAAAATAAAATGTTTCAACTACAAGACTTGTTTTTAATGTAAACAGTTTTCGGTAGTTAGGATTATCTGTCTGTGCCTACCTACGCTTTTAGATATGTCGGGAGGATGTCTGGTTATGATAATTTTATGCTTTATCTTTAGACGGAAAGATAGCTAACATTAGTTAGATTTGAGAACACGCATGATGCTAAGTTATAGATAGACTGATAGATTGTAGCTATAATTCTACTAGCAGGAAAAACAATCACATCATAGGGTATCCTCATTCATGTCTCGGGTTTTCTCATCATCCTTATTTACCTAGGAAAACCGAATTGCCCAGCCAGAGCAATCAAAACAAAACGGTTTGATAAGCTACTATTTAGCTGAGGACATTCGGATGAGTCTGATTGCACGTCTCATTAACGATACGTCAATGATACATTATCTCGGTGAATTGGTAAGTACTTGCACAATATTAAGTAGGTGTGTCATAAATGTGTAAGTGGGTATTGTTCGTCGTTGTTTATAGTACAAATACCTGCGTGTATTGTGGCTGGAGCGGGCGCGGCGCGGGCGCACGCTCGCGGGTCATTATCCTTGCGCCTGCCCATAGCGGCTACAGTATAAAATTGTAGTATTTACGCTTGCCCTACACAATGGTGTGTTTACAACTTATTCGAGTAAATCATTGGAGCTTAACTTACTGGGAATTGATTACGCGCCGGCCTTGTTATTGTTGTTCACTCTGTACATAATACTCTATGTATCTAAATGTATGACGGTGCTTTGAACTGCTTTGGGTACACTCGTGTTTGTATGTCTACGTTTGTGCATACTTCCATGTGTGCTTTCAGCTTTATTTGGACATCTACGTAGAGTAGGTACATACATAGCTATTTCTTTATTTACATTCTCTGTTACGTAAAACATCTACAGTTGTAAATCTTTTATACATTTAAGGAAGAGGCACGTATTACACACTTATCGATATTGAAAATCAGATTTAAATGCTTCTTAGTTAGATAATCCATAAAACAACATTAGGAAGAATTCTTTCTCCATTACCACTCAATGTTATTAGGTGGCTATCTACTCACTGCGAAGAGCTTCTCTCACAGTTTCAATATAATAACACAAAGAGCCCGATCCAATCTCGGCGAATCATCCATCTCGTAATAAATAACCAAATACAGGAAGCTCGAAGTGCTTTAATCTCGATATTTCATCTTAGAAAATGGACATGCCAACAATTAAGTTGAAATTATTTTCTTAATAATGGAGGAGATAATTTTACCGCATAATAGTGAGTAAGAGAACATTGTTGAAATTAATTGGCATAGCCAAGGTTGCGGGGGTCGTTGTCCTTGTCGCGCGGTGTGCGCAAACGCAGCGCCCGCTAACCTCGCGCAGTGACGCGCTGCGCTCATGTCGATAGTCGATAGCTTACTATAAAGAGTTCTTACTACCAGCTTACACATCGCACTATTTACTTCTACGTAAAATGTTTGTACATATTTGGCCACAGTTGGAGGTGCCCATAACAGACAAGCCCGCCATAATGTTAGCTGAATAAATTGAGAGTGACCCTGGTCATGGTAGAATTTTGAACACATGTCTTTTTAAATTCTATTTTGCATTACATATTTATTCTATGGTGGAAGATATTGACATTTCAGTTTCAGACTTTCTTGGGTTCACAAAAGAATAAGGTATTCATATTTTCAGGAATAGGTTATTTTCTGAACGAACCGTATGCTTGAGGCAGTTTCCTCGAAAGAAGGTATTTTAGCAATTCCTTTCCGAACTAAGCATTCCTTAGATAAAATGTAACCTTGTTCAACAAGTTAGGCATTCTACGAATTCATATATCATATAACAGGCTTACATATAAAAAAACAAGATCCGAAATATCGACCTCACTTCAGAACTTTACGAGAGAATCCTTATCGTTAGAAATGTATTAAACGCAAACTTGTTTTCGTGCCTTGACTTACAAAAATATTTAGCGTTTGCGTTGGCGGCAATTAGGACCGAAATTAGCATTAGCAATTTTAATGGAAATATAAATCGATGATAGTGAACGGCATTGGCGCGCTCGACTACCGCGCTACGCGGCCCCTGCGCCCGCGCCGCTGTTCGCAATAATTGTCAGCAATCATTTGTTTATTGGCGCTTAAGCTTCATCATTTCGCACTACACTCATTAACGATGCTATTTTAAGAAGCCTTGTCTGTTAGCGTGCCCCACATCGGTTCTACGCTACTATTGATATAAATGTGACTTACTAAAATTAGGATGTTAGATAAACACTGACCTCTTTTACAGTTTTCTGGAGTAAATACGCAAATGCATGATAAAGTGAACTTATTTTTAATGCGGTGACACAATTCAAGTCTCAAGACTTCAATTTATTTATAAGTAGAGAACAGAGCAGCCAAAATCTGACTTTAAAATACTTACTCACAAAATGACCAGCGACAAGGAAACTGTTGTTTCGATATTCGTTAATTGTATTGAGCCAACTTTTGGCTGCAATAAAATTAATATAAAATACATAGATCAATACATAAATAAATATGAGATTACAACCTGCTACTGGAGATAGAATTAGATTGTTTAAGCAAAAAAAGCGAAACTGTGGCATTACGTAAATATTGGTGACGTAATAGATATCAATTCGGATGGCCAGTTGGTCGATGTAGCAGAAACACCTACTTTTGTTTGCCTAGGCTATTAGGTTTACTAAGAATTTGTTTGTTGCCGGCTGACCGTTCGCCGACCCGGAAGTAGCAGACCAAAGAATAAAAAATAAATACTTGCGTAGATTCCACTTCGGTTGATCATAGTATTGTTATTTGATAGTGTTACGTTGGGTTGGAGTTTAGTAAATACTTTTACTCTTTTGGCTAACATATTATATGCTTGCAACGACTAAAATTGTCACGGTTTTGTGTTGGGTTTGAGTAGTAATTGCGTCGTAAATCCTTTAATTTCTTTGTCCTCGTATATTAAAATTCACGTCCTCCTAACTGTTTGGTGTCCAAAATCCAGTGGTATCATTAATCTGTCTCTCTATTTCAAATTCAACCGTTTAGTCTCAATTTGGTATGAGCGCAGAGCACGAAATTGGCCACAGTGTTGCGTGTTTGGTGCACGTGATTCTCTCAATTCGTGTGGGCAGGCTGAACAAGGACTACACTTGTGTGTTGTGATGTGACCCATTAAACGAACAAACACACTCAACCTGTTCGTGTCGATATTCGCAGCATTCGCCGCCGACCAGATATCGGCTTAACACACGCAAACGACCAACGATGCCCTCCATAACCCCTTTTATCTTGCCATATAGGGACCCGCCCGAAGCTTTTCTAAGAACCAACTAAATTCACTTTTATTTTTTAGTGACTATCTTTAATACATTCGTTATTTTTGCCGGTAACGTATTTTTTCGAGTTTTAATTGGGAAGCAACATGAAAAACTGGTAGATAAGTTTAAAGTGAAGTGATTAATCGTGTTTTTAATGTTACAAGTTGTGTATGGCTAAAGTGACTTTAAATTTAGCTTTTATCGAGGAGATTGTTCACGGAAAGTTGAAAGAATTTTAGCGATATCCTTTTATGGAGATTCTCACGCGGATTGCGCGGGCGGAGATCGCGTGAGCGCGCCTGTGAGGCTTCCCGAACAGCTCATGGGAATGTGCACCGTTCAGTGATAGATAATTACGCCGATACCTGCCACTATTACTCAATAAACTGATCATAGTACAAAGCCACTGCTATCTACTATAGTGGTCGTTAATACTAAATGCTAAGTAGTTAATGCTAAAGCTGTACCAACTAGCAAATCACACGAGAGATCACAACGTAGGTAGATATGCTACTTTATGGTCTTGTAGCCACGCACCGAAATAGAATTTATAGTATACATAAATGTACAGATAATAGCACTAAGCTGCTCGGTATTCGCTACATTGCTCGGCTAAAACCATAAATAGAAGTTGTTTTGTCATCACATAATAAAACAAGCTAAGGATTGCAGACGACAAAAAAAAAGAATGACACAAACGCCGCCGGCGTGCTCGGTGCTGCTTTTATTACTTCACGAGCGAGGCGTTTTCTTTTTAAATTTCAATGAAAAATCATACGCACACGCACTGGCTTTAAAAAACTTGCATTCCACCTTACCATTAAAGATGTGTGTTCCCAGAAAATGAGCGCCGGGAATGCAGCTGTGCAAACTACTTCATTAGGGGACCGCGGGCATGGATATAAACCATACACTATCATTATTTTTAATATTTAAACTCACTAGGTATTAAACACTCGGTTGGTAATTTTGAATAATTGATATGTGTATTGCAACATGTTTGGAAATTTTTGGGTGCCTTCCCTGCAGTTTTTTTTTTCCGAAAATGAACATATGAAGAAGAGAGACACTAAGCAGGCTCTACGAATGAAATCAAAATTTCTTTCATAGTAATAAGATGACACACATTTTATTGTACATTTCTTAAATAATGCGAAAAATGCTCTATCCATGTGGCAGAAGTGTTTGAGAAGAGTCGCGTTGCAAGGCTCTGATACGGACTGAGTTATTATTCGGGGAAAAAAAAAAAAACAAAAAATGACAATCCTTAGACATGGTATGTTATATCTATGAAAAGAAAATGCATAAATGAAAGAAGTGTGTTGTAATAAAGATGAATCTGCAGTACGGACCCTGATTGATTCCCCAGATCTTGAAAGCTTAGTGTAGAAAATAGTTCACTTCTTTCTTATTTTAGTTTAAGGCTTTCTAATTCTTCTTTACTCTGCTGATAATTGATTCTACATCTTTGCATCTATTTCATCATCCTTTCGTGCCGTATGCGTCACATTTTGGTCGACATTGGGGAGTGTCTGTGCTTCAGACTACAAGCCACAAGAATGTGCCTCGTGACCAGTCAGTCCATCAGACTTCCCACGAGTCGGGACCTCAACAGTTCAATTGTTTTTATATTAGCCACAGTATCGGCGCATCTCACGTTACAACCAATCCGAGATTAGGTTAGGTTCAGAGGTCGGAATATCCAGGAACGAGTCGAAACTTGTCTGTTACGATCTAACCAGTAGAGCAGGGTACACACAACGTGCTATTCAAGAATTTTTTTTTGCATAATTTTAATGTGCTGAACTCGCGCGTGCGGTTTTTATTTGTTTTTCTGCAAAAGCTCTCTATTAAAATAATGTGCACGCATCGTCGCTGGTTGGTAACTTTGTAAGATTGGATTTGAATCACTCATTCATTATCATTGCTAGTATGTCTTTACCCCTCCGACTGCCTATTATGTAAGGCCACACAACGATACTTATGTAATGATATTGAATCAATTACGACGAGTATGGTGGATAGTACCGCGAAAAGCAAAAAGTAATGGCCGCGAATAATTCATGGTGTGTGCGCTCAGCTTTACATTGAATGCTTTCAAATCGCACAAACAATCGAGTGTACGCATCGAATACCTTTTTCAAATATTTCTTTTTCTCATTTCGCCGTTTCCTTTTCTGGCTTAGTGCCACATGTTTTATTGATGGCCAGTTCATTGATATGGCTGGCTCGTTCAGGCGGTGGGTGAGTGGCCACTTATATGAGCCATAAAAGGCCTAGCCTTGGCCATATGGGGAAGCCGTCACACAGCGAATGCATTCATGCGCGCGCGCATATCAGATCGACGGGTTACAAAACAAAGTGACGGGCGAATTTGTTATACGAGATTATACCTACGTGCTCACTTGTGGCATTGTTTGCGAACATTTTCGAGACAGACGGAAAATTCTTTGAAAACCTGCGCCCTTCTAAGGAAAGCTATGAGGTGGAAAAAAGGTTACTTTTGTAGCATCTTACTTTGATGATATTTCTTGGCATGAGCCTGAATTTTCAGCTACTGTCATTGTATTCACAACTTTACGGCTCATCGAGTTGTCAATCTGTGTACCTTTTTAGGGCTAGATATTAAAATATTTATCGTTTGAAGAATTATCCACTTTGTCAGGGGTGTAACTGTGATCACAAAAAATGAGAAAATGCTTTATTCCTGTCACTGCTCAAGCTCATACATCATTTATCTTCATAAAATACCTAAGTGCGATGATCACCAGTCTATTTCCCCGTAGACAAAGTATGAAGATTGTGATATTAATGATATCAAACATTACTGTAATCAGACAGGTACTTACCTACGTTGATTACATTTAGTAAAACATAGGTCAGCCTAATGGCTTAGTCTCTGCGAACCTTTAGTACTTTCCTAGCTCAGATATTAGTCTGTTTTGGTCAAAAAGCTCGCTATGTGGAACAGCTAAATATGGAGTCCGTGATCAATAGTGCTACAATGCGGTCTCGCTCAGTCCGAGCCTAGTTTCGGCCTATCCCAAAACTAGCGTTCAAACCATCCATTCTATTATTATAGGCAAATGTGAAAGTTAGTCATAGCTTTCACGTCTTAACCAAATGGATATTGATATTTTCGTGTACCTTTATGGTATTATGAAATGGACAGGGTTGAAACCTGACCCGCAAATTGGAATTCGTATCAATTCTAGTTACATTAGAGCAGTGCTATTACTTATTTTGTTTGGAAGTTTGTTTTGGGGTGATTTTTGTTTGTTATTTAGAGGCTGCTGAAAGCAGAGGATAGTTAAAATCATGGGTAGATTTTATAGGCCAAAGTTGTCAGGCGTTGAAAGCGATGGCGTCAGAACGCGGAGTTAGATAGTTGGTTCATAATTTCCCATTGCTACATTTTGTTGCTAGTGTAAATAGGTATTCTGGAAAAGTTCAAAAGAATAAATAAGGACATTTACATAGAAATAGGGTACATGATTAAAGTCTATCTGACGTAAGAAATTACTGGGATAAAACTTCATACAACTGGTCAACAACTAGCAAATAGTGATTTTGTGCCAGTGTAACATATAATTTACCTGAATTTGTTAAAAATAAGTATTTAGAACAACTGCAGAAGCAGCTAACTGGAGCAATGGAGATTTTGCATTTCTATTTACACCTGTTTCAATAGTTCTAAATAGTCTAATTTCGCGTATCAACATTTCTTTCGACGGGTCGTTTAAGAAACCCAGTTTACGAATTTATGTGTAAGTATAAGCTGGTATGTAGGTACCTACTGGTGTTTATGTATCGCGAACGTTTCCCAAATGGTGCTTAACAATTTACATAACATGTAAATGTGTTGTGTGTGAGCAAACATCGGGTGAGATCGCTGGCTGACCTGTACTCCGGTAGTGTTGGTGTACACTAGACGAAATAGTATATGCGATGCACGTGCCGCTCAGCTGATAGAGCGAGAGGAACCTGGGGAGTACACCCTCCACCCTCCCCCGCCCGCCTCCACTCGCCCGCCTCGAGGGATGGGACGATATCGATGTTAAATAGAAAATTCGAGGCTGCTTTCTGATTTGAATCTGAGAGGTAACTTTCCTACAACAAAAAAAAAGTTACCAATTAAGTCAAATCTGTAAGTTGTGGGTTGTAAATATTTTTTAAAAAATGTTACGGTTCTTCTCGTTATACTTACACGCACGATAGGTAGCATTGTTTGGAAAAAGTGTTAAAATATTTAACATTAGTAGGTTCACTTCTTATTTACTGAAATTAGACACGAATCTTGTATCGTTGACCTTTTACATCTTACGCATTTCATTGACGTCAATTTGGATTAGGTTAAAATTTAGGCCTGAGAAAACTAAATTTTGGTTCACTGAAAAAGTTGATCTACTTACATGATTTGTTGTGAATCAATGTAGGTCATTGTAGGTTATCAATATTTGGTCTCAAATCCAAGTCCATGGATTAAAAGTTTTTTTTTTGGTGCCGAAATCATGACAACAAAAGCAGGACAACAGCAAATAATAGCTTCGCTCTAGCTTAGACAGCTCGTTGAAAAATACAATACCATACTTTTATAGCACACAAGAAAATGGGGCACATAATTTTTGCTTCATGTTATGTACTCCATTCAATAGATTATATTATTCATATCATTTAGATTACAGGTGTCAATGACATTTGTGAGCTTAAAAAATATTTAGAATGTTAAACTTTTTATAAGAAACAATGTCGGTTAAAAGTACGTAGTGGAGATACAAAACAACAAACATGTATTACCAATTTAATGTAATTATTGCGTAAGCCACAATAATACCAATACATATAATGTAGCTAGGTACTAACTGTTATTTAATGTGACATTTTAAATTTCAATGTGACAACTAGGTGTCGTTAAATATTCAAGGCAAAATATGAATGTTATTGGAGTAGGCTGTTGTCTAGTGGACATCGATAGTAAGATCTCGTAGGGCCGGGCACCGCCCTACCGACGCACGTGTCTCGCGGCCAAGGCTGCGTCGTGAAAGCTCTGTGTACATACCGCCCACGCTCCGCACGCACACACGCGCGCCGCGATGCCTCCACACTCACAAAGACACGCGCCTGTGCGCACACTGTTGCCAGGCTTCGTAGCTCTGTCATACTGATTGTGTAGTGACGCCGTGATCACACACACCACGTGCCTGTGTAAGTAAAATATGGATTGTTTACATGTGTGTTTGTTCTTCGAGCTTCGTAACTTGTTTGGACAAATTCTTAGAATCACACTAATGCCAGTGCGGTTTATCTGGCTTGAATTCGTTGATCGTTCTTCCTTGTCACACTGAGTGGACAACGTGAAACACATTAGTGGTGTGATAAGCATTCCTCATCTACATACCATAATACGTGCTCAGTAAGTTAGTTGCCAGGTACAGGTAGACAATATGTAAGCGATTCGCACAGAACTGAATAACAAAACATGGACAGCAAATATGTATGAAATTCCGAAAGTTTTTTAATTATGTGAGGGTACAATACACATGTTGAATAACTGTTTCAGTAGCTGCTGATATAAAAAAGTTTCAGTCGTGAAACTGAAACATAAAACAAAGAGTTTGAAATAAAAATACTTATTCTCGCAGTCGGCTTTTGTTTATTACATAAAGCTTTTTAATTAATGTGTAGGAAACAGGCGAGTTTGCTTCGCCTATACATTGCAACCAACATGTTTTGACTTGTTCGCATAATACAGTGATCTCATATTTCCATGTCTCTGCCTACTTCCAGCCCAGCCAATAACTATGACGATAAGAGCTGCCTATATTAACTGCTGTTAGTCATTCCGCCTTGGCAACATAAATAAATATTTTATTTTAGTTTTCCGTTTAATGTGTTAGAAAATATTGCTGTTAATTAATATAATGTTATCTTGACTAACTACTCATTAACAGTGAAGGTTCATAGCTAACTTGTTAATGAGAACGGAAAAAAGGTCACACCTTTTATAGGTTCCTCAAGCACAATCCAAATGTGTAAATTACATTTTCTTGTAGCACTTAAGTCTATACAAAACTAAAAATTTCAATCTCAGTAAAAGTACAATCTCTATCAAAAATAAGATTAAAAGCCTCGAGGCTCTTAAAAGCATTTCACTCGGGACTATCATTAGGAAATGCAGTCTCTTGTCAGTTTGGTCGCGGGACCAGCGTAACTTGGTCCTTGGTAGTAGTTACGAGCTTCCCTTCGCGGAGTACCGACGACAGGGTGGTGAAGTGTAAGGTCTGGGGGCTCTTGTTGAGTGGTTGAGGGGCGGGGTGAGCGCGCGGGGGTGCGGGGGTGCCCTTGCGCCTGCATCTGGGTTACCGGGGCGCCGTTGCATCCAGCCCCTGCCGACTAGATATCGCGACCTGACCTATATTTCGACAAGGTATGCAAATAGACCCTGTTTACTGCGTTTACTCATTCGAACGTAATGTTTATCATCCCCTGATACTTTGTGGAGTAGTCGATGATGCGTTAAGGTTAATGTTTCTACAAAATCTGCTGAACTTAGTAAATAATGGTGTAGTTCTGTATTTTGACAGCTTACAGATTTATGTTCGTGGAAGCTGTGTTGATCTTATTGGATTAAGACACATAAGCTGTAAAGCTTTAATTTTTTATAAGAATTGATTTAGAGCTACTGGGTGCCTAAATGTAAGTAAACAATGTGTTATTCATTTCTAATCCAATAAACATAAGTAATAGGTCCTAAACACAGCAATACTTGTCACAAGTCTCATTCAAGATGATAAACAAAAGAATATTATTTTCCCAATCGTCCTAATGACCCAATTCCAGGGTATGAATGATACCCCGGCGGGAACTAGGAGAGGGAGGCACTCGGGGGGAGCCGCGTGCCTGGGAGACGCCTTGCCGGAATGTGCCCCTGAAACCGCATGCTTTATTATTTCAACGACGTATATTTAGCACGAAACTACTCCTTGCTCCCCAAATTCCAGACAGTTATTTGGTTTCCAAGCAATCACTTATTCACAAAGGATTTGGCAAGTCTGGCTCTCAAGGCGTAATTGGGGTAACATTGCGGTTTCGCAGCCTACGCTGGAATCGGTTAGATATACGCGGTAATCATTTGTTTGAACAGGAGTATTATTAGAGGCGTGCGGGTGTGTGGCGAGCTAACGATCCATTAGCCGTGATGAACGGTCTCAGGACTGTCATGACACCGCTGACATTACACCGGATCGCTGGTGACACCCGCCTCCAATATATTTTATTGTGTCACTTGTTTACAGACTGTTCAGTTTTGTCCTTTGACACTATTATCCACTTCAGGAGTCTTTTGCGAGAAAAATCCTGAAAAAATATTGGACCAGATTCAGTCTGAAACGGCCAACTTATGATAAAATATGAGATTTTGTTCTACAGCTATAGGTACAACAGAGACCAGACATATAATTTTGTACAATTTATCTTGAGATTTTCGAGTTTTTAGATAATCCTTTCTTTGTGGGTTTTTATAAAAGATTATTTTGTAATCATTACGTGTGTAAGCGTAGCAACGGATAACCACTAAGAGCTAAGGATGAATAATGCTAAGGGTTATGCCTAATCAGGCTTTTGTGCTAACTCTGGGTACCGCCTACTACAAAATTCAGTTCCTAACTAGGTGGTTTAGTTATAATCTTCCATCGTTATTAATAATTTATTGCTTGTTTCAGCTCTTAGCGAAATTATCTTTAGAAAATATTTAATGTAGTCTGGGGCTTAAAACATAATTATTTAAACGTTAACGCTTAGGTAGTTTGTATGTACGCTACCAATATTTGAATATGCTATCAAATAATGTCCTTGGATAAGACTGAAGCTTATTAGGATCCGACAAAAGTTTTCCAAGAAGCTCTGTACCTAACTAAATACTCTCTGATTATAAGAATCATCCTGGCTCTAAATTTGAACAATCATCATATTTGGGATATTGTCAGGGGAAATTCCCGGTCCCAAGACCACTTTCATTCATCCTGCAAATATTTTTCTCCAAACTCACACAAAACATGAACATGTTGTTAACAGAACATACCGAAGCAATCGTAATTAATGCACCGCGTTAATTTACTGTTCAATCTTAGCAATAAATTGTGCATAGACCGGCGCACTGTCGGTAAAGTTCAACAATTCAATTAATTCCTTTTCAACTGTGCACTTGCGACACATTTATCAACGTCAGAGGATTATCAGAGATGCAACTCATACGCTGAAGGAATTTTAATCACTCGAATTAGCGAGCTTCATATAAATTGCTGGGTGCAGCAAGGAAATTACAATCTCGGAAATAATACATGTTATAGAAAAGATAATAGACTGCATTAAGGGTAGGTGGTTTCCTAACATTCCTACTTTGACATTAATAAAGGTGTCATCACTAACGTAACCTGTTCAAAATCATAACTTCCTTTTACACCATGCAATTGGTAGCTTTGACGATTTCGCTTTATCAATTGCTTGGACTGTAGAAGAAGAACCAGTAGTGTTTTGAAAAAAGGTTGCCAGAATTACTGCAAGTGAAGCGAACATTCTGACCGTACCCTCGGAATGCAAAATGTCGTTTTAAGTTTTTGCTACTATTTTGACATCAAGAGCTACTATAAATCTGTGTAATAAATAACGAGCACACAGTAAAAGCTTTCATTTGAAACTCTTAAGGTTACATTTAATAGCAGGGCCGTACGGATCGCTTGGTGCAATCAAACGTTTGGCATCGCCGGTGGCTGACTGGCAGCGCAGCCACCGACATTAGTGCGTGTCACTGAGACGCGATAATAGCACGATTAATCGACGCCGGGGTCCAACCACAAGCGAACAAACTACAGAAGGATTTCTCTACTACGCCACATGACAAGAAGTGACTCAGATTGCAATATGTTTGACAGGTTCTAAGAAATCATGAGTCAATGTGGTTTTTTTGCCAGTTAGGTTAACACAAGACAGTTGATCTATTTCTAGTTTACAATTTTAGGTGTGTAAAGTAATATGCCCGAGTATTACAAAACGTATGAGTGAAAATGTAAATAATGTACTACGACGCTGCTACAGCTGCTGCAGAATTAAGTAAAGCAAGCTTGAATCTTCTGATGTCCTGTTCTTTGGAATACAAATCTGCCCCATTTGAAGGAGAAAATAATTCATGTCAGTTTCTTTCTTTCTTTCCTTATAAACATGGAACACAAAAATACATCAAAAAGTAGATCTTCTGCAAGTGCCGGGGTGGTATCGCGATATGCGCACGCGCTACTGCCACTACCGTGACATTTGCGCGGATCATTCGCACGCAGAACAATGGGCATCGTGAAGTCAACATATATACCGACACACTCATACAAATAAACTCATAATGTAACCGTTTACACCCTGAGTCATACGATGCGGTCAAAAATAACGCAAAAATATGCAACCCAACATCTACATTTTCAATTCCCTTAAGTACGTATACCATTGAATATAATCATAAATAAAAGATCAAGCAAGTATTTATTTATTCAATGTTATGTTTTAGCTGTTTTCAAATTGTTAGATATAAACCGCTGAAGCCCTCAGGTTGCTAATACCGTTAATGTTGGGCTGTTCACTCAAACAGATGAGCATCGTTTGATAAACGACTCTTACAAATTCACGGAAATATTTCAGAGCTAGCTTTGGGAACTTGCTTCCTATTGTATTATTATGTTCACCAGTCTTTTACAGTTACACAAACAATGGATTCTGTAACTCTTTCAAAATATCCTTTCTTTAAGCTTAATGAAATCAAATCGCGAGTACAATGCGACAATCTAAAGTTAGCGTGTATTCACATCGTCCGGCGCTGGCTGGCGCGAGTGCTCTTTCGTTTGAACGTAGGTACACTGGCTGTAATTAAAATAACTGGTAATGAGTGGCGCATTCTTAGTCGTGGACACGACACAGATGTATTGCTAGTACGCGTACATTCCCAGCCACCTTCGGTGTCACGAATCACCGTTGCTAACACGATGCAGGATATACGATGGGTGGTCTCACACTCTGCTAGATATTACACTGGATTTATATAAGGAAGTGCACGTAAACAAGGCGAGCTCGTTCCTAATGAGCTAGCACGTCGCTTTGAACTCGAACCTATTTCAGTCAAAGAACAATGTTGCTTTGTCGTTCTGGGAAAAATAAATCTTCACACGCTTGGCGCGTCGCCGTGTTTACTATGAAAACTTGCGGCTCGTGTTTCTTTCGTTACAACACGTATAGGTTTTGCAGTATTGCTATTGTTACATATTTCAGTTGACATTATAGATCGTCTTTACGTTCTCGTTTTACAGTTATAGCAACATGCAGTAAATGTTAGCGCTATTACACTACGAGTGCTAACCGGCGTCTGCACTGTGTCGGCCTCTAGGTTAGTATATTTTTTGGCACATTGCAATGTAAACGCTGAAGAAGAAGCCAATAAAAGTTTACGCTCGACCCGATTGTAAGGCCTTGATAGAAAATCAAACGCCAATATTGTACAGTCTAACAAATTGTGAAACTGAAATGTTTATCTAACCGCTTCGCTCAACGCGTCGTTAAAAATATATCGCGGCACGCACCAGACTGTAGTGCAAATGTAATGATAGCAATTTATATGGCAAACAAATAGAAACTAGACGGCGATGCGTAGGTTTGCTCGGAAATAGACTAGCGGCCGGCCAGACTGACTGAACGCCCTCGCCAGAGAAATAAGAAGAGCGCGCCGGCCGCCGAGGCTGCCACCGCGACCCGCCTACCGCCTCATTAATTATGTCATAACGTGTAATGCTTACATGAATATCTGAACTGCCTCCATTACTCGCCACCGAATACCAACACTCATTTCAGGCTCACGAAACACCAGTTATGTTTCAAGACTTTGTAACCATCATCAGCAAGCATGTTGCCGCAGTGCAATTTTCTTAAAAAGCTGTGCTTCACGTGATACTTACAAAGAAGAATTGGGTTCTGTTAACAACTTCAGTAACTATTTCTATCCTCATTTTCAGTTACGATATTACTCCTCGGGTAGATACCTAAATAAAATGTTTCGTGTTCGGCAATATGTAGTAATGTTTACGGCTAGACTAATGAGGACAGTTATCTCAGTTTAATTTAAACAAGCTTAGGTAAGTAATTAAGTAACTAATTGGAAATTAAGTAGGTGCCTAAATATGTCTTGTGTTTTTTGTGTGACCGTTCTTAGATTCGCAGGTATGTAGAGCCCTAGGGTTTACCTACATAACTCTTGCCGAATTCGATTCTAATCCATATGTTATTTGGATAAGTAAGTATGTACCTGACATGTAGGTAAATACCTATGTAAAGTTAATCTAATCAGCTCATCATGGCAAGTCATATTATTTGAGAAAGTAATGTGGGATTATACATGAGTTTCATTATACTGTTTTCCTTTACAAAACGCGTAGAATTTCAAGCAGTGCTTGGGTAGGTCTGAAATACAATGGAGACAGGTAGTGGGCTAGCCACGATGGCTGACAACGGCAGTCATTATTCTCTTCAGAATTTTACAACTTAATTATCTACACTCTCTTTGCATACAAGTTGTTTCTGCAAATGGCTTGGCGGCATGCGCGGGCACACACCTTGAATTCCTTTCCATAAAATAAAAGAGGCGTGACATTCAGATTATTTCAGGTATTTTTTCCTTTGCCTATGTCCACGTTTAAGTAGAAGTATACATGAAACGATTATCGCAGTGGTTATATTCTTACGTACGGAATGTGAACTTTATAGCTTATAATGATGCATATTTAAATCGTTTTGTTCATAAGCGATGCTTTATTTTTTGTTATTGTTTTTTTGTAGACATTAATGATTCTTTTTTTTGTAATAAATTTGTTAGGGCGTAGTTAGTTCAAGCACGTTTTTTTGGAAATGTTCATTTCAAATGACAACGAAAGATTATCCTGGACTTATAAAAATTATGTCTTTTTCTCCTACTGATGCCTGCACATCGCACTTACGTTTTGGAATGGTAAAATTGAGTACGTAAGTAGTTGGCTTCCATCAGGCAGAGAATGGCAGGTAATGGTGCATATTATGCATTCGGTGTTCATATTTGCATGCTGTCGGGTGTCGGGATCGGCGCGCATATAATTCGGCATAACGTCTGGCGAGCACCGCACAGGAATAGTCTAAATGGCAGACTATTATAAACCCTCGTATATTTTCCTCTACGTTGTAAATTAATCTTTAAGACTAACGAACTATAGAAACCTGAGAGTTATTATACTGTTCCGTGTCTGGGATTATGTTGGGAAATCACGTACCTAATCTCATATTCATAGGGTTCCAATTGTGAGGTCTATAAGAAACTTGGAAGTTCTTAATTGTTCAGGAACCTTGGTATTTATATTGTTAAACTCGGATTTCTGTGATCCTAAGAAACCCACATAAAAGTCGACTTGCGAATGATTGAGTGAAAATAACACAGTTTCGTATTTATTATGTGTTTCATGTATTTTGCAGTATTTACGTCGCAGAAGTTCTGAGTCCTTCATTGTTATACTTAACGTCAAGATATTTTGCGGGGGAAATTCATGCTTCTCTGCATCGCCCGAGCGGTTTCCAAAAATGTTTATACAATGCTTTTAAAGCACAAACCGCAAGCTTTGTCGACAAGTTGACTGGTGCCTACATAGAGGTGTAGACACGTAGCTATGGGCACTGCACTTAATGCCAGCCTCGTCAGTGATCGTGCCAAGATTCTTAGGTGGAAAAGAAACTGATTTTGCATAGGCACTTAATTACAATTTTGAATGTGATTTAAATTACAATCCAAGTATTTGTAAAAGACAACAAAACAAGTACCTAGGTAGGTATAGTGTGCACACGCAATCAGAAGATATAAGAGGTCATTTGTGCAGAAAAAAAACAAATATTAATTGAAGGCTTCATAATTATTTTATGTCTAAAACGGTCAATGTTTTTCTTGATAAATAAAGATTAACAAAGTCAATAGGTATATGATTAGGAATTTCTGCAGAAGGACCAAGAGCAGTGATTATTTTCAGTGTGTGTTTTAGTTCAAAGAATTATGTCGGCCCCGTTTTGATCAGGACAGTCTACGAGCAGTTTTCTACGAATTAAAATGGGTGAATATTAATTCAATAATTCATGTGTTGACAATCTTGGTTTGAATCTGTGTAAATTATTATTTCTAGTGATATGTGAATTGACATCAGAATAGTTGCTTGAATTGCAGAAATTAAACAAATATTCAAAATCTATCACATACCTACCTATTCGTGAAACTATATTGGTAGGTACGAATACCTATTTGAAGGTTGCTTCACTTTACGTTCTATAAAAATGAGAGGATCATGTTTTGCTCTCCTAGTTGAAGACTAATATCCCGTAAGTCCTATTCTTCACGATATACTGGAGTCTCGTAATTGGCAGTCAGGTATCAGCGTGGGCTGGCAGACGTCTGCCGTAGACACGAACTTAACGAGTCAACAAACTACTCTCAAATAATGAAAAAGCAATGCAATCTTATTTTCCCACCACCGCAATACTTTTCAACGGTAAATTCTTTTTAAAAGAATACGCTGACTTTGAATTCGTATTTTGAATTTTAGAGATGGACTAATTGCTGTCATCTGATATTTTTGTCTATCCTTTCTTTTATTTATTCTTTACTAGCTGTTACTCGCGGTTCTACCCGCGTCCCGAGGGAGCTACATCTCGACCCTGCCTAAGTATTTCTTCATCAGATTGCAGACTATAATCAGTCTATCCATTTAAATCAGTCGAATAGTTATGGCGTGAAAGCCAGACAGAGTTAGGTACTATTCGTGTTTATAATATTAAGTAGGTAAGGATTATAATTTACCAAAGTAGTTTAAGAAATCGGAAGTAGTATAAGAACTACCTAAAGGTATATGCGGAATAGATATAGCAAAAAAAGAAAAACTGGGATACAAAGTTTTAAACATATTGCGAGACGGGAAGACGATATGATTTCGCACAGTTAAGCTTCGTCCCCAGAAGGAATGCAGTCAGCTGTAATAAACTAGGTATAGAGAATATCGATGTCTTGCCGTAGGTGTAACCTATCAGATTAACGTGGAATTCACGACGAATATCCATTGAAAATTAATTACGATGTAGCCACACCCACCTGGTTCAAAAGTAACGTTACTGTTCGATTATCATTAAAAAGATAAAAATTACACTGTACATTTCGTTCTGATCGATGATTTTGATAAGTAAAGCAATATAGTAGATCACACATATGTCGCTATGCGCGGGCGCACCTGCCTGCGTCACGCACGGCGCGACGCTGGGACCGGCTACCAACAATGTCCTCACAATGTACAACGTACTTACGTTAGTTTATTATTCACCTTACATTATCAGATTTAAACGTATAGTATAGGTAGGCATAACCTAGATATAATGAAACATTTTTCAAGCATTTAGTTTTTTATGTTCCTCGAAAGCAAGCAGGCTTAAGTATGAATTAATGGAAAACCTGCCTTTTCTATTGAGAACAAGTTTATCACGGTCTTAGATATTTATTTATTTTCAGAAAAAAACTCAAGGTATTTTTTCAAAATCTGTAAAGGTATGTGAGGTATTCACATATAGGTGACATGCGTTGAAAGATGAACCCAATATTTTCAATACAATACAAGTAAAGTCAAACAAGCAGTTGTAATATTCAGATTTTTGAGTTTCATAAAATTCCTTAAAGTGCTTTTGCGTGATTGAGAAACAAAAATTAAGACATACAAACATCCTCACAAAATTTCGCATTTATTATTTCCTAGTTCAAAGCTAGTAGATTCTTCATGATGTTTTTTAATGAGATTACATAGAATTGATTGAACGGAGTAGAAATGGAAAACTTGCTTGCTGTAAGTATTTATAAATGACTGGAAACGCTGGTAGTCTAGAAAAAACTAGCTCTGATATACGTGGAAGTTCGTTTGTAGAGCTTTCCTTTGCGAAACTGTGTTCTCGAGTTTCGAGGAAACCACATTTCAGTGGGGTATCTTATAGTTATGTTTGTTTGGTGCTATTTTGGTTCTTTAAGCAGCTTTCGTACTATGATGTAAGTTCTGCACTCTGCATTTATTGAGCGGTTTCTGACGAGGAAAACTTATTGTTTGAAAACCGACACATATTTTTTTTATTGAATTATGAACGGCAGCATTTTTAAGTTTATTTATAATGGGGGTCATGAATATCGGTTATGCAACCAAATGTTGCAGGCACAAATGTAATTCTTAGTTATATGTTCTATCCAAATGTTTCTCGGCCAGTGACGAGAGATCAGTGACTGAATGAAGGTGAAGGTAAATATCCTTAATCCTGGACTTCTAAAATATGAAATCTGGAAGTCTGAAGTCTTGCATCCTCCTTGAGCAGGAGTAAGATAAAATAGTGAAAAGAATGAGAGCTTAATTGCTTAAAATTAAAATTTCAGAACCCTTAAAATTACGTAACATTCTACCACACCTATATATAATTATCACACTACCCAATTTAACATTTGTATGTTTACACCAACGAGAAAAGACTAGGCAGATGCTTAACACCGACATGCATACACAAAAATGTAGCCCAACTTACATAAGTTTAACGAGTTGTATGCATTAAAAGGTTTCCATCGGCTGTGGGATGAAAAAACGCGTCTGATTGTTGCGCCTGAGCGTGGCTAATCGATCGATGGCCCTACGAGAAGAGTTCAACGCGATGGTAACTCTACGCTGTGTTATGTTATAGGTAGTTAGTACACTGCACTGCATTTTTAAGTACTCTCTTTGTATATACAATGTATATTTTGTTTTGGGTATATTTTTCTTCAAATACATAGCGCAATACATAGTGTTTCCTTAAAAATTATATGTTGTACATAGAGTTATAAAATCAGTCTTGTTGAGCCTGAAATTATTTCGGACGGAAGTTTTTTATTTCTCTATCGCTAGGGAAGTTTCGGACGAAAAATGCAACGTCAAAACTAAATGGCTCATATTTTTCTAATAAACGAAATACGAATCTATCAGCTGGCTATGTGGGTATTCTAATGAGCAAATAAACGTAATGACGCACAGAATAGTGAGCATATACAAAAAGAAAGAGTCTGACGCATATTTACGTTCTTGAAAATAAACTAGATACTACGAAGACACATTTAACTCTTACATTATAGTAAAAGACGTAGCCATAATTTTTATGCGTGTTCCAGAAATGAAGATTACATTCCATCTTTGTTTTCATAAACTTAGATACAAATCCAAATAAACCAGATTACTGTAACAATTTATCTGCGCGCAGCTCGCGATAAAACTTAATAAAAGTTAAAATATTTGTAAGACAATACGCCATGTCTGACCATTTGTCGTAAGGGGCTGGCCCATTATTGTAAGATAAGTCTTTTTAGCTTATCTCAGTAACAATTTCTCGAACACAATGGACGCGACCAGGATTACTTCTAAGTGCTCTGCTACCGACAATTGTATTTAAAGGCTAAACGATTTTACCCTTTTTTGTAGCAACGTTCATTTAACTACGAGTACGGTTTTTAACTGGCTTTGAAATTCTGTGAAGTCGGAGTGAGACAGCTTCTGCTTAAACGTAATTGTGTTTCAATGAGGAAGAATTTTACTAGTGTAGGACGAGAAAAGTACCCTCTGGAAGAAATTACCTATTGCAATTACTTGATAAAATATGTGATTATTTATGTGCTCTTAATCAAATTATCTTATCTTATCTAATCAAATGAATGTAGAGTTCCTAAGCTACATGTACTTAGTGTACCTAATAAATAAAAAGTAGAAAGGTCCCAAAGGCTTGTATCATGAGGTCGAAGCATGCCGTGACGTCAGCGACATAGAATTATAGAACCGGTTCCAGAACCTTTCCACTGGAGATGTGTGGGAAATACCTGTTGTAGAGAGTACTTGCAATCACATGCAGCGCAGAATACTGCGGCGTGCACCGCGCCCGGGACCAGGACCGCATGCCGCTCAATGACCAGCCGCCATACGCAGGCGTCACGGAACTAAACTTTCATATTATGTTGAAACGAACGACACTCGTCCGACAACTCTACATAACAGCATCTCTCGAGCTGATTGATAACTTAAGAGGCGTTTAACAGTTGCATTGCATCATGGGTTTACGTGGCGGAGCGCGACGGCCGACAACATTCGGTGGCAACGGCCAGCGCTCACACAAGAATTCATTCCGGCCGAGAAGTGTTCGGTTTCAGTCTGGCACGACGAGCGCTCATATTGCATTTAGTATTTATTTATGTATCGGTGGAGCGCAGGTTCTATCGGTGGCGGCGCCGCGGGCGGTGCGGCCCGGGTGCGCGGCCGGGGGGGAGGGCATACTTACTACGTGATTAATCCGCGCCCCCCGCGCCGCTGGGCGCTCCGTACTCGCGCCGGGTTTCCTCGTCCCCGCGCCTCACGGCCACTCACTACGCACGGGGCTCCGCGTAGTGCCGCCGCCAGTCGCAGCGCGACCCGCGCCGACGTCGCACTCCGTTTTGTTGCTTCGTCGTCAGATCGACCCATGATATCATTCATGCTAATCTCCGCCCGTTGATTTTCCTGCCGAGTGACCGCAGTGAAACCGGCGCGCTATACCGCGAGTGCCGAATGTTCGTGGACGTTACGCCCGTGTACTTTTCCATCGGAATCCGAGCGTGCTAAACCAGTTCGGAGTGACGGACGGCGCCTTCCCTCGGATGAGATCTCCGACCGGCGAACGTTGCTGTGACCCGCGGCCTGCGATGCTGCGCCCGTGACCGTCTTGCGACAGTGCCACGAAACGTAAGGATCTGTTAGTTGATTTGGCGACTCGCGTGCACGGGCCGCCTTCCTATTTGCATGGCGCATACGAGTGGATTTTATTTTCGTCTGGGGAGCGGTGTGTGCGTGCGCGCGCGAGTGTGCGGCGCGCGGGTGTGTGCGGCGCGGTTGTGTGCGTGTTCCGCGTCCGTCAGCCGCTGCTCCCTGCTGCCCGCTTTATTTAGGTTGTTTCGGAGCGTGTCGGCAGCTCGGCAGCTCGTTCTGGCGCCTGCCGACACCGCCTATCTGTGTCCTATACGACATACTAGCATTCCTGTCTTGTTCACTTCCACATCTCTCGTACGTCAACCTTGAAAATGATTACAAGATCCAGTAAGGAAAAAGCCTTTAACAACGTAACCATCTAAGAAACGACCGTCTCTACCAAATGACACGAGTTGAGTTCCAACGTAATCATTACTTTATGATAAAACACCGGTAGCATTTCGGTGTTAACGAGTTTTCGTATCTGGCAACTCATGGCATGAAAATAAGTTAAACCGGTCTTATTATTATGTCACTATGTTGGCAACATTATTATTTTCCACTATTCATTCCATGTCAATGATCTTAGAACAATGCCACGGAATATCTGAGCATGTGCAGTTTTGACACTTTGTACTCTGACGATGCAGTTTTATTTACCTGCAAGTGAGTTGGAACTAACAGCTTGAAGTGCACGTGATAGCTCGTCTTGTAGTATCAGCTAATTAGCCAGTGATTGAGTGTAATGTATTGATGTTCTACTATCTGACACGACCTTTTAGATCAGTGTCACGACGCCTCATATGATGCGCGATTTTTATTTACCTTTTAAAAAGATATTGAAAATGTAGAGCTAGAGACTACTCAGTAAATACAAATCTATCATTGTCAATAGGTATATCACTGCATTTCACTGTAAATTTTCTAGTTTTACATGTCAAATTGAGAGTTCAGCCTCCTATAATACCTATACTAATAGGTACTTAGTAAGAACGTACTAAAAGATGCAGTAGCCTCACTAATACAAAGGTGAAAGTTTGTGAGTGTGCGTAGATATGTTTGTTACCTCTTCACGCGCAAACAGCTGAACGGATTTTGATGAAATTTTGCAGGCATAGGGATAATACATCGAACTAACGTTTAGATTAGTTTTTATCCGGGTGCGGCAAGTAGTTCCTTTAGGACGCGGGTGAAACCGGTGTAGGACTATAGTACAAATACTTATTACCGACCTATTTTTGTGATAATGATGCATATATCGACAATGTTGTTATTTTTATATTGTTAGAAACAAGAAAGATTTGTCACTTGTTGAACTAACTGCGTGTTCCAAGAAAAAGTAATCAGCTTGTATACTTATACAACAGTAGGTATTGTACTAATTATCTTGTACTGTGTAACCGCAAGCATACGTATTGTAATTGCGGGAATTATAGTACAAATCAATAATTAACGTAAGTAATTAATATTGATACAAATAAAGGCATTGTATTGATTGTCCGGACCACGCTTAGCTGGGGATATTATCGTTAAATAATTATTGTGACAAGACGATAATGTCGTTATCGGTTAAATACAATGCACCATTTTCAATAATTGATGAGTTAAAATTAGAACAAGTAGGAAAAGTACAAGTGGGCAGTTGGGTCGCACGATAAACTCCGACCCCGACTGTACTCGCTGTACGCAATACTCGGTACTACCGCTTATTAATATATCTTACTTGACAGATAAACGTGACGGCATAACTAATAGTAATTATTACTAAACGCAAAGTTATCTCAATGTCCTACTATGGAAAGCAATTTAATTTGATTGGAATGGTGCTCTGTGATACCTAATAGCTTTGTATTCTTAATTAGTCACTACAAACAAATTATCTTTAAGACTATTAGGGTTTGTTATGAGACATATTTATTGTAAAAGCACTTCTGTAAGGCTACACTAGGTACACACATAGAAATAAAAGGTTCAATTAGGTGATCAGTTCATCCATTCATTCTGTAAAAATGTCAGCCTTAAATGAACCTATTTTATTTCCATTGAGAACGTAACCCTTACTCCGTAAATACGCCATAAAGACAAAACGTTAAATGCATTTACAGATTAAAAAAAATATACGTGTAAGTAAACGCTATGTAACTGGTTGTAACGCAAACACTTTTCCGTGATGACGCAAAACATTTACAAGACGGATGATATTGGAAAATCCTAAGATAAACCGTTAGTATATCTACCCAAACGTGACAGTGTTGTATTGAAACATGTCAATTAAGACCCGATGTCGTCAAAACATGCGTAAGAGCATTGAGCAGCCAATTATGTGACAGCCGATGAAATTCGGGTGCAGTATTTTTTTTTACCTCAAAACAGTGTTGCATGGTTTATCTTCAGTGTTTACAAAGACTAACGGAATTACCATATTATATTTTTGTTAATATTACAACAGCTACGATAAAAACATTGTATTTAAAAGAGTCGAATGTATATTGTTCCACGGAATGTTTGAATAGATGTTAATAGATCATAACGTTGTCGTAGACGGCGGCTACGATGCGTAGCACACTGTAATATCTTCTTGTTTCAACCAGCCGAGTTTACTTAAACGTATTTATAGAACGTGCTTTCTTAACCTGCTACGTTTATGACTTCAAGTGAACTTAATTATAACCCAAGAAACATAACGTTAACGCTTAATCGTAACTTAAAAACTAAACATTTTCGTAGCTCGCGTAGGCCTAAAATCAAAAGTTATGTGTTCTGTAAAACAGTTAGACTTTCCTCACATATTTTTTTAGAATGTTACTTCATCAATCGTTACCTTAGCTTAAGAAGCGTCAAAAAAGTTAATGTATGAGATAACTTTTTGTTCAATTAAGTAACGCACTTTTCTAACTTTGAGCAGAAAGTAATTTCGTGTGGGCGGCGCCGCCGGCTGCTGTAAGGCATCGTTCAGACCAAACGTATTGTCGGCCGCTGACTGTGAGCGCGCGTTACGCAGTTTATTGCTTTTCCATATATATTGAAATTGTCGTTCACACCGAACCGACTATACGCTGTTACGTCGTCTGTTGTAGCTGACTCTCAGTGGCCGATTATTTTACTACGCGACTATGCACGGCGGACGCGGATTGGCTACGCGGACGCAGTTGCCGAATAGCGCCGCTCCGCCGCGTACGCACCGCCGCGCCTCGGTACAGCACGTCGATAATTAGTGTCCCTTTTATATAAACTTAAACGTATTAAAGATAGTAACTCATCGAATGTTTTACTGTCATACGAAAATATTTGTTGAACTTATTTGGATAAAGTCTATATTCGAAATATAAAGTATGAAATTGACCAAGAAAACATCTCTTCAAATTTAAGGGATGTACCCACAATCTCTTCTTTTTATTATTTTCGTCTTCCTCTAGAGCTTCGCAAATGGCAACTATCTGAATGCGCATCATTTAATTGAAATATCAGTAAAACGTCTGATTTGAAAAAATAAATTACGCTAGTTTTATCGTTCATAAAATACTAAGTGCAACTTCAAATACTGAGCCCTTTTATGTGTAGAATAGTCAGCCGCTCAGCGTACGCATCTAGTGTGAACCTACAAGAGCCTATTCTTTTGTTCACACATGTAGCGCATCGTACGCTATAGCCTATTGTCGGCTTGGTGAGTACGCGTACTGCAGATTGAGTCGACGTTCACACTGGGGCAGACAGTGAGTATACTCACAGTCAGCGGCGGACAATACGTTTGGTGTGAACAATCCCTTAACCTTTATCTTGCTAATACGTAATCTGTTTTTATAAATAACGACAGTTTGTTAACAATTCACAGTTTATTATGAAGGGTAGTCCCTTCTCAGGTAAATAGACAGTTAAGCTCCACTTGAAGGCACAAAAGGGGTTGTTTGGGAAGGTTTTAAACCAGAATAGTTTTGAAATCATTTAATTTTGGTTTTTGAAATTATCTATTCATACTTGCCCTAGGTGTAAGCTTAACATTATTTTGCTAAACCATCTGGTTCAAAAATTGGTGTGCTTGATTTAATATGTCATTATCTTTTCTTCAATCCTAGACCAAACGATTTTAAAGAATAATCAGTTTCAAACAGCAAAGTGACTCAATTGAACTAAACACAGACTCTTACGAACCTCAGAGCGAGAATCATAAAAAATCCCCAACAGTCCGACATTTGGGAACCACATTTGGGACTTAAAAGTCCGTTGTACTACCTGTTTTCTAAAAACCTGACCTCTTTAACATTCTTTTAGCACAAAGTCATTATTTTAGTGTAGTTTAAAAAAATAGATATAATGACACTGGTTACAGCTAGCTACGCAGTAAATGTTAAGTCTCTTTTCTAGGAAGCTGGCATTAATAAACAAGTAGGCATAGTAAGCATTAAGATTTGCATAATATTGCTCTTATCTTAGCTAATAATACGATAAACCTCAACATCACACAGGTGTTCTACAAAAAATGTATATCAACCCAATTATCCGTGAAAAATAGCATTAGGTATGTGGAATTCTTATCAATTGGACATTTTATTAAATGATAGCGTCATAAAAGATATATATAGATAGATAAATAGATTAATTATAAAAGATATGATCACAAATACTATAAATGAATGACCATATAAAAATTACTACCTAATAGGTACTTTACCTATCTACTTATTCAAGTACACGAACTAAAAACGAAACTTGCGCTTATTGCATATCTATGAACCTGATATGAACGAACAGGAGATTATTATTAATGACCAGCAACTTCTGTATTCTCGATGCATGCTTAGTAATCGATTTCGTCCTGTATCGGTAATTTTATACATAACATTAACCTGTCATGCATATTTCTGATCTATAACGTGTTATTACTGGCACGTATTAACTAAGTAACCGTTATACTAGTGGTAAGGGTGCATGATACCTATTAAATAAACGAGGACCATTTGTCAGATAACAAGCGGCGGTTGCAAAGAAAACAAAGAGATATCGTAGCTTGTGTCACAGATAGTGTTACACACGCACACATAGGCAGTGATATGTGTACGTGGGCTTGCGCTAGTGTGCGTTGTTATCAGGCAGCGAGCTACTGGCCGCCTACGTCGATATCAGCTGTATTAGCCACGATAATACCTGGCATACCTGTATTCGTATGCACACGTTTTATTTTTGTACATAGCCACATGTATGTAAGCATATAAATAGTTAACAGACATGAATGAACGCTACGTTTCAACTGTACATAAAACAACATGTAAATAATGATCGCTGCGAAATTGTGCTCAAGCTTCGTCTGATTAGTTTGTTCATAAGATTAGAGCAAGATGTTTTATAGTATTTAATAGAGGTACCTGAGCGATATTCAAAGGAATTGAGAATCTAGAACATACGTTCCGTTTCTTTACTTACAGCATAGAACAGAGATCAGTCCATTGGGAAAGTAAATAACCATCTTTTGTTATCTGTCGATAATTTTATAGTTTTAGAGATGTAGGCTGAAGGAGTCTCTATCTAAAATATAGATTGTTCTTTCACATAGTAGAAGTGATGTTTAGGTAAATAGAAGTAACATTATTGTAACTTACATTGCATTCTAGAACCTAGGTACTTGGAAATAGAATGATACATAATATGTAAGTATGACACTATGAACTAAACGTTATTTATTCCATTAATTACTGACAAATATTTGAATAACTAAATAGCAACATATCCTCTTTATTATTTTAGAAAAAGTAACAGATAATAATTGATCATACATATAAATACACCATGACTGTTCTACAAGTACGCATTAGATTAAACTTTGTCCTGGTTTATCCATATTCATTAAATAAAATGATCTGAATAGACCTACCGGTTTACACCAAATGAATAAAGGTGATACCAAAATATGAATTAGGTACCTACAAAACAAAGGAAATCCGACGATCCGTAAATAGATCGTTTGGTATTTAGTCGCATGAATACAAAATAACAATGAATATAATATTTACTGCATAGGTACCTATTACACAGAGTAATATAACAAATTAAATTTAGCAAGTAACATGAGGAAGGATGTTGTTTTTCAAGCAGAAATAAATACCATAGCATTATTTTTATTTGGTTGGAAATCCGAGAAACATTAGCATCAAAGTGGATTTCCATACCTACGTGTATTATTTATTATTATTAATTAATAGGTACACATGTACGATAGGTTTTGTTGTTCCTATTGGTAAACCACTAATTAAGGCGGCTACAGCAATAACATTCTACTTAAAGCCTACACTTTGATTAACCGTGATTTACATAATGAATTGGCATTTATTTATATATAGGAATTACTCAGCATTGCAATACTCATCTTTATTATTAACAACATTGATACATAATAAATTGTAACCATTTATCAAGTTGGCGTTTGTAATTAAAATGGCATAATGCATAAAAATGCTAAATTAATCTCTTCATACCAAAATGGTACCTTGCTACTTAATACTTCATTTATAAAAAAATACATATTCTGACGCACTAATAGTGTACATATTTAGAAACATTATCTTTAGTAGTATTTATGTAAATAATGTGGTTTCGCTAGATCCAGACTGACTCGTTGGTCTAGCGGACGCAAGCAAAGTGCTCTTGGGATTTTCCATATCTACGGAATTTCTCAATAGGAACCCGGAATTTGCATTTATGCCTGGTATTGTCAATATTAGCTCCACGGCAAATATTCTACGATCGAATTAGAGTATGTTTAAAATCCGTTTATTCGGGGAATAACAGGCACGAAACTTATGATAATGATGATATCATTTTGTCTCTTTATGTCGCTCTAAAAATACACAGCCGTTTGAAAACTTCCTTGCTATAAAATACATAAAAAGATAATACAATAGGTGCATAATTAGCGTATATCATGCAAGTAGTGTGAACTCACAATACCGATCATGTTAAAGAATCGTTCTCACGAGCGTAAGAAGTTGGTGTCTTATTGCAATATGTAAACAAGCAAAGAGGTTAGTCTCGGTGTTTCACGTTACGGAGACGCCGCGCACTCATCTGCACTTCTTTGTTATCATATCGATGTTACTCGACCCCACGCAGACCAGAACATCGCTCACACTTACTTGGTTACTAAGTCAGGAATATAGAGCATTCAAAAAATAGACACGTGTTGCTGGGGAGATTATTCGCCCACTTCTCTTCCTAGCAAAAACATATAGGAAGTGGTGAAGGGTGGGTGGTTTGGTCGCTATTGTTTTGGCTCTTTTATTTTAAATCTATCGATTCTATCTATGTTTTAAATATAACACGAGATAGGAAGCTATCGGACGTAAAGTAAGTTTTGTTTCTCTGTATTCTGGATCATTCTAGATCACTGTCAACTCTGTATATTGTATTATTCATACAGATAATCGAGTTCAGAGAAGTAGCTAATAATCAGAAGCCCGCAAATCAAATCTATTATTTCCTGAAAATTATTTCAAGGGAATATAATTATTCTTAATAATGGATTTATAAAATATTCACGATGAACCTGCTTGTTCTGACATTAAATACGGACATTTCCCGAGGGATTCCCACGCAGTTGAAGTAAGATCGTAAGAAACCTTTATAACTAAGTAGTTAATGAAATTGATATCTATCTATAATACGTACACAGAAATATATTTATATCTGCTACGCAATTTTATAAAGATCGTATCAATAATGTCGTATTGAATTAATGTAAACACGTTACAAAATGAAAAACGGAAAGTACCAAGCGGACAATTATCTTGTAAATGAACGTAAGTTTTAATAATATTCACCGAAGGTAGATAGGTACTTGTTATATAGAGGAAAATTAGCATATTTCATAGTATTGTCACGAGCCACTGCTCAATGGAGACAGCGCAGATATTTGTTTAACAAAAAGCTGAACGACGACTTTTAATCACGAGCTATTTCTGGTTCAACTGAAACAATGAAAACCGTGAAACAATTTGCATTTAAATAATATACATTACAAACACACATTGTTGCAAGGTAAACAATGATTATATTAAAGGGTGTTGTTTGTCAACACGGCCCTTGCACAGTAGGATGTTTGTGCTGTTACCTTCGTCTCGACCAATGTATACATCTGCAAACAATAGTTGCCGACTATTATATTACTTTCTTTATAGACGGACATGAAAGGTGATAGACCTCATGTAGGAACTACGCCTCACATTGAACCCAAACATCCTTTTAACTATCAACATGTTTTTTAATCGTTGTCATTAATCTACGCTAGTTTTTACATTAACTAATTACAGATATGAATTGTGACCCGATAACGTCTCACATAGGTACGTCATTGAATTTATTTATAGGTGATAATTAGTGGACAGAGACTTAAATTAAGACCTAGGTATTTGAAAATACATTATCGTATTTCATAAATCTATCCAAGATTTCATAGACCAGAGCGTACCTTAATATTAACTGCCTAGACTAAACACTGAAATTAACTTGAATTGGCATTGAAATTAAATAGATATGTATTTCGCCCTTATGATTTCTAGAGAAAAAAAATAAAGGTATCCAATTATCCAAAGGTAATTGTGGTTTTCAAATAAACAATAAACACATTTAAGCTAAATTATTAGGTATCTATTTCTGCTCATTTATTTGCTTTAACTGGTAGGTACCCATCTAAGTTGTCATGGGGTAATCCCGGAGTATGGTATTATCCGCAATGACATTCAATTGTGAATTATTATTGATATACAATAAAAGGACTTTGGTATTAATGTAATAGCTTTAGATTCAAACAATATAATATAATTCAGTACTAAACATGTCGCAGTTTCTAAAATGACTGTGCTTGAAAGAGAATTTCTACCATTCTTTTAAAAGAAAAACTACCACTTTTTAGAACACACATAAAAAATTTAAGCTACATTTTTTTTCGTATTTACGCGCGTTTGGAATTTATTTGTATCCTAACAGATTTATTCGAAACACACTTGATCGATGCTGTTGACCCGCCAACTCCTTGTGACACTAGTCCTGTCTAAAAATACAACTAACCTCTTTTTGCTTGAATATTTTAACATCGACCTCTCGATGTTTCTCCATGTTGAAGCGTGTTGCCAACGGCTATATTTTCTGATACAACTTACAAAAGCCAACTTCTCGGCTGTTATTCGGCAGGTTCTATTTGAGCAGGTCTGCACGTGGAAGATAATTTTGTGCCTAAATATATTTTGAGGTTATTTTCATAAGTGAGTCTGTTACCATTTAGGCAGTCACTATGGTTGTGCCCGTTAATCCTCAATGACAAAATTGGATAGTAAAAGTGATTAGGCTTTAGTTGTGGTTACATTCACAGCTCGGTCTAATCAATGGGTCAGCAGCGCCCGCGCACCGGTTACGTCACAGCTTTCGCGGGTACACTGTAGTAAGATGTTGCGAAATACGCCACTTATGCAAGAAGCACGATACGCAAATACGCCAACAGAGCGAATGTTGCATGCACCGTGTTAATATGTTACTGCATTGCAGTTTTACCTGCTGGCTGAAGAAACACACATGGATTCGTTTCATGCTCGCCACTTTATACAAATATTTATTTTTTATCTATACCTTTTTTTATTGATCTCACAGAGAGGAAGTTTAGGTTGCTGAAAAACTGCTTTAAATCTCAAAGTTTTCATGGACGCTCATATTTCGGTATCAAAGAGCCAATTTATTAACTGACGGCTTCAGCGTCGACATTATTCGAACTTAACCTTCACGATTTCAGAGGCTTTCAAAAATATAGATACTGTGCCTACAAATCTATCAAGTTTCACAATATTTTTTGCGATCTAAACTCTCAATCAACCTTTATCAATAAACCGTTGATATCTATAAGATATCGATTATAAATTTGCGTAAAACATTATCTTTTTCCCTGTTATTATTACTACAAATTTCATTATTGTTCTTGGAATACTGACACTGAATATGGTATTTTTGTACGTAATCTTATCACAATAGAAATAATATCTGATAAATGTGCCTGAATTTTAATTAAGACGAAAATACTTGGCTTATTTCAGTATTAAATACTATAGGTACCTACTTTACTAAGAAAACGTTGGTGTAATAAATTACTTATTGTTGATTCTTGTAGATTAAAAAAATATCGAATAGCAATGTTTCCTTATTTATGTTATCAAGAAATATTTTTATATCGCATACCTATACTATCTTCATGTAAATCTTGAAAGTGTTCTGACGTGCTATGTAGTCTTCTGACGTTAGTAACTTATCAAAGATCATGTTTTGCACTTAAATGACAACTTTAGGGAAGTATACACACTGATTATTTATCAATACATTGATCAATCCTTCAAGAGTACTGCGGCCCAGTTGAACCGACGTCTTATTCTACGCAAAATCCCTATGATAAATGTATATAAGCCTTGTTGCTACCTCACGGTAAACAAGTCTAGCTTGAAACATAAACACTAGGTATATAAGTTGGAAGTTAACAAGAAAGGAGATACCCCATCGGTTCTCATTTATGGAAAGCTGGTAACTGTAATGAACAGTATATTAGACAAGACACATGCAATCATGTGTATCCATATTATGCAAGGTAAATGAGTTTCTAACGATACGTTACGACACCGCCGTAATGGATTCAACTTCGACCTTAGAAAGGCATTTTGCATAACCAGTTAACTTCAAGTAAAAAACGCAGTCTTCATGATTAAACACGTGCACTGTCTTATCTGGGATTTAAATGTCACTCACGTTTTAATGCACCAGTGTGCATGCATAAGTATTATCGAAAACTGCATCGGTTCACTCAATGTTGTTTATTTATGTTTTCTATCACAGAAATATTTATGAGTTACTTTACATTTGAGGATCAAAGTAAGTTTAGGTTGTTGTTATGTTGATTTCTGCTGCAATAGTCCAAACCTTTAGGATAACTTATTTCCTAGAGAATAATATTTTAGGTTATCATGAGAGGATTCAATTACTTGATCAAGCAGAGGTTGAAAGACATGGTAGAGTAGATATGGTTTCGCTTCTAAGAACAATGAGATCAAGTTATAAAGTGTAAAAATAAACATATTTTCATTCAGTCCGTAGCCTCAACATCTACGGTTTCTTGTATAATCACAAACTTCAATACGTAATTTATCGTCTGAGAAAAAATGTGAATACCTTTATTATCGTTATCGATTATGACATCAATTTACATAAATGCCTATACCTGCATTATTTATCACTGATATCAATGATGGTTCTGATAACCTCAGTGTAAATTTCCGCGATATGTATACTTTTATCGATTTTTCAGCAGATATAAATACATAGTATTCTCGTATTACATGCGTGCGATACGATACTGCTGAAGCCTATTAGCCGTCGGCTGGAGAATGTTACGACGTACACTATTCTAACTTGTTGCTTGTCGTCCTTCGTAGACAGTTCGATTTATTACAGCAACATAAGATGTTGTTTGAATTCCAATCTCTATCTTCAAATTAACTAATTTTAGGATGTTTTTTTTTTGTCGCTGCTTAGCTATTCATAATAACCTGTCTTGAATTCCATGAATTGCTTGATAAGTAAATAACACACTTGTAGTGCTGGCTGCTTTACATTGCAAAACCATCTGAATGATCAATTAATTCTCGGAATGTGTGGGTTTGAAATCGGCTTGTCTTGTATAAGATGTAGAGGGCTTGTAGTGTGTGTATATAATATAGTGTGGTATGCATGTGAGGCTGTGTTCACGGTTAGTTAGGCGGCGGGCTGGAGCGCGATGTGGCCGGTGCGATAGGCAGCGGCGGCCTTGCGGCGGCCGCGCCAGCCTCGCACGTGTACGTGTGAGCGTGACGTCAGCCGCACGCACCGCAACACACGTTCAAGTTCAATGTTGCCTATTAATTTTACCGTGCCTTACCACCAACCAGCACTGGCAATAATATCCAAATGTAATAGAGCGCTCGACAAGGACGATACGTCTACTAACGCTATTGATAAAAACCTTGCCTCTGACTGGCCGTTTAGAAAGGTGAAAACTAACTCGCACCACACATATTTAGTACGCTGTGAATCGTTCGTTTCCTGAGCTGGCTTTCGATGTGTTTACACAACATATTTACGCTCTCGAATCTCAGTATTGCCGATTCTGACTAACGTTTTGAAAACAGCGAGTTGCATCTTCCTCGGTCCATTGACAGAGGGTTCTTCCTCGAAGAACGCGTGCGCATGTATCAACAAGCACATAGCAGTGGTCGCTGGCGTTTCGTGGCGTGTGCCTCCATTGTGACGTCAGCACACATCCGCGTGCGACGCTCTCACTTCCAAATATTTATTATTTACTCTTTCAACTGACAACGCACCTTGTTTCTACGCCGACCTCGGCCGACAGACCTTTCTGTTGATAATTTGAATTAAAAACTTCTTATTGGTTAATTGATTCTATTTGTAGAGCATCTAAAAAGTGATAAAGGTAGTATTTCTTATTTATTGGGTGATTCTTCATCCGTGTTACTTGTCAATGCTATCGCTAGTTAATCGTTTTACAAGTACCATCGTTACTAAATCGCTTGTTTCGTTTTTTGTCAGCGAGGTACGATTATGGTCAATTAGTGTGAACACGAAGCGATATCAGCTCGTCCTAGTGCACAGTGGCCGGTGTGTGAGCAGTTTATGTCTGTTTTTCTTGCTAAGTCAATGTGTGTGTACCTACCTACGTGACCGGCACGATATCGGCACAAGTTTATCGCTGATTATGTCTACCTACTTATTTAATTACGAAATATCTATAAATCGCACTCGGTCAAAATATAAGCGGCATTTCCGTTTATAATAAATCTCAAACAATATCTAGCTAATAACTTATTTCACAAGGAAACTAAATAAAAAGGAAAAACTGATCCATCTCTAGGTACAAGGTAACTGTGACAGTGATATAGGCGGACGGCTTATTACAAAAAGACCTAGAGAATAGATTAAAGTGAACAATGCTGCTATTCATCATGGGATTCACAGAACTTGAAACACTTATTAATAAGAAGACTATTCAAGTGCGCAGCCTTCAATCACAGAAGAGATTATAGTTCGTAACACTGCAATAGCTAGGCCATCGCTATACAGACAAAAACAAAACGTGGCCGGCTGTAAAAAACGATGGATTGTCGTCAAAGATCCCTGGCGGGTCAAATGATCTTAACACGGGTCACTCGATAGAGCTCAGTTGGCAACAACAGCTGTTACAGGCATTATCTTATCAGCCCAATGCCGGTTAAACAAACAACCAAGTGATATTAAGCTCTGGCCGAATTCACTCGAATTAACCCGGGAAGTGCACAAACACACGACTGATAACAAGGTAATATTCACTGGATAGTCCACTGTTTGTTTTTCAATCAACTTTAAGTACCTTGATACAGTAAATGGGAAGATATCGAAACAACAAATCAGGAGTTTATTAGTTATATAACGCGACAAGGGGCAGGGACCTTTTCAGTTTGGAATTTTCCAGAATAAACACTGAATTAATAAGATGTTTACATTATTGTAGTGTCATATTTTTGTATCATGTTGCCTACATAAGACCATACACGTGCCTCCAAGAGATCTATTTTAATAAAACCGAACTTATAAACATTGATAACAATATTTGTTTTCAGTGCAGATAAATTGGAAATTGTTAAAAAAACAGCGTGATAACACGTTTCTGTATACTGTGTAAACTTCTTTTTAAAAATAAATATGTTAAGTAGATAAGATCATGTTTAAAAAATACGGAATCAATCAAAGTTGTAGTATTTATCATTTAACCTTGGTTCGTCTTTGAGCTGAATTATTGAAAGCTTACTCCGATATTTTTGAGATGCGCATGACCTTGTTCTATGCAAATGTGTTATTCTAAGGAATGTCGCTCTATGGTTAAGTAACGATATGGTAACCAATAAACAAATGAGAAGTAACGCGAAATAATCTCTCACACTTCACCGCCGATTTGAGTAACGTAGCAATTAAGATACCTTCTCGAAATTTCTCCGAAGTCCTATCGGGGCGTAGAAGTTGAAAGTCCATTTCAGACACGTGTGTAAACAGTTTGGTACCTATTCGATTTTTGTGTTACCATGTAAACCTGATTCAAGTGAGCATTTTGCAAGCTCAATTAAAACCACAAAATGCACAACAGCATAATAATAAACTATTACGTAATGCAGTATCCGATGAATAGGCTTACTCATAAGTTCCGTTTGCTAATCACAAATGGCAACTATGTTTGGTACGTATACAAAGACTTTTATGGCGACAAGGCCATTATAAATTGAATTTGGCATTTGATAATCACGTCGGTTTGTGTGGCTGCGGGTGCCGGAGTGGCGGCCGATCAATGGTAGTGGCGCGGCCGCAGTCACCGCTGCTTAGCATACAATCGATGGTAATTCCTCCTGGCAGGTTAGTCACGCGGCCACTAAGATCTGCTCTTTATATTCAAGGGACGACGGCGTTAGCCTACGCGTGTAACAATCACGAATGGAATCTAAATAGAGAAGCAATAACTGTTCACACGAGGTCAGCATCGATATGTTTGCAAATATATTGCGAAATAGGACACGCAAACAGTTTATAAGGCGAGTCATTTATCAACTTACTTTCTACTGTTTAGAACTTGCGACCAACAACGATTCATGAGAATATTTATAGATGTATTAGATGTTACTCGTATAATACTTGAATATTTGTGTAGCAAACATAAAACAAAGCTTTTAATTAACAACAATCTGAGTGACAGATAACTGTGTGACCTTTGAAGAATTGACAATAATTGTTATTAACAAGACTGTGTGTTTACATAGACTGGTGTAGGTTACTATATCTATCGGTCTCCTAGATACAGACATGTAGACAGTACAGCGATTGTTTACTGACGCGTGAGGAATGAACGGGGGGCTTGGTGTCCCCGGCAGCCGGCCAGGGAAAGCACTTGGCATTTTGGCACAAACAGCGTCTATTGAGCATTGACGCGACGCTTTGATTGATGCCCGCTATTCTCGGATAAGCGTGCTTATTATCCGAAAGTGTTTGGCAGCCGGACACGATATTCGCGACATTGTGAAGAGGACTCACGCTTTTAATTAACGAATGTTATTTACTGTACGTTCAGTTTGCATTGTGCTGTTCAGTTTATTGTGATGTTTTCTTTCAAAAGTCCCTTATGTATTTATGTTAGTGTTACGTACGTAATATGACTACATTTGTCATCTTATCTGACATAGGGTTCAGTTTGAGGTATGGTATTACATAAGAGCATTTATCGCACAATTTTCGGATAGTACTAAATGTACACTACACAGTTTTCAGTTAAGATTAACAATCCAAGTATACCTCTGAAGTATAATTTTCCCGTAAGCAAGGTACTAAGGAAACTTGCAGTAGATATTTTCCAGATTAAATGAGTTTTTGTCTGGGGATATAAATAATAAGCCTTCATTAATCATGAGTGGAACATTGTTACCTATTTAGAGCATTATTATCGTTACATGGTGTTTTTTAATTTAATGACCATATCATTAAAGCATATCTATAAACACTCATTAAATGGACGAAAGAGGAAAACGTTTGTTTATTAGGCATTAGCTTAAACGGCTTATCCAGAAATAAAATGGATTATTCGTTTAATTTCCTTTAAACTTGGCCCCAATTAACCTATAGGGATACATTTAGTATTAAATACCATGATAATGAAGCTGAACTATTAATCATACATTCACAATCTGAAACGAAGCAATGTCAAGAGAAAAACAAGCATATTATTATTTTATATGCTTAGGAACTAACCTCTGTCTATATTATTTTTCTGGTATTCACGGAATATGATACCTAGCTACGTATCAAATATTTGATTAAATATTCAATGGGTGTTCTGATAAATCAATGCCTGATAGATAACTATCTTTTAATGAATAACCTGAATATGTTAAACTAATATCAGAAATTAAATAAGCAAAGTATCGCAAGGCCATCCGGTTTAAGTTGTATTTCAAGCTCAATTAAAAGTATTTATACATATTTTCTAAAGCTCCATAATATTATATCAGGTTTATTTTATATCATGTCCACGCAACTTTATTACAGGTTGTTAGAAGACTAATTGATACTGAACTCAGCAATTTTGTTATTTATTAATTTATTTTAAAAAGTCAAAACGTGCCATTCCTGAAAGTGGTTCGTAGAGTTCTGCTCTTCTAGAGAAATACAATTGTAAGTCCGGCAGCATGTAGGTATGCATGGAAGTTCCATAAACCGTCCGAGACAGGAGCGCGCCGATTGCGTCAGTCGCACCCGATGATTGATTATACCAGATTTTAACGCCGAATAACTCTCAAATAAATCAGCTTTATTTTAATCGATCAGCATTTCGTGGCCTTCACATTGCCCCCTAACGAGTCTATTCCAAATGAGTTAGCGGCTCACGGCTCCAACAACACTCAGCTATGTGGACGACCTTTACAATTTTATTACTTCAAAATCGTTGAATACCAGATAAGATAGTGTTCGTTCATGAAACGCGTGACTTGATGTTATATAATTAGATATAACATTTCACTATTTGCGAAATCGGATATTTTATCATTCACAAACAATTTATATTAATTAATTATCGCTTTATTCCGTAAAGTTGATGTAGTAATATTTTCATAATAATATCGGTATTAAGGTTTTGTCTTCATTATTCAAATATTTGAGTGGACAGCGAAAGCAAAAGCCACGTCGCCAACTCAGAAATTCATTCTCTGAATGTTGAGTGTTCATAATTTATCAAGATATTGATCAGTAGGTACATAACTGTTAGTTTGAAAATCTCCTTTATTCTGGCGAGGATTGCGCATGCTTACCTGCAGCCCCGGATCTAGGGGGGGGCAAGCCGGGGCCCATGCCCCGGGCGGCAAATTCAGGGGGCGGCAAAATCAGGTGTCTGCCAAATTCACACTTCACAGACCAATGGACTACTCATCATTGATTTAACATTGACCACGGAATAAATAATAGCACAAGTACAGCAGTTTTATGGCCATATCAACTTGACCGATACCCTGAGCGCGGAGTGAGATATGCTGCACGACTGCACGAACATTTATTATTCACGAGACGAAGTTTTAGCAAACTAAAACTGATTAAAATTATTTGCGATCATCTATGAGCCAGAAACGCTTATCGCATATTTATTGTTATTTTAAATCCTACTCCTTCTTAACCTATGGTGCAGGGCGTGCGAATAACCCGGGCGCCTCGGTCTCAGGGGCGCCGTGGGACGCCCCACCACCAGGAAATTTCAATGAAATGACACCCTTTTGATAAGGAAGTTTCACATTGTATCATGATACTGACAAGCAAAGTTTCTAAAAAGTCGCCTCCGCTTTGTTTGATTGATCATTTTGATTATTTTTCACTTTTAACATCCATTAAGTGAAAAAATTGGCTCGCGGCTATGTGACACTGTATAATATAATTTTTTTCTGATTGTTTTTTATTTTTATTGACGCACCGAATCAAGAACACAAATGGCACTCGCTCTAATCACAGTTTCTTTTTATTTGTACTTACATAATTCTCAGTTTAATTTGTGAGTCAAAAAACAAATATTTTAAAAAAGTTCGCGCTCGCTACGCTCGCGGCTACTTGTTGCTTTACAAGGTACTTAATCATCAGGTACTTTTGCGTCGTGGGCTCAAAAAATTTTGCGCTCGCTTCGCTCGCGCAATATTATACATAGTTTGCCTTCGTTACTACATAAGTCGAATGTAGCAAAAAACATTTTTACGGAGTCCTCAAAAACAAAAAAGTTTGCGCTGCTTGTTACTTTACAGCGCTTTTTAAAACTTATTAAGTTTTTGTGTCCCAAAATTAAAAAAAATTGCGCGCTCGCTTCGCTCGCGCTACTTTTTACGGTTGCATGGATCTGTCTCGACTTTCATAACGTAATCCTGGCCAACAGTTTAAGCCTACAATGATTTGGACACCTTTTTTAAGTCCTTTACCTACCAAAAAAGTGACTTTCGTTTGAACGTTCTTATTTATATTCCTTATAACTACTCTAAGTACTTCGATCAATATGTACTAGGTATAGGTGGCGCTTGGGTGATGATTGCACCCAAGCGCTAGGTACATGAGCGAGAGGCGGCCCTGCCTGCCTACATAGTGATAGCTGAAATTAAATGGATGATAAAGGTTAATAAACATAAGTAGGTAGGCAGGGCGGCATTTTTCAGATTTTGCCCCGCCTAAAAAAAATTGAAGATCCGGGGCTGCTTACCTGTAGTTTGTCTGATTATTATTTTTGTTTTGTTTCTCATTTCACACGTCAGTATCCGCGCTAAAGTGGCTCGACAAGTATTTTTACTTTTGTCATAACACGTAAAAGCTATTCTGAGTGGCGATGTCGGTAGGCTGTGAACCGTACATTTTTACGGTTCAACTACTTTATTTTCGCCGTTATAAAGGATCAATGGAAATTTTGAGTCAGGGGAGCATTTACTGTGGTGCCAGTATTGATGTCACGCTCTGCCGCTCGGGATCCTTACCGAATATAGCAACCAATCGCAAAACTTATGAAATAATTCACTGATCTAAATGATATAAAGATTATTCATTGCATTTAATACACGGACATTATGCAAGCATCGCTAAAACTGTTTAACCAACATTTTTTATCGGAGCCGTTGCAAATAATGTGAGAATGATTCAACATTTAAGAGCTGTGCACCGCTTATGAAAGTACCACGTTCACAAATAAAACCAAATACTGCAGTTGCGAACTGGGTTTGTTAAAGCCATCCAATATAAAAGGCAAAGGCGGAGAAGAGGGATTAAAATTAGAAGTGACCCGGATTTCACGTCTGTTCCGTGTATCTATCTAATGCAACCTAAAATAAAGTCCATTTAGCGACGGCGGGCGTAGGTGGAGCTGACAACCGTGTAACATCCGCACAATTTTAACAATGTTTTGTTTACCCACTGAATACCACGAATACAGAACCCACTCTAATGCATATTTTCGTGATCATAAATAGATATCTATTTTACTGACGTAACATGAATTTAACTAACTCCCCATTTACGTCGACTTATCATTTAGTCTGATTCAGGTATTATGAAACAACGTTCCTTGTTAGCTATCTCCTAATATGTACCTAATTAAGGTCTGTCTGTACACTTGTAATCCCTCAGTAGAGGTCAAAGAGTTTATTATAAAATAGTAATAAGGCAAAGATTATTCATTTAAGTTTTCAGTGTAGGTTTAATGTTGTAATCCTTGACATTTGCGTTTTAGTTAGTGTTCTATTTATTTATGCTCATAAATAAAAAGGAATAAGAGTTCAATGTAACCTTACAGTTTCTTAGGTAGACACAGGTATTATAGGACCCAATAACGCGACACACGCAAATGAGATATATTTTTATTGAATAAAAAAAAGTAAAATGTCATGCAAAATTAAAATCCGGCTAAAGTCCGTGGGTGACATAGCGAACCAATCGCACGACAGGTCATGTCAATATATTCCAATGATCTCTTATTTAGCAGAAAATTCACTTCTATACAGAGCAAACCAATATTGATTTCTGTATTCAAATAAACTTAGTCAATAAGTTCGAGCGTATTCGTTCAGAAACTGTTAATGGATCAAGAGGAGTACATTGACCACATCATTATTTAAATATCTGCCATGTACACATCACATGATACATTCAAGCATTAGCCTATTTTTTGTGTTAATGCTATTCTTGATTACTCAGCTGTAGCCACATATTATGTGCGTACATCACATAATAATTGTTAATCCATTGATGAGTTCTGTAATGGCCGACACTGTAATGCACCAGATCGTAAAAAAATGTAACAACCGACATCGGCCATTGAACTCGCTAATTAATGTTAATGCTGCAGCAATTTGCTTCGATTTTTACGCGAAATAGTTTCTTTGAATTACAAATGAACCATGAAGATTTTCGTCACCAGTCACTTTCATTCTAGAACCTGAACAAACGACACTTGCAAGACTTCAGAGATTTAATTCTGTTTGCCTCTGAGGCAAGCAAAATATTTTTGGGCCCAAGTAAACAGATTGTTGAGGTGCCTACATTATAAACAGATCATCGACATTTCGGGTACATAACGTATAATTGAGATTGCTTCTACAAATACAAATTAATCAGCGCTAGTTTTTATACAATTCGCTTGGCACATTGATGGCGCCTGTGCACACAGGTGGCGCACACATTAACACCACTTTGCGGCTGTGTTGCCGCGTGGGCGACGGTGGCCGCAACTTAACAATAATGGCCATTTACAGGGCTACTATATGTTCAACTTCTTCAATTTCCGTGTTTATGCAGCAAAGGTTATCGTGGCGAATATTTTTGTCATTTCATACAGACAATAACAACCGCAACCGCAAAAATCCTGACATTAACAACCGATCAAATAATTCTGTCACGAACTAAAATAGAAACAGTGCTATAATCGTATTTTAAGAATATTACTTCCACCGCATAATAAAGGTTATTTACGTTTTTACACACGATTTATCTGGCAACCCTGACGTGTATGTAAATAGAAGTCTGTCGGAGTAACGTCGCGAGTCGCGAGTGTAGGCGGGGTTGTTTGCCTCGGCTCTCCTATTGCGTGATACACTCAATAAAACTGTTGTTGGACTCCAAATTGGTCGTTTAAACGAATACACCGCCTCCTTGTAAGTTCGACGCAAACCGTGGCCATCGAGCCGGCAATTACGCGGGATCATTTAGTTAACCACCTCGCCGTTATTAAAACTTAGCGATCTCATTCACCACCGATCGTGTTTACTCATGATTGCCCTGTTATACACAAATGGCTTCTTGTTCTGAACCAGTAATCGCGAAAAAGTAACTTAAATACACATGATATTCTGTATTGAAATTGACCTGAAGTTTTTGCCTCAATTTTGTTGTACCCTAAATTACATACAGGGGCAATACTGTAAAATGAAACTCGAAATAACTGTCCTTAACACACCGGAGCCGGTTTCTCGATACGAATCAAAATGCAAGTTAATATTATAATTAGCAATACTGCAATGCAATTAACACGTCAGTTGCCTTTTTACCGCAAACAAGTAAGCTAAGTAATATTGTGGAAACTCGGCTTTACGTAATAACTGGCGTCGCGTGACTAGCGCGGTTCATTCAGCCTCGCTAGTATCGCAACAAAACCTTAACATCACGTACACATTTATAAATTGTTCCTCTTTAACGCCTCACTACCGAACGAACTCCACATCACCCTCCGATTTGTCTGAAAGCTTGCGAATGTTTCACGATAGAGCGCAATAACTCTTGACAAAGATTATCAATTTTGGATAAGAAGCAATGGACTTTTACGATGCATTCAGTTGATTTTACTCAAGAATGCCATTGAATTTGAGTGAAACGCGTCCTTTTGTAAGTTGAAAATAATAGCGTTCATGAAAAATCTGAAATTCCTGGCTCATCTCAGAAGTATACGAGTGTAAAATAAGTATCGTATACATCTTCAGTAATGAGATCTTCCGAGTCGGTACGTACTCACTTTTTATATCACCTTGCACATGCAAATGTGGTGGTGAGTGATCTCAGTTAATGTGCTTTTTCAAGAGTTAAACATAAACGTCGAAATGTAAATATTTAAGTATTTGCCCGCTACAACATTGTAAAAGAAATTCTGATATACGAGTATACATTTATATTGTGTGCATAAAATCTAAAGTTGATGCAACGTAGTCCACAGCGTAACAGAATAAAAGAACTCTGACTCGATGTAATAGCCACTTTATTTTATGCATAAGATAGATACGGTTTAAAGCGTGAAATCATTCAAAGATCTCTCGAAATTGGAATCGAAACTCGACTAGCAACCGGTCTGACTTAATTTAGGTATATTTAATTTACAATAGGCACATTGACGTCAATCATGTTTGTTGCGTGTTTGCCTAAACTAATGGATGCTAATACTGTACATAATTCTCAATGTGTTACCCGAAGTACCTAACTAACCACTGATAAAGATGATATCCGTCACTTAGAAGAGTGTAAACATCAAGTTATAATTTTGTTGGTCAACAAACACACACATGAACAGCAGTGCGTGCAATTGCACCACATTTAAAATTTGCAAACAGAGCAATCAATAAAATTATCAGTACTACCGATAATGGATAATAACGAAATTATACTAAGCTTATTTAGCGGCTTAAATTCCAGTGCAATACTGATAAAAAAGTCTTAATCATTTAAATAATCTGAATTGTGCTTCCTTTTATCTGACTCAACCGAGTTAAATAATTTAAATATCTAACGTAATCACAAATTATCCTAGTTGGACGACAGTAGAGGTCCACCAATCTATCTCAAAAGGTCACAATCTAAGTATACACTGGAGTATTCCTAATAATTGAGTTAACCTTGCGGTACTACAAATGCTACACCGGGATTGGATGCCGACAGTTTGTCGTAAAACGTTTCATCTCTTTGCTGACTACATTCTGTTGGCTATGGTCAGTACGTGGAGAAGTGACTTTGCATTTCGTACCGGGATCCCTCCGATACTTAAGCTAGACGTTGATCCTAGCTATAGTTAGGTAGCAAAATAACCTAACTGTCGATGGGTCGTCAGATGCTTTATAATTCAAAACAGATAATCAAGGGCTGTTGTTTCAATATGTAAACATTTTTACCTGAAGAATAAATATGTTAATCTTGGATCTTTACCTTACATTGGACAGGGCTAACATATTTACGTTGTAGGTAAAGTTTACTCGACTAATGAACAATCGGCCCTTACAGGTACTGATTGCAATTCAACAATCTGTCTGAACAATACGTAGACTCGATATAATTGAGTGTTTATTCTTGAGTTCACACAACGTGAAGTAATGCTTATCGTACGTACATATGTACGTAATTACCGATTACATGTAACGTTTGCATGTCGACTCGCTATATTGGTTAGGGTTGGCTACTTTTCTATTCAAGGGTAATAGGGCTGCCAAACACTCGTAGACATGTTTCCTAAATTAAAACCTAAAAAGGTAGACGTTGCTTTAAATTGTTTGATATTTAACAAATATTTTTGTGAGGATAATTAGGTTGGTTTGAGTTAAACATTATAAACTTCGTTCAAAAGCAGAATTATCTTGTTAGTTGTCTGGGACAAAAGCTTTATTATGTAAGAATAATTTAGAAATAACAGAATATTATTTAGAGCTTTTGAGAGTCGTTACGTAAGAGAAATATATCTGACAGCCCTAGACATAATGTCTGCGACAGCTGGGCGAAACAGGTGCGCTTCATATCATATTATAGCATTCCCACCGATTGGACACTGCTCCCGGACAATTAATTTAATTACTAACGCAAACACGTCTGTGTTGACACATACAATATCATCAAAAACTGATAGAACCACATAATGTCTATGATTTGTGAATACTGTCTGACTATTTCAATCTATTTATGCAGGTGTATCTGCATATTTTACACTATATTTACAGAACGATTACTATTAGGTGTTGCAAATAGGCTGCCTATTATAATTTAGTTATACGAAGTTGTTTTTCCATAAATAAATGTTTTCCTAACCTATAGGTTGTACATTGTTCATTGCAAACTTATTCAGGAGTTGATACAGCTTCTATTCAATTCTTAAAAGGAAAAACAAATGTCTGTTTATTTTCCTGATCATTTCGTTTTAGTATTGTCTAGCTAAAGTTTTGGATGAACTTACTTTACGTAAACAGATGTTTGATAAACATCCCAGCAAGTCGAATCAAGCGTAAAGTCAAAATAATCCGACCATTTGTAAGTTTCAGCAGGGCGGCGTGCGTGACGGTGGGTGAAGGGGAAGGGGAGCGCTAGAGGGGTGAGGGGGGTCGCGCACTGGGACGGGGCGGGGTGGCGGGGGGTGCGGCGGGCGCTGTAAGACGCGGCGTGAATGGCGGCGGCAAGGTCAGGGGCGTCGGAAGTGGGTTACGGGCGGCGCCCTATCGACCGCCCGCCGCCGCCCGCCCTGCCACCAGCCACCCGCCACGCCGCCTAATAACACCATACTGTTATTATGCTACTTTATAAACGATACTCGTAACTTTTCACGTATCTAAAAATGTTTGTATGAATCTCAGAGTGATTTGCTACTGAACTTCTTGTTTGCTGTAGCAGATGTAGATCTAATTTTATAACATACAAAACATAGAGTAAACCAGATTATAGAATGCTGTCGTGCCTGTCGGACATACAAAAGTGGCAAATAGAGCGCGTTTGCGCTCCATTTGTGATCGTTTAAATAGAAAAAAGTAAATAAACGGTTGTCAAATATTTTAACAAATAATAATTAGTTGAGCGTTACGGCGGCCATGTTGAGCGCGTGATGTAAGCGCTTCCGTCGAGCATCGACGAGCGAATTTGGCTCGCCATTCATACGAGGTTTTTTACCGAGCGGCCGGCGAACTCGCGGCCTTGCTGCCTGCGCCTACGCCGATACGATCACAACCGACAGACGGCGTGCACAAACTCACTAAATTAGAACGTTCTTAATATATTTACACTAGCATTTCATTATAACCTAATGATCAAACGTATTTTACGCATTTCAGACTCTGTTCATATTTAGAGGCCATGGACTTATCAAACATACTATGATTAAACATTCACTCGCCTATTCAAAGAGGAGAGAACAAATCTCGTTTCATTTCAAAGTGTATTAATGATATGTATAATTTTGACAGAGTGACCTTATGTTGTTTAGCATTCAAAACGGTCGTGATAAATTATGTAATTTGTGCTCTGTATCATTGGTGTTCCGATCAATCTAGTTTTTAGAGGCAACTTTCCGTTAAAAAGAATAAAAATAGTAGTGTGTTGTCAGCTATCGAGTCAGGTTGCAGTGTTGCGCATCGTGCCGACACTCAACCGTGGCTGAGAGCTAGCTAATTGACTTGAATTTTTAAAGCCTTAGTCACGACACTCCATCTCTCATTGTTTTTGTGAGTCACAGCCGCAAACAATGTATGCGATCTTGTTTCCTTATTCGCGAAATTTTACTTTATTCACAAACAACACTTCTGTGTGGGTGTGTGTTTAAAAATCTTCACGCTTTAGTGTATTACGTAAGAAATATTAACTATGTTCGTAATTTTGCACACATAGCATACGTTATGCAGTTGGCTGATTGTACGGAGAATGGGTTACGAAGTAAACTTAATGTATTCATGTATTGATTCTTGATATTCCATGAAACCAGATAAGGAAAATGATGTTGCCGATACCTATCTGCGATGTTTCTTTGAGATAAGTTTTTGCCATCACGGCACTTTATAAATAACGTTTTCCTGAGGTTAAAATGACTGAGGTTTTCTTCAGGCTGGCTGAAGTAATTTCACACTACAGCAAGGTCACGAAAGGTTCGTGACTAAGTCTAGAAAACCTAGTGTTGTGTAATATTTCGATAGCTATCGAGTTTCACGTCTTTAACGTCTTTTATCGGGAATTACGTAATGTTTCTGACATTACTAGATCAAATATAAGCTTCTACAATATTATAGCCAGTCATAGCAGGTATCTCAAATACTTTCAAGATATAAAGTATCCCGTCCAAATTGTAACATTCCTGTTCAGAGAACATACACACTCCCAAACTGTTGTCTTTACGTTTATTGGTAGTAAGAAGACCTGAGGCACATTTGTGAACCTTTGTTTTGTACATGCCACCCAAATACTTTATTTTACAGCGATATGCACAATAGCACGTACCACCACGTTCCTCGCTAACAAGTTTTTGTCCACTACATACATACATACAGTCAGTCATCCCCTGCGTGAGGTGTGCTAACTGGAAAAGAGCTTATTGTTTGCGCAGGTGCGTCGGCGCATTCTTTGTTCATCAAATTATCGCCTGCAGCACTAACACGCACAGGAATGCTGACGACCCTCTCAGCTTAAACCCATCTTCCAAGTATTATTGGACATCGTACTTCACTATTATATTTAGCTTTCATCACTATCTCGTATGACTCTCTACGCAACGTATCGCAATAACAATACATTATAACAGACATTCGAATGTTTATCTTTGCTTGTACATAAGATTTACGACTCGAACATCGACAAATTATATTAACGTTAACGTAACGTATATTTAACATTACGAAACAAATAGCCGCAGAGTAAAAAAATCAAACAAAGTAGAAAAATATTTACTCGCGTACACGTGTTTCATGTAATAGTGATAAGTACTCAAACAGCCGAGAAACCGTTGTATTGGCTTCAGATAACCTTGTGTTAACGTATGGCTGCTTAAAATTAGAAATAATTTATCTACATTGCGGTATTGGGGCTTTTCGTAGCCGTCAAGAGACCTACTTATCTCACTCGGTAAATCGTTCTTACAAAGAGGAGCTGCTCTGTGTGATCTCGAAGCAATCGTTACACATGAAGGTTCGATATCTTTTAAATTCAAATAGAGTTATTGATTTATTGAATTTCAGTTTAATTGGCGACTGATCTCACTCTCACATTCTCATAGTCATTACTTACGGACAGACGGTACTTTGTCAGCACTCTCATCATAAGTTGCGTGTATCTCAGACAGTTGTAATAATATGTTAGCGTAATGTGCAAGTTAGTAGTAGGTATGAAGCAACAATAATAATTTATCATGAGTGGCGTTTATTCCACGCCAGTCCAGTTGGAGCAGCTCGCCCGGATAACGCGTAGTGGCGACGATAAAGCAACAAAGATCGTTTTATGTGTATGGTAGACCGTACCCTAAAAATAGAACAAAAGCCGTGTTTATACGACAGACTACTCCACGTCATGTGGCGTGCACACTGAATTACTAACTTTTATGTACGTGAATAAAATCTATTTATAATGTTGACGTCGGCCGCTCCACATTCTTATCTTGTCGCGATACTAAACACTCGATCTAACGCAGATGCTGGACTTAACTACTCACTCGCGAAGACAGGCTTCTTGCTGTGATCTAGTTTGTAACTAATCAGTGTTTTAATGTGTTTCTACTAGGTAATATGCGTTCCATTCTATGGTTTGTGTAGCTCTGTGAGTAACACAACACTACCAGTAATAGATGTTGACATGTGAATGATATATAGTATGAGCACTATCTATTTCCATCTTGTGCCAATTTCGTCTCATTAATACTTGCAAGATATATTTGTATTGAATCATAACTAATAGAGATGTGTTTTGTTTGCAGCCCGTCCGATGATCTCAGCGAGTCTCCCCAGCGAGGCGCTGGCCCAGCTGGGGCAGCTCGGGCAGCTGAACCTGTACCCGCCGCCGCAGGCCGGCATGACGCCCGAGTTCCTGGCGCCGCCGCCGCGGCCGTACGCGCGGTACGCGCCGCGCCGGCCGCGCGACGCCATGCCCGCGCCGCCCGCGCCCTCCGCGCCCTTCCCCTCCGTGCCCGGCGCCTACGCGCCCTTCCTGCCGCACCCCGCGTCCTACGCCTCCTACCTGTACCGCACGCGGGCGCCGCCGCAGCCGCCGTCCAACTACCCGCTGCGCCCGCGCGCCACCTCCGGCTTCGTGCCGCCCGCGCCCGCGCCGCACTCGCCGCCTGTGTCCGCGCCTGCGCCTCTACCACCACCCAGAGAGGTACATACATTTTCATATCTTTAAAAAAAGCAGTGCATGCAAGATTTAAAGAAAAAGCTGATGTCATAAAGTCAAAAGCACTAGACAATATTTTCTTCTAGAACTAACTGCTGCTTGGTAATAGCCACTAAGCAAAATACTCATATAGTGTTTCGATGATTCCAGGAAGCTCCTACGTCACCGGAGCGAGGAGCGCCGGCGCCGTACTTCTGCCGCGGCGCGCTGATCCGGCTGGAGGACGGGTCGCTGCGGCGCGTGGAGGAGATGCGCACGGAGGACTTCGTGATGAGCGCCGAGCGCAGCGGCGACCTCGCGCTCACGCAGTGCACGCTGCTGCGCCTCGACGAGCGCGGCGACCGCCTCGCGCTCACGCTCACCTACGACAGGAACCGCTCACAGGTAACAACTAATACTCTCCCCGAAAACCAGGCTTTTCCTCATGTGTTCATAATACCAGAAACATCAATTAAATGTCTACGGGTGAGCGGTAGTGAGGCTAGGTATCTGGCAACTTTAGTAGACCAATTATCGTTTTTCAATTCATGAGCCAACGAGTGTTGTGCCAAATTCGATACTGTACCTAATTACGACAGACGGGTCTAATATATTAGCTGTCTAAAGAAGCAGTTCAAGCTATTTCTGGTTATTAACGTTTGGTATTATAGCTTGGCCAATTCGTAGAGGATACTACCATGGTCCACATGTATAAACTACCCCCGCTGCCTACACCCTGCGGACCTTGGCAATATCGCGTACGAATTCGTCAACCTATAGTAACGATAGCGATAAGCAAAGCTTTGGAAATAGCAATATGTAATCGTGTGGCTAATGTTTGCAGGTGGAGCTGGAGTCGACGGTGGAGCACCCGTTCTTCGTGTACGGGCGCGGCTGGGCGTCGTGCAAGCCGGAGCGCACGCTGGCGCAGTACGGGCTGCGCGTGCAGCGGCTGCAGGTGGGCGACGTGTGCGTGTCGCTGGTGCCGCGCCGGCCCGCCCCCCCCGCGCCGCCCGCGCCGCCGCAGACGCACCCCGAGAACCTCAGCGTCAAGGAGGACGCGCGCAAGCGCCGCTGGTCCGCCTCCGACGTCTGCGAGGACAATCCCCCTCCTCTCAAGAAACGCTGAAACGTGGCCGACCCTCGTATTCGTATTTGGAGAACTGTCTTGATCGTGTTGTGATCGTTGCGACTCGCTACTCGTTTCTGACTCAGATTCGTTGTTCTGTGTGCCGGACCTGCTGAATTCTAAGTGGAACGCATGGACAAGTGTTACGGAGGATTGCTTCTTCGGGAGTGGAATGTTGTAGATATATAAATTAACGGCCCCAGTGAGTTCGGTTGCATGTCGCGGCATGCACTATTGTTAAATGTTATTTTGCGCGGTTTCTGCAGCGATCGGCAGTCCATAATAGTACGCTTATGAAATTCTATTGGGGAACTCTAGGTGCTTTTTACTGTCGGGTGCTTCTGTACGCGTTCGTGTACGATGTTGTAAATATGTATGTAACTTAGGTCGAAGTTGAACGTTACGCTCCATGACTAACCTAACGTGTCACAAAGGGAAGGGACCCGGCGCTCCCGACGCCGCGCGTTCGTTCATTCTCATTCCTCTATGGTACACGAATATTACAATATACGGCATACAAAGTAAAACGCTTTAGACATTCTTACACGACAAACTTTAAACAATATTATAATTTTATATTCCACAACCATGGAGTTGAAACATTTTTTAAATAATGAGCACAAAAATAACAAATGTGTAAGTTTGTACCAGATCTTAAAGTAGGTTAGATATTGTGATAACCAATGAGATTTTATCGCCAGTCTTGAAAGACACGTGGCAATGCATATATAAACAAAACAAAGGTACAATGAATGTTAGATAGTAGGTAGTAGTAATGGGCTGACGTGTGCTTAAATCTCGACTGATTTGTTTCTATACGAGTAACTGGAATGATTATGTTTGTTGGGACGCAGTCATGTGAGAGCACTCTCGTCCGATGGTTGTGACTGCAGACATATCCATGACGATGCCACTGTCGCCCGCGCTGCCGGGGACCGCTTCGCAGAACTCTACTGGCAAACTCTTCTGACAAATAATTTGATCTAATATAAATGTTGATAATTGATAGGTATATATTGTAAAATAAAAATGAAATATGTATAATGATCATGGTTATATAGATGTCATCTCTATTGCTTTTGACGTCCATGTGTGATACACATAACTTTTCTATGAGAAGATGTATACATAATAAACACACAGTCTGTGATATTTTGTAGTTATTGGTCAGAGTAGGTATGAAGTATTGCTTGAATAAAAGAAATATATGTTTTAGACAAATAAGTGCGTTATTGGTAAGAAAATGTATAGTTGTTGTATACTCAAAAGTAAAACGCTGAAAAACTAAAACTGAAAACAAAACATAACAAGTAGCGTCTGTGATTGATATACATATATCGTTATGTAACATAACGACAAATGCATGGCCATATCAAAATCAAATTAATTTTATATAAATACTAAGTCAAGACACATTATGTTGGTGTTTGCTTGAAATTCCAAAATCCATATATAGTTTGCATAATAAGTGAATCAGGAACAATAACGTGTCAGATGTGAACGAGTCATGGATGGTCTACCGCGCTGACCGACAGTTAGGTTCGCAAGGGTTCGTTTCATTGTACCGCAAGTGCTACGTGCTATTAATCATTATTGTGTTAAAAGATAACCGACGACCATAGAATACGGACACCTCATTGACGACGGATGGTGTTGTACAAAAGTTAATAATTTGTTGTATAATGTATGTAATTCTAGTTTTATCGTCTTTATATTAATATTTGTAATTGTAATGAAAGATCTCATTTTATTAATCGGTATTTTCTAACAAGGCGCTTTCATTAGATCATGACTAAGCCTACCTCACAAGCTATAGACTACGGGTCGCGGCGACGTCGCGAGGCGGCCAGCGCCGGTGACGTCACGCGCGACCCAGTGCGAGCTATCAAGTCTAAACAAGATCTCAATTTGATGAAAATAAACTTTTGAAAAGACTGGGACGCTTTACTGAATGTTGTGGGATAGTAGTTTCTTTGAAGATATTACTTAAATTATGAGATAGGAGCATTTATTTGTGGGCGCGAGCTCGTTCCGTCGGTTAACTATGAAGCTCCGCTATCAACGCTGGACAATCATTTAGTACAAAATTTGTTACAAAAAGTATTATTTCCCAAAATCCAAATTCAGAAAGTATTAATTTAATTTCAACAAAAAGGTGCTATATTATTTTTGTGGACGTAATTCAGGCACAATCATGATTGATATTATAGAGAAAATTTTGTTAAGGAACACTTTGTTGTAATGTTTGCCAATCCATTGTATAATATTGGCACAATCGATGTTCTTCCGCGCCTCCTAGTAGATTTAGTGAGTCAATTATACGTTAAAGTATCGTTACGTGTAGGTACATATTCAGTCAGCACTTGTTACTTGATTATATGCTACATTATAAGGTGTATAATATTTACCATCAATTTATTATGTGCATCGATGTTTGTTGTAAAATGTATTAATTAGACAATACGCAAATGTTGTTTGCAATGCGTTTGATTCCGTCAGAGAAAATCGTTATACGTAAACCAGAGGCTGACATTTGTAAAAGGAGCGATTGTTCACAAAAGTTAACTATGCTTGTATTCCATTATGCCTTCCAACGAACGTTTGTATTTATCGAAGTCGTTTAGTGATACGAAACAAACCGAAGATCGATATCGATGTATGAGCTTGCTTAAACACCACCATCGATCAAGTCATAGAACATGCCTAAAGACTGACATCCATAGTAATATTGTTAACCAAACTGTAAACAATCGTTTCTTTTATAATGCCACTTTCTTCCGTTTACTGACTTTTATAAATATCTAAATATCACCCCCTGTTTCTTCCAAGACTTTATTACGAATGTTTGTGTGCGAGACGCGTCTCTATTATTGTGATTGATCGATATTTAGGTGTTACAAATATAGTGACAATAGTTAATAATGTATGAAGAGATTCATAATATTATGTTGATGTTGCCGACGCCCGGCGAGGCCAGTAATGGTTCACATAGACCGTAACGTAGTGTAAGTCGACAGTGCTCCTCACTAACGAACATTACTTGACACAAATGATTGTGCCATCCTTAACAGATTTTCAATATTTTAGTATTCTTAATTGATTAGCTGGTGTTATAGTCCAAACACTTCGGACACCCTAAACTATACAATAGTTTATCCTAGCGTGGAAAGTTACACAATTGGGAACATAAATATATCCGTGGAACTTCCAGAACCAAAATTTGTATCAAGTATTGTACACTTTCCAATGTAATAGCGTACTGTAGAGAACAGGAAATGTTGTGTCATTTAAATTAATAGATAAATAACTATAAAAATTGTTATTATATGACAGATATCACAAAAAATATATATGTATATTTTATTGTATAGCGGAATGACTACTATTCAGATTTATTGTAAATGGAAAAATGTTATAGATCGAAATATGTTAAATAAGTTAACTGTTTGTAAAAAGAAGAGAAAATATGTATAATTGAATATTTGCTATACGCTTGTTTTATTTTATTCACCTTATCGCATTGGAATAATCAAGAAAAAAGGAGATTATTCAGCATACCTACTAGAGATTGGTTGCATTCACACAACTTATGAATACTTAAATTAGACTACACAACTGACCACTCGTCGTATTAACTGCTTCATTAATTTATTGGAAACATTGTACAAGCTGTCTTAAAAATACTAATCCTTAATTTTAATGGACAGTATTGCAACCAGGCCCAATTATCAAGTAATTCAAAAAACTACATTCTCATTTAAATTTCCTAGAAAAATTGGCTGAAACTACAACTACCAACTCTACTTAATTAACTAGAAGAAAAAAATCAATTACAAAATCGACTTAAATTTTTTATTGAAGCATAGGTATAATCACAACATGTAATACATACTAGGCGATATTCACTGGAGAGCTAAAGTGAGATTGTTCATATATCCGACTTGAGATCGAGCTTCACTTGTTCGCCCGGTTTGAACGCGGGCATGCCTAGGTAAGGGCACGTCGCACAGCGGAACGCGTCGCCTAGGTAACACTGAAATAACGTAAAAAAAAACAATTAGGTATTTGAAAATAACCTTTTAAATTCACTAATACGTATAAGAACATGTGGGCTTGATGTTTCGTAAGGCACGATAAATTGGTGGGTTCCAGCTGTCACTTGAACATCTTTGGCAGTCGTTACAGGTCAGTCAGAAGCCAGAAAGTCTGATAGCCAGCCTTAAAAAGGGTTTGCCCCGGTTACTGGGTGGAGGAGATCAGATAGGCAGTCGCTCTAGCAAAAACACTGGTTCTCCGTTGCATCCGGTTAGACTGGAAGCCGATCCTAACATAGTTCGGAAAAGGATATTAAGCAGATGATGCAGGCCTGATGTTCAAATAAAAGCATTATTTGCTGTTTAAGTCATCGTAAAATCAAAGAGGACCCCATATCACAAAAATAAAATAGACGACTGTGACGTCATAAAGTAAAATATTATCTGCTATTTACTTCAGCTATTTTGTGATACCAAAAATGCCACGTCACTGTAAACATAAATTGCCGAGCAAACATCCGTTCGACAGGCGATAGATATAGTTAACAATCTTATAAAAACTTGACGAGAATCTAATAAATTTTCTCTAGAAAAGTCGCGCAGTGTAACAGGCCAATTAGCCAACATATTAAGCCACACGCACTTGGTAATGTGCATCAGTGGGTAGCTGAATGGTAATTATGCAAATATCGATGCATATCGTAGATATAGGTAATTAGAATACAGGTGAGGGGCAATGCAATACAGTTTTTTAGATCATTCGGTAACGGTCGCATATCATAAGCATTATTTGTTTTACCTAATTATCTTTTGCGTAATGTTTTCCCGCTGGTGGATTTTAACCCGCGGACTCATTTTCAAGGGTGTCTTGACGTGAAAGATGCAGTAGCATATTATGAGGAAATAATGAACGAGTCCTATACACTTGAATAACAATTGCATTAAGTATTTGTAGATCTTCTACACATTATGATAACTGTAATTATGATCACTTATAGTAAACGAGAATTAACAGTGCTGCTGACTAATAATGACAACTCCACAGTTATCTTTCCCGTATGACTAACAAAGGCGTTAATTCAGCTCGTAAATATTTATGTTTATACACCTGTACATATGTATGTGCGTGTACGCTTCGAGTCACGTACGCAAAGGGGATCCCAGTTTAATTCCGTAGATGATCTACATTGGATAAGTGTAGAACAATGCCCCTCACGGCCGCTCCCAATAATTTATCTATCTGCTGTTTTGCTATCTTTAGATCGGAATTTGACATTACTTTGTATGGGGCTAATGTCAACTCTCTGTCGTACCACAAAAACTTTCAAACGTCTGTTGAACACTTGTCTAAAAAATGACAAATTTACGACGTTGAAATAAGGTCCATTTTGCAGCCTAACTTTTTTTAAACAAGTGTTCAACAGATGTTTAACTTTTTCGTTTTTAGTAAGGCTGTCTATCTTTAGTAAACAAAAGAACAGCTTGATAGAATATTGCATTTTGAGTTGGAAACGGCCGTAAGTAAATAAGCGTAGCGTATCTCGATCACGCGAATTAGTACAAGATTGCATCGAAAAATAAATCAATAATATTATCTAAAGCTCATTGTTTTGATGTTCACTGACAAGAAACGCATTTTGAAACCAAATATTTAACTACATCATTAAATGAGATATATTGGTAATGTGTTTTTAAATAAACTTGACGTCAGATGGTTTTTTGACTCTATGACGCATTATTTTTACTAGTTAGCCAGCTACCGATCTTAAAAGCGTGTCTCTCTCTAAGCCGGCTGAAAAGAATTCAAATCGTTTCTAGCCGAGCCGTTTTAAACTAGAGATTGTGTCTGAATGGCCAATCTATGCATGTTTAGAGGAGTGCCTAACAATGAACAATTGTTTGGTTCTACGTATGGAAGGATGACAGTCATTTGTTTTCATAGTTACTGTTTCAAACCAAAAATGACTTATAGTTTATACTTTCAAGTATATATTGGACACCAATGAGGAAATCATCATCTCGAGGAAACTTGGACTACAAAGTCTGACATCACCAAACCGCATTGAGCATGCGTGGTGATTAACGCTCAATCCTTTTCTGTGTGAAAGGAGGCCTGTGCCCTTAGGTGAGACTATAAAAAGGCGAAAGAAAATGACTCGTTTCGTCTAAGTGCAATAAGATACTTCGGTACGCGAGCGGTATGAACCAGCTTAGGAACAATAAAATTATGATGGTTGATGGATACTTACACTTCCACAGGAAGATTTGGGAGTATCTTTGACCTCTCCCCTAAGCTCTTCAGCAAGTCCACACGAACAGTCAGCACACGCTTTTCTTTTACCCGTTGTGGCGCAAACTGAAAATATGTAAGTGATAGATGTTAGTAAAATATTCTGCTTAATTTACGATGATTTGTGGTTAAGTGCAGAGTGAATTTGTAGTCAGGTTTCCCACTTCATGGATAGCTTTTTTATTTCAATGTCTAAAGAGGTAGTACTGAGGCAGAAATAGATAAATGTAAATACTCTTTGAATTGAAATAATTACAGAGGTGCATTAATTTACATACAAATCCTATTGAAACGTAGAAAGTTTATACATACATACAAAAATAAACTGGTTCTACCAGCCACAATTCCGTTGTCAACGACCTTGCGTGAATGGCCTGCGTCATTGGGAATAGTTGGAACACAAAACCTCAGCCGCATTATTACTGACCGCAGCCAAAGCGAGCTCGGAACACAAAACCTCAACTCAACTGGTTGTTGTTTTGTTATCAAGATAACTCGCAATGTGGGCAACAAATGATAAGTATTCTCTTATCAACAAAGTTATTACTTTATGCTGAATAATTAATATTCTCAACATTACGAAACACGTTTTTTTACGTGAAGGACTGTAATCAAGCATTAAAAATAAGGTCATGCTATCTAGGTCGAAATAAATTGGTCTGACTGAATAATGAAATAAGTTTTAGACAATATGCATTTACTTTGTTCATTAACTCAAAATATAATTTATGAATAATTTAATGACTTAAATTTCTTACCTCTCAAAGACTTCATGTCTGGTCTAGTCAGATCGTTTTCATCCAGAAGCTGGTTATCATCAATGATTTCATCATCATTTCCAGCGGCCCATGCTTCTTCAACCGTGTTATCGAGTTTCCAAACTGCTGGCTTTCCATTTAGTTTCAGTGATGCTTTAGAACCAACCTGAAATTATTTGAGTGACTCTAGATTAGGATTTTAACCCTTTATATTCTGGTAGGCAGATTATGTGCAACACACAATAGATTTTTTATTGTCTTTTAATGACCACTTGTATGTAAGCGGTTAATTAAAATATATTTTGTGTTGTTATTTATACACTAAGTGCAATAATAACAATAATGTCACTGACACATGTAAGCACTGTTTTCTTTTTTATCACAAATGGTTGAGAGACACTTTACTCCTGAACTCTATGAAATAAAATCTATTGGTGAATCTGTCAAATTGCATTGCAAAAATGAAGTGATGTTATAGTGCGGGATCACCACTAACTGTCATTGTTGTCTATTGACAGTTCAATAAATAACATCTCGGTGTCTGTATCTGTCTGTTGACTGATAACATCAATATAACATAGATATTATTTATATAGAAAAAATAACAGTGTTCTATAAAAAGTTGTTTTTCAGTGCTTATGACTTATGAGGCCCTTAAATATTTTTTTATGATGTAAATGTGATTAATAGAATATTTTATACAAAAACTTACCTCGAATTTGGGTTTTTCAGCTATATATAAATTATCAGTAGACTTTGTGACGTTTACAAAACCGTTTAGTTTGAGCGTGGTGGTCAGGTCTGCTGTATCTTTCAGGATTAGTTTACCACTGGGCTTGAGGATTTTCACAATAATTGCCAAGAGTGCGTCCGTGTGTTTTACAGTGTGCGGGGCCAGCCAGTTTGACAGCACAGCATCGTAGGATGATGCAGGCCGGGAAGCTACAAACAATGAACTTGTTATACACCTGCCTTGTAATATGTTAGTTATTGATAGCAAAAATCTGCTCAAAAACATCAGAAAAGGGTTCCGCAATTTTCTGTCATGATGAATCCACAAATATTAGAAAATATGTACCAGTCAGCATTTCTGTTTCCGTTTACTATTTTTCACTATGTGTTTCTTTACTTATGGTCCTTATGCGTACACAGAGATTTTTGTAAATAAGAATTGAAAATGATAAACTTACATTCGGTTATCATTTCAGAGTTTTCCAGAACGACGGAGCCATTGCCAATAGCTGCTTTGACCTCTTCCACCAAGCTGCCGATGCTGTTCTGATTGTCGTTGTTCCAAATAACTAACACGCTATCTCCAGATTTCACGTTCTCCATCTTTTTGTTTAGTTTCGTTCCGATTAGTGAATTTACAAATCAAAGCCGCGATAAAAAGACAATGGTTAATTTAGATTTTTTGAACTTTGCTATGTTCGTATCTATTGCGCATATATCTCCAACAAACAAGTATAATAAGTAGTAACACAAATCACTGAGTAACCAATGGATAGATCCCCGTTAACATATAATACAACTAAATATAACCAATGTCGAAAATTAAATAAATAAATGACTGCCACCCAGCACCGTGAAGAATCGACTTATCAACTGCTGTCAAATCTCTTCGCCGTTTGTTTCGCATGTTGGTAAGACTACAGATAAAAATATATAACGCTCCAATTTAAGCATATTTATTGATATAAAATTATGGATTAATCTTAACTCTTAAACAAATTTAAACGTCACCGCCTGATAATCAACAACAACATACTACATAAATATCGTTTTACCTTAGATTCGGAATAATAAATAAACACGGATTAAGGTACAATAAGAATTAAAGCTGGGGTTAGATGTAAAGTAAAACCGAACGTCATATTTTTTTTATGAATCTAAATCGATTCTTTTCGTCATCATAACCTAAATGCTGTCAATTGTTTTGTATAAGTAATGTTTTTATACGAAAATCATGTTTTATGAAGCATTTTTAGCCGGCATATGGGCATCAGTCGGTAGTACTTTGGGAAAGTTATCAGGAACAACCAGCGTCGTAGTAAGTTTCCCTAAGTATTTTCTTGGTGAAAGTTTTAAAGTGCGATAAGATTAAGTGCCTGCATATTATCTACATAATTTATTCAGTATTCTACCATATGGAAACTAAAATAAAATCTTGACGTTGATCACTATTTTGTTTGAGCCATTTTTGGTAGTAATAATGCGAACCTAGGGTACCATAACAGATTTACTATAACTGCAATAGTGTAATGTTGCAGTGAATGCTGTGATTCATTCATTTTTAGAAAGGGAGAACAAACCGTTTTGGTTCTAGTACCTGACCGCTAGATGGCATTGTTAAATAAATGTATGATTTTGCCATAGTTTGGAGATGAGCAGAATACGAGAGGCTTTGAAATGTTAGGTCTTTATTTAGATATCATGGATGACGGTCTTAATTGTCTCCTAATTTTTTAGTGGAGTGGTGCAAATATTGCTGAGAATGGGGTTACTACTATCGAAGATCTGGAGCTTGTTCGGTAATGAGGAACACAAGCTACTCCTAGTGGGTTTGGACAATGCTGGCAAGACGACAATCCTTTACCAACTGCTATTAGGAGAGACAGTTCATACGCGGCCGACAATAGGCTCCAACGTAGAGGAGTTTGTTTGGAAAAGCCTTCGCTTTGTCATGTGGGATCTAGGTGGTCAGCAGAGTCTGAGATCAGCATGGAACACGTACTTTACGAACAGTGAGTTCGTCATAATGGTGGTAGACTCGACAGATCGGCAGCGATTGAGCCTGAGTCGTGACGAGCTGCACCAGATGTTGAAACACGAAGAGCTTACTAAAGCCTGTCTCTTGGTCTATGCGAACAAACAAGACGTTAAAGGTTCAATGACGGCCGCAGAGATATCGGAAAAATTGGAGCTGACGGCTATAAAACAACATCCGTGGCACATACAGGCATGCTGCGGACTTACCGGAGAAGGCTTACATTTAGGATTAGAATGGATTGCTAGTAGAATAAAGAAAAAATGACGAGGACACGATAAATGTCGATCAATAATATTTTATGAGGTGGATTGTTAAGTCTTTCGATCTTGTGTGAAGATGTTCCTGGCACATCTTTAATGAGTGCAATCTGTTACCATTCGTGATACTAAGGATTGAATTCTTATTCAAATTCAATAACATCTTGAATGACAGTGGTATGCGATAATTACCAATTCGAAAATACATACCAGCATTATGAGCCCAGTGCTTGTCGATACAAATAACATAAATTAAAAAAAACACTGATGAGAAAGACTCTAAAACCATAAACCTAAGTTATAATCTATTAAGTTTGCATACGTTTTGCTAGAAAAATAAGATGTATTTAAAATACTATAAGGATTTACGTCCATTGTTTTGCATAAATTGCCTATAATAAACACGTTTTTAAGAGTACAACGTTTTTTATTCAGTAGTTCTCGCAAAAATATAGGCAGGTAACAAGAACCTGATTACCCAATCACCTTCACAGTTTATAAGTCATCTAGTTAAACTTAAATAAAGGGGCCAACTATGTAGGTCATCATCATCCTCCGAGCCTTTTTTCCCAACTATGTTGGGGTATTGTAGGCCACCAGCTGCATATCCGAAAATACATCAAAAATTGCGTTAGTACAATAATAGGCGTTGTTACAACACTGGCCACATCATTAAGGCTCATAGTTGACCACTAATAAATATTCCACGCACGTCGGCTTGTAACTAATGAATCGTGCATTCATTTCTGAACGTGGTGGATTGTGTACGTAAAAATGACTGAACAAATAGTTTATATTATAACCTCAGGAGTAGCCTGTATTCATTTGATGCCTAAAATCTTGCTTATGCAAGGCGGGGTGGTGCATAATTTTCTTTTGTAAACTTAAGAGCCAAAACTCAGTTTTCTTTGCCATCAAGAAGAGCAAACATAACACGCTACTCAAAGTTTTTCACAGACATTTTCCCCTCAAGATTTAAAGGCTAGTAAGTTAAATGTATATGTATGCCTACAAGATATCCCTTTATCAACAGGGCGATAGTTACATCATATGGGGGGCCTTGCTAGTGGTTATGGTGTTGGCTAACACATGGGGCTGTCGACATTACCTGCGATCGCTGGACGCAGCTTCAAACTCGGCGGCGCCAACCGTTATATCTGCAGCTTCCAGTTACGTGCTATCTGTAAGTTTTTCACAGTATTTACAATACTTTATACACATTGTCTAGGTAGATATATTAACACATTTGCCACATGAAGCAAAAAACTTGATAAAGTAATTATTTAAAAAGACCTGGGAAAGCTTTAAATACCTAATATAAAAAAAAAACTTTCCCTTAACAATAGTCCCAGAAGGATAAACGTTTTTGAGCAACCTTTTTTGTGTTTTCGTACAGCTAGCATGTATGCTGGCCACTAGAAGTCAAAAAAATCCTGCAATGCCATTAAGTTTTTTCTTTTTCTCATTTGTTTTTTTTAAAGCAAATGGCCTCATATTATTTTTTTGACAAATAATGGCCAGTCCGACATACTTAATGACAATTTTTAAAAGAGTTATTAGAAAGTAGGTGTTATCCTACTGATTGTGTATCTTTAGCAAAATTTTTATTAATTTATATACCTAGATTTTTGTTATAATTGAAATCGGCTAATACCTTTTTATTACGTAGGTATTCTTAGACATTTAGCAAATGAAACAAAGTCTTTAAAAGCTTAGAGCTTAAAAGGTCAAGAAGTAAAACGTGTGAAATCAACGATTGCAATTCTAGACATGCGATGTATAGTCTAGAAAAGCGCAGTAGTAAGTAGGTAAGAGATTTTTACGACCGATTTTGTGTGTTTTGATAAGTTATGTGTTCTATGACTTTTAAAATACCCAACTTACTGTTCGATTCCCGTGACAGGTCAATATTTTTTTTGCAGTAGGTATGTACATACCTAAATGACTTTATCAAAGTTAGCAAGTCTTTAGCGTAAACCTGCAAGGCTAAAACGTAGATTTTTGCATTAATGGATTTTGCCACACCAACATCATCTACCTAGAATTCGGGTTTCAATCGATTCCGAGTTAATTCGATTGTAACAATCGACGATCGAGTTTCGGACTCCCAAAAGCTCCAAAGAAGACTCAACTTTATTGTTAGTGGTAATACGGTGCTTTTTGTATTTCAGGGTGTCATAGGAATAACGTTGTTTGACGAAGCTTCCTCCCTGCGGTGGTGGGTCGGAGCTATGCTAATCGTGTTCGGCCTGGCTTTAGTGGCCCAGCCTAGGCCGAAGAAAAAGGAAGAATGAGGAATAAAATACATTTAAGTATTTGGTGTTGATAAACAGTTTTATTTGTATAAACAATTTATGAAAACGGGTACAAAATTCAAAAAGTAATTAGATTTTAAGTCAAGATGAGGATTACAAGAATCTTCCATTTCAAGTGCTTAAAAGAGCTATCTGTGTTAATAACATAGGTAATGTACGGTAATAATAATGTGGCTTATTTGTTGTTTATGTCATTTTCCAATCTAATGGACCTTTGTATGGGTTGGTTAAGAAACATTAGATAAGTAATATGAAAGCCAAATACGATTGTTTATCTACTTCTTATCTTATTTATCACGCAGGTCAAATATAACAAAGTAACGAAAAGAAGAGAGTGGTTTCCTCAAAAATATTTAATGAAATTGTACCTACACGTAAGGATCCAGTTTCTTTATAAATAGGCAACTTTCCATAGATAAAACGAGCTTTCTACAGCAAGGAGGTGTCGACATGGTTGAATGGTTGATCACTCAACCATAAACTGATCGAGACGAGCATAGATACCTTGATCAAAACACCTACATAAATTGCTAAAATAGGTCTCGACCTCCTTGAAACCACAGAGTATGTTATAATATAAAACGGTATCATAAAGAACAAAAATAACTGTAAATATACTGAAAGCTAGAACATTACATTAGTTGTGTTACTCTGTGTTTTTGACTAAGCTTTTAAATGCTGTAAGATACTTAGTGTTCCTCTGGGAGCTGTAAATAACCGGCCAGTCTCTTTACCTTGTAATAAATTCTTGTTTCTGTTGCGAATAACTTCACGTGCTTGTGAGGATCATTTTTATGAGAAATTGACCTTTTAACTTGAAATACTTCCTGTGGAATGATGTAAATGTTTGATAAGGTTACTTAAGTAACGTGGGGTTGAAATGACATGTTTTATCCACCCTGTCTCCAAAATTAATAGAAAAGGCGGAGGAAAAGTGATGGAAACATCGAAGCTGCGTTACCTATAAGTATAAATTTTATCATTTAATGTAGTAGGTTTCTGTAGTAATAAAGTCATTCCGTTAAAATATAACTATAGTACAAAATGTTATTACTGTTTGTATGCGATGTCATTTAAGTTTCAGTATTAAAATATAATATTAAATGACGTAATATTTGTAATGTAATACTAAGTTTTATCACTAATGGCACTAAAACCTACCTAACAGATTAATATGCTCTTTTAATAGAATTTAATGTATTGTAAATTATGAATACTGTAACATGTATAAAGGTTATTGTTGAATATCAAACAAATGTTGAATAGTGTCCCTGTTATATCAAACATCCGATAAAGTATGTCCTTGATCGAACAGACTGGAATTGAATAAAAACATGCCATATAGGTACCTACCTACCTTTCTTCTATATTAGCATCAATATTAAATATTCAATTGATAAAGCGACAGTGTACTTATAAAATAAATTCCATGTATGACTTGTTAATTGATTCAATAAAAGATGTTTTCAATATAATCTTGTATTATTCTTGGCTGGAGTAAAGCTCTAGCAGATTAACAAAGCTTTCAGCTGTCCCAAACATTCCCTCGCTCTCACCGGCATCTCATATATCGATATAATACAAAATAAATGAAAAAAATAGTTAATGGATGGATATATCGTGTAAAGTATGCATTAATGAAATGGCAAAGAAACAACTTGTGTTAACCGAAATGTTTTTTTGCAATTGTCTGACCAAATAACAAGTCGTAAATATTTTTACACAAAGTTGATTTCAATGGGACTTGAAACAGATTTGCAATAAATCCAAGAAGGAAACTTTACCGTACATTAAAGACATCGACATAAAGGAATCGACAAGCGGCCGTCCCTCCGGGCTCCGGGCCGTGCAGACGCAGTGTCGCCGCCGGAGCGACGTGACGGCAGTTTTGACGGCAGTGGCGCGCCGCGATCCGACCTCGCCGCACGTCCGCAGCCACGCGACACACACAAACACGATCGATAACACAAAACCGCGACAAAACACCTCCAAACCACCACCGGCTAACAAACCACACAAATCTCAACCATCCCGATTATCATGTTACAGTCTTTATGTAACTGATTGTAGATGGCAACATCGATAGCGCGTGGCGCACCGGCGTCAACAATGTAGTCATAGTGACGCGATCGTGTTGACAATTTGACAGAACATGACGCTAAAATACCGTTGATTTTTTAAATAAACATGTTTATAAAACGTTATGTGTTGGTTGTTATGTATTGTTAAGATGACGACAATAATTTTGTTGGTTTGAATAGTTGGTATACTACACGAAAATGGGAAATGGAATGAACAAGGTAATTTTATATTTGATTTATTATAGGCTAAGTTTCACAGAAGTTTAGTTTAATTGAATAGACGCGAAGAATGTGCAAGCGGTAATAGTTACGTAACGGCGTCGTAGCGGTTCGTAGCGGCCGCGTAGCGCCGTAGCGGGATGCAGGCTACGGTCTGGCTACGTTTCGTAGAGGATAAAATCAATTTTATATTATGCACTTAAATATTTATTTTAAGTAAGATGTTTGGAGTTAATGTTTATTATTCCAATCATGTTTATAAAAAATACTCACTATAAATACACCTTAATTTTTCTGAATTGGTAAAACAAATCAAATAATTTTATTAGTAGTTTTCTTCCACCATAAAATGTTTCAGTTTTTAGTATCTATCAAAATCTACATTTTATATGACTGCAAAGTCAAGTAATGGAATTAACAAATCTTTTCTATAATTATCTCGATAGGGTTTGAGAAGTAGGTAGTTTGTATTTATTGTTTCTTTTAAAAAACAAACTTTAAAGCATTTTTATTGGCCTCACATGACTACTTAAAGCAACTTATAAAGAGTTACTTGCCCACAATACCACAGCCCATTATGGAAATTAATAATACAATGTGTCCCGGGGATAAGTGACCGCCCGAAATTTTTTGAATATTTGTACAAAATTAAGGATAATTTCCTTTATATTTGGGACTTACCGCCTTTGGTTTTTTTTTAATGATTTTTAGTAAATACTGTGACGTGCTGCAGTTTTTTTAAGATATTTCCTAAGTTTTTACATCTTTTTAAATTCTTTTTTCTTAATTAACTAGCCGACATCATAGTTTATCAATTAAAATTATCAAACATAACAAACATGTAATAAAACATTTATTAGAAAAAAAAGAAAATAAAAATTCAAAGAAAATAACGCCTTTTTTTCAGTTTTTTCAAAATAAGTCCAATAAATGCCCCCTTAATATCACTTTCTTTTAATTTATTAATAAACTACATGATATTTCCTACAATAGCTCACAACAATGTTTGCTGCTATTTCAAACAAATGCAAAAATACAGTCAGTTGAAATTTGAAAAAAAAGAGCAAAGCCTGTTATTAAGAGGCCTGACAATAAAATTTTTTTAATGATTTTTTTCAAAAATATAAATGAAATTATGCTTAATTTTGTACAAATATTCAAAAAATTTCGGGCGGTCACTTATCCCCGGGACACATTGTATAATGTATACAATAGAAGTTTACTTAAAGTTTTAGTTCCTTCGTCTGTCCTACAGCAAAGCTAATAATCATAACTATCGTCATTAAGTTAATTAAGGCTGTAAAGTTTCAGCCGAATGGAACAATAGCTTACAATTATTACGCCTTGATGTTGGCCTTACATTACATTTTAATGCGTACACAATCCTCACTTATATTTTATGGGCAAAATTAACTGTGTCTGTCTGTGGCGGTATTAAGTAACCAGCTTATAAAGTTCAAAAACAATATACAAGCAATGTTCTGGCTATTTTTTCTTATCTAATCCATGACATGATATTTTTTCCTGAGGATGGCTGTGATCAAAAAATATTTATTTGTGACCTGAACTAATACTAGGTACAGTTTATCATTAACGCTATCAAAATTAGCCAAAGGTTTTAACGCAACTGCTTAGAAGGATTTTTCTTAATTTACTGCTCTCAATAAACTTTGTTAAGATCAGAAAAAATATGAGGTCCACGAGGTTAACACTGCGAAATTACAGCAAAATCTACCGTGTATTTATAAAGCCACGGTCACAATCTAAATCTTCAGATCTGTCTTAAAAGATTGATTGTCCCTCTTCTTCTGGCCTTTCCCATGTCACTTGGGGTCAGCGCAATACATTATTTTCACCCATTCTTGCCTAGCAACCGGTCCTTTATCACAAACTCTAGTCATCGGTTCTTTTGTCAACATTTCGCGTTTTCATTCTTAGTTTTCCCTTCGACTATTGTGGAGGCCATCGACCCTTGATAATAGTGAATGGGTTATAAAGGTATAGGTTCACGATATTAAATATTAACGTGAGAATCCACCAATATGTCGGTACTGTAGTCGTTCATTTGAGATAATTGTGTCGACCTTGTCTTTTATGTGATGAATTCCATAGCACCGCTTTATTTTATTGTAAGGCAGAGGTGTTAATGTTGTTTTAGGTATGTAGGGTAGGTACTATTTTTGGAGGCCTTTTTTAGGGTTCCGTAGCCAAAATGGCAAAAACGGAACCCTTATAGTTTCGTCATGTCCGTCTGTCCGTCTGTCCGTCTGTCACAGCCGATTTACTCGGAAACTATAAGTACTACAGTGATGAAATTTGATGGGAATATGTGTTGTATGAACCGCTACAAAAATATGACACTAAATAGTAAAAAAAAGAATTGGGGGTGGGGCCCCCCATACATGTAACTGAGGGATGAAATTTTTTTTTTCGATGTACATACCCGTGTGGGGTATCAATGGAAAGGTCTTTTAAAATGATATAAAGTTTTCTAAAAAACATTTTTCTTAAAGTGAACGGTTTTTGAGATATCAGCTCTCAAAGTCGTAAAAAGTATGTCCCCCCCCCCCTCTATTTTTATAACTACGGGGTATAAAATTCTAAAAAAAATAGAGGTGATGCATGCTAATTAACTCTTTCAACGATTTTTGGTTTGATCAAAGTATCTCTTATAGTTTTTGAGATAGGTTGATTTAACTGTAATTTACGGAACCCTTCGTGCACGAGTCCGACTCGCACTTGGCCGGTTTTTTTCATTAAGAGAACTTCAATAGCTTAACTTTTGCCTACTTTAATCACAATAACCTGACCAGAATACAAACCTAGAATCTGGTAACAAGAGCCGCAAGTCTCTTTAGTTCATTTAACAAAAGAATCAATAGTATAACCATAACAATATGAATGATTGATAGCGATATCTCTACAGCTGAGGTCATATGATTTAGCATAGCTTTCCTTAGTATATAGTTCGTATACCATTTGCTCTGGTTACCATAGACAAGTCATAAAGTTGGCAATGGGCTTAAAAGCTATAAACGTGATCGTAAATCGATGGTTACGGGACAATAATGCTTGTTTAAGTGCAGTCTTATTTCGTGGACCTCGGTTCAACGTCCTTTTATTAAGGAAATTGAATAAGGTATGAAGGCTTGTCAACAAAACTCTTGGATTTCCTTGTTGCTTTCTTTTGTTTTTCCGCTTTTAGCTGTACGTACATAAATGTGGGGTAAATTCATGGACTGGTGATGAAAGAAAGACAACGTGAGGAGTCACAAGAATAATATATGAGGGCATCATTTGGGAATCCTTAACGATAAATGCACCTTCTCCATTTGAAACGATCTATCTTGGAGAAAATGTAATGAAAAAAATAACCCAAAACACAATACTGTGTTAGTGTTCTCAAAAAATAAAAAGCCTAGCCGTCAACGTAAATTCCATTCCATAGCCGCAATTACCTAACATAATCCCCTATCTAACATTCCCAAAAACACTTGATCCACAGATAAACATAGTACGGTTGTTTCAAAGTTAAACAAACAAACCGAGAAGATTCACTAGGGAATCCAGCCTGGGTATCGGAGCCATTATCTTACTACATGTAATCGATCCATCTGAACTCTCGACTCGGAGGTCAAGTCTTGGTCGGTGTAAAGTGCACCCATCCAAAGTTACGATGTTTCAACCAAAGTGAGGAATTAATTTATGCAATATTGTACTATAGGTACTATATTTTACAACTTTAAAATGATAGTGGAGAATGGTTTTTGGTTTTATACCGGTTTCGCGTGCTCCCGTAGGGACCATAGATATTTCTGCGTTGAAAGGTTTCCTATTTTGTTTATCCCAGGTATGATTTATGCGTTTCATACGAATACAGCATGCCAAGAATATTGAACTGGAAATATGAATAGGATATTATTCCAGCCAACCAATATATACCTGATATACTGAAGTACATAGTTATACATAATATCAAGAAAAAAATATTCTATTCCACAAGTACCCCCAGTTGACTGATGCCCGTTTTCACCAACAACCTCTTACCGTTTCCCTATCTAAATGCTAGTTTTAATAAGGACTCCTCCCAATTTGACACCTACCTAAATTCATTTTCACCACACTTGTACATGGAGCCCATAAGTAAGTGACAGATTACTAGTTCTACAAACGATAATGCAAAGTCGATATTTTATCGATAAAATGATTTTTCTGTACTTCTTAAGAAATAAACGTCTATCGAGTATATATTACTAAAGCCTGTGAGTTTTTGTTCTTGTGATGTTATTTTAATTTAACTTAAACTACATTACGCTATGTTTTATGCAATAAAACAGTAAAGAGGTTTTCTATGGGTGAATTTTTACCTATGTCATTCGCGCGTTTGTCAAATTGACTGATGTGTATGTGTACATTGAGTGAGGTTAATTTTGGGTTTATTATTGTTGAATAGATAAGTTTATTTTAGCAGAGAAGGGAAAACGAGGATAAACCTTTCTTACAGAAGAAAAAGACAAGCTAGTGAAATTGCTGACGTCTCATAGAGACACAATATTAAACAAAAAACGGATGGGACCACGAACGAAGCCAAAAACAAAGCTTGGATCTAGTCACAAATAGTTTTAATGCGATAGGAACCGTTTACAGGTAAATGTGAATAATATTTGTGTATTATAATAATATAGTGTATTAAGATATTGCCGTTCAACTGTGTTCCTTGTTTTAATGTGGGTTTCATTGTATTTTTGTTCTCCATGAGTTGATGGATTTAAGTATGGGGTTAAAATTATAGATTTATTATATTTATTTAGTTTCAGGTGGTGAGAGAAATTGGAAAGACGTGTAAAAACATGCTGCGCCCAGCCCACCCCAAATTGAATTGGTGCAGGAGGATGATGATAATGTTTGGTACATCATATGAGGACTAATATTAAAATATTTGTTAACTATCTTTGTTTTAATTTACATAATTTATTATGTTCAATGTTAGCCTACTTCTTATCTCCAGAGGGTATCCCCTATCACCTAGGAGATAGGCTCCTCCATATTCATCATTTTCGAATCATTGGTGTCTACTGCAGTTTTGGTATTTAAGGCCTATTCAAACCTGAGCGATATTCGCTGCCGCTGTGGGTAGAGGTAGATACCGCGCGGGTTTCGCTCAGGTATTTAGTATCAAGTATAGCTACCGGCACGGATATTGAGCTCTCGGTGGAAGTGTGGGGATCGCTTTGCGCACTGTACACATAAGGCAATAAACCAATAAATGGCTTCTGCGCAGGTGAAGGTCAGGGCTCAATATCCGTGCCGATAACTATACCGCGGCTAGAGCGACCTGAGCGATATTCACTGCCACTGTGGGTAGAAGTACATACCGCGCGGCAGCAGCGGCATGCATCCCGAACATCAACAGTAATATTAACGCATACCCACTGGGTTTTCTCTGTCGCAGGTGGTAGCGAATACCGCTTAGGTCTGAACAGTCATATTACCGCATACCCACAGGGTTTTCTCTGCCGTAGACGGTAGCGAATACCGCTTAGGTCTGAATAGGCCTATAGTTGTTCCGGCCACCGCGAAACTACATCAGTGATTACCAGATTTGCATCTGTTATGGTCTGTGTATTTATGGACATGCAGGACTATTTTTGAATAATTCAGTGACATCACGACCTAGCAAGTGCATTCATAGCAAGTAATAATCTATAATCTTATAAAAAAGTCATGATCATCGTACTTATTTCTCAGTCATCTGCTCTTTCACGTAAGATAGGTACGTGGTCTTCTAATGATTATTATTTTACATATCCACAACCTCCACAGCTTCTAAACTTTCTAAAAGTTTACGTTTCATTTCACTATCCATCGCCAGAAATGGTTCAAAATATGTTTGTATTCTGTTATGATAATGATAGGAGTTGTTTAAGCAGGCGTCAATCGGGCTCCCAAGTTTAAGTGAAATTTTAAGGTTAAAATTGACACCTAGGCTTTGGTGAAAATGAAATTCTTAATAAGTGTTCCGTAAATGCTCCCTAAATTTAGGTATTCGTTGGTGAAAACGGGCATAAGTATCTAGCATAACTTAATGACAATTTTATCATTCTGACTTAATGACATTTTAAGAGCATTTAAGTTTCAATATTGTTGCATCATGTTTCGTATACACTTGGGTGCTTTCGCTAGAGACATGGTTCAACTTATTTTGTACCTATGGTAATTTCGAAAATTAATAGAACTGATACAAACTATGATTTCGCGACTTTAGTAAGATAGACAATGTAACTGAGGAGGTAGCACATTATATGAAGGATACCTACATACCATGTGGGCCGTGGGCATACATCATATTTAGGTATTTACCTAATATTACATTATACCTAATATTTACCTAATATTATATTTACCTAATATTTAGGTATTTACCTATATATAGGTAAATACCTAAATATGATGTATGCCAGGACAGCTGTAGGTATGTAGTCAGATTATTTTCATATAGTGTATTGTGTAGTAGCGGATCAGAGCGCTCTTTTCCAATCTCGTGAAGATTTGGCCAGAGATCCTACACCGTCCTAATGTCATAAGACAGAGCCAGACGGTATATCTTGGATGTAATTCCAATTTGGGTCCGTCTCGGCCGTCAGGCTTTTGTCTGCCTTGAGATTTGGGCTCTTATTTCACAAATTTTCTATTATTCTTTTAAGGGAACATATTTTGAAGAATAAGTAGCGGTTTCTGAAATATAATAATTCTCAAGGATCTTGAAATAAGTAGCCTTAAATAAAATAAATCTTTTTAGTTACTTACCTTGCAAAATCAGCGAATGACCAAGTCAGTTAAGTTAACGACATTTCGTGGAATTTAGATGGCGAAAGCAGAACTTGAAGGCTAAGTTATCTTAGTAAAGTTAAGGCAATTACGGAAGTTTGGAGTGTCATAAAATACTAAAAGCAAACATTTTTGCTTAATCTAAACTTCGTTTGAGTTAGAGGACAAAGGTCGGACGTGGTGAGGGAAAACAATACCTACAAGTGTGTTATGTTGCCCTGACACGATCTTCAAGTTCGTGAAACTTTTAGTACGTAGGTACCTGATATAAATAGCCATACCTAGTACCTATTGTACCTGTAATATTTAGGTACCTATGTGGTTCCTATGTGGCATTGCAATTAAAAGTAGTAACAAACAAAATAGCACAGCACGCAAATCAATTTGAAATTATAGTCATTTTATTCGTAGCCAGGTCATAACATAAGCAGTTTTTACTAAGTTACTAAGCATTTTGTTTCCCTATGGGAATTTTATGTACTATTTATTTTATGTGATATATATTTAAACCCGTTGTTAGTTCACGATAAAAGTAAACACCAATAGCAAGTCAGATAGGCTACAATACTTAAATCCTAATTTATATCATACTTAATTTACTACACAAAATACAAGCCCTACGTTAACTTTAAGATGGCAAACCTTTTAGCCTAGAACACTGAATTTTTGACGAAGGTTCTATTCATTGTGGACTGAAGATAACGCGAGTTTTGAACTGTGGTGTTGCCCGCTGAGAATTAACTTTGTGAACAACATTTATTTTTAAGCTCCCCTCTAATGCTTGACCTTTAGAAAAGTAAATAACATGGTTGCTGGAAATATTCGAGATCTTAAGTCTTCAGGGAATATTTAAAATGTCAAAATAAAAACTTCCTCTTAACAGTTTTAATTCCGAGATTTTTTATCTATTTTTACGAAGATAGTAGCTTGATATTGACCTTATTTTGCATCCGCGAGTTAAAAACTTTTTTTTAATAAATGAAAATAAAGCAGTGTATTTAAGTTCCCTTGGAATAGAGCAGAGAACACTGGCAGGCCGCCAAGTTAGTTAGTCGCTATCTATGATACCTTTGCAGGATTATTCAGTCGCGTAATAAACCTATTTGTTGCCAGCCTACGAATATTTTAGTGGCCCCTATTGCTGGCTGAAACCGTTTCAAATTCCGAAGGTGAAACCGAGCAAACTTTGTGCTATTAAAATGTTTGAAACTTTCTTTTGTTTCTCTCTTCTGCGTCAAATATTATTAATTGGATATAATAAAGATACTTATTTTTGCTAAGCCATGAAGCGAAAGCGACTCTCGTCTCAGCACAGATATTTCACGGAGTTGGGATCTATGGAAATAGCCATAGATAACCAGTTAATACCACTGTATTATTTAAACAGGGCATTTAAAGAATGTCCGGAAATCAGTCTAAGTATACTTATGTTAGCAACCAGCATTGCTTATAAAACAATAACGATAAAGCCTCAAGAAATATAAGTAAGTAATTACTTATTATAAGACCTTTAATTCATCAACTAGCAGAGTTCTTTACTCCTGTTCTTAAGTAATTAACTAATTAATTTTCATAACTAAGATTACGATAAGGTAATTAGGTACTATAATTAATGGTATTATGAATTTGGCATATAAATAAAGTTCCTAGATTGTTAGGCCTATTTGCATGATTAGTTTGAATGTGACCAGTATATTGCGTGTGCTTTTAACATAGCTATTCACACTCGTTTGAGTGAAGCGTGCGTGTGTATTAAAATGTGGCACTGTTCATCATTCTGTCTTCATAACTTAGGTATATCATGCGTTGAAATACCTTTATGTTGTGAAAATTCTGTTCTGTAGCTACTGAAGGATAAGCAGTAAATATGTAGTCCCATAAATCTACAAGGGATAGAATTATTCATAAGAAAATCATCGTAATTATGTATTGTTTTATGAAGCCGAAAGGCACGTTATAAAGGTATCACTCGTTAGCTGCGAACTCTCCCTAACAGGAAATCCCTAAACAAAGTGAAACTACAAAATTAGTCCAATAAAAACAAAAATTTGACCTGGAGTGACATCAGAGCCGTAATTTCGCATCCCTACATACAAATATGGGAGGGTCAAGGGTGTTGTCCTAGTGCGGTGACCGACTTTATGGGGCAACCCAAATCTTTCCACCTGTTTACACAAACCTTGCCAATTTAATTCGGAACTCGTTTCCAAATTGCTTTTTACGTTAAGCAAATTGATAAAATAACATCATTTATTTTAGGCAAGTTCACCCATCAAATATTTTTTAAAAATTAAATGGATAATAAAAATAAATAAAATAATACCATAATTTAGAAAACACCCAATTTAATACATATAGTCATAAAAGACAAGATACAATTAAGCTGATTTATGTCGACAACACAAAATCTTGGGGTTCTCTGCATGAAACGGAATGTACCTATTTGCAAGCTTTATGTCATATTGCAGTAAGTAGGCACTGAAGTGAAGGTTCTATTTGAATACATTTTAATGTCCTATGCAGAACGATACTGGTATCAGGTACCACAAGTTAGGTTAATAAGCTTTGCTTTGACGACAATTTTATAGAGGTCATCGTAAAGTAAAAACTTAAGTTCCAAGTATTAAGTAAATTGATATTTTATATGCCAATAAATAGGCACTGCAATAGATTACATTAACTTCGGTAATAACTTTGTGCCAGTGAGTAATAGGTAATCTGAATTGAAAAAAAAAAATGGTTTATGAACATATTTGCCGTGTATGTTGACGTGATGAAAACAGTTTTCGTAAATGCAGCCCGCATTCAAAAAATGTTCGTTCCATTCAACGTTGGCGCTGTTTTGACGTACCTATTTCAAAGAATTTCGCGACGCCCGCAAAATGTTAACACATTGCAAAACGAACCTAAAAATAAAGCAGTTCCCATATGTACACAGGGGAAATACTCTATATACCAATTTCTAACAAAATGCAATATAACTTTTTTGCTAATTAATTTTAGAAAAAAAAAACTTATCCAGTTTTTTTCTTTTAGTGACTTGGTTATTTCGCAACAAAAATAACTCTCATGTCCCAAATGGTATCGCTTTCCATTTCTCCGACCGTGAACCAGTCAGGATTGAAGACAAACCATTCAAGGCTTGCCAAGTAGTTATGGCACAACTACTTCGAATACTTGGCAGTTGGCAGACTTTCGTTATCTACCGATCACGTGCTATGTCCTCCGGTTGTAAAACTATATAAAAAAAGTATTTTAAACATGTAAATAATGCTAAATAATGTAGAAAGAGGAAAACTGTAACCAAAAACCCGGCTCATTCCACTACAAACACGTGCGCATTTTTATACAGGAAAAAGTGCAAACCGTACAAAAAAAAAAAAAACAAAAAGGACCTATTTTAAGGCCAGCACAGACTTAACCACACATACAAAGCTTTAATGGACAAAGGTGCGTGGTAAGGGTTTTTTTCAACTCCACGTGTATTGTGGCTTTCCTTTCAGGAAAAGCGTAGTGTGCCCGCCTGCGGTCTACACCAAGCCTTATTTAAGGGATGGCTATACAATATTTTTCTTTTAAACATGTATGTTGAAGCGTTGGCATATAGCCAATAAAATATTTACGCATTCCACGTATTATATCAACCTTGCGAGGGAGGAAAGGTTTTTTGATACTTCAATATATTGTCCATAAAGCGCTTTTGTAAGTTTTGTCAAACAAGCAATATTGTGAACGAGAGCGTCTGGTTTGAGCGGGTGTTACCTCGTCACACGGTAACACACGCCACACTCAGTCACGCGAATTGAAAGTTTCTATCTCAACTATATTTCTTGGCGCAGTAATAAAATGCAGCAACTAAACGAAATAGAAGGTTCTGGACTGAAACGTTCAAGATTCCTATCGACATTCACAAAGAAGTCGCTTTGTATTCATTGAACTGCTAACTAGCAACTCGCCTTCACGAGAAGTGTGAGATATTTATCGCAGGTTAAAAACTTCTCAGAAATCTTTGCAAAAGGGTTTTACGAAATACGACCAAAAATGTTCAACGTTCAGCTTTTTAGACTGGGTTTTCCAGCAAATACCTACTTTTATCGTGGGTTCGAGTGCTCCTGAGGGACCCTACAGTGAACGAGCTGTGTGAAACACTTCTGGAGGTCAATGTACGTCGACTACCCAACTTGCCCTCAAACCCCATAAAGGCCCTATCCTAAATGTATAATTTCAAAGCAAAATCTTTTTGCAAATAAACTTATACATAGAGTAATTATTGAAGATAGTTAACCTACTGATAGAATCAAGGGACAGGTATGGAATAGAAAAATATGCGGCTTTTTACACTACTTACATACATATGGACATACCAAATAAAACGTTGTCAAAACTTTAAATCTACATAATACGTATAGATATACATAGGTATGTAAGAAGTGCATTCCCGCATATCACAATCAGTACCTACTAATGAAAATAATTCACGAGGCCGACAGACACCGACCTTGATAAGCTCATATCATGAGTTTATTTTAAATTCCCGTCAACAGCACGGGTTCCGCTGCAATGAAATTAATGATAAGGACACAGTAGCATTATGTGTACCTACTTTTACCCACTGCCATAATATCTTGCCTTCATGTTCACCCCGTTATAATACCCATTGTAATTTTGGTTGGGTGTTCTTATATTATATGTGCCTAACTCATTTGCAGAAAGGGAGATTTTATCAAATTCTTAAATATGTGTTCGTGTTTCAAACAAAAATCTTGCTTCGCAAACAAATCTAACTTCACCACGAGAGTTATTTTGATATCCCGTACGTGGCTCATATTTTCCTCCCCTGTTTTGCAATCCGGTGTAATAAAGCTCGCAGCTGTCACTAGTTACGAATCGTGATGGCAGACATATTGCCTAGTTGCCTACCTGTCCGCTTTGTTGACTCCATTGCCGCAAGCTCCACGCATGTGCTCGTAACATTTCTGAATAACAGTTTTCTCCGTTCGCTTTTATGCTCGGGATATGTTTTGTCCGTTTGCATTCACGGGAAAAAATATGGAAATAAGCTATCTGGAAAAAATGCGGTGATTGCGAAAGTGTTTTTTGGATGTTTGGTGACCTATATTAGGGCTTCAGAAATAAGTATTTTTGTCGCGTTAGTTCTGAATCGCAGACAATTCAAAGCTTCAGTCGCTGCAAAAGTGACTTTTCTTACCTACACCTAATCTTGTTCTTCTTTGTCGTTATCACTCATGACTTCATGACATTGTTCGTGATTGTCACATGCAGGTGCAGGTGGCAAGCTTTACAAAACGCCTAATAATTTTTAAGTCAACTGACTTAAAAATTAAGGGTTTATAATATATAAATTCATCTCTGTTAATATTTAATTGCAAGTACTACTGACCTCTGTAGTAAATGTCAGAAGTGGACGAAATTAAACAAGTCAGCCGTTATGAACTCTGCACTCTGTACAGCTACATGAACATTCAACATTCTAGGCATGCACAATATACAGGGCATTTTGGCTATGAGAAGGTCAATTAAACGTTTAACAGTAGCTTATATTGATCAGACTTAATTGTAAAATGGATTTCATTTCAAGGTGAAAATGTAAAATACCTATTAAAGCCAGACAAAAAAAAAATATTTATTATTATTTAAGGTGTTCTTTAGTCCAATCTCTCATTGTAGTCACAAAGTCTCAAGTGTGTAATACAATATAATTTTATAGCGGTTTTCAGTGTAAAATGATCATAGACTGAACATTATCTGGTCGTAACTGTACCGTTTGTCGCTGCAAGTGCCTCGCGTCGCCATTTTGGCACAAATTCTATTTTACGAGCCAATTAATTGCCCGCTCCAATACTTTACAAGCTACAAGCTACAAAATTGGAAAAACAAAATAAATGTATTGCTCGACTGCGGAGATTTGATTGCATTCCCTGTGAACTGTCGATGTATTTGATTTGTATTTAAAAATGGGGACACCAAAACAGCCCATCACTTGTGCTATTAAAATGAAAACTGGAATGTGCAACGATTTTTAAAACCTTATAAATACGGAGCAAAAATGCATAACTTTTGCTGGGCTTCGTTGGCAATCTTATTATTATCGTACCGATAGAATAATGATATGCTTTATAATCAGTTTAAGGTTTTAAATCTGTAGCCAAGTGGTACTCACGTCAACGTCAAACTTTTTTTTTTAAAGGAACAAATTCACTTAGCGAATTCATATTCAAGCCACAATCGTGTCGAAAGTATTACACCCGCATTTTACAAATTCATGAAATAATTTCGTTGTGAAAGCCTTTTCAATCATGTGAGGAAAACCTCACAGATTTTTGGGAAGTAAATTCAGAAATTTTGTAACCGCCAATGCCTCGTAAATTTTAACCGCGTTACAGCACTTTTGCAGCAAAAAATTTACGTTTTCATCAAGGACGAAGTTTGTAATTTCCGTGAAGTTATTTCGCGATAGTATAGTCGACTTAATTTTGTAATTATTGTTAAACAAGGCTTTGAATATTCATTATTGTGTTGTAATGAGCAAACTGTTCCTTTTCTCGGAATTTTATCGCTGATTCAAGTATTGTTGTCTACGCTCTAGGATTACGAAAATTGCCATCGGAATTTGACTTAAGTTTTAAAGCGCTAAAGCTGTCTTTACCAACATAATTATTATTTTGCGACACTATAAGGACTTACTAAATTCGATGCTAGGGTCAACGTTGACAAAAATATATTTACCTACTTATTTAACTACAATGTTTACTAACTCAAAAGCATTGATTGAATTAGGTCAGTGATTCGATCGACAATACAAGTTTAATGTAATCAATTGGATTGATGCATAATTAACAACTCTTCCGTTGTTAACCAATTAGGCAACAACCACCTTTTTTACATATCTATTTTTTTATATTTAGTTTAATCCTTTCACTACTGTTATTGAATTTTTTAGTTAAATATAAGGATATAGCTATCTAATCAGCATAGTAGGTAAGCAATGACAGGCAGGTTGAAATAAATAAAGCAACCATAGATAATTATTGATCGCAGAAAGTGACAAAGCAAAAAATCCATCATGGCGTCCTATCAAAAATACGTGCAGACAGTAAAAGCACAATTTAATTAATCCAACATCGATTGATAAACGATGTTATACTCGGAACGGTCTCATTATCGTCGCGTCACATTAGGGTTGTTACCTATAGGCTCGAGTTCTATTAGTCCCGGCGGCAATTATCGCAATGCAATTAGTCGATGCGTCGTGATCGCGGTGATATTGTAATTATGGATTCATGAGCATTCAATAATCTGCAGATACTCCCACATAGCCATCATTTAACTTCTAACTTAATTAACAAGTGATTTTTGTACCCCTATCTCGCTACATTAAAAAGCAAATATGGGTACCTATATAGAACCAGCAATAAATAATTTGTTTCAATTTAATAGAAAAATGATGAAAAGTTCTTGAATTCTAATAAGGTTATGGTGTAGAATTATAAGCATAGAAGTCAGTACTTAGCTCCATAAATCATGAAAACGAAGAAAAACTGATAGGTATTGTAAATAGAAAACATCAGCTATAAATTAGGAAAACTGTGGTTGATTTCGATAAATTATGTACGCAGAATAGTTCAGAACCTGGATTAATACAGAACTTTCTAGTTCAGTTTGGACCTAACTCTGACGCAAACATATTCACGGGCAGAAGTTACACAAATTCATAATTTAAAAGTTAATTAATTATATTCTAGAAGTTCTTGTTACAATGTGAAATTTTCCACTAATTAGTTAATAGGCATTAGCTTTAAAATATTCAAAGCTATTTAAAATGTAGTCATTTAGGTCACGCCTAATTATAGCCGATGTATGTAGCCTAGTGACGGAGTTAGTTATGCTTTATAGTAACGTTCTGCATCTGAATAGAAACAATAGGTATTATTGGTATATCAGGTAAACTATTATAAGTAATTAATTGTAAAAGGATTTAAAGAACATACATCTTATATCTTGCGAGCAAGCAAGGATTTCAATGAACAGTCTTTAACACTCTTTAACCCATTCAATACCAGCCAGCGAGGTACGCAGTTGCGCAGGCAGCTAAAAATTTTCCTTTTCCAAAATTTTGTTTTAATACCATTATCACAAGCCTTCTTTCAATAGCTTTTTTGTAATTAATTAATTAAATAATTTGATTAGCTGTAAGTGTACGCATAGCATCCTGCTATGTCATGTTAATGTTACTACACAAACAGTAGGCTCCCATGTTTGTTTGGCGAGGCACAAGTTTACGTACCAGTGAATTAATTAGCCTGGAGATCATTAGCCATGATTGATATTATTCCAAAGCAATCATGTGCCATCGTATGATGGATTATCACAATGTGATTGCTGAACAATTCAAAGTTGGCACTGTTTGGCTGTGATGAGAAGTGAATTTAGAAATATGTATGTTAAAACTATCTTTTTATGAACACGAATAAAATACATGTTCATAAAAAATTGAGAGTTAAAATAAATAGGTTCAGTGTACAGTACTGGAGCTTGGACAGATTTAATTCCGTATGAAAATGTATTCCCAACTGACACGACACTGTTAACAGTTGCAGCCAGCTGTTACACTGTTTGACAACAATCGCATCTACAGGAATCGCTACTACTATAGGAATACAGAATATATAAAATTTTAGTACTAAGTTATCATAAAGATAAACCTAAGTAATAGGTTTGACAATATAAAATCATGGTTCAGGCAACGGACTGCGAAAAACACAGATACCACTTTTAATGAGCCATGAACTATGACCTTGATCGTAGTAACTCCTTATATGAAGTACGCGAATATCAGTATTTTCAACAGGTTTCCTTAAATCCCTAGAAAAAGTGCAACATAAGTCTTAAAAATATCCCTTAAGCTAATACTAATTAATGGTTTCTTTTTTTCCCAGGTGCTGCCCGGTCTGTACGTGGGCAACTACCGGGACTCGAAAGACACGGTGCAGCTAGAGAAGTACAAGATCACCCACATTCTGTCCATACACGACGCCGCCAGGAGATTACACTCAGTAAGTCACTCATAATAGTCGTAATGGACAGTACAAGATCACCCACATTCTGTCTATACACGACGCCGCCAGGAGATTGCACTCAGTAAGTCACTCGTAATTAGGGCTGCCATCCGTCCGGGTTTCCCCGGATTTGTCCTCGTTTGGAGGCCGTCCGGGGGCCGTCCGGGCGGGGTTTCAAGAAGTGTCCGGGGAAAACCCGGACATTTTTCATAGGGCCATCTTAACCTATGGTGCCTGGGTATGCGAATAACCCGGGCGCCTAATAATGCAGAAGTCGAAATGTCCCAAATCTCAAAAATTTTCACGCTCGCTTCGCTCGCGGCTTCTTTTCTTAACACAGTTATTTTTACGTTTAGCTACTTTAATATCCCAATATTCAAAAAATTTTGCGCTCGCTTCGCTTGCGGCTTCTTCACTTTGCGGATTTTTTTATTATACAAGTTTAGGTGCTTTAGTGACCCAAGTGCTTTAGTGGTACTACATGAGCTAGAGACGGCCCCGACTTTTCATGTAAGGAAGGACCTCATTGAATTTAAGTAATATGGTAATATTAAAAATTAGGTCTTGTTTTGTTAAACAAAAAAAATCGGACTCGTCCGGGGAAAAAATGCGATTTACGCCAAATGTCCGGGTTTTTTTTAATATTTGTCCGGGTTTGGCGAAATTCGTAATGGCAGCCCTACTCGTAATGGACAGTTGACGTCGTATCCTCGGTAACAGAGCCAAATATGTATAGTCGTATGTTATTTAAATAGGTTGTGGTCTCTTGAAACTGTAGCTTTAATTTAGGCATCATCTAAGTTATTACATGTTTCATGGATACGTATTTATATGTGGTAGGATAATATAAATGGAAAGTATATATCACCTAATAGTAATGGAATATAGCTAAAACTTCTACTAGAAGTCCCATAAATTTTAGTTTTTTAGCTTCATAGCATCAGCAAAATAAATATACGACATTATAACCCACGGTTGAACATTTTCAGTTGAGCTATAATATTTTACGGCCAGTCTATATGACCGCGTATTTGTTACAGTCTACGTTTGTAGCCAGAATTCAGGGTTTTTACTCGCTGGATTTTCACAATGACGTCATTTATAGGGCTTAACTTTCATTGCTGGCAATCAAAGCGTTTTTCTACGTAATAAAAATGCTGGATGGATGTGAATAGGAATTCCCACACTTGCATTTTACGTAAGATATTCTCGTGAGATATTCTATCACCTCTTGCAATAATCCACCTTCATATTGATTATTCATAGTAGTTTGAGTATGACCTAGTCGGTGAAGTTTGCTAACTTGAACAGTGTTGATTAGTTTACTCATATTCATAGGACAGTGTGGTCTCACGTCATACAGAATTAATTCCTTTATAATTACAGCTGTGTCGTACCTACAGTGTACAATTAAATTGTGTTCAAGCCGCAGGCAATTCGTTTAAACCGCAGCCCGTTGTTGTTTAATCAAATGAGTTTTATTGTATTCCCGAATGCCTGGTGATTTTGTGAATCATTTTTCAAAGGCTTTGAACAGTTTTGCTTCAGTGACTGTGAAAATAAATAAAATTAACGCGTGAGTCTTTTGACGAGCTTGTATGTTTACTTTTGTTCATGTGTACAGGATAAACTCTGTAGCTACTCACTGAGTGCGAAGAAACATTTATTAACACGCTTATATTAGGTTCACTTGTAACTGTGTATGTAAGAAAATCTTCGAATCTTAATTTAACACACTTCCCGGTCTTCGATTAAGATAACATTTTGTACACGCTCTTAGTTCTCATGACAATACAAGTGATCAGATATCCTTCGATGATGTGGATGCAGTTAGAGAGTGTCACCTCATTTCTGTTCCTTCTGGAGTTCTTTCCGTATTTATTGGGCCAGCCGCATTGCCTTTCTGATTAAGCAAACAATAACTGATAACGTCTTTCTGAAGATATATCTAATCGATAAAGCAATAATCCAACTTGTTGCAAATAATACGTTGCATCATGTAATTCATGAACTGAACAGGCCAGGTGGACTGATAGACTGAACAAATGGTTGGTTCCCACGTGGTTATCACCCATTGTTGGTCTATTTTGCTTTCTCATTATTTCATTAATTATTTATGGAATAACAGCCTTATTGTGTCCCATAGGCTCTTAAATTAAGTATGGAAAATTATTTTAAATTACACCATATTAAACTTCGCTCCTTTAAAAATAAAAAATCAATACCTAGTAGGATATTTCATAGAAAAAATCTTTAACCACACTACACATAAGGGCAGAATGAAAAATATGCAATTAGTCGGTGGACGCTGCGCTTAAATATTTTCAAAAATTTCGTGCTGTATACCTATATAACTATTACACTGCACACTACACATGACTAGCCAAGGAATTTTAATTAAAACTGCCACAAGCTAAACTTTTCCGGCGAATTTTCAAAATTTTTCTTTCATAATAACTTTTCCTAGCAATCACGAACGATTAAATGAATCTTCTAAAACGGTCGAGTCACGAGCACTCTCAAGCGCTGATCTTTCATTAATCCCGCCATTGAAAATGTATAAAAGTGTCTGTTACTAACTTAAAATATTACACAACTTTTATATTATTTTGTAGCTCTATTATTAGATTAGTAAAATCCTGAAAGAGACACTATTTTCTGTAATGTAGCCAATAACTAGATTTCTTCCTCATTCCCAGGAAACTATATCCTGACAAAAAGTCTACATCGATCTCTATCGTAGGTATCTACCGTTTTTGCTGTTTTACCATGAAAAGATACAAAAACACTAATTTTCCCATTAACAATACTACAAAGGATTAAAAAACATTCAACTGACATCATGTTACCCAGCTTTAAAGAAAGAGTGTTTTCATTACTGAATGACGCAATCGTGCAATCTCACAATCTTACTAATTATCTTACACTTTTTACTACTTAAACAATGGAAACTAAGCTCTCAGTTAACCTACATAGCTTTTTCACGCAGCAAGCGGTTCTTTATTAGACGGTTCAGCACTTTTTCTCGTTAATCTGAATGCAAATTAAGGGATGGTACAAAAAGTTCATTTGTATTTATGGATTCGTCAATAAATGGAGTTAACTGCTAATCAAAGAACTGTTTTATACCTACTTATATAATATACCTATAGTATTACTTGAAAAAATAACTTGATTATTTTCAAAAAAAAGCATATCAAACTATGTAACCACACACGCAGGTAGTTCACAATCCTTTTCAAACGACCTTATCCGAAAGACTCCCTAACAACTGCCACACTTAACGTAATGACAACTCAAACAAAACACTATCCGATATTAGCAAAAAGATTTCAATCGCAGACGATCGCTCGATCCTATACAATCACCTCATGACTCGAGAAGTCGAGATATTTGACAAGGATCCGAGCACAAACCGCTCGAGCTTAACGAATGAAATTGATAGAAAGGGAACGCTATTTGTATATCTCTCGACAAACTTGGGGACGTAAAGAAAATTTACGTCTTATAGCCGCCACTTTATATGGGAGATAACATTGAATTATACCTTTATTTTTTATGCTTATTCGCGGTAATGGGATTGTAATATGAGTTATGATTATTTTTATTGCAAGTGAAGGACGAAAATACAGGTTTGACCTACTTTACCTTCAATTGGTAAGTTGGTAACCTGTCTGCAACTTTTTAACGTCTTATTGTACTTACGTATTTGCTTTTATTCATAAGATAAGTTTATTGATGTTTCATCATGTCATGTTTCATTATTGCTGAACTGATTTTGGTGGTTTTCAGCCGAGAAGGGTTGAAGATGTTATTTAATATTTCCAGTTCATAAGTTAATTACTTCCCCCACGCTAGGAGAGAAACCGCAGGTGTTGGTTGATAATATAATAATACGGGAAGAGTTGATTATGAAGCATCACACGCAACGCCGAGATGAAGTAATTAAAACCAACAGCAATCAATTTTTCATCTTTATTTACGTGCTGAAGTTCGAACATCATTAAAAATGACTATGCCTCGCTTACATAATGACACATCGACACTCTAAAAAGTCAAGCGTTTCGCATTCAAGAAAATTGAGACATTATTAGATTCTGACCCTTTTACAGGTCACCAACTGCTTCGTACATACACCACGTGCTATGCATAACCAACTACACATAGGTAAAAGTTCCCCAAAGTACTTTTCTTTTACCCGCTACCTTTATTATACTCTTAAAGTCTACGAACAGAAGAAATTGTTCGTATTGAAATGCTACGCCTACGACGGGCTACGAATTACCGTAGTTAGTGCTACGAAATTGTTCGTAGCTAGAATTAGATAAGCTATTTGTACTAAGTTTTCTTTGTCCTTGGCGTGTAAAAATAGGTCTCACGACATAGATAAAGGTTTTGTATCTTTTGGTACCAATATCACAAAGATGTTTTATTTAATCGTTGTTTTTTTTGTATGCGAGTATAAAATTAAGAACGTGCGTTAATGTCGGTCCTGGACCTGATCTCTTTCCGGTCGTGTCGGATTACCGTCGCATCGGGCTATGAGAGTGAAGGAATAGTGAGTGCACTTGTGTATGCGCGAATGCTTTTGCACTATAATATAAATAAAAAGTTTAACAGTTATAAACTAATTAGTACACAATTCTGACCCAAACCATGTAGATCTCATGTAGCTCCCGATCGTTAGCGAGGCAAGATAAACCTTGGAACGGATTTTTTTCGAAAAAAAGCATTTTTCGCAGCCTTCATAACTACTGCAGTAAAATAACATAGCAATTAATATTTTTGCGCAATCATTGTTCAAAATGTTCGGAGTGTAATATTTTGAGGTTTCCCTGCTTGACTTATTCCATTGTTGAACGTTATGAAATACGTCCGCGAAGACCCGCTGAAATCCATCCAGTATTTTTGTACATTATCCGAATATTATTTCTGAAAGGCTTTTGCGAATCACTGTTGTGGTAAATATCAGATTCGCGTTGTTTAATGCTGTCTTTGATATCAGATGTAGAATTACTAGAAATTATCACGAAATCAAAATGGAATATAAGATCTTATGGTTGTCTTTTAAACATTTTGATTTAAACATAAACAAAATCTGCTAGAAACTTGCAAATATTTAAACTCAAAATCAGTCTCATAACGAAACCAACACAACGCCAAAAAGTATGCCACATGCATATAAAGCGTCTCAACATCCACACGTACACCGCATCAAAAAGTTTTCGCCACAGTCTTATATACCTAGCACCTAATCTTAAAAGCAAAGTTGTGTTGCCGCCTGTACCATAGCTGCCACAGTTAATTATTCTACCCAGCTCAACTACACAATTAAGTTTACCTGTAATATAACCACAGGCGTAATACTGTTCTATCATTGAGAACCTTTAGTTAATTCTAAAGTTAAATAAACAATTATCTTCAAGTGCCAGGAGCGTTTCTTGGTAGAAATGAATTAAGTGAATTAAGTAGGTACTTCGCTGGGGTCATTTCAATCAAGAGCTACTGTAGTATAATTTTGTTTCCGCTGTTAGTCTTTAATGTAGGTAAGTTAGGTTTTTCATTTATAGTGTCCAAGTGTGTTCAAAATATTATTTTATACTAGCTTCCGCTGTGTTAATCCAGGGTATCACCTATTTACATACCAAATTTCAATCAAATCGGTCCAGCCACTTTTGCGTGATTGAATAACAAACATACATCCATACATTCTCACAAACTTTCACATTTATAATATAAGTAGGATGTTGAGAAACTGTCCGGTTAGCATTCATGCAATAACTCGATTTGTCTGCGCGTAAAATATATCAATAGTTGAAGTTAATTTTCACCCTGTAAACAAAATCACCATTATCGATTTAATTTCCATGCATATTGAATATTCGGTTTGCATAAAATCTCTTCCGCAAGGTTCCCGCATCGATTTAACTTTTGCATTCAATAGAATTGAAATTCACAAAGTTTTTGTTATGCCGTTCTTAGAATGCTTAAAAGAATTACAATGAAGTATGCAGAATCACGCTTTTACTTAACCTCATTACTTATTTCTGAAGGAAACTATTCTTTAAGTGGGTTAATCCATTTCTGTTTACATAGACTCAATTAATCGCTTCTTAGAATTTACGCGGCAATAAAAGAGTCGTTAATCGGCATCCATTTTATTAACATGCTATAGAGAGTAGATATGCTCGCTCTGATTGGACGACTAATAAAAAACCGGCCAAGTGCGAGTCGGACTCGTGCACGAAGGGTTCCGTAAATTACAGTTAAATCAACCTATCTCAAAAACTATAAGAGATACTTTTCATCAAACCAAAAATCGTTGAAAGAGTTAATTAGCATGCATCACCTCTATTTTTTTTAGAATTTTATACCCCGTAGTTATAAAAATAGAGGGGGGGGGACATACTTTTTACGACTTTGAGAGCTGATATCTCAAAAACCGTTCACTTTAAGAAAAATGTTTTTTAGAAAACTTTATATCATTTTAAAAGACCTTTCCATTGATACCCCACACGGGTATGTACATCGAAAAAAAAAATTTCATCCCTCAGTTACATGTATGGGGGGCCCCACCCCCAATTCTTTTTTTTACTATTTAGTGTCATATTTTTGTAGCGGTTCATACAACACATATTCCCATCAAATTTCATCACTGTAGTACTTATAGTTTCCGAGTAAATCGGCTGTGACAGACGGACAGACGGACAGACGGACAGACGGACATGACGAAACTATAAGGGTTCCGTTTTTGCCATTTTGGCTACGGAACCCTAAAAAGGTTCGCAAAACAAATAGGATTTAATGTATCGTCGAAGCTTTATTTGGAAAATCGGATGCCTAGGCTTTGGCCCCAATCGCAAGCGTAAATACTCCTACACGGTTTGAGTATATTTGAACCAAACCTACGCGATCCGGGTCACCAGGCATTTTAAATGTTTTGTTTGAACATACACGTATATACGCATTACACAAATGCGAAATGAAAAAAATATCGACAGACTGAACCAAACGTTTTGTCATGACACACTTCCAAAAATAGAAAAAATCTACAAAGTTTGAACGAAATCTGACCGTTTAAAGTGGGTCAAAATCGCGCCCAAAGAAGTCGGTTACAAACAAACATACAAACCTACAAATATACAAACATACAGGTGAAGCTAATAAAAAGCGTGTAAAAAAATCTATGCTTACATTTCAAGGTCAATAAAATACGAATACAAATATTGGGAATGAGATTAAAACGTGCATTCTATTTTTATTTGCAAGCCCAAGGCCACTGCAAGGGCGCGTCCTGCCTAGAATAAATAGTGCTGCATACGGTTTCAAGGATAAGCTTGTAATAATAGATTTATAATGGCTGCTTGCTTTTTGTACATATGTACTTAGGTGAACGCTTGTTGAAGAGGGTAGGGGTATTTACTGGTGGATTTTAAAATTATGCTCAGTTTTTTCCATAGATTTGTTATTTCTTGAAGTTATAAAACAAATTAGCTATTTTATTTCTTTCTTATAATTGCAGAGATATTTCCTACTAACGGATAAGTTTATGTGTCGATAGATCCTCCTACATTTGTAATTACCTATGCAGAGTGACATCGTCAGACTTTTACTACTACTTATACTGTCAGTTTTCTTTATGGCAACACTATAACATAGCTTTTAACACTTTAATAATAAGACATCTTATCTGAAGTGGTAACACTAAACCTCCGTCGCAGCCAACATAATTTTATTCAGCGTTTATTGAGCGGATTAAAAATAAAACTTCGTCTTAAGGGGCAGGCGGGCTTCTTCCCTTAAAATTACAGTAATTCACAAGGATTTAATGAAAATTACTACGTGCGAACCGAGTTCCTCTAATTTCGGGTTCGACAAACTCAATTTCGTAAAACCTTTGATAAAGATAAACTTGCTTTTTCTTTGTTAAAAACGAAACCTATTTAGTTCGTGACTCATTGTTACTCATTTATAAACTTGAGTAATTCGTAAAGTGATGACAGCGCAGTAAGTACAATAGAACAAAGCTGGTCCGATTGTGGTTGAATGAATGTGATTAATTGAAAGTTGTAGTAGAAGACTATTAATTAAAGTGCTGGATAAAAACGCTGCACTTTGGTACAATTATTTATAGTCAACTTCAAACCATTTTATCCGTGAGCACTTGAGATGCACAGAAAAGGATTTTTAACCAAGTTTTTTTCCATTACTTATAGTTCGAAAATGTTAAGAAATAAAGGCAACTACCACCTCCATTGTTTAAGAACATTAACATTCAATTAGGTGGCTAGATACCATCATGTAGTTAAAGGCAGCGGTGTACACTATTCACAGAAAAACAGGGCTCCACCCCGACACGTCATTCAGCCATTTTTATTGAGCAAAATGTTTTGTTGGCGCCGCGAACATTTCCGTACGATTCTGTCGTAAAAGGTGCGTGTCTTTCCATTAGCTTAATCAATCTCAGTAAACCAGGTTAGACTGGAATCTAGACTAGATTATGAATTTCATTAGCCTTTTTTAAGTTTCAAAGAACTGAGTACCTACTTAGTATGAAACAGGATTACCTACTTTTATAATAGAATATACTTACTTACTTATCCGAATGGCTCTTGAATAAAAATATTATTTATTACTGTAAAACAAGTACTGTCTATACTCAAGCAGACGATTTATCTATTTTGTAACACTGATCCCCAAAGAGAATAAGCACGCTAATTAAGTAATTAAACAACCAACCAAAACATTAATCCGATTCCTAGCGTGTTAAAATTCCTATATAATCATCATAACCGCATTACGGCTAAATAGCTTCCATGAATCGAAATTAATTTCAATACTTTTTTCCACCCTAACAATGCGAACCATTCGCACGATTCAGTGTGCATAATTATTAACGAATCATGCTTCCATGACCTTTAGGGTACAGCGGTGAAAATATTAAAGCCCTCAGTTAAAGTTAGTGGTACCGGGTTCCCCACGCGAGGGGCGTGGGAACTTGTTGAATATTCTATGAAGTCGGACAGTATGCAAATTAATGCTACAGCTGAGGACACTGGCGTTGACCAATGTGACGGTATTGTAGTCAATCCTTTTACGCGAATATATTGTCTTTCAGATTGGATTCTGCATTTCGTAAATTCTATGACCCAGAAAATACAAGTTATTTCACTACAGGCCAAACAGTATAAAAAGTGACCTTACAAAATAAAATCCTGAATCACTTGACCTACCTACTTACTAAAAAATGGACAAACTCGCCAATAGAATCTTTGAAATAATAAAAATACACAAAATATGAGTTGATGTATTCTAAAGCTGGCCTCAGGCTCATACATTGTTCATAAACAAGTTTTTATGATCTGACACACAGAGAATTCCGTAATACCCTCATACAATATAAATTATCTTTCGTTTGTGGGCGTTCTTGCGATGTGGCTTTTTCAAAACTCATCTCTTATTCAACTCTTCGACAGATTTTCTCATAACTTATTCCATCCGCGGTGTTTTGTAACGAATTTTCGATATTGTGTTACAAATTATGGCTGTCCAGAAAAGCTGTAGCGTAATATTCAAGCAATAATAAGACTAATTGGCGTATCTTTTTACATAGCAGCTTGAAACAGGGAGGCATGCTTAATAATCTAGGCTTATACACTATGCCAGTGTTCGTTAACACAAGCTCGAATGCCTACGTTCTTCTTCCATTGTGCATAGATTTTCTGGTTATTCTTGAAACTTGTATATCAAAACAGAACTGCACCTAACAGGCTTTTGTTCATACTATTTTATCTCATTATACGGCAACAGTTCATTTAAATCAAGTCAGTAGGATGTAGGTCGTCGGATGTAAACTAAGTATGCTTAATCAGCTTAGGCCAGATTATCTATGAGATTAAAACCATTCAGATTATACACGCAACAAGGTATTAAGAATATTTCATGACGACGCCTTTTTTCATATCGCTCATAATCTACCTATTGAGCCATTCTTTTTGTTGCTATGTTCACATATTATAAGTATTATAGTACCAATAAATAAAGAACATATCAATATTCTGATACGTCCCCATGTTGATATAAGGACTTAACTTAAGGAATTAACTATTAAAAAAAAAAAATCTACTTATACATTATTTTGACGCCGCGAAAGTTTCGTCCATGCTATAACTATTCATTCGTCCGGTGTGGCAGTAGGCAGCTATGTACGGTTCTAATTTGCATCTATCCTCTGCTAAATACTACATAATTTTATTTCTATTTCTATTTTTTTTAAACTAACCAACCACCTATGCTGTTCCTTTTTACGGTTTTTTTTACCGTATTGGCACCTTGGCACGCGTTTATACTTATGTCAGGCCTCTGTAAACTCAGTTTTACATTAAAATTACTTCACAATAGTTCTATCAAAAGCGATAACAATCTATTTCATGTCTGTGACGTCATATAGTTGCATGCCTGATTTCAATCTGAGCTGACTATAAATTGTCAGTCTACCTTGTTTTGCGATAACTGTGGAATTCAGCTGACATTTATGACACGTTTATACTTTGATTTACGACTGTTATTCATGTTCACTTGTATGTCGGTTCGTCGGTTATTTTATATGTCATTTTTAAATAAAATAATATCAGGAAAGCTGGCGGCCTCATATAAAACTGACAACTAAACGAAATAACGACCAATTTAATTTTGATAAAATTGGCAACTAGACAATATTAATGGATGGTTTTCTTATGACCTAGTAGACAACAAATACCTACCTCACAAAAAAAACATATTTTTACTAGGTACGACGCTTCTTTGTATCCATGTTCGCGAATCAAGTATTTACCACAGCATTTGAGACCGCACTTACTGTATCTACATAAGTGGGTAATACAAGATTAAAAAAATATAAATCTACCCGAACCTCTTGTACAATATTTATTGTTATAAATTCTTCATCGGTCAAGTCATAAAACCTGGATTTCTTCTAATGTGGGAGTTCAGGAACATTCCGTACACGTTCAGAGGACACTGGTATATAACGTGATTATAAGGGTTCACAGACGATGGGGGATTGTAATAATATAATCAACATGTCTTTCGTTACGTGGATGGACGGTCAAATAATATTACCGATTTTTATTCTTTAGTTCTGCTACGTAGGTGTGTCAAGAAATGAATAGTTTTTTGATTGCTATGTTGCTTTTCATGAATTAATATCGATGTAATTGATAAAAAAAAATATTTAACTTGTATGTTTATTTTTTTGTTTAGTCGTGGTGGCCTAGCGGGTAAAGAACCAACCTTTCAAGTATAAGCGTGTGAGTTCGATTCCAGGTCAGGAACAATACAACTTTTCTAAAGTTTGTATGCATTTTCTAACTATATCTTGGGCATCAATGACTGTGTTTTGGAGGCCACGTAAAATTTTAGGTCCCGGCTGTCATTGAACGTTTTGACAGTGGTTAGCCGACCCCAACATAGTTAGAAAAAGTTGGGAAAAAGGCTCGAAAAATGATGATGATGTTTATTTATTCGTTTAAGTTTGTAAATATGACACGTATTAACATAATCCCACAATGCTTTTGTGGGATTCGAACCCTCGTCACGGAGCGCTACGGCGACAGAGCCATTTCTCAAGAAACTCGAAACGAATGTTAAACTGTATTCATACTTTTAGTAAGTATGTATTTGGATGTTTATTGCATTAAACACAGATTTTTATAACAACACGAATAATAAAAACGACACATAAACACAAAGACTCCTTACTACAAACTCAAGCATTAAAAAAAAATCTTTTTTAATTTATTCCCCTAGTAACAAAACCAGACGTCTTTAACACGTGTTAAAGAAATCACCCCCTTTCTTATATTCCGATACCTGTTTGACTGCGCCACCGAAGACGACCTGCATCGCGCTATCGAAGTTTGCACGGCTCGTAACACAACTACAATATTTTTACATGACGTCAACAGGGGTCCGTGTCTACTCAGTGAGACAGTGGTGGGGGGCAGGGCTGTACCAAACCGCCCCCACTTTAATGCGATTACTAATGTGTATTAGTTTGTATCCCTATGTGGGCATTTCATGTGGTATTCAAGCCAGTTTAATATGTTTAACTATGTTTAGGTCATTGACCAAGGTTTATTGTGGTTTATATAAAATGTGTGTAAAGTCCTAGTACGTCGGGGCTCAGTGTAACACGGAGGAATATGTTCCTCCACCCCATTGAAGTAGACAATTTGACCCTTTTTTACTTTTTTCGGTTTCATCTTAATTAAAATTGCTAAAAACTTTTCTTCAAAACAATAATCATAGATAATTTTCTGGCGGTTCTACTATAAAATATGATTCTTTGAATAGCGAATTCATCAAATTCAAATTCATATTTTATTTATTTATCTTTTGTACACAATATCTTAATTAGGTCTTACATTTTAATTATTCTAGGTAAATAACATTTCGGTGCCTGTATAGAAATTAATCTGTACCACAGGCGTCACGGTCACTTTCAGTTACTTCATGCTATGATTCTACCTTAACAATATTTATTTTATATACTTCTATATATCTAACACACAATTTATACATAATTATACGTTTTATTTTTACTTAATTTAAGAATACATTAAAACTTAACATTATTACTACGTACTACCCAATTATACCTAAGTATGTCTATTTGATCACAGTCAGCAACTCCTCGGTTTTGTCGTAATTCAGTGTTTGTAAATACTGCGACGTCCGCAGTTTTGCTCTGTCATAATTCAGGTCGTATATAGGTACTACTTTGTTTATTTTATTATACAAATATGGACCTAAAAATGCGAAGAATCGGTTTGTAAACACAAACTTTGATGTAGAGTGAGAAGTACAGACAATATCTTTCCATCTGTATTAGGGCTTTCAATACCGGTATTACGGGATCCCGTAATACCGTGATCACGGATATATTTTGGTATTTTTTCAATACCGGTATTGACGTACCAATACCGTGATTACGGTATTACAATCTTTTTATAATTTTAATTATTGTGGTTTGTTGTAATAAGTAGCAGGAAGTTGTATTAAATAAGATAAATAACTACGTACTCGTAAGATGTCATCATCATCCTCCGAGCCTTTTTCCGCCAATCTACTTGGCAACGCTGCAGGGACTCCAGACAGAACAGACCATATATCAATCGAGTCAAAGGCCTTCTCATAGTCCACAAATGCTAGACACAGGGGCTGATTATACTCTTCGGTCTTCTGTATAATCTGCCGCACTGTGTGGATGTGGTATATGGTGCCGTATCCGCTTCGAAACCCAGCCTGCTCCGGTGGTTGGAATTCGTCGAGTATTCGCGCAAGTCGGTTCGTGATCACTCTTGAGAACAGCTTATATACGTGGCTTAGGAGGGAAATGAGTCGATAGTTCTTCAGCAGGGTTTTGTCTCCCTTTTTGAAGAACAGGACGACAACACTCCTACTCCACGCCTCTGGAGTTCTCCCTTCAAACAGGACGGCGTTAAAAAGCTTCTGGAGCTCCCCCAGTAGCTCTAGAATCCTCATTTCCGGGATCAGGTCGAGATGCATGCGATGCGTATAATCGGCCATAGAAGTTTTCCACTTCCGAAAGGACTGCCGGCACCGAAGAAATGACTTCTCCACTTGTTGTGGTCAGCTTCGTCAAGTGGCTTCTTCCAAGAGATTGTACGAACACCTTTGACCCCCGATTCAGCTCAATTGCTCTTTCAATGTCAAGAGTATTGGAGCACCGTAGGTCGTGCTTGTTGATCTCTTGGTTTAGAGCCCGCTTAGCTGACGAAGTGACAGGCGGGTTTTCACGTCGTTTCTTAATAAGCCCTAATGTCTCTTCCGAAAGCTTTGATTTCTTGCCCTTACGCTGCTTGTTACAGAATATCGACCCTTCCTCCCTGAGGATCTGAACCACATATTCGTGGTTTTGGTGTCGTTTCCAACGTCTGTTGTGGTTTCCACGGCGGCAAATTTGACTGGAAAGTTTCAGATCCTGAAATGGTTTGGAGCAGTGTTGGTCGGAGCCTAGCCTTCATCAGACGAAAACGTTCGGCCTTGAAGTTGATATTCAGAGAGCCTCGGACAAGTCGGTGATCGCTACCGGTATTAAACCTATTGATCAAGGAGACGTCTCTGACTATGTGCTTCTTGTTCGTCATGATGAAGTCAATCTCATTTTTAGTCATAGTGTCGGGGCTATGATTGGACGCTTTTTAAACTAAAGGATTGTGTTTTAAAAGTTTTATTCGATCTAAAATTAAACCCCGATTTCAAATTAGACGAATTCGATTTGACAATATTAAAAAATATTTACAACAGCCTTTCTGTAGTCAAAGTAACTGTATTAAAAATTTGAAAACGGGATGCCAATTTACTAAAAGCGGATATTGCGCTAAAATTTATGTTGACGAAGTTAGATGGTCAAGCTTGCAAGCAATGACTTAAGTCAAAATCTTGCAAAAGCACTTCGAAGACGCATAAAGGAGCTATCTGGAATATTGCAATATTAGCATGACCGACAATACCGTGATCACGTGATCACGGTATTGAAATTTTTAATACCGGTATTGATACCGGAATTGAAAAAATCCGGTATTTGAAAGCCCTAATCTGTATGTCATCATTAGCGTATCGCAAAAAAGAAATCAATCTACCTACATATTTTTAACATCGAGAAAAATCACAATACCTACGAACATTCGATCTCACATAAAAGGCTCAGATGGCTCAGATTGAAAAAAAAAAACAATTTCCTCGAGAAATTACTTTTTCTATTTATACAATTCTGACAAAACCCCGTGCCTATCTCATCTACCTGCGAATTTAATATTTCAAACATATCAATAAAAGCGATACCAACGTTAAGTAAGATCGTAAAGAATATTTAAGCTTCACTAAATCGCCATAATTCCTTTTTCACCGAAATTCAGTAAGCGACGAGTTAAGACGCTTCGTAAGCAAACGGCTGAATATTTTATTCGGGTTTTTTCTTTTTCTTAGAGTTTCTCGCTAATGTGCTTTTTCGTGCACGTAGTAAAATTGTACTAAAGTTATGTAGGAAGGTTAAAATGACACTTAAGTATTGTTCTCCATTCGTTTGGCTTGCAATTAATGGGGGTTGATTCAAGTAACACTTTCCCTCACAAGGTATGACTATATACCTATATGACACACAGTTATGACTCCGTCGTATTTCCATAGAATTTTAGTAACCTGTACTTTAGTTCGAAGGACATTCAAATGACTAACCTGTAAATATGCTTGTGATTTGAAATGTTTGTAAATATCAAATTATTTTGCACTTAGTGGTCACTTTTAATGTTCCAAGAAATTGTCGCTTTTATTTATTACTTGTATGTAAGTACCTACTCAACGTTTATAAGCTTATTTACTCAGAATTTAGTCCTCGGCAGTTTATCAACACTATCTACTAAATACCAGGTATACCTCAAATATGTCTGCAAAATAAATGCTACGTAGAAAAAGCCGTTAAGTCCGTAACGGCCTCATCACAAACAGTAATAAAACTTGTTCTGTATATCATGAATAGTTGGTACAATCACATCATCGCTAGCCTGGCGCCGGGGAATTATAACTGCGAAGTGGAGTCTCGTAGTTTCACCCGCGGGACCTGCCGGATTCAGCCGCACTGATATGTTGGCTGCAATAAATATGTAACTAGACTGAATAGCGAAATAAGTTAGCTGTTTGAGTGGATCGTATGGTTTATTATGTATGGCATGGTCAATTTTAGCACACAGTTCCTAAAAGAGGGGACGCAATCTAAAGTTTTTTACTTATTTTAATATACTTATTTGTTTTCTTTTACATAAAACCCATTGTATAACCCTTTCTAAAACTTCATCAATTAAGTAGATACAATAAGTTTTATATCATTGCTCCGTGGGCTGTTTACAGCATCAGGAACTAACGGCATACAATGGGCCTAGGACATTTTCATCTATGATTTAGGTATACAAAATTAAAAACCTTTTTTACTAAAATGTGCAGGGGACTGGTTAAAATAATATTTTTTAACAAAACAGTTTTAAAGTTTCTTCTTACCAAAGAGTTTGAACATAAAGACTACAATAGCTTCGGGACTTCGGAGTCTTCCAAAACCGCGAGTGGACTACAAAAGCTTGGCAACTTAAAGCCGGTGAACTAAGCACAAGTTGTCATTGCTATGGGCTCCAGGGCGATCCCATTTAAGTTTTATTGACTAAGTTGCGAGCGATCACACTTTGCCGACATCTTAATAATGAAACTTATTCAAAAATATTAAGTAAGTAATATCGTTTAAATAAGAAGAAGGCACGTTGTATAAAAACGTTATCTATCTATATAAAAAAATTTGAAAAGTTTCATAATTAACCTGACCTACCATTTTTTAACTCAACAACGTATTATAAATATCCCGAATAAAGCACAATTGGAGCTATTTTTAACTAACCTTTGGGTCATAATAAAAATAATGATGGTCCCTTTACAACTCTTCAAGGAGCTCGTGTCTATACAACTAAGATCAACCGATCAAAATAGATTTTAAGAATGGTGCTCTCGAATCGAAGACGGGTGACCATTTATCTCATTGGCAGGAGAAAAAAACATTCATTAATTGAATTGCGGCTAAACCTTTGGTTACTAATTTCGTTAAGCAAATATTTTCGCTTTAAAATGATTTGTGTACATTTAACTTGGAGCTAAAACCGACTATTTTGATTGGCTTACAAGGGGTAAGTTAGTAAAACAGATTACATAAATGTTTCCGCAGCTTGGCACTGCTTACGGATTGTAGCAACAGATTTATGGATTGTAACCCAACTTAAGTGGGGTATCAAATATAAATGTTTGACGGCGCGGTTTGCTTATTGGCACAAAATCAAAGTTATTTAGTCAAGATCGTATTTATTACAGCTACTGAATAAATAGATATATCTCTAGCTGTTGATGTGAGATTTTGCGTTATAAGTAAACCTTTTTTGTGGAACGGCGACGGATTTCATACTCGTAGACATCGTTTACCTTGGCGACACGGCTGAAACTGACTTACATAAATCGTATAGAATTTATTTGATGAGATCTAATCACCTTTTTCTTCTTCAAAATTATGAACTGCTTTGAATATTTTTTTAAATATTTTCTTGTATATTGTCAACAGGACAAACACTACCTCTGTATAATGGCGTCGGACTCTCCAGATCAGAACTTGACGCAGTACTTCAGTTTATGCAACGACTTCATCCACGCCGCGAGGCTGAGGGACGGCAACGTCCTTATACACTGGTAAGTATCTTGTAACAACCCTATATGAAGCTAGAGGCAATCCCTACTAATATTATAAATACGAAAGTAACTCTGTCTGTCTGTCTGTTACGCTTTCACGTCTAAACCACTGAACTGATTTTAATAAAATTTGGTACAGAGATAAAGTTGACCTTGAGAAAGAACATGGATAGTTTTATCTCGGACTTTTGAAGAATTCTCTTGGAAACAATATATTCAAACCCTACGCGGGCGAAGCCGCGGACGGAAGCTAGTAAACTGAATATTTACTAAGTGCCTATACACAGTTTCGTGACCATTCTTGCTTGAGCCTCCGCTACAATACCATATAATCTTCATAATTGAAAACCTCAGTTGTTTCTTGATCGTGATCTGCTGGCACAACCCCACTTGCAGCATGTTCAATGTTGCAATTCCAAACTCAAATTTTCCATTCCAAAGGCATGCTGTGAAGGGATTATAGCAGATCCAGTTATTTGGAAGCGGTAATATTTGAAGGGTAGGACCTTCCGCTGAGCTCCTTCATAACCAATCCCGTATTTTGCAAACATAGGAAGAGAACATAATTAAGCTATTACTTTCATAGTAAAACTCACATCATAAACACTAACAAAATTGAATGTTCTGAAAATGAACCGACGATTTTTATAAACGATTCCACCCACTACTATGTGATCTTATGTAAACGGGATTTCTTTTATCGCCTTATAAAGTAAGAATATGAATTTTTCCCCGCCCATGTTATAAATTTCCACCCTTCTGACATCTCAGGGTCACCATTGCCCTTCCCTTTTCGGCGGTAATGCACTGAGCGTTGTTAAAACGGCGTTTTATTTATTTAGGGACCACTTTACTGAAATAGGTAGATGATCTGCCGAATTAAATTTAAAACAAAGGAAGACGAAACAGAAGATAAATAAGCTGTAACTTATGAATATTTACATAGGTCGCTGAAAGTTACTTTTGAGATGACGGCATATATAGAAATGTGTGGAAGGAGAAAACATGCTGTACCGACCACAAACAAAATTGGAATAAGGGCAGGAGGATGATGATTAACTAGATCGCTAATCTTCATATTTTAATTCAATATTAAGTTATAATTGAAGAGGAACCAATGAGTTCCATAATAATATTAATTCCATACACCATTTATTAACCAGAATAAAAGTTGTACACTCATAAATCTTCTGCTATTAATTAAGGAATTAACATTCTAACCTTTGAAAAGATATCACTGACCAGACCCCTATTATATTACTCGGCCACCAATTAGGACATTCCTACCATATCATTGCGGCAACCCTTAAAATTCCTTTCAGTCCATCTGTCGGTACTTTCAGCCGATTATTTGGTCTCGATTTAAAGCCTTTTGAGTCGAAACTTTACTAAGAAAACGTTGGCGCCAAAGGCTGACGATAAATTGGAAAGCTTTTATATGACGGTAGATAGAATATTAATTCGAACGATTTTAAGGTCGTTGATAATGCACTCAATTTATAAAAGTTTACTGTCATCGATAAAGTTATAAGAAAAAATAACTTTCGATAATGCAAACTTAATGAATAACACCATGAACAAACAATTTAATTGAGTAAACAAATCTATGGTCGCTTTTAACAAATGAGCTTATTACTAAATGTATCTGCGTAAATCCAAGTCAAAACTAAAAGCTTTATAATGCAGTATTCGTGTCCAAAATATTAGAATAACTAATAACATGTCTGAAGTTCTGGAATTGCTATCGGTCCTCAGGGATTGGCCGGTACTACTTATGAAAACATTCACATAATAGTTGGGGCGCGGCTCCATATAATAAATCACGTATACGTTATATATAGCATTGTGAACATGAGAACTTAGCAATATATACACTTATTTACTACTTGGACAGATATATCACAGTTGTGAGAGCGTCAGTCTGTTTGTCGAGAGATATTAAATTCTGTGTTTGTCACAGAAGTTCGTGATGCGTTTGATATGATTAATTATTTCAAGTGGCCGCAAACGGCATGTACGGTCGGTAAGAGAAGGAATAAGCTCCCGGTTTAAGAAAAGTTGATGGTGTGAGAGATGTGCAATTTGAAACAAGGTAGGTACCTACAACCTTTCATGGTTCAACAGGCAAAGATGGACTTTTTGGTAAGAATGTCTCGGGTATTAAAATACTGGTACTCGCAGATATACTCAGAAACTGATGCCGAAACATGCTTCATCACTGTCCCGACATTATTATTATTATAAAAATAAGCATTTATCACTACGACAGTCCAAGATTACAAACGTTTTCCTTCGTTAGTCACTAGTGTCCAAGATAAACAGAAAGATACTTCAATTAAAAACTAAAACGCTGACATTTCAGCGAAGTTTTGATGAATCTTTGCGAGTAATTAACTTATGAGTTGTATTTGTGTTTGAAAGGAAAAGGTCGCGCAACTATGTCGTCGTGAGCGATGGAACGTCGCTATTGATTAATAGCTAATCACACCGCCGCCGTGTCGGTTAATTACACAATTATCGCTCGGCTTTCGCTTCCCTAGCTCTGGTATATAAAGGTATTTATAATGTTAAAGTTTGAGACGAAGCATTGTTATAACATTTAATGCAATTTATAAGAAATAAATGAGTCAATGTAAAATGTCACAAAATTCTGGGCAAGCCTATTCGCTTTGTAAAATAATGGTGTGGATTTAATTCTAGATGTAACAATATCACATTTCGTAGTAATTTTTATATTACCTTCGTTAGGTTCCTTTTAAGGCGTAGTCTCATAAACCTGTAATTTTACAACATCTGCCAACCCTTGTCTTAAAAATTAAAGCTGCCTTACCTACATGTAGCTAACAAAGCAGGTAAAATGTGTGCCTAAAAATTTAGGTCACATCTAATACTCGAGCTAAGACCACCCTTTATATATCTTTTGGACTTCGTTTTTACAGAGAGCTTCCTAATTAACAAGACATTTCTTATGCTACTTTATCTTTACCTCAATTAAAAATGGCGACCAGCATGACAAATAATCTTAAGAAAACATCGTAGCTACGAAAGTGGAGCAAGGAAAGATTTTAATGACACATCATTTGCCGCAGCTCTGCTTACAACTTTAGAACTAGTGGGCAGCCTGCACCAGATAGTTAATGACGAAACTGTGGTACCTACTTATAACTTATTTGTACATCTGTGTAGATACATAAGTTGTTAAGCTAACACATAGTTGGTGTTGCTTACACATGTTTAGCAATTTAGCGATACGCTTAAAGTTTGGCAACTTCTCTAAGTAGGGTGTATCTGCGATCGCTTCTAAAATCTCAGGTTTCTAGGCCGTTAATCTCACTTTGAATCTGGAATAATTTGTAACATTAGATACATTAAAAGTTAAAACGACTCAATAATACATACAACCATCATAAAAAGTTCAAAAATTATTATTTTGTAAAAAAAAGTAGTTTAGAGATCGGAATAAACTTGTTGAGCAACCAAAAGAAGGAAGTAGTTTAAAAACCCTAATTACTATTTACATATTGTTATGTTACACAAACGCAATGTATTAGGGGTTAAAGTATGAAATTGCCGTTTTATTCTAGTAGGTTTTTGAATTGCCATAGAGTCTTCATGGTTTGAGGTTTTCGAATGGAACTTTTTTCACGTGGTTTCTGTGATGTTCTTCTTTTAAAAAATGTGAAACATTTGATTATCGATGTTCAATTGTTTTTGTTATTCAACTTAAACAAGAAAGATGGATACTGCGAAAATTTGAGTAATTTTTGAATATGAGTTCCGACGCGGGATTGAACGGCAGAAACAGCCCGCAATATCAATGCTGCATTTGAAGAGGTGTCTGCTAAAGAACGCGCCGTGCGATTTTGGATTAAACGCTTTCGTGGTGGAAACTTCGACTTGAAGAACGAGCCATGAGAAAGACCGCCTGACAGGTGATTAACGAGAAATTAAGAGAGACGGTGAACGCCGATCCTAGTCAAACTACCCAGATACCCAGCCGAACACCGAATAATGTTGAAAAAATTAGCAGTAAAACAGCCACGACTCATGAATCGACCTTCACCGCTATTGCTCCATGACAACGCGAGGCCTCATACAGCAAAATAAACCGTTTTAACTCTTCAGGAACTGCAGTTGGAAACTATTCGTCTTCCTCCATATTCGCCAGACCTTGCTCTAACGGACGACCATTTTTTTTGTGATTTGGACAATTATCTACGTCACAAGAAGTTTCTTCCCAGGAGGCAGAACAAAATTCTTTCACACTGTTTGTGCAGTCTAGATCCTCAGAGTTCTATCGTAAAGGCATAAATGACCTTCTTATTAGATGACCGCAATGTATAGATAATAATGGCAACTATTTTGATTAAATAAGTTTGTTAAAAATTAAAAAAAAAATACAATTTAGGTTTTCAGTACAAATCGGCAATTTCATACTTTAACCCCTATTATTTTAAATTGCCGTTCACGCTGAAAATCCATTTTATGAATAAATCAAAATTATAAGAACCATAGACTTACTACATAGAACCTCTTTACACAATCCCCTCATCCCACAACTGAGGAGTCAGCGTACAATCTTATCTCTGGCTCAGCACTATGGCGCACCTTTCTCGGTCAAGTGTCACTCGCATCGCTTGCAGTTCAAGCCGATAGAAGCCGTGTTGGAGACACCCGCTATCTCTCGATGGCGATCGACTTAGCTTGGATACACAGCCTTATCGAATAGGGATGTTGACGTTATATTTAGTATGCTCTCTGCCCTTTAAAATTTGTGGGGTCTCATTTTGAGGTTTTGGTTTTAGTCCCTTGCCGGCTTAGAATACAACGGTATTTCGACGTAGGTTGTTATAACGCTGGCAGATAGATGTCCGCACTTTGTAAAGCTCTTGTGCTCCGCTGTAGCCCAGGTTAAACTACAAAGCTACCTCAAAATAGGAAACCCTCACATGGGTACATGAGATATAGATTATAATAAGCTATTTTAAAGTTTCTTAAGGATTCAAGATCAGAAAAATTTCGACGTTAGTACTCCTTTGCTTTTGGATTATTAGTAAAAGACTTGACAATTAACAATGTCTTTTTCTCTCAGTCTAGCAGGTATGTCACGCAGCGTGACAGTAGCGGTGGCGTACATAATGTCGGTGACTCCGCTGACGTGGCGCGAAGCTCTGAAGGTGGTGCGCGCCGGCAGGGCAGTCGCCAACCCTAACCTGGGCTTCCAGAGGCAGCTGCAGGACTTCGAGACTTATAAACTCGTTGAGGTAAGAAGATTGAGGTTGAAGAAGACCTTCGTACCTATTTTTGCTATCATCCTCTGTGCTGCGTTACTCATTAGTAATCTGTGCTACTGGTTATAAGATTTCTATAATTCATTTCAATGAGCACTTAACTAAAGGCAAACAAGCTTGCAAGGACTGCTGCCTAAAATAAATAACCCTAGATTAAGTAATTCTTACAATGAAATTTTCATTGATTCTTAGCCTCATTTTATTTATTTTTTTAAATAAAAAGTTCCTATCAAGATTCTTTATCTTTAGTTAAGTGCCCTAAGGAGTACAACCGAAAATCAAAACTAATACTTACAGGTACAAGTAGATGTATTATAATATAGTCTCGGCGTCTGAACACTGAAACTATCTCCTTTATTACAAGTTGTTGCCTGGGGAATAAGGAAATATCCGGGCAGTAAAATGGTTTTGCGGACATCCGTGAAAACGGACAATATATTATATGGGAAATATCAATCCGGTTTTCAGTTTGCTGTTAGATTTATTTATGCCATAAAAATAACAAATGTGAAACAATTTGCTCTACATGCTGTGAACAAGGTACCTACAACATCTGTTTTCGAAAAGATATGCTAATCTCGTCACTTCAGGAGGTTCTAATATTATCATATGTACTCCTTGAGTCGAATACATAATCGGAAAGTGTGTATCGGGTGCGGAATTACATATAAAACATGTCCCACTTTAGATGCTATCAAATGACAAGCTTTCACTTAGTGCAATCAAATCTGAACCAAACACAGAGATTTTATTGAAAAGTAAAAGCTTTTTACTCATGTAGGGGTAGGTAGGTACCTACGTTAACGATATCAACTTATGGACTAGTATTTGGATTTTACATGATACCTATGCTTATTTATAGATTAAGATCTGTACATATGTACCTAACCAAATAATAAGTCATGCCTTCTTTTGTAATTCAACATTATATTGTCATTAGATTTAAGTAGAAGTAGGCAGAACAGCTGAACCACTTCATTAATTTATCAGTGGAAGTCCAAAACAACTTCCAACCAGACGATGGATACTATCCATAAAAAACAGCTAACAAAACAAAAATAATACAATATTTTTCCAAACCGCACATCCATACAATAACATCGTTGGTGTAAATCCAAGTAATTTATACGTTAGGCTAGCGACACAAGGTGGGATTGTGGCGCCTCGCGTGACACGCTCGCGTGTCTGTCCTCCCCCTAACCGCTGGCAGAAATTCGGAAAATATTCCCGTTTACCTACAACTACGAATTATCCTCGCTTTTGTAATATTATGTTATCAAGCACTTAGACTATTACAAGTAACCGTATTTACTTAGACATTTTTGGAAACTCGAATGGAATTCTACCAAACCATTAAAGGTATTCCGAAAAGTAATAGTTCTAGTGAGGGTAATGAATCATTCGCGTGACCCAGTCGAATCGATATTTAGCCTATTTGTCAAGATTCGGCTTATTAGGCTCACTTACAATTACTCGGAATGATAGTATAGGTGCCGACTGTCTGATTGATTGCTGTTTGATTAGAAAGAAATCCTTCTATTAACAAAATATGGACCCATTTTTTTGCATCGACGGTCGGTCACATGACGCATATGGGTTAATTTATATGCAAACCGAGTGGCAATAAATCTACTTATAATAGAAAAGTCAGCACAACACAACCCATATTTGACCCACCCATGATTGTTCGATAAAATGGAGAATTGGGTCACATAGTCGCACAAAAACCGTCACTTTCGTATAATTTCATTTCAAAGCAAACAAATGGTAATATATTTCACTACATTACCGTTCGCAATTTAACTAAGTTTATTTGTTCGTATTTCTAAAGGAAAGAAGACGATTGAAGGAGCGCTACCCGTCCTTAGCCTTAGCTGACAGAGACTTGTCAGAATGCCGCGTCATGCTGGACTCCTACCAGACGATGCTCAACCAACGCACCATCTGCGAAGGGAAATGCGCCATGGGCCGACAATGTCCCACTGGTAATTATCAATACTAGTAATATACGAAGAGACAAGAGGTTGCTTACCGCCTTATCCCTGAAGATTGTGCAGCACTTAGCGTCAAGAAAATTCGTTTCTCGAAAATTCTTTGAGCTTTTTGCTTAGAGAGAATTTATCAATGTCGTGCAAACTGTTAATCTTCAGTGAAAGAGCGGCTCCAAATGACTATTGTGACCTCTTTAGAGTGCTTTATAAGAAAACTATCGTTATTCTCCTCACGTATTTGTACATAGTTCAATTTGGCGTTGTTAGGCCCAACGTAGTTTTAATTCAATCGCCAGAAGGCCTTTTAGCGCGGCCCACACTCTAACATAATTCGATTTTGCTTCAGCAATCTTATATTAATATCGTTTGTATGTAAATTGTATGAGTAGTAAAAGGTTAAATATCCCTGTCTTTGATGTTTTCCAATTAGAAAGAATGTTCCTTTGATGCTTAATACGAAAAGAGCACTGTGGTTTCTTGGAATTCTGTCTTTTCTCTTATAACGGTTTTTCATGAAGACACTTATGCAAACCCTTTGCTTAATAAACTGAAGTAGGCACATTAAAATGATTACAAAATTACATCCATTGGCATGTGTAAAAAATGTAAATTAAACAGCTAAAATTGTAAAGCACTATTCTCGCTCGTAATACAATGCTTTGAAGACTTGAAACCGTCTCCACGACAACGTAACACCCAGCACTGTTTGTGTCGATGTCATTGTGCGCACGGTCACCTCACTATAGCCGTATGTGTTGCCTTCTCTCACATCAGGGGTATGCAGAACAGGGTCGAAGCGACAGCCGCGACCGCGCAAGCCGTCAGTTGCCGCGGGCTCCGGGGAAAGCCCAGGGCTGAAGAGGTCCCCGTCTACCTTATCCACCACGTCCTCTATGTCAGGATACCGCCCAAGGTCTTCGCCGGCCGGACTATATAGTTATACTGGAGGTTAGCATACTTAATATTATTTGTGTACTGAAAAATTCTTCAGAACACAGGGCTCAATTTCAAATTAAATTGTTCTGAAAATACCTGAGATCTTATTTGAATTGTTTGATGCCGGTACCAAGCGATGTTGGTACATACCTTTTTTGAATTTAAGTCTATACTCCATTTAAAATAACATTAGAAATTTAAGTAAACCTTTTTTACTGTTTGTTCAACCGATTTTGACTTCTATTCCGTAGACAAAAGAACGGAATTGAAAGCAAAATAGTGGTTACAATACCAAGTATTTACTGCAGCCGCCATTAATCATACTACTAACGCAATAGAAGTCAAAATCGGTTGAACAAACAGTAAAAAAGGTTTACTTAAATTTCTAATGTTATTTTAAATGGAGTATAGGTTTAGATTAATTTTCCTTGACCTTGAAAGACATTACTCCATACTTATCCTATGGATACCCAAACCCAGTCATTAAAACAGTACATCAGCAAATACCAGCACTTTGATAACCATGAAGGTCTTCGCGTTATCAACAGGAACTCCATGTACAACAATTGCTCAACTCTAAAGACCCTGCTAATATTGCAGCTCCGTCCCGTCCGACTCGCTCAACCTCTGGTCTAAGCGTGACGCGCGTGACGGACCCAGTGGGCGGCGGGACTGCCATGGCGGTGGGCGGCACGGAGTACTCTCGGAGACGAGCCGCCTCTGCGCCTGCGACGCCGGCGCTCTCGCCTGCCTCCTCGCCGCCCGGATCGCCGCATCGAGCACCGCACAGGTAAGAATTCACTTCAGTTTAAGCTACAATTCATACAACCCTTTTTTAATGATGGCAAAATCATCAAATGACCCCTTCCCACTCAGTGGCGGCGTAGCATCGGATGGCACCCGGGGCGGCTACCTATTGAGCACCCCAAAATTTCTTTTATGGATTATTTTTAAACGCATACTACATATACCTGTCATCAGTACCGTGTGCATTTTTAGATTTTGGGACACAAAAATACCTAATTAAATCCAAAGAAACTTGCGTATGGCGCAAAAGCCGCGAGCGCAGCGAGCGCGAATTTTTTTTTAATTTAGGGACATTAAAGAACCCAAAGCAGTTAAAAGAAACCACTGTAAATACTTCAAAAGCCGCGAGCGTAGCGAGCCCGAAATTTTTTGAGTTTAGGGATACAAAAGTACCTTAAGGCAGTTAAAAGAAAGCACTGCAAAGTCTTGTGAAGCCGCGAGCGTAGCGAGCGCGAAATTTTTCGAGTTTTGGGTCTCAAAAGTACCCAAACCAGTTAAAAGAAAATAGTGTAAAGTGGAATGGCCGCGAGCGTAGCGAGCGCGAAATATTTTGAGTTATGGGACATAAAAGTACTCGAAGTAGTTAAAAGATTGCAGTGTAAAGTGAAATAGTCGCGAGCGTAGCGAGCGCGAAATTTTTTGAGTTACAGGACCCAAAGGACCCAAACCAGTTAAAAGAAAATAGTGTAAAGTGGAAGTGGCCGCGAGCGTAGCGAGCGCGAAATATTTTGAGTTATGGGACATAAAAGTACTCGAAGTAGTTAAAAGATTGCAGTGCAAAGTGAAATAGTCGCGATCGTAGCGAGCGCGAAATTTTTTGAGTTTTGGGTCACAAAAGTAAGCGCAGAATAAATAAAAACGTGTAAAGAAAAAAAATACCGCGAGCGAAGCGAGCGCTTTTTTTCTAACTTTAAGGAATTCATTTAAATAATCAGTTAATTTATTGTGATTTTGGCGCGGCAAGGATGTGAGTGGAAAAGAGAGGGGTGACAGTCGGTCTGTGTCACCCGAGATGGCACCCCCCTAGACGTGGTACCCGGGGCGGACCGCCCCCTCCGCCCCCCCCTTACGCCGCTACTGTTCCCACTGTGGGTTAGCAGCGGTGAGGGAGTGTCAGACTTTTACTGGCTAAAAATGCATCATGTTCCGTCGTAGGCCGTTTATGTACCAGGGCCGCGGTAACTCCTTCGAACAATCCCGCGGAATTCATACAACCTCTTTTTGATTCCCAAATTATATACTTTTACATAAGAATCGAAACTACCAAGCCCGTTAAACATTTGGGTCCAATGTCAATAACATCCTATGATTTGGTCAGTGTTGTTTGGCTGGTACCAGGTCAAATCTTTCTTTAGGTTTAACAAATTGTCACCTTATTTGTAACCACAACAAAATGTTATTCAGAATCATCATCAATTTTTATTTGAGCATGTTTAATTTTTCCCATTTCATGTGACCTTATTATAGGCACAGCTGCGCTTGGGTGATACCCTCGGTGCAGTGGGACCCCGATTCGATGTGACGTCATCAAGGGCTACGAATCAAGAGCTTTTAATCATTCGCGTCGCACCCCCGCCATGTCGCAAGGTTATGCATTGTTTGGTTTGTTTGTCATTTATTTAACAGTCAGCGTGGAACATTGTTTTTTCGTAATGATTTTTATACCAACACTTGTTTAGCATTTATATTTTTATTTTATTTTTATGCTTGGGTTGGTTTTAACACTGCTTTATTCATACTTCACCTTTACTCACATTTATTACCTAAACATATTTTTGATAGCTGCGACTTTAAGAATAATGCTTTAATTTTTTAAAATTTTAGTTTTGAACTCAAAAGTTGGTAGGTAGTACATACATGAGTAGTTAAACGTATTTAACTCAATATTCGATAATGTGGAGTAGCTTCGTAAACAAACCCACTGTTAGATTATAGGTATCAGACAGCTGCACTCGCTCCATATATTTAGCCGCATCCGCAATGTTAAACTAGGCACTAAACTCGATAATTTGCTATGGAAAAGCTGCTTAATTTAAAGTGCTTTTCGAATCATTGAATAGATATTATTTTAATCTTAACATTGCTTTAAAAAATATAGTCAATAAATCGTTTTGTTTCTGCACAAAGACAAACGAAAATCGAATAACAAAACATAATGGAAAGGAACTTCCTTATCATCACGATGAGAAATGCAATGACGAAATTAATGAAGCGCTTTAAAAATAACTGACGCCAAAGTACCGGGGATGAATAGAAGCCTCTTAAGCTATTGTTTGTCATTCTGTGTAGCATTATCTTTATCTGGCGACGCTCGGCGTTTTCATTCTCAGCGATAAGTCGGAAACATTTCTGCACGTTTTCTTAAGTTCCTTTATGAACACCCAACGAATTGAGCTGGCAAATATTAACGTGGTAGCTCGCTGTGCGGATAATGGAATTAGGGATGAAAGTGCAGACACAGCTGCGGTATTTTGTAGTTATATTGTGAAGAGGTTACGACCTAGTTCAGGCATTAGCGTTTGAGTTTGTGGCTTGTTGGATTTAGCGAAGTATTTTTGCAACATAACATGTATGAAAGAAGGAGACTTGAACATTTATCGGTAGGTAGGTGTACAACCTTCTTTTGAGGATAACTTTCAGTGTTTATATTTTTCTTTTCTTCCCATTTTGTTCAGGCTCTCACAGTATATTAAACTAAGGATTACGCAATATTGCACATAAGGTTTTTGCGGTTTGCGAGGATTACATAAAAAAATACGAGACCAAAGCGGTTTTTGTTGGATATTACATAAGAGAAAGCTACATCCTTTGTTTTTAAAAAGTCTATATGCCCTCTGTTTATCCGCATCCTTAATTTTTTTTGCAAACGTATTTCATTATTCTCTCTTCCAACCCTTTCATTAAAATTGCACACGAGTTCAGCCAAATGTTCAGACATAAAATATGATTGGACGAGCCTACATATCGTATGAAGCGCAAAGGGAGCCCTGTATTAGATTCATATTTAACGAGCCAGTGTTGCTATATCATAAAATTTTACGTACCGCTGACGTCCGGTCATCCGAGGGTCGGACGGACTCGGGTGAACTAATTAGTGTTGAATACCGTACATACCTGGGAACATCCCAGGTTGTAATGAGCTCATATCAGGTTAATTTGTAATGAACCTGCTCACTAAATCTAAATAAAAATACAGAATAATCATATTCCTGTATGAACAAAATTTCGCCAAGCTTGATTCGGTTAAAATTCCTAAGGTAAATGGAATGGTGAACTAAACAAGAACTTTAGTTAGCAGAAGCAAAATTCTACTCGTAAGTAAAAATTAGGTCAGGTTGACACGAAACAATAAAATTTTAAGTAATGAGTCTATTGATTGTGGTTTTAATAATTCGTCATCTAATGTGTTCTAGATTTTTCCCTAATTGCTGGTTCAAAACGTAGTTACAAGGCATGGTGGGCGTTTTAGTGACATATTTTTCCTGCCCCATATTTTGAGCCATAGTTTCGATTTAGTTGGTTGAGTGATTTGGATTTTTCTAGTGAAATTGCTCTATATGGGCAGTTACATTTAGGCCCAGATAGTATTAGTATAGTCATAGCCAATAAAAAATAAATGTGTCATCGTGTGACCATAGACATCATCAGTCAACATTATGGATTCAAAAATCCATAACATGTGTGTTGCCAGTTTCGTGTGGGTTTTCTCCTCATAGTAACAATAATGAGTATTAAGTTCCAGTACTGATGTGGCCAATTCTTGCAGATCACGTCCTCTGCAGCGGTGTTCGTAGCAGGAGCCTCGCTCAGCCGGTCGCCGGAGCCGGCAGCCCCTCACCCCCCCGACATCTAGCTCGTAACGCGCAAACTCGCGGGCCTGTGTCGCTGCTCGCTCATATCGTCTCCAGGACAGACATGACTGGTTAATGGTATCTAGATTTGGAGTGTGATTGTAGCTAGGATTTTGACTGAACAATTCTAACAACAAGATCTGTTGACGAAGGTCAAAAGGAAAAAGTTGTAAGAATACTGGCAAGAACAATTTTTATCTTTGCAATTTGTAAATAAGTATAATGTTGGTTCACGCTGTAAAATTGTTCCTAAAATAAATTCTCAAATCACTCAAGTTAATGTAGTTCCCTTTGTAATCAATTTCGTCGAAGGCCTTGTTCAGTTAAATTCCTGTACAAAATAACCTACGTTCTTGGAATCGGTAGATCGCGGATAGTCCATCGGATAGACAATGGGTAATTTGAGAAAAAAGTTCTGTCTGTCCTTTGAAGAAATTAGTGTTGGACCGAGTGTTTTTGCTTCAGAGGCTTTCGGGAACGCCAAAAGAAGCTTTTTACTATAAGCAATATTGTGACGGTTAGGTAAGTGTGGGATAGCGAAATTTTGCTGTTACGAAGAAAAGGTGATGCAAGGTACTTTTTAAGATGTTAAAGGTTATAGGATTGGAACAATAATTGTAACGATTCTAAATTGTTGTTTGGGCGGCGACGACGTGATATAACTAGGTACAATTTATTGTAGATTTGAACCACTGATCAACGAAACTGTTAGGTGACTTCTACTATTCTTTAGGTAGTGATCAGTGATAGCCACGAGCAGTATGATGCTAGGAATATTAAAGATTGAGTAAAGCGTGCAAATAGGAAATTGGACTTTGAAAAATGTAAAGTTTCGAGGTATAAAGCACGAGTTTGTTGCGAGTGTGGAAATGAAAGCAATTTGTTGAACAAGCTCGCTCAGTTACGTTTTCTGCGACTGCGCTATGTTTGGCTGTGCAACTGTCGAGCGAAGCTAACGCAACTTTTGCTATAGGTACTGTATAAAAATCTGTTGCTTTATATCGCTACGCTGAAAAACAACTTGCGCTGCAAAAATATTCAGCAACAATTAACAAGTCCAAAGGCGGAAATGGTATAATTTAAGGATTTCATTCTAAACGTTACCGCGAAATGTCTTATTAGTTCAATTATTTATAAAATAATGAAGGAAAGAGTACAACACGCTAATGTTATGAAGATTATTATATTATGATATTTTAGTATAACGTGGTGGACATGCGTAGATACCTCTTAGCTGGAGTAAGAGACGTTCTGACTGGTTCAGATTTCTATTTCTAAGATTTCTACCTTCGATAAATTCTATGAACTTAGCTCGTATTTTTTATCTATTGTAGCTAGATCAGTAGCTAATACTTATTTTGAAAATGCATAAAAAAATATATTTACTAGAGAATACTTGAGAGACCTGTAAATGAATTCCTTAAATTTTTATTCAATATTACCTAGAGCGAAAACATGTTTGATTTTTAAAATAAAATTCTATTTACCGTAGTAGGTTTTAAAAATTAAACATGGAAACTGTCCAGAATAGAGAATTTCGAAAGATGTAAAAATATTTATTTTTACTTATTATAATTTAGCCCTAAGTCATCACACTGTAAGATATCCTACTTCGTATTGATACAAAGTCAAATTATTCCTCCTATCTTATGGACCCTTCATTATGAGCAATAGGCTTTAAAAGAAGGTTGAGAAAACCTAACAAATTCCTACCTGATGTGTAGTCATCAACCTACCACTATTAGTTTGCAATAAATTCTTTTGCTTCGCCTTCAAATTGGGAGGAGTGAAAAATGCTAGCAAATGTTTAGGTAATTGCTCAAAGAGGGAAACTGAATCCGTTCCTAGCACGGCACAATTTTTCGTTAGAAGCACGTTTACGAGTTAATGGCTTGCTCAGTACATTCTCTACACGGTAGGACATTCAATTCTAGGGTCAAACTATGTTGTGAAGTTTTGCATATCTCTCTTTCTCATTCTTACAAGGCTTAGCCTGATTTAGAAAATTGTGATTTACTTAGATGCCTTTAGCACGGTGGCATACGTAGACAATGAATATAATACATTTGTTTATGATTACTTATGAAATGCTGCCACTGTAGCTTTGTTATAACTCGTTTATAAGTGTAAATATTTATGTAATCTAAGGCAATATTTCTCGCGAAATCAGTTTCAATCATTTGGTTCGTCTGGTAGATAAGATTGAGGAAATTGCTTTTCCGGATCTGAAATCTAACGCGGACGTTGCCAGAAATGCCATTATATAAAAGATAGAATAAATGATTTATTTATAGTGTACTGTTTTATAACACAATTGTTGTGATCGAGTACGTATTTGGCTTGGAGGCCGTAGTTTAAGTTCTACTTCAGGCAACTACTCAAGGTACCTACGTCATTGAGCATACCTTCATGGAATGTTCTATTGTTACCTAATTAAAAATTAAGGCTAAGTAGCACAACAAATCTACTTAAAACATACACTAGGGCCCCAAGTTAAAGCAATACATCGAATGGAACGTAATTATCATTTAACAGCCTGTAACTTGTTTAAGTTAATCGTTTTCATCGTGATTAATTCCCTTCAGCTGAAACAATTAACTCGATCAAAGCAATTTAAATGCTGTTATGTGAATTGAATCTAAAATCCCTTCGTTAAACACATGTTTCTTTCGGCTCAATAAAATCCTACTCACGAACTATGAAGTTAATTATGACCTACTTGGTACCTACCTTCATGAGATAGGTACTTGAACTTCTTATTTGATTAGAGTACCTACCTAATCAGGTAATTAGACATCTAAGCATTGAAAAGCTTTAGGAACCACCAAATTTCTTATCACATTCAATTTCTAAAAAACGAGCTTTTCAATAAAAAAATACCGGTGTAAGGAGGTGAGGAATAAGAGTAGGCAGCTATTTCAGTAAAAACCCGGTCTCCCTATCTTGAGGCGCAAAAAACACGCCCTTGACAAAATTCTAAATGGCGCTTGACATTCTTTGTAAAAGTATTTTTCAATGGAACTTGAGAAGGATTTTATTGACGAATAATTTTAATATTTTTGCTGAGTTTGTTCTCTTTAGTTGGTAATAAATCAATCAGTCTTTCATTTTGTGTAGTAACCACATAGTTTATTGAAAAATTAAAAGGACTCTTTTACTACGTAAGTTTATTCTTTTTGGTTACTGTAAAGGTCGAAACACATCTAACGAATGTAGCATTCAACTTTACCAAGGAAAGCACATTGGCACATAACGTTGGGTGTAGACGACCTTTAATACTTTAAACCTAAGGAATAATTCACTCTACTGTAATTTTATTACGCGTGGTATGCTTGGTTTTTAATAAAATAATCTTAAGATGTATTTTTACTCCTAGATGTATTTACTCCTATCTATATTTATTTATTGTTTGAAAGGAAAGATCGAACAAAATATCGAAGTACCTCTCACTTGGAATGTTTGAAACTCACACACATCAGTAATCCATCGCAAATGACAATATTTTAAGAAATATTTAATGAGCACTATTTTTCGTGAATATTGATTGTTATTTTGTGTGAAAAGATGTTAAAAAGAACATAATTATTATGTATTTAAAAAGATTTGTAAGTAAAGGATATTCACATTTATTTGGTACTCGTTTAATTATTGGTCGATGTAATGTTAGATGTTTCGGAACGCGTGGGGACCATGTTGCTACCGTATACAGGTTGAGTCCGTCAAAACGTTAGAGCGCTTTGAATGCCTTTGAAGTACCTACATAAGTACATGCTATGTGGAAAACGTTGAAGGTGCTTTTGAGTCACGTAGGCATACTTCCTCCTAAATACTATCAACCATGGTACTTTGAAGTATGTCCTCGCTGTAGCTGTTACCTTATTATGGACGTTAACATTTATTGAGTGAAATTGCTTGCTCAAAATGTGATAGACGATTCTTGTAAATTCTTGGAGGTAATTAGGTACTAACAAAAAAAAGGAAGCTTGTCTTTAGAAAAGTAGCACTGCGCTTAAACTTAACTATGAATATGGAGATTTTCCATATACATTTCCCGTAGGCCAAATAATAACCGAGTACCTTAGGTATATTTTCTTTTTATAAATCATAGATAGAATAGCTATTGCATTGTTAAAACATTTTAGATCAATCATATTTACATGGGCGTAGCCACACTGGGGCAAGCTGGGGCACTTGCCCCACCCTGGGCCCTGGCTCTGACCTATAAGGTGTCTGATTTAACAATGTTTTTTTTTACTAACTCTAACTAACAACATCAACAACATATGTACTATCCGTAAGTTATTGCACAAAAAAATTGTCGACTTTGAAAAGAGCGCGATCACAATAAAATGCACGCTCGAGTTCCCGAACGTGCGCGGTGTGCGCGTCATTTGACGAAAAGAATAGTTGCTATGTGGCGTAGCGAGCCGAACCGTCCATCTAATCCAAAAAATAATGCATTGAAGGAGATGGAATTGGTAGATGTGATCAAAATTTCGGAAATGCAATTTTATCCTAGTGTAAAAACCGCGCTCGCTATTTTGCTTGCCCAGCCATGTACGACCTGTACAATAGAACAGCCGTTCCCAAATGGTGTTCCGCGGAACCCTGAGGTTCCGTGACAGGCCCTCAGGGGTTCCGCGGAAAATTCACGATTTTCATAAGAAAATCATTTCACTTTGGACAATATTAAATTATTATAAATTTTCAATTAAATTGTTTTAAAATATTGCATTCAAAAATTCCATTTAGGCACCATGTAGGTGGGTACCACTCGCGAAGGTAAGTACAAGTTTGCGACAAGTGGCTGGGGAAGGCCACGGTAGCAGATAATTTAATTCCGCTTTTTGCAAATTGTAGATTAACTCAATACCTCCAGGTCTTCGGCAATGGGTAAAAGAAGGTAGCCAGTCGGCCAAAAATTACCGCATTTTTTAAGCTTATTTCATCGCCACGATTATACGTTTTCATACATTTGATAGGACGTGACATAACATGGCATACGAGTATATCTAGTGGCTATTTTGACCATGAATCAATGTATGACATTATTTCCAATTTTTGCACCTCCAAACGAAGAAAATTTTCGCGCTCGCTTCGCTCGCGACTCCATGTTACGTGGTGCTTTTATGTTCGTTTAATTGCTCTTCCTTCGAGGTTTCTTATTATTTTTTCCTTTGATATGTTTATTTTTCATTCCTCTGGTTCAGAAAAAGCAAGAGCGCTTTCTTCGCTAGCTGCTTCTTATTAATTTGCATTTGCTTTTTTGAGTGAATGTTGTACTTTTTGAGACCTTATTAATTTACAGTGGTTTCATTTATTTCGTGTAGGTACTTAAAAAAAAAAATCGCGCTCGCTTCGCTCGCGATACCGGCTACCGCTGTAAGTCTTTCAAAACTAGCGGGTGCTTGGAACTTCTTTTTTTAGCTAAAAAAAATCGCGCTCGCTCGCCTCGCACCTGTACAATACCCAAACTATTTCTTTTTGCATTTACTTTGTCAGTTTTCAAACCGAAAACTATTTACATAATACACAAAGTCAAGGGCGGTTAAATTGTTTTCTGGCCCGTGCGGCAGATAGCCATGCTACTCCTGAGTACCTATACTGAGTATGTCTCTAACCATATACCATTTGGTGTGTGTATTACGTATTTACGTCTTTAGTTTACTTCATACTTAAGCTAGGGTTCCGCCGAAAAATGGTGATACAAAAAGGGTTCCGAAGCCAAAAGAATTCGGGAACCGCTGCAATAGAACGATCGTTTAGCACGGTGGTCCGCGGACCACTGGTGGTCCCTGGAGGCATTCCGAGTGGTCCGCGAATCTTAGCTGCGCGAGGTTGCTATACGTTATCTAACTTTATTTTTATCGACTTATCTATGCGAGCGAGGGGGTTTTCGTATGGACGTAAATCGGGTGTGTCGTACGTACCTAGTCCCTCCATTCATGAAAATGTATATTTTGGGCGACATTTTGCGTAGTTTTTGGTGTTGAGTCTTCAAAAATAATTAATAATCGCTTCGCTCGCGTATTTAGAAACTATATTACGTTTGTATTTGTCAAGAAACAAAAAGTTAAGTACGTTTGGGTAAAAATTTTACGTAATATTTGGTTTAAGTCCGATACAAATTTCGCGCTCGCTTCGCTCGCGTATTCAGAATCTATATGCCCTTATTTTTGCATTTGTCAACAAACAAAAAGTTAAGTACGTTTGGGCTAAATTTTACGTAATATTTGGTTGAAATCCGATAAAAATTTCGCGCTCGCTTCGCTCGCGTATTCTTTTCTGTACCTGAAAATATAAACCTCTCAAATTAAGAGATTAACAAGTTTGAGATTAACGGCTCAAGATACAAAAAATCGCCCTCCCCCGGGGGAAAGGTTGACTGCTGCCCCACCCTGAGCCCAAAGCTGGCTACGCCCATGCATATTTATGTTATGCACACAGAGCGTAGTCCGTTTGTATGTCATCGATTGTATTGGAAGCAATAATACAACTGTGAGCAGCAGCAATGTGAAAATATGGTTATTATGTAACTGTGTATATTTTTAATATAAAATTTAATAAGATGGCTTGTTTTATTTTCTACAACCTTCAGCAATAATACATCCAACTTGATCCAATATGGATACAACGACACTGCCCCATACTAGGCATTTCACCTACTGCCGCCTTAAGGCCTGATAGGACCCTACCCTATGGGAACCTGGGTAGGATTTTGCTTATGATATGAAGAGCCAGGATGAGATATCGATGAGATATTTCTTACAGCTTTGAACGGAAGAAGACTTTGGCTTAAAATAAAATACGCAATTGTTATGTCAATATCATTATTTATTTATACATATACTTAAAAACTTGGAGCTAAAACATTTTTAATTAATAAAATATCTAACGTTTATTCATGTTATATTATTTTTCAACAATCATTCAGGCGAAACGTGTGTTACTGTCATTCAACTACTTCTGTTACAAAAATAAATCTTTCGATCCAGAAAAGAAAGCCTCTTATAATACAAAACTGGCCTATGTTCACATACATTAAGTTAAAAAGATACTCTTAGATCATACAAAGAATGAAATGCAATGAAAAATTTCGAAGTAAAATCATGAGATCAATAAAAGGTAACTAACTCTCGACTGCGTGATTAAATAGCATTGTTTGGCGAGCTAGTTCTCATAAATGCATTAGGGATTTTTGTTTACATAATTAAAAATAAGTTGGTAACACGTATTTCTTCATACGATCTAAGAGCAATTGCATACCTATAGAAGGGAAGATAATTGACTAAAGAATTTAAACATAAAAGTAGGTATTATTCTCATACAACCATTCCTAAGCAAAATAAATGTAATTAAGGTATTTACGTAATCAAGGTGATATTTACAGTAAGGTGAAAGTAGGATAATACACTTATGATATTAAAATAAATACATACAGTAATTATAGTTACTAATCTAATTTAAAATATTAAATATACATTACACAAAAGTTAATTGTTACAACAAAACAACAAGTTCCTACATTGAAATACATTTAACACATAAAGTAATAATTTAAGTTGCTATAAGGTAAATAAGGTTAACTACCAAATTATCCAGGAGTTTCTATAGACTTACCTAATTTTTGCATTTAAGGTGCGTTTATACCAAGCAGCATATGATAGGATTTTTTTACTTACTTATTTAAAGGCTAACGCTAAAATTAAAAGTAATTATCCCATGTCACATATTTGTGGTGTATTGAATAAAAGAAAGACATGTCAAGTCCAAGCACTTGAAGTAGATGCCGATGGCCATAATAAACTTGGCATCATACTAGATATAGAAAAATAATATTCATTCTTATTAGTGTAAACGCACCTCTAAAGCACATTCAGCTAATGAAAATATTTATCGATTTTGTAAGGGCAAATGGAGCCTAAGCAATTTTGGACGGCGAAGCAGTGGTGAGCATCGACAATAATTTATTACTTTTTTATTTGAACTACTCTAACACTGCAGGTTGCAAAAATAAGTAATTCTTTGGCAGTGACTCTTTGGTAGGTATTTGGCAAGAAGGAATGTTTTTATTTTGTGCACAACATTTATAAAAAATGAGTGTCGTGTCTTAAGAAAAATAGATTCTACAAGCATTTTTATAACGTCTATTTTGTTTAAAAGCAGAGTTTATCCAAAAGGCACATACAAAGAACTTGTGAATGGAATTTCAGTTTTTATATTAAAGGTGGCTCCATGATTCAGCTTGATTTAAACACTGCCGTCAAAGAAATGCATAATTTAATTAGATTTAGGTAAGTAATGAATAGGGTTGCCATTTACTACGGCCCTTACAGCGATATTATAATAGCTATCTATAGAATAATAATTCCTTTTTACCTGTACAATTTGTAATGTATCAATTGTTATTTGATTTACTTCTTATTTTACATAACTATACAATCTTATGTTCCTATATCGAGCCGTTGTCGCCGTGGTATGAAGAATCGCAGTAAAACCTCTACAGACAGGTCAAAAGGCAATATTTTGTTTAATACCTGTTATTTTAAGTATTTATTACTCTTTTTACTAGGTATGTGCTTCTGTTCTCCTTTCATTCGTTTTAAATACAGGCTGTTATGCTTATTTCTAATGATTGCTTGTATTGTTAAATAACTGCACTAAATCATACCTAAAGTAAATAAAAAAAATGCTTTTAAATTAGGTAATACTTCACTAACAATAAAAGATAAGTATATATTTTTTCTTTGATTTAGTACACCGAGTAACACAGATTTTTTATTACTATTTCCTATGAATTTTATATCTTTCTGAACATCGACAACAAAGGTACATGCTACGGGCCAGGCTTTTAAGTATTACGCTTTAAAAGTGGTAAAGGACTCCAAGAGATGCATAAAAATATATTATCCTTTATCTATTAAAATGAACATCCTTCAGTTTTCGTTCCTAAATTCTTTTACCGGTAGGATTTGTTGTTACTCGACAGGACACTCGAACGTATTCATATCAGACCATAGACAATTTTGAGCCTCAGGACCATTTAATTTGAACAGTTGCCAGTAGCAATTATTCAAATTAAATTCCAAAGAGATTTATACCAACAGAAGTTCTAGATTATTTCAGTCCAAGTTTCTTAAGCCATCAAGAAGTGGGACAGTGGTCGAATAACAACGTGTTCGTGGGGTGTGGGGGCTCACTGGAACTCGTCGTCGGAGCTGAGGAGTGTGGTCTTCTCGTGGTAGTTGGTGGCGTGGCAGATGGTGGCGACGCGCTGCGGCGGCGGCCGGGGCGCCAGGGCTGCGCCCTCGTCCCGCTTGCCCGCGCCCGCGCCTCCACGCATCACTACGTACCAGACATGTTAGCTTCATTGCAAATTGTAGGTAGCAGGTGTTCAAGCGTTTAGGGTTAGCACAAATAACAATTTCGTTATCATAAGATGGTGTTGTAAAGTCTTTTTATGGGTGTACCACAACCATAGAATTAAATCCCCACATTACCCAAAACCAGAATAAAAAATAATCTTTTTCATATTAAGAAAGCTTTTTGTCCATATGCGGAAATAGAGCAAAGTTCGTCGTATAAGTACAAACGACTAACTGAAATAATAAAATGTCGCCTTTTCTAAACGCTTGAACGCTTTCTGGGTCATAAGAGTTCAACTGTGTTACCAGTACTAGTGTGCTGAAACTACCATCAACATCTTCCAGGTTTCAAAAAGTGACAATTTAAGTGCTATCTTGTGAGAAACAATTAACGCCCAATAAATTACGAGTATATGATTAAGTACACTGTTTTTTATACTGTTTGTAACTTTTGTCAAAAGATTGTTTGGTTTAGCAACCATTTCAATTGGTGCAAAGTTTGTGCACACTACAGTGTTGTCAGTTGAAATAATCTTAATTTATAAAATAGTTCATGATTTACTGACTACTGAATATAAAAGTTACATGCTACTACTATAAATATCGCAACATATAACTCACTGACGACAAAAAAACTAAACAAATTATAACTAACGTGCTGATGAAGTCACACTCAATAATATGTTATTAAGACATTCAGGCGTGATACGAAAGCATGCCAGCAAATAATATAAAAAGCGAACATTCAAATATATCTTACCTTTGTCTTCTCTGTTTAGTCTTTTTACGTGTGTGTCTTATTTAAAGATATGTTTGGTATTGTAATTAAAATAAAATATAATTAAGTAATATCCTTTATTTATTATTAGTGAGAGGCGAAATACAAGTGTTTTGAAAATCAAACTGTGGTGAACTGTAAAAAATAATTATTATAACTTAAACCTACAATAACTATACTTTAGAATTTAATCAAAACTATAATTAAAGTTTAAAAAATCTCCTAAGTAAAAATAATATTATGATAACAATATTCAGGAAATGAAAACATAAAGTATGGCTTTACAGGTTGTTAGTTAATTTTCATTAAGGTTAGAGTTACTTGAAGCGCGTATTATTACAAAGCATTGGCAACACCCGCCTCGACATTTAACTGAAGGTGGAAACATGAAATGCCGTTCTTTGGTTTGGCAATAAAAGTGCAGGTTTCACTTCCACAGTTATCAAACATAATTTATTTAAAAAAAGAATGTACAAAATCAAGACAACCCGATAAATGCCAAATGTTGCTATTACAAAAAAAAAAAAGAATATTTTTATACTAATTTTGAATTCTAGCATCAACTAAGGATCATATCCTGTAACTATAAGAAAGTAACAAAATAATACAAAAAGAAAAAGTAATATAATCACAGAAAATTAACATTTACACTAATCCTTACACAACACATACTAAAGGCATTAAGTACAAAGTAGATACTTATTTATGGCAATGAATAGTCCGAATTTGTTGTATGTATTACCAGTAAAAATATTTTTTGTGTAGCTTATAGGCTCTTGATGATGATTTATTTGTTTTGCAATGTATAGAATATTTGATATTGATAGATTTTTACATTGATCGTTTTTAATTGTTCCAAAAAATATGATATGTTTTATCTGCTGATTTTTCTTCCCTTTTTTTCTACGATTTTCTCATGATTTTTTCGTATTTCATCCCTGTGCAATTTTAATATCATATTGGTTCCATTTCGATACCACCATTTGTTCTACCATGCCTTCCGATATGATACTTACCTAAGTTTTTCGTAAAAATTCGTTATGCGTTTCGGACTAGCCAAATACCTCGATATAAAAATAAAGTCCTTAACTAACGTGGGTTCGACCGAGCATCAGAAATTGATAGTTCACCTTCACTATATAAGGCACTTTGTGTGTGTGTGTCATGTGAAAACAAAAATTTGTATGTGTAGTGATAATCCGGTAATGATTCCCTAATTAATAGACATTTATTTTTCGCATGCCGTTTGATACTCTCCTATCGAATATACTTGAATTCTGTGCATGATAAAATTGTAAATGGAATGATCTCTTAATACTTTTATTGTTTTAAATACTGACTGATAAAATAATCCTTTAAAAATGCTGCTGATTTACTATACAAACATACAGATAAACGCAGGATTTCTATTCTTTAGAGGCGCAGAAAATCCAAGTATATTCGGTATTAACTAAATATGGAAATATTCCCATTCAAACGCCAATATTTTGAGCACCCTACAATAAGCACCAAAATTAGCACAAATGAAACGGTACCCAAACATCGTGCTTGAATGGAAATACTACTGAACATGAACACACTTATATTTTTTTAGATTTTATTTTACATTATTGTTAGTGGTGTTTCCATGCTCGGGCATAATGTATGTATTATTACATGTATGTATAAACGGACAGACAGCAATGCACTTCATGCAGAGCACAGCTATGGCAGAGTTTATAGTTTCTCATAAGGCAGTTGAGAAGTGACATCTGAAAGAAAACAAAACCAAAAAAATAAGAAGGACCTAGCCTACAGCGTAATGGGTACTAATCATGAAATTAAAATGGAAACTGGACGCATTCATTCAAAACTAAATCAAATTACGTATACATGTTTTCCTACTTTTTATCATTTAATAAATAATTCAACAGTCATGAATCACCAAATACACTCATTACTTTTTACAACCTCAACATGCTATAAAACAATTACAGATACAATCTAATCTAGCCATAGACAACGCGATATCCATCTGTCAAACGATATCGTAAAAAAGTTTATTACCAAAAAGGCTACGTACACAAACGAGTATTCGAAATACCTATCTAAGATCAAACCACGGAGTAAGCAAAAGATGAGCGGAGATGCCAAGAGACAGGTAAGTCAAGCGCCTTTTTTAAAGTCGAATACGTATGGTGGGCATGAACATAACTATCAGTACAAGTGAACTAACGAGGCGTTCGGGTTCTTTGAGACGATTTTTGGTAAGTTAAACAAAAAATGGGGGCATGTTCCAAAGAAGGCATATAAGGGTAAAGACTGTAACGTTCCTCATCCCCCGAACACCCGAATTTTGGAGACGCTACTTTTCTAGATTTTTCTTTATGACATTTCCGCTCATTTTCTTCTCCACGGATCAACCAATGAGTTTGGTATAGTTATAAAATGCAAATAAAATGCGACCAGGCAGCGTATGGCATGCGTTTGCTAACATAAGACAGTGCTACGTCACTCACCAGAGCTGTATTGTGTGTACTGCTGGTACTGCGGGTGGAAGTTGTGGAACGCGTCCGTCATTATGTCCTTGGGGTTCATTGTCTCCTGGAAATTTTAGGATAAAAGTCAATAAGGATTTCAAAACGGATTCTGAGTATCTTGCCGGTTATTTTCTCGATATTAGAATCAAATAGTAACTATAAGGCATCGTTCAGACCAAACGTATTGTCGGCCGCTGACTGTGAGCGCGCGTTACGCAGTTTATTGCTTTTCCATATATATTGAAATTGTCGTTCACACCGAACCGACTATACGCTGTTACGTCGTCTGTTGTAGCTGACTCTCAGTGGCCGATTATTTTACTACGCGACTATGCACGGCGGACGCGGATTGGCTACGCGGACGCAGTTGCCGAATAGCGCCGCTCCGCCGCGTACGCACCGCCGCGCCTCGGTACAGCACGTCGATTTAGTGTCCCTTTTATATAAACTTAAACGTATTAAAGATAGTAACTCATCGAATGTTTTACTGTCATACGAAAATATTTCTTGAACTTATTTGGATAAAGTCTATATTCGAAATATAAAGTATGAAATTGACCAAGTAAACATCTCTTCAAATTTAAGGGATGTAACCACAATCTCTTCTTTTTATTATTTTCGTCTTCCTCTACTAGAGCTTCGCAAATGGCAACTATCTGAATGCGCATCATTTAATTGAAATATCAGTAAAACGTCCGATTTGAAAAAAATAAATTACGCTAGTTTTATCGTTTATAAAATACTACGAGCAACTTCAAATACTCAGCCCTTTTATGTGTAGAATAGTCAGCCGCTCAGCGTACGCATCTAGTGTGAACATACAAGAGCCTATTCTTTTGTTTACACATGTAGCGCATCGTACGCTATAGCCTATTGTCGGCTTGGTGAGTACGCGTACTGCAGATTGAGTCGACGTTCACACTGGGGCAGACAGTGAGTATACTCACAGTCAGCGGCGGACAATACTTTTGGTGTGAACAATCCCTTAACGTTCAATTGTGTACTATCATCTGCCCTACACTTTTCTCAACTACGTTACGGTCGGCTTCTAGTGTAATGGGATGTAGATGAGAACTAGCGTTTAACATTGAGTGACTGCCCATCTGACCTTCACAACCCAGTTACTCGAGCAACCAGTTATGCCTTACTGACATGTTTGTCAGACTTTCTGGCAATTCATGACTCCCAAAGATGTTCAGATAACAGCCAATTAAAAGAGAAACACCTAAGAAGGACACACCAATTTATCGTGCGTCCCGTTACACTGAAGAACTCGTCATGACGAGAAGGTCACCTGTTCACGGACCGATCGCAATTATAATGTACAGTCTGCCAAACAGTGGAGTCTTCCCAATTACAAAAACATGTACCACATACCTTGAGGCTACTGGAGATGGACTGCATGGTGACGGAGCGGTGCGGGTCGCGGTGCGCGTGCGCGTACACGGCGGCCGGGAACGCGTACCGCAGCGCCACCGCCGCCGCCAGCATCTCCAGGCAGATCAGGAAGTTCTGGTAGCCCGCAGACACCGTGCCCGCTGTGGTCGGCACGCCGTTCGCGTCGTGGATAGGAGATATCACCTCGGCCTTCTCGAGTATGGCGAGGGCTACACCTGAAAATGGGGAAAGGGGGTTTAGATTGAGCTGTTTGATAGTTAGTGGTACGGATTTTTGCTAAAATACAGATTAAAATGATTAATGTTTTTCAACAATAATTGTGAAGACCATAGTGTTTTGTTAACTTTAAAAACTTCTAGAAGCTCTAATTGCCGGCAAAAAAATGGTTTATCGCCCAACACAAATAAATATAGCAAAATGCTCCATATTCTTACGCAAATACATTTATCAAACTCTTAAAGACCGCTATTTACATACACTTCACAACGACCTCACTCTTGATCTTGAAACGAAGGTCACCCTATCACAGGCACAAATATGCTTACCTTGCACAAACGAGCGAAAAATAATGGATTTAACAGTGAAGAAGCACAAATATATGTAAACAAATATATTTACAGTAAATATAAAAAACTCTCCAAGTAAAAACAAAAAAAAAGCACAATAATTCATCCCCATCGCTGTCGCCGTCGCTCGTGAAGTCAACTTCAAATCTGAATAGCCACTTCAAAGTCCAGGCCACGATGCAGACACAATAGTTAAACAATAGGTGTGCTTACCTTGCCAAAACGAGAGGAAAATGACAGACTTGACGGTGAAGAACTTGAGTACTGGGTCGAAGGGCTTGAGCATCTCCCTGGTGGCTCCGAGGAAGAGGAACAGGCTGTAGAGCGCCAGACTCACGGAGAAGTTGTACACGATGGTGATGTAGATGTAGCCGCCATCGGGGCTCCAGTCACCGTCGTGGTATAGGCCACGAGCCTGCAAGTAAATGAAAAGACCGGTTGATGAAGAGTCACTACTACAGTACTATATATTTGTCGATGGATTTAAAAAGTTTAAAAGCACTTTTATTCAAAAAATATATCTTGATACCAAAACCTTGCTTTATTAAGTACTGTGTTTTTTTCTATTTATTAGGTAGGTAGAGGTAATATATTTTTTTATAGTGCAACTTTCGATGCTGCTCAAACATTATCCAACAAGGCCACACTTATACATATCAGAAAGATACTAAAGTAACATTTGAGTATTTGGGGAGTATTATCTCCTTTTTGAAGTGTCATTATTTACTTCACATTTCGTAGTAGAAAACCCAAAACTTATGCAATAAATGACGTATGGGATATATGAGTCAATAGTTTTATCAATGAGTTACACCACCTGTGACACACACATTGTTATCTCTCGTAAACCGGTGGACACCTGACGGAATTGCTATTTAATCATCTGTTGTAACTATTGATATTATGACCAACTGCTTATCATGATGATGACATCAAATTATTAAGAAGAAATTGCAAATGTCTCTCCTGAAACTCATCAAGTCAGTTCAGATGATTGTCACAGTTATTTAGCTATATTATGTACATATTTCATATATTTCGCACTGAGAGGTCATAATTCTCATTCGAACAAGTAGCCGGATGTCTTAAAGTTAGGCTTTTAATTTGGGGCATGACATACGAAATTTCATTTTGAAAATAGTTTTCATACCAATCCCACGCCACCCAATCTACCAAGTATAAAAACAACTTCAAAACCTCACCTGTAAGAATATAATAATGAAGGCGCAAACGGGCTTGATAAGACAGAACTGCAGTGTAGCCTGTTTGCAGAAGCGCAAGAAGCCGATGGTATAGGTGGCGCCACTGAGGCAGCACGTGCCATTCACGCACGACGCCCGCACGGGACGCCCGCGCAGCTCCGACATTATGTTACCCTCCCCGCCCAGGTACTCGTAGCAGAGAGACAGGAAACTGTAGATCACGAATGCTGGAACAATTAATAATAATTATTAAGTATAATATAGTTAAAAAGTCGTTACGATAGTTATGAGGAAGTCCCATAGGCGTTCCTTGTAAAACACTGGTCCTCAGTTTTGTGAATATTATGTGGAATTGAAAGGCCAAATTATTTCCGGCGTTTCAAGAACTAGCGAGGAGGGAAGACATTTCCCTATAAAGTATTGACATAATATAGAAAATATTTTTCGCAAGACTAGAAAAACTATGAGGTTGGTGGAGCCATCAGTCTAATTGCTTATATGCCATGCTAGTCTTGTATGCCATTTTATAAAGACACTTAAAATTATTAGTAAGTGTATGTAAGATTCAAGAGCTACGATTGTTAACAAGCCTTTGATTACAACAGACCAAACCGTCTCTGTTAAGGTTAAATAATATTATAAGCATCTTGATTTTAGCAGTCGTGGCCGTGACCTTAATTTCAAAATCACGAATAGAATGCACAATGTATAGCTTTTAAATACGTTCTTAAACAAATCAAGTTATCAAGCAGACATTTTATGGTTTTTATCTTGTTTTTAACATTCTGGGTTCGTATGACTTTCTACGACATTGTAGCAAAATACTTGTTCAAAGAGGACTTTGATGTCATTTATTTTAATTCCATTGCCAATTGCCATATACAGATCAATTGAAGGAGCCTGTTATACAGCGTCTCAGTTACAACAAATAATTGATTGAGTTACGAAATTGCTTCTCCGATGTTATTGAGTTCGCATCGATTAATTGATTAGACTGACGTACTCCAGCCGCCCAATGAAAGGAAAAATAAACAGTTTTAGAAATGTGCATCCTCCTTCGATCGTGTCTAGAAATACTTTTATTTTTGGATGTTACGTAATCGGCGCATTATTGGTAAGCTGCGTTGTAGGCCACAGACTAACAATAAATATAAAAATCTCCTTGGACGCTGGTTTCTAGAACAAATGCTCAATTTATTCCGCCACATGATACGCCGACCGTTATTTAGCTGTAGTTATCTAATCTGTTTGCATAGTCCGCTGACACAGTTGTATCCACTTGCATTCGTAAAGGATATCCCACGCAGCTAATTTTGTAATCATTTTAAAGGATATGTCAGTCCCAAATCTCCTTTATTTAAAGATGAAAGCTGTCCTACATTCTGATGAACGGACATAGCCCAAGAACAATCACATTCCATGCCTTTGATCTAAAGATTCCTCGAAGCATCTACATTTGTTTTATTTACAAGCAGAAAAAACACAAGTAATGCCACGTGTAACGCCAAAAACAATTGAAATGAAGTTTACCTTCATAGCAATCTCTGACAGTGAAGAAGTATACATAGTAGGAGTTTCCGTTGAAGAACAGCAGTGAGATCCAGCTGTAGCAGCCGTATATAGGTACGATGAAGAGGATACGGACTATCCAGCGCTGCTCGGAGGGATTCGTGTACCAGCGCAGGTGCTGGTAGATCTGGAAACAAAGATACAACAATAATTTATAAGTACAGTATTAAATTGTTCCCAGAAGGGAACCCAGATGGTAATATGTAAAAAAGAATATCCTTCATTCGTCGATCCCTTGGTATCATTTAAACAAAACAGATACTTCCTACTGCCCCCATGGATCCTCTACCTAGGATTCAAATCACCCACTATAGGTGGAGTGGAAAGTTTGTCTGAATTTCACTGAATAAAAAACATCCCAAAATTCAGCGTCGTCAGGTACTCCAAGTTTTTACATGTTACAACAGACATCATGTCTGTATGACGTCTCTTACTACCATTTGCAATCTTACATTATATTGATACAGCTTGAATCAAGACCACATTTATTTGCAAATTCTGACACGTCATTTAAGAACAATTATTTTGATTGTCTCTTGTTATTTGTTATTCGATATAGGAAAACGATTTTAACAATTGTAAATCATTGGGCATTGGTTATCTATAGGTTTTCTTTTTATCTGTATTGGTTTTCTATAGGAACGGCTTCGTTTCACCGCTAAAATCAGAATTCTTATAACATTAGATAAATCTTTTATTTATTCGAATTTTATCCACTTTTAAGGGTTCCGTAGCCAAAATGGCAAAAACGGAACCCTTATAGTTTCGTCATGTCCGTCTGTCCGTCTGTCCGTCTGTCCGTCTGTCACAGCCGATTTACTCGGAAACTATAAGTACTACAGTGATGAAATTTGATGGGAATATGTGTTGTATGAACCGCTACAAAAATATGACACTAAATAGTAAAAAAAAGAATTGGGGGTGGGGCCCCCCATACATGTAACTGAGGGATGAAATTTTTTTTTTCGATGTACATACCCGTGTGGGGTATCAATGGAAAGGTCTTTTAAAATGATATAAAGTTTTCTAAAAAACATTTTTCTTAAAGTGAACGGTTTTTGAGATATCAGCTCTCAAAGTCGTAAAAAGTATGTCCCCCCCCCCTCTATTTTTATAACTACGGGGTATAAAATTCTAAAAAAAATAGAGGTGATGCATGCTAATTAACTCTTTCAACGATTTTTGGTTTGATCAAAGTATCTCTTATAGTTTTTGAGATAGGTTGATTTAACTGTAATTTACGGAACCCTTCGTGCACGAGTCCGACTCGCACTTGGCCGGTTTTATATTTTACAATTTGCATTCATTAGCAGGTGTTATTTGACGAAGAAGTTTGTCTAGACTTTTCACCAAAAGAAAGTTGTGCTGTTGACCAATTGATAACTAGGTAATAGGTACCGTATTCAATTTTTATCGAATGCTTTGCAAGCAAACCTTTCTAAAACCAATTTTTCTTCAGATTACTGCCATAAGGAAACTTAATTGCTCTGTTTTATTGATGTTTTGTAGCCATTTTATTACTTTTCGTGATTCTGTTATCAACACAGCTTTTTTACTGATGAAGTTGATGTCGAACATTTATTTCCATAATTAACATGAAATGCGAACGTCACCCAAATACCTAACAATCCAATATAGATATTCAATAAGAATTCAGTTACGAAATCATTCGTTGAGAGATGATGCGGATGAGACGAACGCATCCGTAATCAAAGCCGCCACGCTCTCTTCGCGTACTATTAAAATCATTAGATAAATCTGTAGATAGTATTCATTGACTACGTAACGGTTTTTTACTGCTACACACTATAAAATAACGTTTTTTCTAACTAGTACTTCTAGTTGGCTTTATGGGAAAGCGGCACGTCTGCTACGTATCCCATCATTATTCATTGATAGGTCGGTAGGAAAATAGCCTATTCATACCAGCCTATATAATTAGGCAGGTCGGCCTCAGGCATTTTCTTACGTACCTAATAGAGTAAAATCGTTCTGAATATACTCCAAATAGTGGTGTATACGTACACTTGTGAGATTATATCGATCTTTGTGCAGACTGACTGACGTCAGACGCTAGACCGGTTGGACTATATAACTTTGTTTCTATCTTTATAAAACAATTCTCCACAAATTAAACAGTTTTGTGGATAATTCATTATTTCAAAATATTTTTGGAGGCCGTTGCGGAAAGCAAAAGTAATATTTGGCTCTGCCTTAATTTTGATAACCTAGCAAGATAAACAGTAGAAAGCATACCGCTCATTGGCTAATGTGCGATAAAGTTAATTATGAAGAACACAGTTGAACTTAACAGAACTGCTGCCTTCTGATCGTCAAAGGCTGTGTAACCACAAGTATCCATGAAATGAATAAATTGTGTGTCTTATCATCGTTGTCTCAAGTCGTAAATCTCCGTAAATCGTGATTTCCTCCAAAAAAATGTGCCAGCTAAAATGTTCTTAGGCACGTAACGACGATAAAGAACAAACGTCTTCTGCGTGCCCGGGCTGTGCCCGCGTTACCGGTCCATCATCACACGTTAACCTCCCTTCTCGCATAAAAACTCGCTGTCCATGTACTACAATACATTTTTGTACTTTATTAAAGGCTGTTCAACTACGTTTATAACAGTAAAGTACGAACATTTCCTGTCCCGGTGGGAAAATACAAGGTCAAAAACCGAATGTATATCATGGCGGATACTCTGTAGCGGCTCTCTTGTGGCCTAAGTCATTATTCATGGAGCTACAATAACTTGTTATCAGCAGGTAAATACTAAACGGAATATAGTCCATAACGAGGTGCGATAACACTCGCTCTGATAGCGCTACAAAAGAATTGGCTAATGTCGTTATTTTAGATCGACGCTCTCGTCTGCTTATCAGCGAGAATGTAAAACAATATGCGTGAATATTGTATTTGTCTGATTAAGAACCATAATAATTATGAAGATCATAATTAAATACTCAGCCGGTCCCAAAGATTGTACGAGGACCTTCTCATTAAACATTACAAATAGAGTAACAATTCATATATTATTATTTACTGAAGCCCCGCGTGATACTCCAACCTAACTTAATACCTGTTGCGTTAGCCTTGGCAAATTATGCTTTTTGCAAAACCAGTCGATCGATCTCGAATGATCGATTTCTGACTTACTAAGCAGTTGACTCATTTAATGCCGGAACACTCCAAATACAGGGGCAGTGCGTGCTCCAAGCAACACTTAATGATCGTTACACTCTATGTGCGAAACTACTACTAAATGAGGAGCTGTGCGTACTTATAATTCGTTTGGTGTGACGTCACATGAAGATGGGTTCTACCTCTAAAAACTCTAAATAAAAGTAAATAAACATCTTAGAAGTTTCGCTTTTGTTTCAACGGCATCAGATATACTCTGGAAATAATGAGTTGATAAAAGATATGCCATGCATAATTAATCACCATCAAATATAATTTGTGTAGCCTCCATGGCTATAGGCTACGATATTTGTTGATACGGCAGAGTAGGCCTACTCGATCCAGTAGCAAAACCGAACCACATCTATTTATTATTTAGTGATGGTTTCGATCTCTTGTAAATCACATCATCTCGCTAATGATCACCAAAGTAGTGAGTCACTCATGAAAAGATGACTAAACGTGATGATCACACACACAATTATTTACTTTAACATTAAGTTACATCAATTAATCATGTAATATGAAACTATTAACCTTTAATTTTTTATCACAAACTTCGAATTCTAGATTGAGAACAGAAACCAGATTTATCAAAATAGTTTGACTGTTGACTGCGTTGGAATTAATTGAGTGCACACACATACCTACAAAATGCCAGAATAAAGCAAAGAATTTGGATGTTTCTGTTTTGCATAGCATATAACAATCAACAAGTCAGTTTCAAGTTAAGCGTTATTCGGAATACTTTGTACAATTATTTGTTCAAAATTATAATTTTGTACATAATTAGCCCACTTACGTCTTAATCTTAATTAGTTTTAAGAAGACGTGTATGACATACATAACTTTATTACTGATCGTAAAATTGGGCAATACTAATTCTGGTTTGCTGACCTATAAAATATGTATAGGTACGTAGGTACGCATATTTATTTAGAAAAATCGTGCGATGATTTCATAAACAAACTGCACTGATGATGGTCTCACATGTTGGTAAGGGATCTCCCAATTCATTGAAAACGTTTAAAACACATATTTCAAATGCTGATTCTAAGTTTGTTTATACCCCAGAATATGCTGTTGTTACACCATCAGTAATCATTCTCATGACCAAATAGTGTGATGGTATTTCTTTTGCCAAAACAGAATTGGAGAATCTTTCAAGAACAGTGTCCATGAACGACCTAAATTGTCCACCAGAATTTAAGGGAAGGATGGACCTTACACGAGTTATTCGGTTCGTTAAACTCTTAGCCCGACAATGTTACTAAAAGCTCATTTAAAATTCACCTTATCCCGCATCCATTTCACTATCGATTTTCACGATAAACACATGTGGGTTACACTTACATGTACCCTCTTAAGTAAGCGAGCCGTTCCTTGAAATGTATTAAGTATAAACAAATACTGCCTTGTGACATTATGGTTCGAAGTAATTGTATCATCGCCGTACTTCCAACAAGTTCACAGGACTTAGTTGGGAAACAAACAGACCTACATACAAGAAGGTTAGAGTTCGTCATGCTTCAGAAGACTAATAACTTCTCAAATAATGCTTGTTATGCATTGGTTTCTAATCATTACGATGAGAATAATTGGCTGTCTATGAAAAATGGCCTGACTTGTTTACGCAAAAACACAGCAGTTAAAAAGAAAATTAGTCATTTTGCTTATCTTGAAAGGAATTTACGCGCAACAACACGACGGCATTTTTTGTCGACATGTCAAAATCGTCAAACGTACGTGTAACGTTTAACATGCATAATTATACGCTAACAGAGAGTGTATTACTACGGGCACTACTGATATTTGTGTGGTTCTATAAAACTTCTAAATATCCTCGCCCTAGATCATAGTGTAATATTTATAAAACCGTTATCGTCAAGGAAAACGTTATCCCGTTTCCACATCCTGTTAGGGGAACTCCAATATGGAAGAGACCTTTTCAATATATTCTCACATATATTTCAAAATGCGCATTTTAAATATTTTAATAAATGCAGGAAAATGGTGTATCGAGCTTAATATGAACATTAAATTCTAAGAAATATCCATACCTTAGACATAACGGTTCTGCACTTTCAAATCGGAATACGGAGTTTCTATGAAGTTTGGGTTCAATTAACTGTGCTAACAGCCAAACTGTTTCTGGTGTAATAACTACTATTTCGCCATGGACAAGGGAAAGACATTTTTATATCTCAAACAAAAACATAGTAGGTAGGCAGGTAGTCTGGCAATGCTCCGAACAGAGTGAAGGAGAAAGTTCTAAGAATAAATTGTCAGCTTAGTAGGGATAAGCGAATTGCCGTTTATGAAAAAACTCCAGTAACACACCTTGTGATGGCAGGGGAACGATACAATTTAATAAAATATTGATTTTGTACGCAACTAGCTGCCCGCATCGCCCTGCCCACGCTTGGCCTGACTTGAAAGGTTATTATATTTCTTCTCAGTAAACATACTGTACAAGACATTTACTAGTATTTTATAGACTTTTTTTATCGTCCTTATTTGTAGTAATGGAGTAACTTTACAACCATAAAAAGTTATACATCATTCATAAGGAAAATTGATTGTAATATCAGATGTTGTAACTGTTTCGACGTCTAGGACACAGGTGCGTCAGCCTGACGCAATTTTCGCCAAGTAAACAATATACAAACATCAAGTATAGCATATCCGATACTGACGTCACCCACACATCCGAGTACCCGCAGCTGTTGTTCTTTTAACATCGCACATTATACTTAGAAATCTAATTACTTAATGGACCGCACCATCACACCGTAAACACTACAAATGAATGTGATTAACTGAACTAATTACTTCCTGCTTTCGTGGAATTTCATTTCATCCATAACATTGGAATACATTCCTTGCAATTATGATCAATTAAAGAAAAAAAGGCACGCTTTCCAGTGTCGTTGAAGAGCAAACTATTTCAATAGCGTCAATCGATTGTAAGTTAACAATGATAATGGCAAACAATCCATCATCGCAAGCATGTTTTATTGACCATTGACTATTCTATTCGTTTCGTATTGAAAACTTTTTGCGTGAGATCTTAAAAAATGTTGACGTAAGCACACCTGTGGCGACACCGACTGGCTGAACAAAGACACCTTGTCTTTTGTATCTCTGAGACAAAGATACGAAACTAACTCTGCAGTTAGCAATACCTTTTCAGCAATCTATGAGTAGGTACATTACGAGAGGAATTATTATTAATAGAACTTTGTATGTTTAAATGGTAACAAACCATTTATAGAAAACGTATTAAAATATTGTAAAGGTTGAGCAGTAATTTCCTCCGTGTATTTACTACATCTGACATGTCTTTTTAGAACATTTATAACGTTAGCGACTTTGGCCCTAGAAATTAAAGCTTGAAATAATTTACCTGTTGGCAAGTAATGAATAGCGCCGCAAACACGAAAATTCCGGCGATCCCCTGAGCACCAGGGGTTTGAAGGAACATGGAATCCTTTTCGTGGACCACCTCCTTAATCATCGGCTGAGCCGTGAGGTTGATGGTCTCCGTCGAACTCATACTGGAACAAACATATTCAATCGTTAGATATTATAGTTACTTCAAGGAAGGGCCTTCGAAAGGTCGTAAGATTCTTCATGCAACAGTTCAACTGGGCCGGTGAATGTGGTAATATTGTACTACAATTAAGTGGTTCAGGTATTAGAACTGCTTTCAGGATGCAAAAAGTCCAGTGCAAGGTTGAAACAGTGAAAGTTTAAAGTCATAACAGGTGAATATCCAGCTAAATATGTAATAGAGGTATGACGGATTTACAACAAAGGGACTCGAAATTAGCGGTAGACCCAATTTTGAATGTACGCAAACAATAAGTAAAATTATATTAGTTCAAGAGTCTTCACAAAAGAACTCTCATTAGCATTGGGCTAATAAAAGGACGACGGCTACATCGTCTTCTTAAGGTTAAAAACGAAAGAAAAGTCATTAGCGTTGAGTGGACTGAGTGGAGTTTTATTAGGTTTCAAATGAAATGTCCTTTGAAATGGAGATTTCACAGCAGAAGCGTCTCATTTGTAGTTATTTCTGTGGAATTATTGCTCGCTAAATCGAGACATCAACCAATGAAATTATAAATGGCGTTGAGGAATACATATCGCGTGCATTTGGCTTTTGATTTCAAATTTTCATATACATAAGCGCATTGTCCAATATGCTTTCAATCAAACATACACGACTTGTCAATTAAAAATAAAACCTGATAGTCATCTGGAAAAAACAAGATGGTATCTATTGTGGAACGAAAGAACATTGTGCTGGCACTCAATATTATAGCGATGTAGTCCGGTGGCAAGGCCTGCTCTAACAATGCGATATCAAAACAATAAAATTGAATCCCAGGGGCGCCTAACTAATCAAATCGTTGTGGCTTTGACCACATACACGTATACAACGAGTCTAGGACCGTATGTTAATTAAACTGAGGTCAACTGACGATTTTATCTCTATACAGAATGAAGGTACGCAGTTCATCCACAGCTTTAGCTAAGTAATTGAGTTGCTTAATGGAATCATTTTTGTGGATTAATATAGCAGCTTTATTACGCTAAGTTAGGGGCATATAAAATTGACATAGACATACTTAAATATCCTAGAAGTAGAAGTACTTTGAAGTCCAGATCCCAGTGACGGAGCTTGATCTACCAAAGACAAATGATATCGTCCTTATTTCAGAATGAATCTATGTAAGTATACCGTATGATACGACCTCTGGACTGCTTTAGGGTCAGGGTACTGGCAGTGTCGAAGCACACGACTAGAATTTAGATGCCTTTTCCATTTATTGTAAAGCAACAATTGTATTTTTGCTACGTTACATTGAATGTTTTAGAACATGCACTATATTTTTTTTGTGGATTAAATACCTATGGCGGCATTTTATGTTGATGGTGCGTTCGTGCTTAAATCCGCCACTGCAAAAAGATAAAATAGCTAGGTAGATATACCTATGTAATACAAAAGCTAATATTGGCGTACAAAATGCTTGCAGAAGCTGTTTTCGACCCCGTTTTTTTTTTTTCTCTTAATTCTGATTATCGTTGATTCAGAGGTCAGTGAACCAACATACTTAGTCTACCTTTAATAACTTGTGAAAGGGTATTGAGCTATTTGATCTATGTACGGGAGGAAGTTGATAAGACGCGAGTAAAACCGCGAGAAACAGTTGGTATAGTAAAAAAAACTGATTGTTTCCTATTTTTATACATAGAAAACCTACTTGACCACGAAACCTTTTATTTCTCAGCCTTAACATTTAACTTATCTTAGGTCTATTGTAACAGGAGCTGTACCAAAGTGGACTCACTCGCTGGCCTTGATTTGGTATTATTTTACAGAACTCGTTTATTTACATGTACAAAATAATATTATAAATTGTGATGGCTAATTTATTAAACAAAATTGATATGTTCCTGCAAAAGTTCCTCTATCATTGTGGATTGGTTGACTGCATTCAGGAACTATGAAAAAAAATGGAAACTTTTTTGAAATGTACGGCATATTAATACAAATAAACACAATTTAAGGTGCTTTGAATCAAATGATAGACAATAGCATCATGTTAAAAGCTGGGACTAAACTGTATCAAAAAATAGGGATGCCAACCCCATACATAGTTGGAAAAAAGGTAGGCAAGATTAGGAACTAAAATTGACCAAAGAATGTTATGATAGAAGCTATAACATGTATACTTTACGAGGTTGATAAAGTCATTAGTTGCTACTTATATTAGTAGCTATTAAATTCTATTGCAAAATAATATCACTAAAGCTGACTAGTGAAATATAGTCTGCATGTATTGTATTTCAAACAGTATAATATTACAATTCTGAACTAAACAACCAATATCATTTGAATCTTCCAGAATTATCTTAATCAGCCATGTTCTTGATATTGATATGATATTATTGTGACTAATTGAAATATTTTATCAAATACAGACCAATACAGCTTTAGAATGGGGACATTTAATACTACTACACTAATGATATAGATGCTAATGAAGAGGAAAGATTTTCGTGTTTGTTTGTTTGAATCCTGAAGGCTCTAAAACTACTGACCCAATGTAAAAATTCTTTCACTGGTGGGAAACTAAACTATCCCTGAGCAACGTACAGGCTATACATATATTGTCAAACAAGATCCCTGTATTTCGTCCCGTGGGATGCAGGTGAAACAGTGGGAAGATAACTAGTTCATCAATATAATAGCATAGTTAGACAGCTCCACATTTATTTACAGAATGTAGCAATTTCTGTAAATAATTGAGATAAGATATGAAATCTTGCATGTACCTAAAACAGAATTCTGTTTACAGGTTTTTTATTTGTTTAAGCTATTCCATGTTGTTATCTTTTGACAATCTCGATGGTGCAAAGGTCACCATGCCAGACTGCCGAACCTGACATCCCAGGTTAAATTCCCAGTACGGGCAACATTTGTGCGACGAGCATGTTGCTTTTTACTATGTATATGTAGCTATATGCAATTTGTCAGTCATTGTTGCACCAAAGGCCACCAAAGGCCTAACCTACTGTGTGTGGAAAAGGTGTCCCGATACTTTATGAATCAACATTTTTGTACAGTAGAACTCATAGAACCTAAGTTAATATTATTTGAGCTTTTTAAGATCATTTTTCTTTTCTGCTTATTATGTCAACTGTAGATCCTTCTTTTCTAAGCGAAAAGACTTTTGGAGTGTAGAGTACATTTTAAACACCTGAACTATTGATTGCCTGAACATTTAAATAACTTTTGATTTTTATTGAAGAGCTTCATAAGCAAGATCAGTGCTTTTAAGAGTCACTTAAAAAGTGAGAGTCAATCAAATCCAAGTAAACAATAAATAAAGAGAATTTGAAAGAATTAACCTGTTACATATTTTTCTTAATTCATAACAGGATTTAATATAACTTATGAATTTGTTAAACTACAATAATGAACTGGAGATTTCCTTGTGGCACAAGGAAGAGGAAAACAAAATATTAAAATAATTAGTAAAATATTATGACTCAGTTCTCATTAATTGCATCACAGTGGGTTTATTGCAAACATAATTCTTGGTTGATGATGTCAAAACCTCCATAATAAAAATATTTCATGAATTTTTATGATTACAATATGTATTTCAAATATTAAAAAAGAACAAAAGTATTTGAAACAATTAATGACTGTTATTGTTTACATGATTGTTGCTGTTTGCAATAAACAAATGTGTTGTTATTTGAACCTCCAGTATGCAAACAATGTAGGTGTCATATACCTCAGAGAAATGCAACACAATTGTAATTCACTCCTCCCACTTCAATAATAATGGCAATTTTCTAAATGTAGGTATCTGTGTCATCTTTCTCTTCATGCCTACCTCTAAACTGTTATGATGATTGTTGTGGCCAGCTTTATTTTCTCTTCACAAATCACCATAGACCAATTGTATGATTATTACACATTTTAATTAGGAATACATGATCAATTTTCTAGTCTTTCCCGGTAGTTGTTATGTTGTTCAATCACCATTTCATTTCACCTACATGCTAACTAGAACATTATTATTGCAAAAAGCGAAATCTATAGTTTCCAATGAAAACCATCTCGTGTTTGCGCTACAAATCATAAATTATTACGGAACTCGAAAATTGGAGGTCACACACGTCTTGACATTTTTCTTGTTTGGTGTTTAATACAGAGTGAAGGGCGATTCGTATACTGACGCACTAAATAACGATGTTGTAAGTCCTTTGGACTCAATCGTAACAATCAACTAGAGCTACAATAAACAACTGAAGTGTATATTTACCTGAATTAAGATTATGAACGTCTCTATTTTACTGTTTTCCTTTTGTTAACAGATGTCATTCGTAATCAACACTCTGCGCATATTGTACACATAATCACGTAGGTTTCCTACACAACAATGTTCACGCAAAGTATATAGACGTAAATAAAACACAAACGTATATTTAACAAAACACTGACAAAAACAACAATTTCACTTTGCTTGCTTTCTCATCATTTACTTTGCTCACCACTTGCACAAATTCGTGATTTCGTGATTGTCTTCGTGACGAATTGACGTTAAGATATTTTTACCAACATACTAAAACCTAAGTTTTTTTAACAATGGCAATTTTCTGTGAAGATTTTCTTTTTCTTTCCACTAAGCGGTGAATGGCGGTAGCATCGACTGTACTGTTACAATAAAAAACACTTACTTTGACTTTAATTAGTAGGAAAACTTTATAGTAAACTTGAAGCGCATTTTATGCAATAAAAATAAATAACAGAAAAGATTTTTCGTGACAGTCGATTTACGCCATCTATCTTTAAAAGAAAATTCAGGGTTGCTTCACTTTGCTTTGAAATAAAAAACGGTTCAATAATTAGAAAAAGTTTGTTGAAATACTTTAGGTTTCTGTAAAAAAAGGAAAGGAACATATAAATAAAAAGTAGCAGCCAAGCTCCAGAGTCATAATAAAATCAAGGACCACAATTTCCCACAAAGTTAAATATGAATTTAAAAAAAAAACAGTCTTTGCAGCTACAATATAACTATACCTTTCAATATTTTCTTCTAATGATGTAAAACAAAACAAACCCCCTACAATAGTTTTGTTTTCGGTGAAAACCGGAAAAGTATTTATTCCGTGGGATTTATTTTAGCAGTTATTTTGATTACTTTACTGGCAACTTATTTATCTATCATAGACAATCAACAAAAATGAAAATGTCCGTCGTAAAACACAGAGTACATTGCAAGAATAGAGTTATCAGTGGCCAATGCAGTACAGCGCCATCCTTTGTTTATTTTAGGAACTACAACTTGCTATGTATATACCTATAGCTAGCAAAACCATTATATAGCTCTGTTGCACAAAAATCTTACCTAAATCTGAATTCATCTACCGTTTCGTCTGAACTGATGTTTATGATAGTACAGAAAAATATTAATTATCAGTACAGAGAAACGGTAGATGAACACAGTATAAAAGTTCTAAGGGAATAAAAAATAAAACAATCATTATTATGATTTGATAATGTGTCTTTTATTATAATAAGTAATAGCCCGTTCTTTAATGCTATCATCTTCATCTTTTTCTGTCCTGGTGCCATTTAATAACAAATTTACATCCCGGCACCAGTTATTTATAAAAAATCTTGAAGAAAAGTCAAATAAAAAATCTGTCAACTCGCTTTTGTGGTCTGGGCAAGTCAAAAAACTAAAATCTATGACTGTGTACAAAATTGTCTTTATATAATTTTTTATGCGAGGCATATCACTTTTTCTTTTTAAAATATAAGTGACTACGTCTTGGATTGCAGAGAATAGTTTTGTTGTGTTTTCGGAAGGGTAGGCGAGTGATTTAAACGAAGAGTACTCTCTTATTTTTATATATTCATTTATTTCTTGTTCTTCTTCTTCATTACAATATAAAATTGCTTTACAATTTTTGCAATTTTTAAATACATTTTTTTTTGCCTGTTTTATTACATAGCCGGTTACGTAGCTGAGTTGGCTTATAATTTTTGGATTACTTTTTTTTTCATTAAAATCTATAATTTCGCAATTAATATCATCGATATCTATTTCATTTATTTCTGTGAGTTCATTAATATCCTCCTTTTTTAATAAGTAGTCCATTGATTGAAAAATTTTACAGTCATCTTCTTCACAATTTGACCCTACAGAATGACTACTTGATAAATTATTTATTAATAAGCTTGCAAAAGCTGACTCAAAGCCAGATGGGGTTGGTGATATATTTCTGTATCCATGAGACCGTATACAGCCAAAAAAATTCTCTAATGGATCTTGATTTAAGTGTCTCATCCAGAATGATTTTATATTATATTCATTGAATGCCTTATTTTTTAAAACTTCAATATTTTCCAGCGTACGTAACCAGTTTGTAATTGATGGCACACTACCTTCCCTTCCTCCTCTACCAATAAACTTCATAGATTTTAAAACTTTTTTTGCCCTCGCCCATACCTTACTGTGATCAGATTTTGGGGTGACTGATTTTAACAGCACTTTACCGCTTCTTTTTTTTGAATTTTCAAAACTGCCATTCATAGAGTCGAAAAGTTGATCGAAAAACATCAATACGTCTGCGGTATCTTTGCACTCCGAAGGAAGTATTCTTTTATCTGAAAAGTAGAAATAAAATTAATTTAATTTAAATGATCCCTAAGAAACTTTGTATTGCATATTACTAGTGATCAGGTAATTGGTGCTTTATGAAACTTCGAAATCATGTTTGGTATAATGACTACTAGCTGTCCGCCCGCGATTTCACCAGCGTCGTGAGGGAACTGATAAAAACTATCATTATGTTATTCCTCGGATTTAAATCTATGTCTATACAAATTTTAATCTCAATTGGATCACTAATTTTTGAGTTTACTCAACACACAAAAATACAAATCTTTCCTTATTATATTAGAAACCTCATTTGGAACCTCGATTGGGATTAAACTTGGCAGTAATATAGCCTTCATCGGAAAAACATATAGTAGTTCCCTCAAGAAGCTGGTGAAACCGCTGACGAAAGCTAGTTTTCTATAAACAAACACATTATCAAGTTTTAGTAAATACTTTAGGCTCAGGAAAGTGTATAATTACCACTTATCTGTACAAATTTTATTATAGGTATCGGGACAGATCTTGAACGCTCGGCGTAGAGTGGGGGCGCTTTTCGCATTGTAAACTCAGTATAACCCAAAATTTCGCATGTGCGCAGCTGAAGGTCAGCATTCAAGACCCGTGCCAGTACTTTGCGTGTATTACTACTCACCTGCTAGGTATCCCATACTGGTAGCGACTGTTTGACTAAATATTTGAGTTGCCATCTTAACCTTCATCTTGGGGATTTTCTTTGGATCAATGTGGGCTTCTGTAAGATTTTTAATTAATCGTATACCTTTATAAGAAGGATTTTCCTCATGAAGTTTAATTAGGTGGTCCCACTTCGCAATTTTAACTTCATCTTCTATAATGCACTTCAAATTCTTGGTAATTAAATTATTCCTAATCCCTTTTATTAAGTGGGGGGTGTCAAAAATAGGTATTATTTCCTTGCCATTGACTTCAAATATTTGATGCTTAAAATTTAGATTTTTTCTTATATAATCAACTCTTCTTTCTTCTATCAATTCGTTTATAGCGCTAACATTTGTAGTCCCTTGGTCACAGACCGTTGCAAGCACATAAAACCCACACTGTTGCAATTCGGAAATAATATTTTTTATTAAAAGTTTCAAATCTCCTTTGGAAGTTGTTCCTTTGCAAAATGTGTAAGCCAATGGTTGTTTGTAATTATTTACAAACCCTCTTAACATAAAAACAAGTGCATGATCCGCTATGTTCCTGTTTGTTTGTTTTCCATTATTAATAAATCCCGTAATGGCATCTCGTTTTCTATTATAGTCATAATGGGGTGTAATAGATATTTCATCGAACAGAAGAATGCATAACTTTTCATTTTCTGTCATTTTTTGGGCTCTTTTCTTCAACTGGTTAAATATCCTTTTGTTGATTCCTGGTCTTAGACCAGCACAGGAAATCAGACGACTCAGAGTGATAGGAGATGGTAAAATAAATATTTTACTGAGCCATCTATATGCTTTTGGGCCCTGTTTGTACAAACTGAGAGCCATGATTTTTTCGTCCTTTGTGAACCTTCTTCCCATTTTTCCTTTTGAAATTTCGCGAAATTGCATGACTGTAAACAAGGCTGCCAAAGTCGAAAATTTTTGTAAGCACTTCTGAAAAGTGGTATTTTCAGAAAGTCTTAAGGCTCTTTTCAGTCGTGTGGCGTAACTTTCTTTCTTTTGTTGTAACTTCTTGATTGTTTTTTGCAGATTCGCTAAGTTTGGTACTGAAAAAAAAAAACCTGTTAAAAGGTAGGTCAATTATCTCTTTCATAGAAATTGAAAACTTAACTTATTCAAGTGCGACTTTGACATAATGAGATTTTCAATTAATTATTTTGGAGGAAAATCTACTTCAGCCCAATCTTCCTCTCTATGTGACCAAAAACTCTATTCTCTATTTTTGAAATTCTTACTGCAATATACAGTGTAGCGATAATGTTATCAGTATCACATAAAATAGTACACAGTTAACTATTGATCTAATAATTGTATTAAATAAATAAACAATTTCCCTAGTGATAACCTTATCGCCACATAGTATACTAATACAATCTATGAAATAAATATTTACCATTTTTTGTCATTGCAGCTGCTTGTTTTAGGGAAATATGTTTTACTCCTGAAGTCTTTACAGGTTTGCCTAAATCTGAAAAATTAAATTAATGCATTTATGTATAAACATAATAAAATATATATATATACACTGCTGAAGAACCAGCAGGTATGGTATACATTACCTAGGCAAAGTATTTAATGGACAATCAAATTTGCAATTTTTCATACATTGTTTAACCCTAAACACCCCAAGTATTCTATAAATTGCCTAGGTATTGTATAGAATACTTGAATAATACACATTGATGGTAGAAAATAAATATATCTACCATACCTATCAACTGATTTTAATCCAAACTAATATAATAAATGCGAAAGTAACTCTGTCTGTCTGTTACGCTTTCCCGCTTAATCCTCGCAACCGATTTTGATGAAATTTGGTACAGACAATCTTTAGACCCCGAGACAGAACATAGGCTACTTTTTATTTCGAAAAAAAGGGATGAAGGGGTTGAAATAGAGGTTGAAAGTTTGTATGGGATTTCTTAATTTTAAAAGATAAAACCATGAAACTTTATATTTAAGCACTTGATAAGAAATCATTAAACATTTTTTCTAGCATTTTTGAAATTTCGACCAGCTGGGGGGTGAAATAAGGGTTGAAAGTTAGTACACAAGTTCATCAAATATCACGTCATAAGAAACAAAAAATCGTTTGTTCATTTTGAAAGTTATTTTTTTTACCAGTGTGGGGGTGAAATAGGGGTTAAATCCCTACTTCCCTACTAATATTATAAATGCGAAAGTAACTCTGTCTGTCTGTCTGTCTGTTACGCTTTCACGTCTAAACCACTGAACGGAATTAAATAAAATTTGGTACAGAGATAGAGTTGACATTGAGAAAGAACGTAGGATAGTTTTTATCCCGGACTTTTGGAGAGTTCTCTTGGAAACGCGATATAACCGAACTGGACGCGGGCGAAGCCGCGGTCGGAAGCTAGTTAAAACTATAAGTGTTTTAAGAAATTTACCTGCTTCTGCTAGCTTCTCAAGTTCACTGGTCTTGATAGATATTGGTTCACCAGAATGAAGTGGACCTGCCAAAATAAGTTAACCAGTTCTGAAGAAAAAATCACAAATAATTTACAAAATATTTTTTATACCAATGTTAAGTCAAGTGCAACAATCATATATTAACTCTATCAAATAAAAAAACTTACTACTTTAAAAATAAAGTTGATGTGACAATTAAACTTTTTCACTTTACTGAATAACACTAACATGCTTTCAAGATTACCTCAGTAACAAAATTATGGCTTACCTGCTGTGGATGTTGAAGGTTGAGCAAATATTGGATTGTAACTGGTCACATTGGTAACATCTGATAATGGTCTTTTACAAGGTATGCCTGTAAATGAAATACATATACTTTTAGAAACTTTTGATAAAGCACTTATTCTTTTTTTTTTAATAAATTGTGCCTGTTTTTAATCTTTGACGAAGGAAGGTTATTTAACTTTAAAAATTCTCTCGAAAACAACTTCCTTTTGCATGTAGTGTCAGTCACATTTATATTTTACTAAATAAATGATATTTCAAAATATCCTTGGTTGGCATTTTTTCTCTATAGAATAATTGTTGAAACTGCTACAAAGCCATGTTTAAATTGAAACTAAAAACATAGTACTAATTGTAATAATTACGCAAAACAAAATGTAAATCGTGTCAAATGTGGAGTCGGTCACATATTTAATTGCCAACTTTTTACTGCAGTAAAATTTCTCATTCCCAAATAAATAGAAAGTGTTTTGAGCAGTAATGCTTATTCAAATTACGTTCACAGGCATAGCGCTAGTCTACATCTACACTAATATTGTAAAGAGGATAACTTTGTTTGTTTGTTTGTAATGGATAAACTCAAACACTACTGGAAAATTTTTAAAAATTCTGTCACCATTAAATATTTATATTATCTGGGAGTGACATAGGCTATATTTTATCCAGGTATGGGGAGAAGTTCCCCCGGGACACGGGTGAAGCTGCAGAAAACAGCTACGTACAGTCCACCCACGGTTTCACCTACATCCCAAGGGAACTACTTCTCATATTCAAATAAAAACTATCCTATGCATGACAGTATTTATCCAGCAACAACTTGTCTCACTTGTTTCCCAAGTAGATACACCAGTAGTTTTTGAGTTAAATCTTTCCTGTTAATATTATACTAGCTGTCTGCCTGCGGTTTCACCCGCATCCTGAAAAATCCTGGGTGTCAATCCAAGTCTTTCACCGGGTTTTAATCTATGTCCATACCAAATTTTATCTCAATCGGTTTAGTAGTTTAGAAGCCTATTCAATACAAACAATCAAGTCTTTCCTCTTTATAATATTAGTATAGTATAGATAGTTACCTATATAGTAATAGTATAGATAAAAATCTATAGTTGTACTCAGGCAAAAACACATTTCAAGTACCTTTTAAATGCAAAGTAGGAACTGCATTAGCACTTAATCTTGAACTTCTTGTATGGTATTTACTTTCGAAGTGCTTGTGGCATATTTTTCTGTTTTTGAATACAAATTGGTTATCCAAAACCAGAATATCTCCCCCAATTGAGTAGACCCAAGATCTAAATCTGTCCTCTTCCTTATCGGGGTTGGGAAATGAATGCAAAATAACATTGCAATCATCACCTGTAAATGAAGACATATTATTATTGTTCTACGGTATCTCCTATAATACTGTACTGTATATACTTATAATGGGAAAGTCCACATTAAAATAGTATATTTAAAACTTACTGCGAGTTGTAGTGCAATAACGAACACAACATCTGAACGGAGATCCCATATCGTCAAATCCAAATCGTAAAGAGAAAACTCGGAGTCCAAAGTAGTGCGCACAGGTGTAAAATTAAAGCGGAGATTTCGGTGTCCTTTGGAAAGCAAACGTTGTCGGAAAAGCCACAAATATACGGAAAAACAGGAGAACGCACCACACAACACAATCAACAACTTTTAAAGGGTACCGGCCGGACGCCATGACATATATGCGTTCCATTACACACAAAAATTTACAAAACCACTTGGAAAAAACCAAAGCGATTTTCTACCTTAATAAATATCAAGTAACAACAAGTAAGTGTAGATCACATGTGTAGACATATTTTGTTTATGATTTAGATGCTTTGAAGTTTGCATTCCTCTTTTTTTTCTGAAGAAAAAGCTTATTTCAAAGTTAGAGACGTAAGTATTTTGCGTATAAAGAACTGACAAACAGTCGATAGCAACACCACATTATAATGTTGCTAACGAAAAAAAATATACAAAATTGAACAAAGCGCCACCTCTCGTTAATTTTCAAAACTAAATATCTTAACCAGCCTCCGTACATAGTTTTTCTATACGAACTGTTACGACCGTGGTCGTAAAAGATACGCTCTAATTTATTTTGTGACTGTTTAGTAATCGTTGCTTGCGATGTGAATATTTTGTAGTATTTACATTCTTATAAGTGCATACAATCTATCAAAATGATTGTTCAGGAACCTATACAGGTGAGTAAAAAGCAAATTTTCTAAGAACTGTCAAAGTATTTCTGTGGAGACGTTTCAATTCATTTTAAATTCCCACAGGTTATCGTTTGGGATTGTCTGAATAATTATGAATACGACAATGCTATATTTCTGGCTGAGAGACTACACGCCGAAGGTAATTAAGATACTATCTTTATATCTAATTTGTCAATTGTAATCATTGTTTAGCACCTGCATTTTATGTGCTGTTATTGATTTTTACGTAATTCTTGATTTCGAAATTAATTATGCACTTGCAATGCATTTGATGATTAACATGAAGTTTCCATTTCAGTTGCATCGGAAGAAACTGCATTCCTGTTGGGAACTTGTTACTATAGAGCTGGAAAAATAAACGAGGCCCAATATTTGTTGCAAAACATACCATTAAGTTTACCACAGGCCAGGTTCCTATTAGCTAAATGTTTCTTGGAATTAAAATCGTAAGTGATCATTTTGAACCCATTACTCTAATCACCCCTTTTCAATAAATCAACAATCTATCAAAGATAAGAGAATATGAAATATTTCAAACTAGCAGTTAGAGCGGTTAGCAAAGAACTCGTAATATGTCGTAGAAATGTCTTATAAATAGTTAGATTTTGATTTCTACCATATTAAATAACTAAAAGGCTGGAATCATCAGGAGACTTTTTACCAAGACCAATGGTTCCTTTGTAAATGTGGTCAGTTGGCCACTTGCTTGGGGCACCCCAGCTTGAATGTGGTCTAGGGTTACATAGTTAGGTTTTCCTTTATAGACGTCATAGAAATAGGAGCCTCTATGGAAGCTCTGTCTACACTTTTGTGAGTGGATATTATTGGAGGCTGACCTTCAGTGCTCATTTTCAGAGGAACTATTGGTCCAGGGCAAAAAGTGTCCTAATTATTTCAGTCTTATCTTTGACACAACTCAAAAACTGGTCATATGTTAGAATTTTTGTTGAAATTTGTTTAAGTTCTTCACACAACATTTGCTTCACACTTGTATATCATTATGATATATGGTAAACTTTAATGTTCCAAATTATGTTTAAAATCCATTCAGTTTTACATGGAATAGTTACATATACACACGCAAACTTGAGTGTAGTCATTACTCTGTTAGTTATGTAATTATATGAACCTCACTTTCATTTATTACAGGTATAAAGATGCTGAACTTACACTTGGGAATAATCTTGATATTGTTGCATCTGAGTTTGGGGAGCAAGCTCCATATGCATTACAACTCTTGGGAAAAATTTATAATCTCACTGAAAGAAGAAGTAAAGCCGTTGAAGCTCATCGAAAAGCCCTGTCATTGAACCCATTCATGTGGAAATCCTTCGCTCAACTCTGTAACATGGGTGAGAAAGTAGATCCCCACCAAGTATTTCAAATGAATAATACTGACTTTACATTTGGTGTCACTACATTAGTGAATCTAGTCAGCAATTCTGAAAACATTTCATTTATCAATAGTAACATTCCTAACAATACTGCTATAAACACTAACGTTACACCCAACAATGTAGCTACCAGAACCCCTATGACAATGTCCACAAGCATCACGCCTGAGACTCAAGCTCCTGTGAAGAGAATGCACAGTGTGTTCAGTGGTATGGCACCCATTCCATTTTCACCCTCCTTTGGTATGCTGCCAATGGAAGAATCTCCTGTTTTGTATACACCAACCTTAACAGACTCCAACGAGCAGAAAGCCATACCTAAGATAGTAAATTCACTAAGAGCACAAATGGGGCAGTTGAAAGATGCTGTTTTTAGTCCTGCTCCTAGGTGTACCCTTGGACCAGCGCCACGGCGGTCATCCAGATTATTTAGTAATAATAATAGCAGTTACTCAGTCAAAGAAAATAATAAATCACCAAGTAGAAAATTTGTAGCTCCTAAGAGTCCATCAAGAAAAAATAAACAGCGCACAGCCAAAAATATCAAAACAAATTCAGTGGAAGCCAATGAAAGAAATAAAAATGTAGAAACAGTAACTCCAACAATCCCACCAAAGAATTCCAATGGTGTAGCTTTGTTAAATTTGATGCGAGAATTAGGTGAAGCATACAAAGCGCTGGCATTCTTAGACTGCAAAAATGCTATAAAAATATTCCAAGAGACATCACCAAAGCAACTAGCTTCTCCGTGGGTTCAGACTATGATAGCAAAGGCTCATTATGAATTAGCTCAGTATGAGGCAGCAGCTAAAATTTTTGCAGAAATTAGGAAACAACATCCAAATCGTACGGAAGGAATGGACGTCTATAGTACATGTTTGTGGCATTTACAAAGAGAAGCACAGTTATCAGCATTATCTCAAGAATTAGTCGAACTGGACAGGAAAGACCCTATTGCTTGGCTCGCTGCAGGTAACTGTTTTTCACTACATAAAGAAAGAGAAACAGCATTGAAATTTTTCAAACGAGCTGTTCAGTTGAATCCAGAAGCAGCATACGCTCATGCTTTATTAGGCCATGAGTATGCAGTAGCTGAGGAGACAGACAAGGCTCTGTCAAGCTTCAGAGCGGCAGTAGCAATTGACCCGCGTAATTACGTTGCGTGGTTTGGTATAGCAACAGTGTACGCGCGCCAAGAACGTTGGAAACCTTCAGAAGTGCATATTCGTCGCGCTCTCACTATACACCCCCATTCAGGAGTATTAAGATGCCAATTAGGATTAGCACAAGCAGCTTTAGGCAAAATGGATCGCGCCCTTGCAACCTTAGAAAGGGCGGTTGCTATAGACACAGAGAATCCTTTGTGTCGCTTCCATCGAGCTTCTGTTTTATTACGTGCCGGTAGACCAGAAGATGCTTTAGCAGATCTTCACCACTTGAAGGATATTGCACCAAGAGAATCATTAGTGTATTATTTACTTGGAAAAGTTCACATTAAATTAGGTAATTCTCATTTAGCACTTATGCACTTCAGCTGGGCTACAGATTTAGATCCCAAAGGCACAGGGGGGCACATAAAAGAGGGCTTTGATCCTTCTAAACAAGAAGACCCACCAGAGAGATCAACTTAACTGATGACGAATTTTAAAGGATTTCAAGGATTGCAGAAAAGCCTACTCTGTAGTGGTTGGCAATGCAGTTGATACCTGACTGATCCCATGTAAATATCGCTCTCACCCGTCGAGCTCTTAACTGACACCAAATTCTTCCAACAAAGCTTTATGGAGTTAGATGGGTGTGTGGTGGCATTTAGTCGCTGTAGTAGTAAGGGCGAATGTGGATATGTTTATATAGAGTAAGATGTGGATATTCGTAATGTTATCCTAGTTTATTATATATATCTTGTATAGCTAATAACTTCTAGAAAGATGAAAGAATATAATTTTTAAAAAGATGATGCTTTTGAAAGTTATAAAGACTCAGAGCCTTGATCTCAATGGGATGATGTTATAAATAATAATCATATAATATAGAGCCAATTACCATTAAATGATTGAAGTTGCAAATTCTTACAATGCCATAATTATAATGAAATCCTAAAATCTAAATTCTACTAATTGTTGTCCTCATATATTTGTACATAGAAATCATGCCCTGCAGGATGAGATCTGGGGCACCGCTGGCGGGTTAATAAATATACACATCTACTAATCATGTTTACACAATGTTATACTGTGAAGCTCCCGACGGGTAGACTTTATTTTTGTGACAGAAACAGCTTTGGGTGTTAGTTTTTAGCTGGGGTCATTGAAAATACAATATGTGAACCAATAAAACATTTTTGTACTACAACTCCTTTTGAGTAAACCTGGATCTTAGTTCTTAGCATCAATATAAAACTGTTTTGTGTGTGTATGTAAATAATAACAAATTAATTATTATAGCACTGTTTGTCACTTGAAATCACCAATGGAACTGCTAGCTCTGTGGACAAATTTGTTTAGACCACCTCTAATTATGTATGAACTTAATAAATAAAATAAAACTGATGTAACTTAGGGCATGTGTTTTATTGGCAGTAAATGCTACAAAAGTTCAACCTGCAATCTTGCATCTACTAAGAAAAAGCCGCCTTTGCTTAATTATAGTTCTAAGAGATAAATCCATAAAGTTGTCATTAATAAACATTTTCTTCATAATTGAAACAGTAATTTAGTTTTTACTTGTTTTCAAATACGTATAAATATTCTATTGAATAAAATTCAGCATCATATCCACAAATATAATTTGGGCTTTTCCTTTTCAAAATTACACTTATAATAGTATCTTACACTTATCAGTCTAAGTAAACTTCTGTAATATTGAATCTAATGCTTTTCTGACTGTGGGGTCGTTGAGAAGTTTGTTTTGTGTGGGCGCGGGCGTGGCGGGCGCGGCCGGGGGCGATGGCTCCGTCGGGGTTATGACTTTCTTATCATTCAGTATGCTTAGAATCCTCTGCTGGAGGTCTACTTGTGTTTTGTTAGTCGGAGCTGACGTGAGAGGTTCCCCGAGCTCTATTTTCACTTGCTGCTCTCTGCGTTCCTGGAATAATAAATTGCAAAGATATAATTTACGAAAATTTTGTTGATGACCAAATCTACACTAAAATTATAAAGCTGAAGGGTTTGTTTGTTTGCTGGAACGCGCCGATCTCAGGAACTACTGATCCGATTTGAAAATTTATTTCATTTATCGAAGAAACCTATAGGCTACTTTTAATCCCGGTACGGGCAGTAGTTCCCTCGGGAACCGGGTGAAACCGCTGGCAGAAAGTTGTATAGCCATAATAATCGAAGACTTGTAGATTACTTACCTGTAGATACTCAATGACTTTATCGTATTGCATGACGGTGAGAGTGCGTCCGTCAGCGAGTTGTCCGAGCAGCGCGTACACCGCCTCGCGGCCGGAGGGCCCGCCTCTCTGTACCTCTTGGAAGTTGCGCGACAGCAGCTGAAGCGCATCCTCCAATGGCATGTTACGATGCTCTGGAGAGAAAGTTGTGGATTAATGGCGCATAATAATGATGATAAAAAGGTGGCCTGCATTCAGTATGTCAAATATGTTGTAGTGTTAAGTTTTCACAGTAAAATGAATTGACTATGTACATGGAAAAAGATCAGTGTTCCCTGAGAAACCTAGTTACCCTTGGAGTGGGAAATGTCCTTTGGCCACAAATGTTCGTCGTACAAAATCTGGAGCTATATTATTGCTTTTACTATAGACAGGTGTAAAAGTTTGCGAAACATGAAACTCACCTTGAGGTAATCCGTGAAGTATAGTCAAGGTTAAAGATCTATTTTCCTGATTCTGTGGCATGACTAGAACGGCATAGAGACAGCCGCGCGATGCTATGTTGCCAAGCACTTTGCCAATCGGGACATCTTCCATTGGGAATAGAAGGTCTACTACAATTCCTAGTCTTTTGAGACGACCTTCTATATATTCCGCATACTCTCTGGAAAGGTAGTTAATAAATTGTTATAGTCAAACAAATATTTGTAAAATAGTTGTCAAGATAAGCTAGAAGAATATTATTAAGAAAGTTTATGAGTTCAATGACCCGATTTCAAAATCGTGTTTGTTCGATTGATTGTTCCAAAGAAGAACAATGTTTTTAAAAGCTCTCCTGGGGCCCGATTCTCCTAATTTTACTTAAGCGTCCTTCGATTGACGTTCGACTCGATTCGACTGAGATCCAATCCCGACTCGATTACGATTGAAGCGTATGTGGCATTCCGCTATTTTTTCTTTGAAATAAACGTTTTTAACCTTTTCTGTCATTCAATAATTAATCATTTTGTCTGCAAATGATTTACGATTACAAAATGATTGTACAGCAAACTACCGTATAGAGCAAAATCATCAAAATAGCAGACCAATCGCACACCAATCAAATGTCAATCAAATACGATTGGTCTTTTATTAGTAGCAGAATGCCCGATATGGTTAAAACTGCTATTACGATCATATTGCGATTCGATTTCTATTCGATTTTGACATTATTAACTTAGGAGAATCGGGGCCCTGGATACTTACGTTAACGTTTTGGAGACTACGATGATTTCACAGTCGTTCCTCTCTGTGACGGGAAGGGCTCTGGGGTAGTCCGACATCTGTTGTTGATACCGATCGTAACCACCTCGTTCTTTCCAATCGCCGCCTTAACAAAACAGGTATTATATTATTACTTTAAGAGGGCTATCACAAATTTTCGCGAATTTAAACGTTTTATACGAGTTTTGATGCTTTGGATATAGTCACAATAAAAAAACAAAAATAAGATTCAGAAAGTTTGATCATTTCTCTTGAAAGTGTATTAAATAAATATTTTAATTTGTCCACGTATATCAGTAAAATATTTGTCTCTGCAAAGGATGTTTCATAAAATGTTGCTTTTGGGTATCTTTTGATGCTTCGGTACTCCGAGGATATAGCAATTTAACCATTTATAAAAATGTTCAAGATACAACTATATCTTGTACTTGGAAGTGCTTAAATCAATTTATTACAATTCATACAGTATTACACCAAAAATAATTCTATAAAACTGAGAGTTACTGACAATTTTCCGTACGAAACTATATTTTTTATCTATGAAAGTATAATCCAAATTCAAATAAAAAACATTTAATAATTCAGGTGGTATTGTTATAAAGCTTGAAAAAAAAAATTGGTCTATTTAAAAGTAAAACAATATTTTAAAATAATTTTTGTTTGCAATGCAAAAATCAATATAAATCTTGTGACGCGCGGTGTTCAATCAACTTTAGTCAGCGCCAGGCGCTTACCGAGGAGGGACGTATCGCTCGCTGTTGCGCCGCGTAAACTCGCCGGAGTTCGAAAAATATAGCGCAACCTACGCATCTAACACGTTTTGATACTAGTGAGTTTTATTTTATTTATTAGTTATAATGATCTGATTGAAATGTAGGTAATATACATAAGTATTGGGCCGTGATATTCTAATTCGAAAATGTTATAGATTGGGTTCTCTTTTTTTGATGTTGGTTATAAAGAAATATGTACGTAAATGTCATCGTCGTTAGTTTCGCTGTTGCATAATAATGTAATTGGACTTCTTTGATTCTTGCAGGATAATGAAAGCATATTTAATTCAGACTATCAGACTCAATTGAATACCAGTACAAATAATATGGTAAGTATTTTTTGTCACCCGCAAAAGATATACGTGACATATTTGTTTTAATAAACTATCTACATTCCTAGTTTTCATTGTTGCAGGAAAATGAAGATACAATACATGGAAGACGAATTATAGATTTTAGTTTTTTTATAAATCAATTACTTATAATTAATAAACATGGTGAAAAGTTTGGTTGTCGATTAAATAATTTAAAAATTGTAAACGATTACTTGTTTATTGTAACCCAATCGAGCTATTCTAGGTTATAAAATTCATCGGTACAAATAATATTTCATAAACTATAAAAACAATAAATTATTTCGGAAAAAAGTGGCAAAGTCTCAAGTTTGTTTGTGCCGCGTGGCGGTCCGCAGGTGTGCGTTGCGTATTTCACTAGACGCACACATGCGCAAGTGCTGCCGGCTATCGTCTAATTTACCTACAACTGAGCAATTCGATTTTGTAATAGCGCTCTTAATTAAAGTAACATGTCCTAAGCAAGTGTGAAATAATACACAAATGAGCTCTAAAGCAACAGTTATAACAAATTGCTATCATCTGTGGAATTTGACACACATCACATGATACCTTAGCATTTATCTGTTATTTATAAACAATGTTTATACATTAGGAATCTCAAGGCACTAGTGTAGCTTTAAAATTACTGTTAAGTACATTTGATGTTTTTCTTGGATTTTAATTAACATTGGTTATATTTATCCCGGTACGGGCAGTGGTTCCAACCAGACGCAGGAGAAACCGCGGGAAAACAGTATTGGAATATTTCGAAGCAGGTAGGTCAGTATCATCAGCATCAAACAAAGTAGTTTGTTAGAACTTTGGTATTTGAAATAAACAAAATGGAAATAAATCATTTAAGTGTTACCTCTGCCCCCTACAACAGGAGATCTGTCCCGGAAGCCAGGGGCGCCGCGCCCCCGCACTGGGGCTCCGCGGCCGCGTGCTCCCCGCGGCGCCGCCCGGCCTCGCGCACCGCCGCGACCCTCCCACCCTGGCTTGCCTTGATACCCTTCTTCATACTCCTCCTCTCTGTAATCTGTAATTTATGTTGAAGTTTCATCATCATCATCATCATCAGCCTATCACAGTCCACTGCTGGATATAGGCCTCGTTGTTGAAGTTTAAAATTCATAAATTCAAATAAGTACAAAAAAAAATATCTAAATTGTTTTCTACACATTATTGTTTCAATTCAACAAAAAATACTGGCCAAAATATAGTGCTTTAAAGCTTAGCAAAATATAGTGCTTAAGAGTGGGGAATTTAGCCCAGTGGGAGGTGCCGGTGCTCTGTATTAGCAGGCTAAATGCCATCTTACAAAATTTAAATACACAATGTGACTGCCTAACCAGACTTTCTCTGTGGATGCCTAGAATGAAAGGCATCTACAGAGAAAGTAATACAGTGAATGTTTTATACTTACTAATCAGTTACAATTATTTATTGTCAACTTACATGTTGCTCATAGCACTTGCATCTAACTCCCCCTTAGTCTAATGAAGAATGTAAAATCAGTCTTTATGCACTATGCTTTAGCAACCTCAACTGTGATAAAGCAAAGGTTTATCTCTAAACCCATTTTATGCCAGTGCATGGATCCATGGAGGTCACTTGACTTTATAATTAGCAACATACAGGCATTCAAGCCAGCAACATTCACCCCTTTCACAATACTCATTAGGGCAATCCTTGAGAAAGATTTTTCTTTCAATCTAGAACATAATACTTACTTTGGTCACCAATATAGTTTCCAAAATTATCATAAAGTTCCTCATTACCATCATCAGCATTCAAAGGTAGCTTGTCATTGAGGGCAACTGATGGTGGTACGTCTTGTTGTATAGCCACTTGGTCATTATGCCTACTGAAATCAGAAAAAAATACCCTAGTTATTACAAAATATTTGAAATTGCAAGTTGTTCAAGCATTTCAATGGTCCATCTTATTTGTTCCTGAAGTAATTGTTCTTATCTATCTTTAGAGTACAAAAAAATTATTGATACTTATACACATACATTTTACCATATACATTTGAAAATTCTACTACATAAAGTATAGCTATGTTGAAGACATGGAAATTGATGTCTATCTTTCAGTTATATTCAATTTGCATAATAAATTAAAGAACTAACTTACCTTTTCTCAACAGTAAGGTTTGTCTGAGCAGTCTTAACATTAAGACTTTTCCCCTGGAAGATACTGCCATTGGCTTTACTGATAGCCTCTTGGGCACTTGATTCCTCTTCAAACTGTACGAAGCCAAAGTTTCTGTTTATCACAATACCATTGATTTGGCCAAATTGTATAAAGTGTTCGTACAATTCATCGATAGTTGCGCTGTCCTGTAAGCCTCCAACGTATATACGGAGATGAGATGTCGCCCGGTCTTTCATAGCATGTCTGTCTAAAGTTAATTTATCTGCAAAGAAATACTAAACACTTACAATAACTGCCAGAAAGCCCGGCGAACAATACTGTAAGCTCAGTAAACATCATTTATAATATTTATGATATAAAGAAGTAATGCCAATGAGCAACCAGGTTGTGCTACGATTTCAGCGACGCTACCCTTATTTACCTGCCATGTTTAGGTTTTCAATATATATTTAAAGCCGTAATACTCTACTCAATACTCGGTAGTTAAACTTTGACACATATAAGATGGACTTTAATTTATTATTTAGATACTGTTAATTACATTGAAATTAAAAAAATTAAGACGAGAAGAAACAACATCAACTCGGTTGACTGACGGCTCTACCAAGACCATAGACAACATAAACTATGGAGGGTAGAGGCTAACAGAAAAAAAAAATCTAAAATATTAAGAGAAGTGACTAATGGTATGTGCCGTCATGCCATGTAATTTTTTTCCAATTATTTATTGCTGACAACCAGTTTTTACTAAACTGTTCGTGTTTATGGTGTTCGGAGGCGGTCTTTGTGTAATAAATTAAGTTTATAATCAATCAGAGCTTTTTAACAAAACGGTCAATTTTGGAATAAAAATTATTATCTCTATGACATGACAGTTTTTGTTTTCGGTTTTCGTAAATTCTTCCCTCCATACCATTGATCGACTGAGTTGACAGTGACAGTAGGCAGACTGACAGCGTTGATTTTGACACCTGACAGCATGGTTTTTGGGTGATATCGGGAATGTTTGAATTGTCGAGGTTAAGAATCTATGAGGTTAGGATTTATCAGGAAATTCTATCAATTTTATATTTGCATTATTACATAATGTTGTGTTGTAATAAATAAAATTAAACATTATAACGTACGATTTATTGATAGTACGAGTTTTATTTGAAGTAAAGCCTCATCGTTAAGTTAAATTATTAATGTAAGTACATTTTTATAATATAATTTCATGTAAACAGATTCACTTACATTGCTATAATATAAAAAAAATAAAATTCTCCTGTTCCATACTTTAATGATCTTTAATAATTTGTAACTAATTCTTATTAACCACATAAATAATTTTAAGAATATTAATAAAACTAACAGTAATAATCGATGTCGTATTACGTAAATTTAAAACGTAAAATTGAGCAGCAGTGTTTCTTTTACGTAGCTATTGAGTATAAGGTGTAATCCACATTGATCACCTGGGTGATTTTTTTCTGAAATGAATAAATACCGCTAATTTTGTTGCATTGAATAGCACAGGTGAACAGGGTGGTATAAATCGACTAAGATGTCACAGGCTCATTGACATCAAAATATTGTTGGCAAACAGATATTTCCCAAACTTATAAATTAACTGATTTGTTTTAGATGATTGTCTATTATGACGCCAAGAAGATTATTTACCCAAGTCTTAATCACATACAGAAATGCTGTAGACAAGGCTTTTAGTCGCAAGTATCTGTTGTACACCAATATCTTGATATCAATGGGTATATCAACCTGTGGAGATTTGCTAGCACAGTCTTATGAAGTCCACGAAAAATCTATTGAGTGGTATGACTTCAGTCGCACTGCTCAAATGGCATTTTCAGGCAGCACAGCAGGTGTTATATGTCATCATTGGTACATTGTATTAGATAAAGTTATTATTGGCAGAACATTACATATGGCTATAAAGAAATTGCTTATGGATCAGTTAATATGTTCTCCTATAGTTATTTTGTCATTCTTTGCCACAGTAGCCATATTTGAAGATGATCCGTTTGCAAATTTCACTGAAGAAGTGCATGATAAATTTTGGATATTATATAAAGCTGAATGGGTAGTGTGGCCACCTGCGCAATTATTTAACTTTTACTTTCTGCCAACCAGGTTTAGAGTAGCTTACGATAACACAATATCTTTGGGATATGATATGTTTACTTCTCATGTTAAGCATTCAAAAAGACATGAAAAGGAAAAAACGCAGAAAAACGAAAACTTACCCACCAAAGAGCCATGTAAAAACAAAATGCAAGTCTGAAACAAGAGTTTTTACTTTTTTATACACGTTTTGTAAGAGCTTTTATGATTTTATATAATTATTATTTATTAACAATAAATTGATATGCTATAAAACAGTTTTATTTTCTTAACTTACTAAAAGTTCAACTAGTTCAATGTTATGATAACTCTGTGGACTAAATAGATAGGACTGCTTGCTACTACTTTACACCATAGTGAACATTAGATTGAAATGTTCACTTTCTAATATGAAAACAACTTGCAACAGACTGTTATCCCAGAAATTATTGTTCAACTTTGTGTAAGTAGTGTAGGCTATTTAGGAACCAGTTTCAGTGAGCTATGTCTTTTGAATGCCAAGAAAAGGGTATATTGTTTGAATGGCTAGAAGAAAGTTGGGTTGGATCTGTAAAAGTGGCACCAGCTGGCGGTTACTGATGGAACTAACTTGAGTCGCCATTCTACAAAGTAATTTTTGGTGTTACCAGTTCAAATATGTAGTCCGCGCCAAAATTCATCTACCATAGACGCAATGCTAGTGCCTATGCCATTGCCTATATAGTTATTACAAGCAAAAGTAGGTAGTTCGTAATTTTTCGGCCAGACTTGAATCATCTGTCGTAGCGCGAACTCTGCCTTTGTGTAGGTATAGTAATTATAATACCAGTAATATAGACCGGCATGAATGTAGCTGATTAGGCAACTAATGTAGGTCAAGTTTGCCGAATTTCAAAGAAAAAGAGGGTTTATTTACGGTCGGGACGGAAAATTAAATTTTGGAAATATCGCTTCATACAAAATGTATAGGAAAGCGCATGTGTTGCGGAGGTATTATCTAGTCACGTATGCAGTGGCCCGCAGAAGCAAACAAAATTATTCTTGAATTCATAAATTAATAAAACCTTTTTATAACGGGTGGTTGTATTACCGACCTCTGCAGAGGTAAAATAGCTGTCAAAATAACTGGCCACCTGTAAATCAATAAGATTATCTGCAGGCCATAATATCAGAAAGCCTCGCGGTCTATTGCCTGCGCTGACACCACGTCATGTTAGCAAATAAGTAATAGTTTGCTCAAAAATCATAACAATGTTTTTATTTACAGATAATGAAAGTACTAAGCACGACATGGAGAAATCTAACTGCGAATGTACGGAGAAGTACTTCAGTGCCACAGTTCAGAAGATTTCTTAATATTGCATTCAGTGATAAATTTCTATTTTGTACAAATATTACTATATCAATAGGACTATCATCAGTAGGCGATCTAATGGAACAAAGTTATGAAATATTTATCAAAGAACAAACTCATTACGATTTAAAGAGATGCTCGCACATGGCATTCTCTGGTGCTGCAGTGGGTGTGTTGTGTCATCATTGGTATAAAATTTTAGATAAGTTTTTAGTGGGCAAAACTGTGGACATGGTTATAAAGAAGTTGGTCCTTGATCAGTTCATATTTTCGCCGGTCATGATAGTCACACTTTTTGGAAGTTTAGCTCTCTTCGAAGAGCACCCCCTTGAAAATTTCAAGGATGAAGTGAAAGATAAGTTCGTGAAACTGTATCGTGCCGAGTGGATGGTGTGGCCACCTGCACAAGTCATCAATTTCTACTTTCTGCCGACAAAGTACAGAGTGCTATACGACAACACAATATCATTAGGATATGATGTCTACACTTCTCAAGTCAAACATTCTAAACCAGCGAAAACTGCAGCGAAAGAAACGGCAAACATGATCACTCATGCATCGTGACAAAGGTTTTTAATAGGATGTATTGAAATGTGTTAGTAAATTCATGTTGATTAGTTTTATAATGGCACTTATTGTCAATTTGTCGTCACTCCGTTTTGGTGTGGTACGTCCTCTCAGAGTTTTCAAGTACCTCGACATAAGCTATGCTGTGATAAAACGTTTACCTACGTACAAAAATAGGTGTATACTTAATGTAATCTGTAACATTTGTAATATATTTTTTGTATGTATTTATTGAATGCGAAATAAGTATTTGACATAAAAATTTATACACAATACCTGATATACTTTTATTTAAAACATACCTACTTCGCTAATTATCCTATAATGCTCCTAATCTATCTCCTTTATGATCCTAACCGAGCCACATTAATACCAAATAACACTGCTTGCACACGTATTTAACTCTGGCTTGGTGAGTTTAACGTCAAACTGTCCCCATTCACAAGTAGGATACTTTGATATCGAATCGATTAATACGGACACCAAACTTAATTACTTAGTAAGTATGCTTGATAATCGGATGAAGCAAAAAATAAAGCAGTGGTTAGGTTTAAATATAATATAGCTTTCTAATAGATTTTCTTTATACGTTAGCTGCTTCACAGTTTATTTTGTTGTACAAATTGTCGAAGCCTATTTTCTACTTCGGTGTCATAAAAGCGTCTTCCATCTGGGAACTTCTTTTACTAGCTCGCAGATTGCTAATGACGCTTCGAACAACGGAATCTTCGAAGATTTTCTCAGGCCACGACTCTGATCGTCTTCTATGGCTATGTCCAGTCAGGTCTGGAACATTCCTGGGGGTTCGGCTAGATCTGGGTGTACCGCGATGTGATACAAATGACCTGCCTCGCTTGCTCTCCTTCAAGCCGAGTAATGACGTCAGCAGTTTATCCAGTGCTGCTATATCATCAACATTGGAAGGTCTGTGGCCTGTGGGAGTACTAACGCCGGAGTTCAGTTGGCTTGACAACAAGGAGATGGGAGTCCTCGACAGTCCAATTGTATGAATGACCTGAAGCATTCAAATCAAATTAGAACAGTCGTCACGAACGGTTTTCCTCTATGTAGTTAGGAATTAGTATCTTTTTCCTATTGTGTATTTTGATGACACCATTATAACGGTATACATGTACCTATGTAATACGTACTCGTTTGTGGATAAATAAGTAGGACACAGTTCTATTTATCTTTAAAACAAGGAGCACATAAGTGTTATTACTTTATTTGGAAATTAATTAAATAATCTTAATATTCCTTCGCCGTAGTTCTATAGAATATCGTAACTTGAAGCGTTGGAGACTACGGAAGTATTTTTTCGTAGATTTCGTAATACTTCGCTGTTTTATTAAACTTTATCTAACTTAGCATGCAAAATCCTAGAAGGTCATCTCTCACACAATAAAATCACTCGTTCACCATACATATTACTACTGTTTACGCTAATAGTGATATCAGGGTCAGTGAGTAGACCATTAAAATTAAATATCGATATCCAAAGCAATTAGTATATAGTGCGATTATCTGGATACTCGAACTTGTAACAAACTAGGTTACATATTATAATATTACCTCGTCAGCATTGTGGCTCTGATAACTCATTCTCTTGACCTTCCTGTACGTCTCATCATCCAATGCTTCTTCGATCGCAGCTTCTAACTTCTCCTTTATGTCCTCATCGTCTTGGTTCAGATCTTCCAACACCAACCTGAACGGAAATGCTGTAGGTAGTTATATCGAAGTTGTAAACTCCTCTGTTCATTTAGTTTGAAAACTTATCTTATTAAGAGCCCCCGCAGACCACAGACTTTTTATCGGCCGATAGTTTAGTCGGGTTGGCCTGCTAGTACGCACACCGAGCCAACTAAACAGTTTAGTCGGTGATGAGCGCGCACACTATCCAACAGTCTGCCGACTATTTGCTAGTTTCAAACCAACTGGTGAAAAGGGTGGTCGCACCGCACAATGAAAATTAATAAAACATTGCATAGAAATGTTATTATTGCTCTCATACACCGGAGAAGGAAAATTAAAAAGAGAGCCCGAGAGTATTGGGTGCATCCTATCTTTAGTGATAGATTATTAAATGGAAAATTTTACACTATGCATTCCAAATTACTCGATTATTAAAGTGCAGGGCGTTTTTTGACTTCCTCGATCAAAGTTACGATCGAAGATTCCGAAATAAATGACTGAGAATTGGGCGACGCCATTTTACAAAACATGCGCGACCGACCATTCGCTGTCAAATCTCGGAGCGAACTGAACTATCGGCTTAGTCGGCCGACTAAAAAATCGTTATGTGTGCGCGTGTGGTAGAGAGCCAATACTGATTATACGGTCGGCCGATAGTTTGCCGACAGTTTAGTTTGAATTGAATCGGGAAGCCCATCAAACTTGTTTATCGGCCGATACCAAATCGTCATAGTGTGCGCACTTACTTACATCTGCGTACTGATTAAGAGCCCGACCAAACTATCGGCCGATAAAAAGTCTGTGGTCTGCGGGGGCTCTAATACTGTACATAAGGATCTCCGAAGTCGTTCGTGCTAAGTTTTACAAAGAGAACTATAAGTAGTTACACTAGTCGCAATACCTACTACGGAATGCATTTCTTAGTAAATCGTTGTTAACTTAGACAGGTGTACAAGATGGGTAGTCATATACATAGATATCTTTGACCCATTAACACATTAAATTAATATTTAGGCACAAAACGGCAAATTTGTCTAAAATTACAAAATCGACATAAGTAACAAAATGTTGCAAGGTTGAGATAAACACCAGCTGCGCATAGCACAATAAACGCAACTGAAAACTTCAGAAGACAAGATAAAAATACTCCTAATATTATTGTTGTGATAAGATACTGGCAAATCGCCATCTATGTCAGTAGGAAAGTAGTCAGCTACAACATATGTTTAGTCAATGAATTCTTACTCAGCTCGTTCATCATCCTCAGCTTTATGCAAATTGGCGCGATTAGCTTCCCTGGCGACTTTGATGTCTTGTTCCCAAAACCGTCTGAGGTCCGGACTTGAAGTGTAGGGCGCTGCCACCTCTTTTATCTTCAGGAATATTATAGCCGTTATGAATATGCAGATCACGTTGACTATTGTTAGGCAGCAACTTACTATGCCTGCGCGAAGAAAGAATTTAACAGACATCTAATAAATGCAGCCAAGATTTTAAAATACCTATCTAAACGCCAAATATCTACATCACATGCGTAGGTAAGCTAAACTGCTTTGGGTTTCGATGTGCAGAGCTAGTAAGTAGTGAAATAACTAGCCAAATCAGCACAGGAAGGTAATTAATTGTAACATCCTATTCACGTCTAGACTTAAAAACTCAAAAATGAACTCATAATTACCATTGACGGCAAACTCGATTGGAAGATAATCATGGTACAAGGGCGTGTATGACGAATTGCCAGTGTACGCTTCACCCTTTATATGGGGCACTTTAACCCCAGGATACAGCAGCCATATACAGGCAAGGGCCCAATATAATCCCTGAAACAATAGACCTTATTCAAATATGCTGCCAAGTGGACATAAATTAATAAAATGTTAGGAATACTTGCACAGTTAACGACTGGTGGTAGCAAGGAGGCTGAGATGGCAATACCGATGAGCGGGCCAGCACTGCCTTGCAATAAGGCTAATGCTACTCCAGTCCCTGAAGTCAAAGCCCAGAGCACGCCCATCCATAGCGAGCGGACGTTGCCTCTTGAAATATAATATTAAAATATAATGATACAGTAGGTATGCACCTATCTATACATCACTATTTTTTAATTAGTACACAAAAAATGGGGCTCTATCTATACCCGTTACTGATCATATTTGTGTAATCAAAACTAAAAAAAACGAAATCCCAAAATTGTCCAGGATTTGTCTTATTTGGTAAATTCATAATTGAATCAAGAGGGTTCGAGCGAGAGCACGCGAATGCGAGAGCGACAGAATATGATTAATGAATAGGTACTACTATGAATGACTTGGAATTACCTGTACAATGTTTCCATGAATTGAGTGACATTTTTGGATATAACTTATAGCTAATAACTTTGCTGATTATGAATATTAGTTTTTGAAACTTTGCATAGATAATACTAAGAACTTTTTAAATAAGCCCTTTAAGTATTTGCACTAATTAAAAAACAGCGGTGTATACTTCTACCAGTAAACCTAGCTAATAATATAAACCTCAATTTCCCATTTAAACACTTACCGTCCCTTCATCTCCTCAGTGGGCCAGTCTCCAAATCCCCAAGGCATCTCAGTGCTTCCCAGAATCAGGCCAAATATAAAGCCAAACAGCAAAGAGAGGAACATTCCCAAGATCAGACTCTCAAAGCCGCTCCTCACGAGGCTTCTGTCAGCTATGATGGTGCCAAACGTTATGGACATGACAGGTCCCATCAGAGGAGAGACCAACATGGCTGCCACAATATTTGAAGCGTTGTTTTCTACCAAACCTAAAGCAGCGAGGGAACTGAAACATAGTTATCGTTATGTAAGTTCGTTTGATTCAAAGTGCAAGAAAAAATAAGATCCCTACGAGTAATTTCTGATTAAGTTTTCAGCCTTAACTTAGGAGACTGCAGTTATTAATTAGTGAATGCAGAATCATGTAGTTATGCACTAACTTACTCTCATTTTCAAATCATAATACATGAGTAGGTACATAATGTCACAAGATAGTGGTCCATTCATAATATCTAATAGATATAAGGTATGTCTACTAATACGCTAATGATCTTATCATGCTTATTCTATTAATAGATAAGTACTCACTCGGCCGTTATAATTAGCGTCAGATAATCAAATGACAGCTCTCCCCCGCCGCGAACTCCGTCCACCACTTGCTTGACAGTTAGCTTTGATCTGATGGACTCCACGAAGCTTCTCCAGCGAGTTGCATCTTCAGACTTTCGTCTACAAAAATGTGGTAGATTGGAATAACACCTAATACAAGCAATGACTTTGGCAGCTAATAGAGCAATTCATACTGTGGTTTCTGTAGGTCTTTCAAAGCGGTGCTATATTATTTGATAGAGTGCCTACGGTTATCTAGCTAGAGTTAGCCCTTACTCACAATGTTGTGTCCTCAACTTGCTCATAGGCCATGGCTGAGTGCACCACGTTACAGGGAAGTACGCTGAAATACAATAATCCTCGCAAAGGTTCCTTTTTGACAAATATTTTTTATGACAATATCTCTTAATCTTTATTTCCTTTTTTCATACCTAGGTATTTGGTTTCCAAATCAACATAATTCACTAATAATATATAGGGGTACTTTCTTTTCAACTGCTATCAGCGGCTGTTACTGTTGATACTCCTATTATGCTTACCCACCTCATACTTAACATTGATCCTGTTACCTGACTATAGATTTGCATCGCACTCCTATCCCAAGCTGCGTGAGACAGTGCAGCATGGTCTCACACTGGTCGCCAGTTGGCAGGGGGAAGACTATCTCGAAATAATTGCCCGCCTTGTCACTCATCCAAACAACGTGCTCCACGTGCAATTTCGACAATAACTCTTGTAGAATCTGCGTAAACCGGATACAATATCAGGCCGAATTATTATGCAAACTTTATGTAGATTGCAATATGTTATTTTTATTTCTACTCTTGAAGATTTGGAGGCCTATCAAAACGAATTTAAGTAGGTAGATAGTCTTGACTCCTAATTTGTAATTTGATCTTAGAATATTTACTTTATTTGATGTTTAGTTTATTAGGCATATCATAACAATTTATAAATAGGCATCATTCATCTTTCAACGACTGGGCAGAAATGATACTGTGAAAGTGCCCACCTATGCCAATATTTACAGTGAAAGCATAGTTATGTTGCATTGCTTATCTAAACATTGACTATACATTGTAGCTACGTTGCCCAAATAAATTGGCAACAAAACGATTTCAATCGACTACGCACTTACATTCTCCATGGTGAAAACTTCATCACATTCATCGATATTTTCCAACGGTTGGCTGTAGCCCTCATTATAGTACTGCTGTGTCAAATGTATGGGGATACTCCTTGACTTCTTATTCCTCAACTCTACAGCTAACCGAGCTGGTTTCAAAGCGCTATCTTCGACAGGAATCAGGTCTTTAGGTTTGCCAAATCTAATGATATGTTCGTAATTGCTTGAAGGTATGTAGACGACAAAAATGACTCCACCAGGCATGTTTGTAGCTGGAAGTACTTGAGTCGTGTGAAGGTGAATACGGAACTACGGAGCCATTTAGCATAGGTATGTTCGGTTCTTAATTAAAACGTTTGTTAGACAATTAGAGCGTGTGCCTATAATGATATTGTCGTATTTACGAGTAGGTACCTAATTGACTTCGATTTTTCAAAGACTTTTTTCTCCTATTTCATATTTATCGTCATCTCCACTAAAAAATATTTAGAGCAAATTGTTTTACTTTATCTTGTATGTATGACAAAATAGCTAGGCACTTTTACAATGTAACCCTAATGCGCTTTCTATTCTTAGCCGACAACGTCGTAGGTGGACACATTGGCTTGAATGGCAACCTTTTTTCCCTACCTGTATCGATTTTGTGATTCTTCCGCCTACATGGATGGGATTTGCCTGCCTTGTCAAGGGTATTTCTTACGTTTTGCCGTGCTAATCAATTTCCGTACCAATTTCTTATTTATCATCATTGATAAAGTTTTATTATATAGGTAGTCTTTATTTATACTATGTTATCATGCTTCCTTATCACAATCCATCATTTATTTTCAACCATTCACTCCAAGTCATCTATCACTTACCCACGTTGCCTTATTGGCATGAGTTTTAAGGGATTCATTAAATAAATAAAACAAAACATTTTAAAATCTATTGTTATTATATTAATACTGTATAATATATTTACTTTAAAATGGATACAAAATTAAATCACAATTAATAACATTATTAACACATTTGCATTGGTCTAAACATCGTAAACCTTATTATCTAAAATGACTCCAGTCTTCGAGTCTACCGTATAGCTGTGAGATGGATCAAGGGTGGGGTATTGAGGAACTTCACAGCCGACGCCATTTTGAAATGCTAGATTACAATAATTATGACTAAATTCTTCGTTATTGGGTCCGTTTAGTTTACTAGTGGTAGAGCTATCACAGTCTAAGTTCCGAGTGCTGTAAGTTTCGATGGTTTCAAAATCCGCACTCGTGTCCACGTCAATTGGAATGTAAATGTCTGCGAGTCTGTAAAATGATTTCAAAAGATATTAGATTAGCACTCTAATAAGCAGTCAGGAAAGATAGGTAATTTAAATGTGTTCCTTTTAATCGACATGATTTGACGCAAATGAAATAATGAACGCCAAAAGTGTAGAAAGTAGATTTAAAGTTTCATTGAAGAAGAATATCTATACTAATATTATAAAGCTGAAGAGTTTGTTTGTTTGTTTGTTTGAACGCACTAATCTCAGGAACTACTGGTCCAATTTGAAAATTTATTTCAGTGTTAGATAAGTAGCCCATTTATCGAGGAAGGCTATAGGCTACTTTTTATAAGTAGTTCCCACGGGATGCGGGTGAAACCGCTGGCAGAAGCTAGTCCAGTAGAATCGAGAAGTATATTTTGTGATTCAATTAAATATTATGTTTATCTATTATTCTTATACTTACTCAGGATTGCGACAATATGCATCAATGTTCTGTGCCCTCAATCGCTTAATAAGCGAAGGTCTACTCCGGAACGTGATGGCTTCATTCTCGATGAGTCCAGGAGTTGTGGTCACTGTCGGGGTTTGGTTGTCACTGTCGCATTCGCCTTTTGCCTTTTCATTATACCATTTGCTGAAAAAATATGTAGGTAATTAAAAACCATATTAGAGCGTTTTCATATGCTTTCAGTGCTTTCCCATTCACGCGAAAAAGCGAGCCCAAAATCCACTCAGCTTGTGCCATAGGTACTTTATAATGGCTAAGCTGCTCAATCGGAGTACCTATATTTAGTTTGGGACATTAAGAATCTTGTAAAATGTAAGTGGAAAACCCCCGTTTAGAAATTTCGAATAACTGAAGGAGTTTACGGAATGAGACCTCAAAAGAGGAGTCAAAAGAGTCCTACTCATTAAATACTTACTTGTAAGCATCCCAGTTCAAATTGTCTTTGTTTTGTTTGCCTTGCAGGCGTGTCCTATTGGCCTTCCACCAAGATATGTCCTTTCTGTCGAGAGGACTCACTTCTTTCACCTGTAATCAAAGACAAACCTTGTAAACATTTGAAGTTTGAGGATCACACCTAGAAACTAAATTGTGCAGTTTCTTACTTAAAAATACTAAAAATCTTAGGTATCTAAAAGTTTTAGCACCTTTGGATAAAAACAAAGCTTTAAAAACTTTAAATTAGTCCTTACGCTAAATGGTTCGCTTAATTTGACTACGCAAAGTAACAAAGAGTCTGGGGAATCCAAGTTCAAATGGGTTAACTAAAGAAAGACAATTAGAAGTTTTCCGTCTGAAAACTGCGCTGAGCTAATCTTAGAACTGTGGCCACGCAGTGCAGTAACCAAGTACCTGGTATTATCAATAAAGATCACATAGGTAAAAATAATGTAGTCTGAGAAAAGTTTGGCAGAAGTGTCAGGTAATTCTGCCAGCCTCTTGGGTACACTCCCAGTCGACAGCGATGGGGATGAATTTTTTGACGCTTTTTAGTTTTAGTTTTATTTATTTTATGTTTTTATTTTGGCCAAAAAGTAAGCATTGCCATCCAACGTGGCAATGCTGCCAGCCTCTTGTGTACACTCCCAGTGGGCAGCGATGAGGAGTTTTTTTTATGCAATTTTTTTTTTTTAATTTTAAATATAGTAAGTGTATATATGAGGTAATAAGTTAATTGTATGTTGTATATATATTTATAATTAAGATATTGTAATTAAATTAATATTTATCCTGAAGGTCTGCGAAAACTATTGACTGAGGAAAGTGTTGTCTTGTGAAAATGTTTATTATAAAAAGTTATAGGGTACTTAAAAAAAAATTGTTTTACTAGGATAGTTTGTAAATATGTTAGTCATATCATAAAATATAAAAAAAATCTCCTTCAATAAAAATAGAAGTGTCAGGTATTTTAAAAGATTTAAAGCTAACTTTAACGAACTTTCTCAAAGGCCAGGGTGAAGTCTGCTTGAGACATTACATTTTTACTCTATGGAAATCCAGCGACGAGCTAAGCGGTATGTAAATTAATGCAGGGCGTCGTTGTTGTGATATTAACTTACTGGGAATAATACAAGCAAGCTTTGTTGATGTTAATGTTCTTTAGAGTGTAGGTAAAGTAACCTTGTAGGTAAAGTTTTAGTCTCACTCGCGTTGGAGGGTACCTAAGTTAACTCATGCATGTTTAGTACATTAGTCTCGTCTGGATGTAGGTATCCGCCGGTGGTTTAAAATCACCCAAATTTCTGGTCCATCTACGAGTATGATTTCGAGGAAGCAGACATATCTACATACATCATTTACAAAGACTTTAACGTTTAAAGTATCTTCATATACCTAACAAAAGTAGGTACATTGTTTGATAAAGAAAACTATGTCTCCATATATATAATATATGTATGCATTGGTCGTTTCTGGAGTTTCTATATTAGACTAAACCTACCACAATATTATTGTAAGATATCCAAAGCCGACCTTATATAAAATTGGGATAGGGGTAGGAGGATTTACCTTATAAACAGCAACCCCAGCCAGGAATATGCAGACGATGTTGACAAGAGTCAAGCAAAGTGATGCGGTGCCCAGTACTGCGAGCTCTGAGGGCTGTGCCACCAGCCAGCGGAGTTCATCGTTTGTAACTGTCAGCCGAGTTAGCGCCATGGCCCAGAGAAGACCCTGAAGATAATAATATGATTAATATTAGTCATGCAAAATAAACGAAACCTATGTTTACATGACCTGTTAGGTTTGCTAAAGACGGACAGCCCGTTTTGAGTTTAATTTGTCGTAATATGTTAGGCCTATTTCTCTAAAAGCAATGCAGAGGGTAAAGCCCTCTGCATTGCTTTTATCCAGTACAGTTTCCTTTTTGGATTAACATTCTATTAATCCGACAATTCAGCTGTTTAGCACTTCAGTTTTTATTTAAATAGACGAAATTTCAAAGGACGAATTTTGATGACGATGGCTCACTGACGTAGTCCATGTTACTTTCACATGAATTATTATGTTTCGTATGAGTTTCTAAACATTCTTTATAAATAACTCCAGATTTGTAGTCGAATTTAGATTTTAGCATCATATTTGATCTATATTTATCTGGAACTACGTCAATGGATTTCCAAATTAAGATGACCCCTAACATTATAACTTGAGTGTTACCTATAAATATAAACTTGGAATATAGTAGGCCGACCTCTTATAAACATAATATAAATAATTGCGTGGGAAACCATGACTAACACACTGACAATACTCATGGGTAAAACCCAAAAAGGCACAGAGACTGGAAAGTATTCTACCCATACAAAAATTTTAAACACGGTCTTACGCAAAATACACGATGACAATAATAAGTTATTATAGATGTATGATGATTGTTTTGTAAGTATCATTTAAGTATGAAATGTACTTGTAAGATGTTAAGATTTAATTCAACCCCGACGCAACTCGTGGGGTGTTATAAGTTTAGCCGCTATGTGTGCCTGTCTATCAATGTCAATCATGGTTTTTATATGAAAGCTGGTGTTCTTGGGTGGTGCTTTTAAACATATTCATCAAAATCGGCGCAACGGTCAGCATTGGTTCTTAAACATTTCACCAAGGTCGCCTTATCGGTTTCAGCTATTTGTCACACTTACAGCATTAACAGCCGGAGGCAGCAATGAAGCTGATATGGCAACGCCAACAAGTGAAGAGGTGTACTCTCCCAACACGGCGAGCGCCACGCCAGCACCGCTCGGTATGGCTACCAGAATACCCACCCACAGAGAACGGTATTCACACCTGGAATGCAGAACAATAGGTTTGAGGAATGCTTGAAACCTGTACTAATATTATAGAGGCAAAGCTGAAGAGTTTGTTTGTTTGTTTGAACGCGCTAATCTCAGACACTACTGGTCCGATTTGAAAATATCTTTCAAGGGTAGGTAGGGAGCACATTTATCGAGGAAGGCTAAAAAGGCTATATCGTCACGACTAATAGGAGCGGAGCAGTAATGAATAATTTTTCAATGAGAACAAAGAGGGTACATAAGAGAGTACATAATATAGTACATAAGAGAGTACATAAGAGAGTACATAAGAGAGTACATAAGAGAGTACATAAGAGAGTACATAAGATAGTACATAAGAGAGAACATAAGATAGTACATAAGAGAGAACATAAGATAGTCCATAAGAGAGAACATAAGAGAGTACATAAGAGAGTACAAAAGGGGAGTACATAAGAGGAGTATTAATAGGGTGCTTAAAAGTATGTGTGGCTTTTGCAAAATGTAATCAGCAGCGATTCGTTTTTTTTTAAATTAGTTTTAGTATAGTAGACTTATGGTTATCTATTTTATGTTAGCCACACGTTAGATACTGAAAGGCAGGTAGATAATATTTATTCTTTCTGTTTCATTCTGTCTGAATTCGGTTTAATTGATTAATTACAGGGTTTCAAAAATACGTTCTCAAAATAGCTTCACGAATACTCTTTTCGAAGCTTAATTTATTTATTTTTCCTACCGATAAACGGGTAAGCTAAAGATAAATTCCAACACTAGTTCATGACCGACATTTAGTAGACATTATTCTGATAGACGCCGTCATAAGCCTTGAGGAAATCAATATGTTAATGCTAACGTTCGTATTGTACTGCCGATGGGACTAGACAGCATGATGCATTGTGGAATGTCTCATCTATCACGAGGTGACAGTATTATGACATAACGGACAATGCCAGTGACCATTTGTCTAGCTCGTTTATTTATGTTCAAAAATCCATGAATGGCAAAACAAATACTTCTGGGATCTAGGATTATGGAAATAATGCTCTTATTTACGTATGTAGTTGATTGTCTTGAAAATGCTAAATAAAACATCCCGATCATTGATTTTTCAGAATTTAGAATCCTTGACGGTTGAGATTGTGGGGTTTCGCTTCACAACCTGTAATGCAAAGCTGTTTTTTGAATCAATCTCTTGAAACAGCTACCTAGATAACTTTCTAGATAACTTTAGGAGTTCTGTCAACAATCTTACCACATTTATTATTTCTCTAAAAATATAGAACATACCTTGATATCATTTCATAAGTAGGCCAGTCCTCCACGACCCCGTACCGTTCGTCGATGGCACAGATGGTGAGACCGAATAGAAATCCCATGACAAGAGACAGGAATAGGCCCAGGAACTCGTTTTTAACGCCCATCAGTTGGAGGGAGCGGTCTTTGACAGCCGTGCCTAGAGTTCCTGCTGTGATGGGGCCCTGAAAGATAGGCATTAAATACTTCATGAATGGAAATTTTGGGTAAGGTAATGATGAAATGGTAGCAGTGTAATATATGAAAATTATTCTGTTACTAGAGCATACATTCAGAATACTAGTTTTATGAAAAGGATCATCATCAACCTAAAAGTTTGGAAAAAAAACAATCCGTCAGTCTAAAGAAGGGCTTAACTTGAACTAACTTTGTTGCCATGTTTAATTTTTTATATTTAATGGCTTGTTTCTAAGTAACTACTAATAACTTGATAGCTAGGTGTTTTTGCTCATCGTGAGAACAAAATACAATTGTACCTCCACAATTTCAAGATTTTATTACCAGTTTTTTTCTCACACTTACCATGAGTGGTGATATAAGCATACTAGCAACTAGTATGACAGTCGAGTTCTCCACCAGGCCTATGGCAGCCACGAAGGCAGCTACTAGGAGTAGGAAGACCCAGTCGAATGTTAGGGCTGCGTCGGCGCGGACATCGTGTAAAACTTGCGCGAGGTTCGTGCGTGCGCGCACCGATGATGAGAAGCGAGACCATGCTGTGTTGGGTTCACTGGAAATATTAATAAAGTGTTAATATTGGATATATAATTTTGATTAAGATTACACTTCTATCTAATCTTCTAATAGGCACCATTATAGCATTGTACCTACTATTGAACGGCAAAAAGGATTGGATGTTTTTTTTGTTCAGAATTTTAATAGTAGGTATGTATGTATTTGCGTGTTAGTCACCTAATATGTTAGTAGTTGCGAACGATTTTCGGTTTATATAATGGTGCTATTGCCTTATAGTAATGGCGAAATGATCGGTTGAACATTAGACCGGCTAACTTTCGTGGAAACCATTGTTGACGATATTTTTTCATACACAACATTAGTAGAGTTTTTACTGTATCTGAATAAATAAACGTAGTAAATGTAACTATGCATATACATATGTTTACTTATGTAACTAGATCTATATTTAGCTAGACTAAATTGCTAAACAAGGAATTAGCAGCTATTATCCAATTCAATTCATAGTTTTTAATTCTGTCTGATCATTAACAGGCATTTACTGATAGTCAAGATCAATTGTTTGACTCCAATTAGGACCTAGGTACCTACGTTGATGATGGGTCATCTAAGATTAGGTATATATGTATCTATGCCTTAAAACAAATAATGAACACAAAGAATTTGTTTTTAACAATGGATATCATGTACTCAAAAAATCTAAGTGTAAATTGAGTAACTTGAACCTACCACTTATAGCAGAACACTTGATTTTTTCAGTGTTCAAAGTTCAAACGAAAATTACGTGTAGTAACATTATTTGGCTAATAAAATAATACCTAAGTATCTTTGAATTAAATTGTCGTAGCTAGTCAAATAAAAAGAACTTTAAGTGTCATTAATGTTTTTACATTTAAAATATCTTCTGAAAATACTTACTCTTCGCATCTTGTTCCTTCAAAATCGGAGGTAGTTGCGCTAATTCCGTCATTGGACTTGTAGAATAAGGCACAAGGCAGTACACTCACTGACGACTGATGCCTCGATCCTATGCCAAAAGTCCTCAACACTTGTAACAACTCCTCGCTGAGATTCCCCGATTCAAGGGAGAAAATAACCTGTGAAAAAAACATATCTAATTATTCTCTGAATATGATAAAAAAAATTCTAACACTTACCTACACTTGTTTATGCTAAATTACCACCATCTTTCTAAAAATGAAAGCATAATTCATAAATATTTTCAGAAAAATATACATAAACCTTTGATTTCAATATAACAACAAAAGGGTTTATTCTGGGAAGATTAATAAAGACCAAACAAAAGAACATCGCAAAGAGTGTGAACAGTATAAAATAGGCACAAGATATTCTTTTCAGCCAGTTCGAATAGAGATCGCATAATATTAAATTGAAAATTAATTTTCATCTATTTTCCCTTAACTTAAAGTTTATATCTCTAAATATTGATTAGACAGTTAGAATCGAAAATACAATAGCTACAACACTGCCTGGCAAAAAAAGGAAAGCCATTGCCATGGAAAATAGGATAATCGTGCATTAGAAAAGGCAAAAGATTTTTGTGAACTTTGCAAAATGTGAACAGATAATTTCTTTTCTAAAGCCAATAGATAAGGATTAGTATTAAGTATTAATACTTTAATCTTTATTTGGGCACGAATGGCACTTCAAATGAGTTTGATTTGTTCCATTGTGTACCTCTTTGGATAGAAAACAAAGAGTATTCAAGTACTTTGGATGTCTGCCGCGTTTGTGTCGTGCAATTATGACTCTTATGACAAATGACTCAGATCCATATCTATCTAATAGGACCTACGCGATGGTAAGTCGTTTATTAACGGTATGCAAGGAAGTCATAACAAACACATAGGTACTTAGGTATGTACATAGGACATTAGAATTTTTACTCCAGTTTATGGAAATTCCCTGGAGTTGTATGAAAGGTCGTTTTAATAGGTACCGGTAGAAAATTAAGAATAACGTTTAGCTGCAAAGGGGTGAAATGAAAAGCCTTTCAGTGCATCGAACACTAGGTATTATTGTGTTAGTCCTTAGACTGAAAGTAAAATTTTATTTAGGCATGAAGTCTTAATCAGGTTAAAATTCATAATTCAGACTAACTAGGGACCCTAGGTAAAGTTGGAGTTTAAAATCACTCACCTGCCAAAATTTGTCATCCTTCGTTGAGCTCCATGCTGCATTCTTAATGGCTAATCGTTCCACTATCTCTGACAGGATCTGAAGGCAAGATATAAATACTATTTATTTACGGAGAAACTTCCTAAAATATATCATCAGAGCGTACCTTAGTGAGGTTACCCACAAGACCTTTTTTAAGAGAATACAACCAAATCATTTTCGGAGCCTACCGTGTTTCTTGTTTCTCAATTTAGACCTTATGTAGTTAAATTAGGATTGAAAATCACAAGTTTACAGTAGAGATTATATCCGCAGCTGGTAGCTTGTCGGAAAGTAATAATGAATTTGTTATTGTAAATAGGTTCTTACAATTCAAAGATGTTATTACTACGATAGCTACATAATCTCATGACGCAAATGTTTGGTTTAACTACATGTAAGTAGCCATTTTATTTCCGTAGTATAGTAAACATGCTTCATTATTCTGCAAATGGGTACGATTAACTATTACCTAATAGGTTTATGGGCAGCCTGCTGTAATAACATATTAGTGTAAAGATTGTAACATACAGTGGGTAAAGTGCTAACTTTAAGATGAACATAGGATAAATTTTAATCGTAAAAAACATGTGTTGGTTTGTTTTTATGTAGATACAAACATTCGACGAGGTATTAGGTAGTAGTGGACGAATATTACTCGCACATTATATACCATATGACAATGTACCATTGTAGGAATAGTTTATTCCATTTTTATTTCAATTTGATAGGCCATAAAATTAAACATTATGTGCACAAATGCTTCAAAAATATTGTTCCAATGACAAACAATAAGTGATTACATATAGCGCCATTTTTCTTTAAACGTAATAAGGAAAATGTTGATACTGACAGATGGGTTCGTCCACATCATGAACCGAAACGTTACTTTTATGTAATCTTACTGGACAATAGATACCTAGATATAAAAATAGGAGCACGTGGAAAAATACCTAACAGCTGCACCAAGTGATCGATCAAGTTTAAGTCTCACAATATGTAACCATCTATTTCATAACGAGTCGCTTCCGTGCCTCGTGCACGTTAAGCTTTACAGCCTTTTCACTCTGGTAGATTTTCCGAGCGGATATTCCGCGCCGATTTTAATTTTATTTTGGTACCGGCAGATGTCAATTGTCAAACGGGGCGGGAAAATCCGTCACTGTGAAAAGGCTGTTAAGTCCGAGCAGTAGTTTGTATATCTAAACATTTAACAGATAGTAACAGATGCTCATATGCTAGAAAGTATGGGAGCTGTCGATGAAATTGAATCGCCGTAGGGAGCAACGGGTGTATGAATGAGATCTAATATCGTTAACCTAGATGAGGAACCTCTGCTAGCTAAATTAACCGATAATCTTAAATAGTGATCAGGGTATACGAAAATGCCTAAGCCCTTACTAGAGACTGCTCACTGGATTTACGTATTGGTATAAGTATGTAGGTATTATGTTCTTCAAGTATTTAATAAAAGTTAGTTTTCATCTTACCCACTTCTTTCATTTTACGTTAAAAAAATCTGCTGAAAATGAAAATGAAAAACGTTATATTACATCAAAGACAAAAAAATATTATAGATTTTTCGAAAACATACTATTCCGAACATATATCCGTATATAAAAGAATGTTGATAGGCACATTTTACTATCTTCTACCAAAATATAATAACCTTAGAGTGTAGGTTATTCAGTACTTCATCATCTTCACTGCTGCTAAAAGCAGGTCTCCCCCAAGGAACGCCAAAGTACTAGGTAAGGTACTTATGCAATATAAACTTGATTGTAGGTATGTTATGTAAACAACTGTACTATTTAGTACAAAATATCAACCGATTAATTGGTTTCAATGAAAGTTGTCACTCCGGTAAAATTTCAAAACATGATAATGATTCAGTTTAGTATTGTCTAAACAGTCTATTGTTTGTCTATTTAGAACAATAGTAATGACTTAAATGCTCGGAAATGTGATCAATGTACAATCACGATATTTAAAGGCTTAGAGGGCCGTGATGTCATACCGGAGACATTTCAGCTACTTATTTCTTGTAGGAAATTAATTTTCTTGTCGTTACATTGTAGTGCAGTTTTGCAAGAGGTGCATTGCACAGTTTCCTAGGCAACTGTCATTTCGCCAGGTGCCTTAATTGCCATTGAAACTTAAGTTGTTGGAACAGATTAGACGTTTTCTTATACCTAACACTAATGATGGGTTTAGTTAGAAATATAATGGATTGGGAATTAATTCCTTGTCGTTTTTTCTTGTAAATAGGTAGGTAACTGTTAATTTGACACACTTGGCAGTAGCACATAAAATTAGTGTCAATTACAGGAAATATTAGATCCCATCAAAAACATTAAATGTAAAAAAAGCCAATCCTCTACGCAGTTCCTCCACCGTAAAAAGTTTTGAGATCGCATAGAAGCCAAGTCCTGTTCAACTTTAATTGTAATAATAAATCAACATTTTGTGACTATATCAATTAAATAGTTTTGTTCACATTACAATAATATTGACTTGGCCATGAGCACAATAAACTACAAATATAATACGGCATATCTTGGAGAGGTGAAAGTCAAACATGGAGTTTAATATCACAGAATTAAATACATTTAGTTTATTCAATCGTTACTAAATGACAGTCAGTATCATCCATCACTGAACTGCACATGTACTATGGCGGATGTTTAGTCCATGGTGATCTCAAATTCTAAGTCTTTTAAGTCCTTGTCTAAGTTCTTCAGTGCATAATCAGTCCAATCGTAAAATCATGTCCATATAGAATTTATCAATTCAATGGTATTTATACATTATTACAAGGAGCGACTTTTAACTTGTGCTCATGGCCAAGACAATATTATTGTAAAATGAACAAAACTATTTAATTGATATAGTCACAAAATGTTGATTTATTATTACAATTAAAGTTGAACAGGACTTGGCTTCTATGCGATCTCAAAACTTTTTACGGTGGAGGAACTGCGTAGAGGATTGGCTTTTTTTACATTTAATGTTTTTGATGGGATCTAATTTATTTTTTGTAGGTCTCTTTCTTCTCTAAGTATCTCTTTCTTCTATAGTATATAACAAATCAAATTAACTTACATGCAACTAACTAAACATATAACAAACTAACACATATGTACACCTAGTTAGCACGTAAACAACATTTTTTTTAAATAAACTAATAATTTTCGAAATTGTCGAATTTTTGAATCAAATATCTTTTAGAACAAAAGAGATTTATTTCAGAGGTAGATGGCGCTATCACATGTAATTATTTGATTATTTTTTTAAGTACTACTTATACTAAGCTATGTAACGAAACCATAGCGCGATTTAGACCAGGACAACGCCATCTATCGAGCGAGCATGCAGTATGTATCGCACTGCATTAATATGAAAGATTTTATCATTGTTCATTTCATTTTAACCTAGCTTTTTTATTCATATGTATGTATATTTAATACATAATAACAATATACCACACTACGTAACAATAAAACAAATAGTACCATTTTGTACATAAATAAATAACAAAGTTATCAATGCAGTCAAAATTCATACACAATGTTCTTGAAAAACCGCAAATATAAATTTGTTTCCTATTTTTTTATTAAGTTTTAAGGTTTTTATAATTTTCCCTTTATATGTAGCTAGTAACCTATCTTGGTGCCAAATTTGAAGGTTCTAAGTTTGCTAGAAGTACCTTAGACTTTTGATGATCGGTCAGTGAGTGAGTCAGTGACAAAATGGTGTAACTTTGATCGCTCATAACTCGTAAACTATTTATTCAAATGTCTTGTAATTTTGAGACTGAGCTTGTTCTAATACTTACTCTTGGTCATCGAAAACCTAAACTCATAGCTTTGATCATATGGAAGTTACAGGGGGCTGAAAAAGCCGCGAAACGCTTCGAGAAAAGATAGTACGGCCGTGCCCGCTTTGCTCGAGTCTTGGCTGGGGCACTGCCGTGCCCTCAGATTCGACATTGGAACAGACACTTTATTGCAAACGAATTCTCTGTTGACACAAAACTTACTCTCTAAAGCTGCGGTCACACTGAATATTCACTGCATATGCAATCACGAGGAAGTTCACGAATTTATTCACCGCAAACAGATCGCGTGTGTGAGTAACGCTTTATTCGTCCGTTTCAGTTGAACTGACGGACTTTTACACACTTTTTGAGTAGATAGGTATAATCAGTAAAATGGAAATTTGCCGTGCACCGTTTGGACTTACAATTTTAAAATGTGTTATCTGGCAGGTAGGATATTTATTATCTATCGTTCAAATACTTTTTTCAAGAGGAAAAAAAATCGATTTCATATTGTAGATCTGCTGTGTAATTGCAGCTATCAGAAACCATTTTCTTCAGGATTGCATTCGAGGAAATCTCTCAAAGCAATCTGTCTTCAATCACAGTTAAATGCTTTTGACCACAACTAACGTGGCAGCCAATAGAGCAATATTCTAGTAAAACCAGGCAAACTATAGGACGTCACGTCTAAGACTGAAAACTTGTTTGTAATTGGTAGCTTCGTATTTACATGTGAACTCACCACGTTCTTTCAAATATACAGTAATTAGAAAATTATATATACTCATATCTACAATTGAAACTCGATACAATAGCAAAAAAAACTTACAAAGAAATTGCAAAAAAGAAATTCAATTGAAACCCCTATTAAAAGTGTGTTCTGGCAATTACGAGACAAGTCCTTATTGTCACCTTAATTGAACACGATCTCTATAAAACAGTTAGAGCGCGTTTTTGGGTGTTCATGTCACGATAAGGGCTATTTAGTAGCTTTAACCCGGTTTGGAGTTACACATCGATCCATGTATGTATTTCACTACACGTTTACCTACACATAACATGATATGTTCGTGTAAAGTCTATGACGCTGAAACTTGTCTTCATTAGGGACACATAAGCAACATTCATAACTTTTAATTTTTGAGCATAATGTTGCTCACCTCATAATATACGACTGGTCCAGTGGTTCCTTTGATTAGATAAAATTCTTTTAAAGAATTTGTTGAAGTGATATTTCGAAACCCGCAAAAAAGAAATAGGTGTTAGTAGTACTATAACTTACAGTTTCGAGTGGTGTGTCCCAGTGAAAAGCTGCAAGAACTTCGACTCCTCGCACGGGTCTAGTTATAATAAGTTTGTTCTTCCTCGGCTTGATCGCTTGTTTCAACTCCGCCCACGAAGCCTTCACGTAACTCTTCGGGTCGGCCGGCTGTCCAGGAGCCGTGATGGTCTCACTCCGGCTGTTGTACGGGTCTACTCCCAAGTTCTGGTGCAAGCAGTCCGTCGACCGACACTTAGATATTATAACAACATTGTCATTGTCCTGCGCAAACGACTCCACCGATTTAGAACCCGAATGTTTCTCTTTTAATTCGTGAATCACTTTTGATGCCTTATCGAATTTCTCTTTTTCGTCTACGAAATTAGGATTAATGTTATTTTTTAAGTAATTTTCATATTCTTTCTTAGGCACGTTAACAATAAAGAGTACGCCAGCCATGATCGATGCTATGCTAGCGCTCGCAGTGTTCGGTGGAGGTGCAATGCGACCGCGCCCGCGCCTATTCGCGATCTAAACTGCGCTGTCACACCAACTAATTCAGCTATAGTATCCATTGTTTTATTTGCTGTCGAAATGTCGCCTCTATGTGCAGAAAATTACAAAACAATCTGTTTCCGCTCTTGCTGGTGTTTGTTTTTTCATAGTAAATTATTTTGTTTTGGTGTTGTAATTATAGGTACTCATAGATAAGCAAAACATTATTACGTCTCTTAGTTTAACTGGTATACTCTACGTATAAGAATTTACTATAAATGTGCTAACGACGATTACTACTTCATTTTATGGTGTGGTAAATTACAAGATAATGTATGTAATCACAAAACATTTTACATTCGATGCGTAACATTAAGCATCGTATCAACATAGTAGTTGCGAGAATGGACAGTTTAATGGAATCAATCTTCAGACCATAAAAGAAATATGGCCATATGAAACAATATAGAGCGCCGAAGTTTATTGACAATGTTCACGTGGCCGTTTCATCTTATCACGAGCATCCCCTCGGCAACGGTTTCGGGTCAAAATAAAAGCTTGCCGCGCAGGCGGGGCGAGGGCGCGCAGGGCGGCAGGGCGGCTGCGGGCCGCGCCGCCCAGTCGCGGCGCAGCCAGCCGCCCGCGCGCACCGAGCGCCCCGTGCACCGCGAGATCGATACCCGTGCTAACCTCCACCACTCTGTCCTAACACCTTCCTCCGGAGCGAGCCGAGGTGCCCCGACACCTCCAGCAGCCGTCGCGCACGCACGTGGGTACTCTCGCAGCTCGTAGCGCCGATAGCTTTTGTCAACACCATCAAACATGGCTACCTTCGAAAACACATGATCGCCAATACGTCGGCTGAAACGTGAGCTATTCTCGGTGTGGCAGGGAGCCGCGGCTCACATGTAGCTCCTGCCTCCAAAATATCGGTGTTTTTATCGTTTTGTGTTACGTAAATGTTACGCTACTGCCACATTTCAAAATCGATAAGTTATTAAATCTTTTATGAAACGATTTGATTGGCGCCTCTTAATGTAGCACGCGGCTCACGTCTTTGATTGAAACCTTAGTATTGCTTTTTTATATAAAAAATATGTTTTGGTCTTTGTCTCATGTTTGTTGATGACATATTGGCTTTCACGAACCTATTAGCCGTCGAGTCGGCTCCTTAGGGTCTCGGTTGTTGTATAATTGCCGAAAACGTGCGATAGGTTTTCAGGATAAAATTGTTATTATATAACACTATCCTTGTTGTGACGTAAGTGTTATGAACAGGTGAGCTCAAGGGAATTATGGATTTAAGTATAAAAATATCTGCCAAGCATGGCTGTGATATCATAATAAACATAAGCACCTGCTTCATTTAGTATGCACGGAGTTAAGTTATAATTTAATTCATTGAGCTTGAAAAAGTCAAGTTACATAAGCTGGTAGATGTTGTATTTACTTACATTGATTGTTTAGCTGAGGCAGTGACGCGTGCCTTCAGACAGGCGCCTTGGGGTATTTGCTCAAGGGTCGCTGGAGTCAATGTCATGCACGAAATTTAAAGCGAGTTAAAATAAGTAATCGCGGTTAGCGAGTGGTGTGGGAGTCGGGCCACGTCGACGGTGACGCGACTCCCCGGCCGGCTGGGGATATTAACACCGATGTTACGATGATATTTATTTAGTCCAACTTGCTCCAGAAAGCCACCCTTTCATATTCATTGCATATTTGGTTTGATGTTCATATAAAATTGGATTTTCTCTCGCTATTTCACGAATGGTCCCGTTGGAACTGTACATACTGTCGCGGTACTATCACATAGGAATAATTTAGCTTAGCATAGAAGAATCATTTGTTTTTGTTGAATTCGGCTTTAGGGTAATTCAAGTGATTATCATCAATGAACTAAAAACTAAATTAACCCCCTACCTAATACGTAATGCAATTTAGATACTAACTAATGGATTCGGTTTTTCTTTTTTGTAATGCTAATTATAACATTAATCTTTATATTCGAGTTCATGTTACAGATAAAAACAGAGCCTTATGACCTGTAATGATGATAGACCTGAAATTTTTCATTATGATATATGAGAACATTGCATGATACTTATTGGTTTTCATTGTTACAAATATTAGCACAAAACACACTTCCCAAATTGAATCTGATGAAGGATTTTGTTACGTAGTTCATTCTGTCACATACGTCAAAACATACCTGATACACTGTTTTTCCTCCATTTATACAATGCAAAGCTCATAAGATAGTTTTATAGGACCTAGTGTAGTCTCAAAATAGTCAGTTTATTATTTGAATATGCGGTAATGAAGTTGAGACTTAACCTTTACGAAGATAGATGGTCGCAATGTAGGTCAGGGCAGGGGGAAACCTTTCAAATGATAATGTCGGTTTTAGGTGTTATAGTCAGTGTTGTATTTAGTCAAACTTGTTATATGAAATTGTGAGGTAAAGGAATAATCTCTGGATTCTTTCGATGCTTGATGGACGCTCAGTAAATAAGTATTTACGGTTTCCCAACATTTAAATTTCAGTCACAGTTATTTAAGCATGAAGTTTAATTACTTTGATATTATTTAAGGAGCTGCTGTTTATAAACTGTGGACTTCTACTTTCCTATAATTACGTAAAGTTTGGGATTATTTCATTACTGAAATGGATCACCTCATCAATTGAGTTTTTGCCTTCAATATTCCCAAAACAAGAATGTAAGAAATTCCGTCAATCCAAAATGACCCTTATTCCATGGTCCATTAGGTTGTCAATAGCGTTATTCGCAATAACGGCTTCATTTTAATTATGAGAGAAATAAAGACCGGTCCTGCAGCCGAGGTTTGAAAGGAGTTTAATCTCCAGAAATGTTAATTTAATTTATCACATTTTACAAGATAATGGACGCTGGGATTTTGCTTTGACTAAATTTAAACTATAAAGCAGAGAAAATACTTGTGCAACATAGTACCTACGTAAATACCGAGCTCGTGTACAAAACTAGGAATTTCTCAGTGCAGTTTATGAAGCAGTATACGAATATACGTTGTAAATATACTGCGCACTGAAAAGCTTGTTTATCTTTAATTAAAACGTTGCTAACAAAGTGCTCAAAGTAGATACCGAATCCTTTATGTTATCCTAGTATAAATATTCCAAAATACTTAGTGATTCTATTTCTGTTCCTTTGATTACTTCTTGCAGATATTTCAGACTGACAGACTTACATCTAGTCTAGTCTAGAAGCTATAAAGTTTAATGTACTTACAATATTCATTGTGGAATATCTTACAGCTCATTAATGAATAACAATTTATGCATGACAAAGAGAGTAGATATTTGAAACTGAAATTCGTATCGTGTTTAAAGAATTTGTATTTTGATTTAATTTGTATATTGATTAGCGCATTACCAAGAAATTGTGAAAGAAAATATTCAGTTTCGAACATTATTCTCGGTTGTGTGTAAGTTTGTAGAATGGATAATATGTAGGTAATTACCAACTGTTTTATACGTACTTAAGCTTTAAATATGGTTTTAAAATTATAACATTTATTTTGATACTACATAATTGTAGCACCTATCCGGTAAATTGCCAGAGTAATTTCAGTCGTTTAAAAAGGGCTCATGATATTAAATTTCACGCATCGCTTTTCATTTTCAGTATTTCATTAGCACGCGCCCGACAATTTACGTGGCTAAATACTTCACGAGCAAATAACCCAACACGGTTTAAAAGTTCGCAGCGTTTAGAATTTTTCAAACAAAATAAACATATAATATTTGCGTTGGGATAAAACGTAGGTAGCTTTTACTGGCAATTGAGGAGAGACAGTAAAACGAGCGTTGTTTATTTACTGTCTTGGTTAAAGTATCCAGCAGCTAATGGCGAACATAACTGCAGTGATAAAGTTTATTTGCAGATGCGAATGACCAGCGAGCAGCCAGACAGCTGGCTTCTCTCTGCGACGTCGGTAGAGGGCATCGCACTATCATGCTTTAAACTGTACACCACGGTTCGAAGCATACGAGACTTGCATTTTAAACTCTAAGGGTGCAATATTGTGGACTGATATAGGGCTGTAACTGCCATTCGCCAGAACTGAATATAAATGAGTTTTAGAAGGATATTGTATCGTATAAACTTTTCGTTTCGGTTTTTACAACTCTATAGAGTTATCTACCGATTATTTTCTGTGGGTAGGGTATATATTATTCATTCTGGAGTAGGTGCGAGCATTGAACTTCAGTCTATATCAATGTGGATTGGAAACAGGGTTCATTTATCGTTTTCAGTTTCCTGACGGTGTTTTTGCTAATAGTTACACTACAGTTACTACCATTAAAACTATCGTTAACCACATAATACACGAGTTATTGTCAGGATATTACGACTACAAGACCTATAAGTCTAAAAATAAGGTTCATTAAATCCTAGACTAGCTAGTAAAGCTACAATTTATTTTAGTTCAACACAACATTTTCCATAATCGATATAATCCATCGTTTGCCCGTTTGTAAACTTTCCATCAATCGATTTGAGCATAATGATTGCGTCGGTACTAGTCGGTCATTTGCGTAACTTCACTACCCTGGGGTAGGCCTTTATATTTATATAAGTATGTTCGTTTTTCTTATAACATATAAAATCGGTCAACAACGTGTACAATCATTAACTTAGGTACTCGTATTTCTTTGGGAAATATGAAACCGAAACGGAATAAAAAAGTATTGTAAGATCTGAGCAATACTAGAGGTACCTACTAAAATTATTCCTTGCTAGTGCGATTTGTGAAGACCATTAAATTGACATTGAACGGAAAGCTTTGTACAATTGGGATAAGATTAATGGTCGAATGTCACAAGTGTCGTTTGTCCAATTATTGTGTCATGAATAATTTATGTTCTGTGTTGTCTTAGCGTTCTACAGACAATTAGGAATCCAGATAGGTAGGTCAAAAGCAATTAATAAAACATTAACATGTCTCTGCTTGAATTTGCTTTTAAACATTTAATAGTACCTACATCAGACTGTGATGTAAACCAAACAATCCCTTTCAGTTTATTGTCATTCTAATCACTGCGAGTCAAATCATTGGGCGGATGTCCAATGAGCACAAAACTTCTGATTTACCAATAAATAAGCTTAGTATGCTTGACCTAGTTAACGTCGATAATTATGCTGTAAATAAAGCCTCTTTGCGACCTTGGCAGTTCTTGGCACCGGCTTTTGCTAGTGTGATCGGATGTTTCGTGTTACCAAGCTACATATTTGATACAATATATTTCTAAAGGAAAGCTTAATGGCATTGAAACATACATTTTAAAGTTAAACTCTTTTATTATAATCCTTTATAAAAATAGAGAAAAACTAAGTATATTTTACTGTTAGAAAATTCACATGAAATCGGTGTTCGCGATGAAAGTTCGTCCCTTCCAAACAGTATAACAATAGTCCCGCGGGATCGTTACTGACAAAAGCAATTCGCCATATCTACATAAATACGAATAAATAGAGAATTGGAACTATTGTACAATGTGTTGAAGTGATATGAAAGTTGTGTCAATCGATAGGGAATTCAGTGAATCGGTTCTACATGAAATGCTAAACAAATATAGACGTTGGTCGTTGAGTTAACAACTGAGCTTCCACCTTATTGGTTTTAGAAATTACAGTAAGCGCAAATACTTTTATTAGTTTAGTTAAAGACTTGCATTACATGGACAGTACGTAGTCCTACCAAATTATGTTTTAGGCTCCTGCCCAACCTGGGAGGCCCAAACGCCCCCTGCCGTAAACTCTACGCGGGAGTCTTGCGGTCCATGGCCCTTTACGGGGCCCCGGTATGGGCACGTTCGGTACGGCCGCGAGCTGTACACTACCTGAACGTGCCCCAAAGGGTGATAGCCATTAGGCTAATCCGGGGGTACCGCACGATCTCCCGCGAAGCAGCTGGCCTACTAGCCGGACTACCACCGTGGGATCTGGAGGCGAGAGTCTTCTTGCGCCTGTACGACTGGCGCGAGGAGGCTCTGCGGGGGGGGGAAACCCCGTTGCCGCGACAAGTTGTCGCGCAGCGGGCAGAGCTCCGGCGGGATGTCATGGTGGCCTGGAGGGAGCGACTGTCGCAACCCAGTGCAGGGCACGCCACCATAGTGGCGGTAAGTCCCCTCTTTGAGGAGTGGCTCGGGAGGAGTCACGGCGCCCTCACGTACCGCATGACGCAGGTCCTCACCGGACACGGTTGTTTCGGGAGGTATCTGCATCGAATCGGTCGTGAGGAGGCGCCCGGGTTTCACCACTGTGCGGATAGCCCCGAGGACACGGTGGACCACACAGTCCAGGAGTGCCCTGCGTGGGAAGGGCACCGCCGGGTCCTCGTCGAGGCTGTGGGTGGCGGCGACCTCTCGCGTCCGGCCCTGGTTCAAGCCATGGTCCGGGGCGAGAGGGAATGGGATGCCGTCGCCTCCTTCTGCGAAGCAGTCATGCTCGAGAAGGAGGCGGCGGAACGTCAGAGAGTTCGCACCTCTCATCCCGGCCGCCGCGCTGGAGCAGGTAGACACCACGGGCGCCGGGTGTCGCGAGACGACTCCCGGCCACCGTAGGCGTGGGTCTGTGGGCGGTGAGTTCGGGTGGCTCATCGCTCATGTCTGTTTTTAGACAACAGACCCGTGTCGGCGGCGCGCGTTGTTCCACGCGCTCCTCAAAGAGATGTCAGCAACCCCAGAGGGGCCCAGCAGGGCCAAGGCCTGCCGGGGCTGCGGGTTGTTCGAAAGAGGTACCGCGGCCCTAGCACATAAGGCCTACGACGGAACACGACGGCTTTTAGTCAGTAAGAGTCTGACACTCCCTCACCGCTGCTAACCCACAGCGGGAGGGGTCATTTGATGATTTTTTACGTCGTTAAAAAAAAAAAAAAAAAAAAAAAAGTCCGACACACTGACTTTAAAGCTCTTTTAATTCTCAATTCCTCTCTCAAGAGAATGGATTAGTATTTTGCACATCTAAATTACCGAGAGAAAGTACTGACATTTGCACACAGAAAGGGTATAATTCATAAAATTGTAGGTATGTAAGATTTTATCGTAACTTGTCACATTTAATAATTTTGACTTTAGTGACCTCAACGCACCTGTTTTAATACAAAATACAAGCAGTATGCTAAGTTCGGCCTTGCGTGGTGAATAGGTTAAAACTTAACGAGTTTTCACTACACTTTCATACTAAATACCTAAAGGTTATGTAAGCACAGTGAAAAAATAATGCTGCATAAATTATATTTACGACTGTGAATACGCCAAAAGTCTAGGTCAGAACTTTTGTATATTTTTACAAAGGTATTAGGTATAATTATATTTTTAACCTTAATGTTGTAGTTTTCGTGAAGTGAAAAGGTTGAGTAAAGTGTTATATACTTAATGACTATGTTTTTTGTACGTAACTACTATTGATTAAAATGTTTTTGTTTTAGAAAAAAACTGGTCGACTATTTTTTATAATTAACCAAGATATGTGAAATTACGCCATCTGAGTCATATTAACAAATGAATATTCTCTAATGGCACAAAAGCCATCATAAGAATGTAAATGCTGTAATAATCTGTTCAATGAGATCACATTATGAGAATTTTTACGACCATTGTTTTCATACATATTTCTCTATACAATTATGACGTCACAGGATATCAACATAGGCTGTACAGATCTACATTCAATTTTATATTAGAATTTTTAAACTACTTATACTTCTTTTTACCTACACGGCTTTTAAAACCCATCAACTTCAAGCTAGTGCCCCTACGCTCCCAATAAAATCGTAGCAAGTTGCTACGAACCCAATGGGAGCTACGCCGCGTAGGCGACTCCGTAGTAGGTCAATATAAATAGCATGGATTCATTGAAAAATCCTCTCTAATTGAAGAATATTTAATTCTGTTTTAATTGTCAATCGATTCGTATCGATAGGATTGTGCTAATCTACTGCAGTTCATCGAGCGAATGAATTGGAAACCGCAGTAGGTAACACATAGGTAACTACTGCAGATAGGAACATATGTTCTATAGATAGCTATTGTAGATTCACTTATACAATTCGAAGGGTATATGTGGTGTTCGATTAATAGTAAAATTCAGTTGGGGCGCAAACTTTGTTATAACACCTATAGGTCATGCGAAGCCTGGCTTAGGTTGTTAGTACTTGATTGACGCCAAAGTTGAGGTTTTGCTGTAAAATTAGCTCGCTTCTTGTTTTAGGAAAATAATTTGGTTCTCACATATTTATATTGATTAATTATATTTGTGAGAATTTGTCGGTAAATGGCTATGTCAGTTTGATTGGACATCCTCTCATGAAGGTAAAATTAAATATAAACTACGTTGGATCTATCTATTATATTTATACTTATTGGTACTTGAAGAAATTCCAATAATTATGCTCGCGTAACCAAGCGAAACATCTATAGAACAGTCGTAATTAAAAATCCTATCCCTCGCAGTCAGACATTCCTCATTGCTGAAGAGGTTTCCAGCGTCGATACATAAAGGAATGCCAGATGAATGGCGTTACTGAGCTGTTTGTATGAAACACAATTATGTTGCCTTCGGTCGTGACGTCACGGCTCGTCTCGTTCTAACCAGATGACGGAGCTATATAGCAATGACGCATTATTTTCTATTTACATTCATTCAACATTTTCTGCTGCAAATTAAAAAAAGAAAGTGAAAAATGTTTCATACTTACCTGTTATATTAAAAAAAATTGGTATTTAGGTAATTACATTATGTTTACAGACTGTCCTTAATAAAGCTCTGTGATACACGATTATATAATACCTAAATGCTCAAGAGAAAATCTTGGAGCGTCTGTGCTGTGTAGATATTTCCATGTCATAAATCGTTGAACGTATTTTTTCGATTTTCACGGTTGTAAGATCATGTTTTATGAGACAAGTCGGTGTCACGATCGATCAAGTTTTTATTGCTTCGAAGTATCGTTGAGTAGGGAGAATCTCTCGTACTAGGAGAGCACTTCTATTTTATTACACTACTCAAAAACGTTGTGAATTTATTTATTTTTAACTGTTGAGTGATAACAAAATGATAGCCCCCGGCATAAAGACAAAAATCTTAAAAATTGTTTTCATCTGAAAGACGCTAGCTTAGGTAGCTTTTGACAATACTGGAAAACTGTTCATTCTTCAAGGAGTTATCTACTTATATTTTACAAAAGCTATAAAACGTTGTACAAGAGTTGTATTAGTAAGTTTGAATAGGTATCCTTTGTGGTCCTCATCCGGATCTCAGCCGCAACAGATTATCTTTTAAGTAGCATCCCCAAACATCCCCAAACTTTGGTTACGGACTTTGTAAACGGTTGTCTCTCTTAGTACTTATGTAGATATGATGACTTGGTATTTAGAATTGAGTATCTATAAGTGTACACGGGTTTAATAGGAATTATACTTGACCAGTTGATTGACTAATTAATATGTAGTTGCATACATTCGACGTCCCTCCCATTATGGCGGAAAATAGTTTTTGTAAATGAGTTTTCTATGAATAGACTGGCGCTGCGTTTCGTTTCACACACTCATTTAAAGGTATACACATAAAAGAATATAGGTTTATAGCTAAGGTGATTCCTTCCCTCTGCATCTACTTAGTTAAACGCAGTATGTATTTAACATACGATGTGGCAACCTCCCCACTTGACAAACAATTTATACGAAGCAGGTTTGCACGTTTCGTTTCAGTCAACATGTTTGAGAAGCTAATTAAATTAAATCAGAGAAGCAAAAGGGCATTTTAACTTGTGCCTAGTACCGTGTAAATTTGAATGTCAGAGCATAGGAATTTGCATGTTGATTCGAAGTTGAAGAAAAGCAGCAAGACTCGGAATCTGATTAGCGTGCTGCGAAAGCTTTGAGGTGAATGAACTGTGATTTTATTACCCACTCAACTTGAATGGGAGTTCGAAACAAATGATAACTCCTACCTCTGTCTCTGGAATGTTATTTTTACCAATATTTATAGATACGTAGTGGGATGGAATTAGTACCTAAACTTTGCACTATATTAAAAAACAAAGCAAACTTTACTATATCTTTATGGGTAAATATTTTCACCATAATAGGTACTTTACGTATTGAAAGCGAGTAATAAAATAAATGAGTACGAACATGTATAATTTGCTCATACAATAGATAAGCAAAAGTTATATCATGTACAATAATTGAGATTAGTATCAAGCCGTTATTAGTGGATGATGAAGGTTGACGGTTGGCCTATTCACCCGCATTGACACTACTAGGAATTCACAACACCTAACGACGATCCTAATAAAAAATGTAATAGGTAGCTTGTATTTGAATCAATACCTAAGCAATTTCGAGTGTCTATTGAGTTTAGCCAAATGTTTAACCTATAGCTCAAGTTATGATATCATTTATGGTGTAATTATTATAGGCAGGACTATTGACTCATACATGCCTAAGCTTAGCAGTAGGTTCGAATAACAATGAATGCTAATTGCATACTTAACTTTGTATGAATAAAACAAATGGGTTACAAAGTCATAACATCATTTTGTACTTCTTTATCCATAGCGCAGCTTTTCTTTATTTCTTTAGCGCAGATTTTCTTTTCATAAATCAATTGTAAAGTAAACATGACAGGAGGAAATTCAGAGCTTGAAAGCAGTTCGATAATCCGTTTACAATCTCACAGAAAAGGCTTGCACTCAGAAAGAATTCTAGTCTTAAAATTTTCAAGAACTTATTCTATTCATATTGGTATGTGGAGCACGTTTTTCTGCACCACAAAGTCGGCTGCATTCTAAGTGGTATCGACATGAAGTCTTATCCCGCCTGGGATAAAAAGATTGCAACAATGGACGATAAGCGACATGTTGCCCGTTTGCATTTCAAAGTCGTGTTACGTGTGGTGTGCATTTGAGTAGGTAATAGGAGGGACTTTTATTTTTATATCAGCATCACTGAGCAAATGCTCTTTGACTGGTACACTATTATCTGAGATCTAAGGATTGTTGCTTTGTCTTCTTAGTATTTCGTTCGGTCTGCCTTCTTTCCACTTTCTATTTTTTTTATAAACATTGCGTTTTATAACTAAAATTACCTTTTATGATTCTTGGTATGTTTTGTGGCTGTCCAACCTGTGTTAATGCAAACAAATCCTTGTTCTCAAGTGCCAAAATAAAGCGGATAAAAATTACCTAAATTGTTATTTGATCTATCGCAGCTATTTACAGATTTTTCAAACTTTAGTTATTTTGTTGTTATGGATAGATAAATAGAGAAAAAGAACTTGTAATCAGTTATCAGGGGTTTTCTCATCCTACTTCAGTATTTAGGTACTCTTTTCTCGCTTAGCTAACCATTCCATAGACCGACATTTATTTTGTTAAGACGGTCGTTTTTCTTACTTGAGACTCGAGCAAAGAATTGGTTCACTATTTGGTCAATACCTACCTACTACCTAATCCTATTTCTGCCTTTAGTTTTATTCCTTAGGATATGCTCTTTTCAATGGCAATGGGCCGGCAATACAGTCATGTGAAGTCTTTTGATGCAAGCCATTAAAAATAATTGCTCCTATAAAAACAATTACTTCATTCTATTCAATCGACACGAACGATCAGTTTCCCGATGCAGCCAAATCAATATTTGAAATCTGTTTACTCGACGACGGATTGGATTGTTGGATCAAATAAACTTTACGTTGCATCATCAATAAATTTTCCGTTTTCTCGTCTAGAATATCTCCCATGCCTTATAATATCTCTGACCTAGTTGAGTAATCCAATCCCATGGATCGTAAATCCAGTTTATGGATATAAATAAATTATCTTAGTTAACTATCGTTTCTCTGGTGGGAGATAGATAGAGTGTTATATGGTGCCGTATAAGTAGCTATCTATCTTGACGTTGCACTTTCAGATAGATATTATTAACATGGATTCAAAGAGAATACCAATTTAAAAGCAGGTGATATTGTGGCTTATTGGCTGGGTAAGCCAATACCATGCTGAAATGCAATTCATGCATGTTGCTATTCAGTTTACCTATACGTGGAGTAAATGAGATGGGCATGGGCGGGTCAGCGAACAGACAGTTTTCAATAAACTTAGCTCGGTAATAAAATATCCACATCAAAATTCGGATCTGTTTTTGACTTTCCTGTTAAATGAATACCTACTCAGATTTCATTTAAATATATATTTTTAGCCATTTTGATAACCTTCAAACTTGTAATTTCAATTATGAATCACGTAATGTAATTAACCCAGGGCTGTAATTAAAAATAAACTTTGAGCTTTGTCCATTAGCAGGCAGTGCGGCGAGTTTGCCGAGTGAGCCGAGTTTGTAGTAAATTGGTCTACGTCCAATGGGGCGTAAATAAACGACGGAGCTTTCATGTGTCACACGGCCGCCCGGGGCCACTGCAGCGCCCTTGAACTGCATTCGTATTGTCATGCATCACGGCACCTGTTTACATTTTTTAAATAGCCACTTCAAACAACAAGCCATTGTGCTAACTAGTAACAATTTAACCAAAAAAAAATACCCAAATTCGTAACATTGAAATCAATCATCAGTACAGACCATTTAAAGCAGGTGAAAGTTTTATCAAATACGCATAGTTTTTCAAAACTGTTTTGATGTAACAGAAAGATACATTAATCAGTTATCAAAACTGCATTATCAGTTTTCTGAAAATCACGTCAAAAACTTTTCAAAACACCGACGAACTTTCTACCAGAAATAAGTCCAAAACAAGGTTTAACCAGTTTCTTAGAAATTCGACAAAATTTAAATTTAGAATACACTCCCACGCATGCTTGGCTAACCCTTTTGATGCTAGTAACATACTACAGTCATTAAAACTCTTTGAAATACACGTAAAGCCCTTAAAACCAAGATTTCGCATAGGTGCCCGCTTTTTTTGCAAAAGAGTTTATATTTTTAGCCATTTTGATAACCTTCAAACTTGTAATTTCAATTATGAATCACGTAATGTAATTAACCCAGGGCTGTAATTAAAAATAAACTTTGAGCTTTGTCCATTAGCAGGCAGTGCGGCGAGTCTGCCGAGTGAGCCGAGTTTGTAGTAAATTGGTCTACGTCCAATGGGGCATAAATAAACGACGGAGCTTTCATGTGTCACACGGCCGGGGCCACTGCAGCGCCCTTGAACTGCATTCGTATTGTCATGCATCACGGCACCTGTTTACATTTTTAAATAGCCACTTCAAACAACAAGCCATTGTGCTAACTAGTAACAATTTAACAAAGACATTATCATGACGACCCAGTCTTACACGTGGAACTGAAATATGTATGTGGCCTTGAGAGAGAATTTCGATTTGAGACTGCAGTATTGTCGGTGAAAAATTGCTCTTGAAATTCCACGGATTGGGGATAAAAATTTTCGTGCAGTTTTATTTTGGTAGGCTGTAGATATTTTAAACTTGTGATCAAGTTTTTAGAGCAATGTCATTAGCGACTCTTAAATGTTATTGCAGACATAGGTAGGTAGACATCTTGACATTTTTGGATTAAAATAGTAAGCACCCATTTGCGATTTGCTTTTTTTGACTTGCTTAAAATATTTATTTTACCTACTTATATCAAATGCGTCACATGCTTACAATATTAAAAAAAAACAAGAAGGCATTAAAGATGAAAAAAAACATTATAGTTCAGTGAAAATTATAGTTCGAACCGCATTCAATTCCGAAATAGAATAAATGTTAAAAGGCAACATTTGAAACATGTCCAAAGCTGTTACCAATTATGTAACTAATTGACCTAACTAAATACAGTCCGAATTACGTGACCGGAGGCTTAAATTCTAAATACAATAGGAACATTGCTAGCTCAGGGATAGAAGAAAATCTTTAGCCTTTAGCTGGGGCTACGTAATCGCACACGTATGTACCTCCCAATGTATAAGAGTTCAAGGGCAATGCAGTATAGACATGCGACATTGGACGAAAAAGCAGTCATCCAAGTAAATAGGTATCTAGATAACAACTTGAAAAGTCTGGCATTTGCTTCCTTGAAAACTTTATAAAAGTCATTGAAAATTACACGAGGCAGATACTCTGTAGATCCGTTGCAGGTATCTACGTGTAAAAATACAATAGATCTATCGAATTCAAATTGTTTATTTTGAAAGTAAATAATTTCAGTTGTTGTTGTTTGTTTGATTTAATACTATTTACAAAAACCCTAAAATAAAAATGACAATTAACAAAAGAATATTTACAAATAATAAAAAAGGAATAACAACTACATAAGTTGTTTATTTTGATGACTTTGAAATAACATAAACTAGGAAGCTACCAACCTAACGTTTTAGACATGAAAATGATCTGCATGAATACGCTGGGATTGCAAAGCGGTATTTAGTATGCTTGTAAATTAGCATGCAATTTCCACCAAAACGCGCTTTGGCAACAGTTTATCATTAGCATTGAAACATAGCATCAAAATACTTCTGAACGTAATATTAACCAGAATCATTTGATTAAATTCTAATGGTTAACTAGGAAAAGTACCGACGTGTTGTTGGACGTATAAAACATTTTTTCTTGAAGACTAGGGTTTGTTCAGCTAAAGGTATGACATTGACACAACTGGGGCAGGCCCTACGAAGAATGGGACAGCTGCCAGTTTCCTACGGGTTATAAATTTAAGTAGATTGTGCGTCTAACCCAGGCCGGGTGCGGCAATGCGGTCAAGGGTATATCTACAGAATATTCCAAGCGGAAACCTCCCAGGTATTAGTTACTAGACAAGTATAAATAAGACCCACTATGAAATCCTCAACAATTGATGTTATGGCTAAACCACGATTCATTGAGCCAAGAATTTGGAGGAGTTCGGTTTGGTTATTCAGAAATTGTTGCCGTGAGTCATCAATTCACGCGGAAAAACAGTATTGTGGAAGAGCTGGCGGACTCACAGTCTATCTTAAAACGTAGTCATAATAAAATACTATACATCCAAACAATGATTGGAAACAATATCACTGAGATCACCTCAGCATGCTGCTGAAATGTTAAATAGTAAATATCGGAGTATTGTTTACTCCGACGAATTAAGTAAGCGTGCGGTATGCAAATGTAGTCGGGTAGTTACGCTAACTCGTTTACGACCCTTTTATTCTGCTGCAGTGCATCGTTTCGATTTATTTACAGATTCTGTACTGTGCAGTATCCACGTGCAATCGTTACGTTTACAAATATCTATTTTTAAACCGACTTTAAACAGTTCATTCTGTTCATTTATCATCATTATTCATTTTTCTTGGTGATGATTGCAGTGTTATCACAGGCAATCTGCTCCTTAGCTACTTATAGCATGTAGAGTAAAACATAAAAACAAGAACGACAAGGCTTCAGACATTCCGGCACCCACTACATACATACTAAGTTTGCCTTTCCTATGTTATATCATTAATTGACCTCTTTTCTTTACCGTCCAGGGTAAAACAACCACTCTGCAAATTACATTAAGTTTAACTGTGTGAGATGGAATTCTAGGAAAACTAATTCATTACATAAAATTTCAGTGTGATTGTTATTCCAAATTGATAAGTCTGCAACAGACATTATAATTATAGAGTATTGCCATGGGTATGGGATCCCTGTTTATTTAACTTCAAACTAACCATAACCATAATAAAACTATGAAATTTTACCTAAATGTGCAGAAATATTCTGAAAACTCCCACGTGAAAGTGAAATGTCAATCATTATTATTAGATGACGTGCAATCCGTTTATAGACCATTTACCCTTCACTATCCAGCGCTTAATAGATAAAGTAACAAGTTATTTTGCCACGTGGTAAGAGCAGCATAGGTATGCTACGGGCCCCTTACGGTATGAAATAGTATTGCACTAAGTAGTGTCGTATTTGATAATGTAATTAAAATGAAGCACGTAGTGAAACACATCATCGCCACACCTAGGTTGAAGTGGTTGTTGTAGAGATTATAAAAGCTTGAGTGAATCGATTGCCCGTCATGTTATTTGCATTTCAATGTGGGCTTATGAAAACATAGATACGATGAACTGAAACACAAAATATGGTTAGATAGGTATACATAGGGCTGCCATTTCGAATTTCGCGAAACCCGGACAAATATTTAAAAAACCCGGACATTTGACGTAAATCGCATTTTTACCCCGGACGAGTTCGAATTTTTTTTAACAAAACAAGACCTATTTTTTAATATTACTATTACTACTATTATATACTTAAATTCAATGAGGTGCTTCCTTACATGTAACGCCAGGGCCAATATCTAGCTCAAGTAGTAGGTACCTAGTATTAAAAGATTATGACTTAATATTTCGAAGGTCATAAATAAGAAAGCTCATATGGAAACTAGGAGTTAGCTTCTTGTTAGTAATAGGACTTAAAACGGCGCTACCTTTTTGATAGGTTACTTGATGGTGATTAGGCACTAAAGCACCTAAACTTGTATAATAAAAAAAATCCGCAAAGTGAAGAAACCGCGAGCGAAGCGAGCGCAACATTTTTTGAATATTGGGATATTAAAATAGCTAAACGTAAAAAGAGACAGTGTCAAGAAAGGAAGCCGCGAGCGAAGCGAGCGCGAAATTTTTGAGTTTTGAGACACTTCGACTTCTGCAGTCTGTGTGTCGATTGTAATTCAACTCGTAAGAAAAATGTCCGGGTTTTCCCCGGACACTTCTTGAAACCCCGCCCGGACGTCCCCCGGACGGCCTCCAAACGAGGACAAATCCGGGGAAACCCGGACGGATGGCAGCCCTAGGTATACATAATTTTCTTGTAAGTAGGTAATTTATTTAAGTAGCATAACAATGTCCTCGAGCTTTTAGACCCGGCATTATGGGAGCGATGCCAATACAGTGAACGTTCGTGTAAAGCTAATGAATACGACTTAAGTACAAAGTCCTGTGGAGTCAACATCCTTGGAGTTTGGCACAAGGGCAGAGTGGTGCCGCCGCCGTCGTGGCGTCTTGGCGACGCCCGCCCACAGCCCATTGCCATATTACATTATGATTTTCTGCGACCCCTCAACATTGCTCATTTTTCATGTGAACATTAACTTGAACTCTGTGCTAGCAAGAACATTACCTACTTAATTGAATTGATGTAATTTCAATGCTTCAGGGATTAAACACCAGATTATCGGTTTAGTCTCGCCTAATTGTGTAACAGCCTTATGGTAGAATTCGATTTATCGGTCTTTCTATGATTTCGTGAATCTAAAGCTACGTATAAATATAAGTAGGTATTTTCCATTTCATTTTGACCTAAGCGCCTAACCAACACACAGCCATTTCAATAATGGCTTGAAATAGTATAACAGCTATCGGCGTTACGAATTGTGAGATTATAAAGTAATGGCATTATAAACAGTCCGTAAAGTGCAGCGTGGTCATGGTTATAGAGTGGTACTGACAGTGGTTGTGACACATCGTGCGTCAATGTTGGTGAGGTGATAGTGTTGCCAGCATGACGTCGTTGAAGCACGGGGTGAACCTGAGCCGGCGCGCGTGCAGGCGACCCCTCCTGTGGGCCGCGCTAGCAGCCCTCCTGTCCTGCGCACACAGCGGCCCTCTTGAAGTAAGTACTTTCATTCAGTTCCATAATTTAATAGGACATACCTGTATTACTATACCAAACTTACATATAATCAAGAAAAAAATAACTGAAAAGAACGCGTTAATTCTGATATGATCGAACTCTGAAACACAGTTTCACACAAAATGTGCAAAAGGCCTAGTATTTCCTTCCAGAGTCCTCTACATAAAACACATACCTAATTTAAAATGATTGTTTACTTATAAAAATGCGTATATAATCTGAGACGCGTGAAAAGAACTAGGTACGCTGGTACGCACTCACTTGTTATTTTTTATTATTTCCGAACTGTACGTACATGAGACATGTTGTAAGTGTGAAATTATAGGTAGGTGTAGCATAGGTACAAAAGGGAACACGATTTTGTGATTTTTTAAGAATTTTTGCTATTTTTTTGTAGGAGGAAGCTGGGCTTTTTTGACCACCAATGTTATGGTACACATGTTGATAGACACAAAGATATATTATATAGAAATACGTTTCCGTATGAAATGTGTAGGTACTTATTAAGAGGATTAACGTGCGTAAGTAGTTACATAATATAAAGCAATATTAAGTTTTCGCAGTAAGTGAATTAGAAAATACGGAAATGGAAGTAGGTACCTAATATGGTCATTTAATTTTTATCACACATTTCCATTCACATTACAGAATTAATTGAGCTAATGGCACCTATTCCCGGCTGACATTTCATGTTAGGGTGCCAAAATATCTATAGAAAGGTCATTAATTTACTCTTGTACTCTTAACGTAAAAGGTCTTATAGGTATTATCAAAAACATAACCAAATTAACCTTCCATGACGCCACGCTTGGTGCTGTGCACATAAAAAATATACTTTCAAGTAAATGTCTACAGAAAAGACCAAAATATCGTAGCAAAATGAAGTTTTGCGAAGTTATAAATGCAAATTCGAAAAGGCACTGCGGTTTAAACTGTCACCAACTTGTTAATTAATTTGATACACAACGATAACAATGTATTATTTTACTGCATTGTTTTCTTTTATGTATATTATTATCTGATGTTGGCGTAGCCTTGACTCTAAATTAAAAATAAGGTTCAAGTTAGATATCAGCGTATTTCTTCAGATGCACAATAAAAAACAAAAGGTTTAATCCTACAATTTGATATATTTGAAATAAACTTAAAAATGTTCTATAAAAATGCTCAAAAATACGAATAGTTACAATTTAACGGCTGTTGACAACATAACTGTTTCAAGTAAGCAATCGTCAACATCATTCAAAGAACTTGTAATGTGCAGGTAAATCAAAATGTTAGTCGCCCGAACAGGGACTTGAACCCTGGACCCTTGGATTTAAAGTCCAATGCTCTACCGACTGAGCTATCCGGGCCGTGCAGTGTACGTTGAAACAACCATTCATAAACTACAGCCTGGAACAGACATGCGAGCCAAATTGAAAAAAAAGTGAGCAAAAAATGGGTCAACGCGGCAACGGAACAGTGAAACAATATTTGACTTGCTTATTGTATTATATCCCATTTTGTATTTGTTTGATTCTTTGTGTTTATTCCTATTGTGATAATAATAAAAGAATACTGCAGTTTGGGAATAATATCGTTATTTGAACCTCTTCCAAATCTGTACAGCTATTTCAGATCGGCATTGCACGGCCCGGATAGCTCAGTCGGTAGAGCATTGGACTTTTAATCCAAGGGTCCAGGGTTCAAGTCCCTGTTCGGGCGATATTTTTTTACTGAAGGGATACTTTACAAGCCACTTACTATTTGCTAAAATTACTATCTTAACTTTAGTTAAAACATTCTATTTAAATAATTTTATAGCAAAGTAGTTCAATATATCCCTAAAAGTCACGGATAATTCATTTATTTCTCTCAAACATTCTTAGCAATACACCATTCGTGATAAACGATAATGATATATGTTCATTAAGTCAATTAACGACCTGCCTTCATCATAACAAAATCATAACAAAATCATTTATAAAAAAAACTGTATAAGGTAGTTTCTGAACAGTAAGTGTAAATATTAATAGTAACAAACAATTATTTTGATAATTTAAGAGGCATATCTAAACACTATTTCATCAGTAAATTAATGATTTCGATATTTATTTAGATGGCAATGGCAGTGATTCACACATTTGGATGAATCACGCTTTTTGTTTTCTTTTTATGGCCAGTTATTTCGGAGTTTGTTCCATTGCCCGGATAGCTCAGTCGGTAGAGCATTGGACTTTTAATCCAAGGGTCCAGGGTTCAAGTCCCTGTTCGGGCGACCAACATTTTGAATATCCAATAATATTTGTAAAGTACGGGTACATTGTACATTTTATAAAACGGCAATATAATAAGACTAGCTTAGAAACAAGTTTCCGAGTATCGAACGTCTACAAGGCCAAAACTAGCGTTATCTAGGCATTGATATGTTTTTTTTCAATGACCTTCATCATAGTTGGTATTTAAATCACCTTAGAAACAAATAAGTGCTTATATTTACATTTGTTTAATTTAATTTGGCTTTGAAGAATTTCAATAATACCCGCTTCATTTTTTGATTGAAATGAAATAAAATTCTTTACGGATTTATTTTGAGTAATTTTAAAGTAATAAGTAGGTATATGTACCAATATTCGAATTATGTTCACTTGAGCCCACGCTCCCTAAATTTCTTTTCGAAAGATTTCATGTTGTGTGATTGTATCCTTTGAGATCGTTTATTATAGTGTACAATAGTATGTGATTTAGGTTAAGAAGAGGACAGTTTTATTTGGAAGCAAAAATAAGCGGGGAGTAATGTTACTTTATAAAGGCTTGTGTTTAAACACCACCCAAAAAAGTACCTATTTTACTACCAAAAAAATTCTAAACGGTTACCAAAATGGATAAATGGTCACCAAATAACGTTTCCAAAAATATTATTAGAAAAAACCATTTTTTCGTATTATTGACTACTAAAAAGATATATGGACGCCTTTAAAATACACTTTAGACCAAATATTATATACATATTGTCACTACTTAGATGTTACCAATTATGTAATACCATGACTCCTAATTTGGTCACTTTTGTTAGACTAAAAAAGCTAACGATCGCTAGAATATTTCCCAAATACCAATTAATATACTAGGGTTCCCAAACGTGCGTCGCTTATTTATTTTTATATGAATTTGTATGTAACTCAGTGCGTTTAAATGTAAGCACGCAACATGCAGCAAGCATGGCTTCTGTCACGGCTCCGGCGCTGCAGAGCTCCGGCGGTCCCATGCGAGCTTATCGTCGCAGATGGTTTTCACGCTCACCACCGCAGCTTCGGCTTGCTGGCCAGCCTCAGCCGCAGCGGCGAGCCTTAAAACTACCTGCGCCTCAGCTCGCAGGCCGCCTCGCCCCTCCGCGCCTACGCGGAATTGAATTGCACTCTAGGGGTAGGGCAGACAAGACTACGTGGAGTCGGTTTTGCAGCGATTCGTTTTCGTCACTAACTTTGATTTTTGGTAGTAATATTAATCTTTTAGTTGGATAGAATTTGGTGACCATTAATCCATTTTGGGAACCAAAAATAATATGTGTGCGAGATTTGCGATTTTTCTGATGTTATTTAATTTTTTTTGGATCATAACATTATATACTTTAGTGCCCTTTTAATAAAGTCAATTTATTTTTTTTTGGAGTTGTTTATTTTATTTGGTGCCTCAGCTTAGAGTCTTAAAAATATTTTTGGTGACCGCCTAAATTATACCCCTTTATAAATCCAATGCATAGTTTTTTATGTTGATAGTACACTGCACGGACTCCACGACTAAATATTTTTTGACCTACCTCGCAAATATTTTACACCGATAAAATAAAACGAGATGTAGACATAACTTTTTTATATCTTTATTCAGCAAACCAAAACACCGCTGAATGTCAAAAGCCAAGCCTGTGCTCAATCTTTGAAATTAGGATGTCTAATTAGAGCCAAGTCCATTAGGTCTCATTTCAAACGTGCCTCTGAATAATGAAATGAGTCGTCCCGGACTAATAGGGGGGACCAGGTTTGCTTGATGAATTATGGATCGAGGTGATTCTTCAGGTAAACTGTTACTGCTAGAGATTGAGTGTGGTTATTAAGGTTCTCTGCTTTCTTTTTCGTGTAGATGTTATGGATATTCTAGTTTTTGCTGGAGATCATACAACTTAATGTTAAGGACTAATGAAGTGAATAAACGATGAATGAATGAAGGCAATATAGTTCATTCACTCAACAAATGTACTTATATGTTTCAAGTTGAACTAAAACAATTGATAGAAACTTAGTAAAGTACCAGCTTAGGTAACCAAAAGGCATCCTGCTTTAAAAGAATGGCCTTTCTTGGTATAAAATTACAAGCAAACTATATTTCTGTGATACCTAATTAATTATTGCAATTAATTACTGCAATAAGTACATAAGTAAAGATTTTATCATCAAAAGATACGAATGCGGTTAGCATTTTCATAAGTAGGACACTTCACAGCAATTCGGCGAAGGCCGGGGTTGCAAGACAAAGCCCGTCCGTGGCCAAGGTCAAGATGACTGACTGGCAAGCACCCTCGTCCACTTTGTTTTAGAGTTTAGCAGAGACAATGCAAAATGTTTGTGGATTTGAAGGGCAATCCGATTGGTTCGTTGGTCCAAAAACTTTCAAACGAAACGACTTTATAATCAAAGCTATAAATTCTACTTAAATTAATACAGTATTTTACTGTTTTTAGGGCTCCGTACCACAAAAAGAGAAAACGTAACCCTAACTTTGCTGTCGGCCTGTTACACACGATTCTATACCTATTTCGTAAATTCATGGTGCCATCAAGTTGAAATTAACCTACTTATAGGTAGTACAAAAATCAATCCTTAAAAGACAAAACATTGCATAGGTATAACCAAATTACCACCAAAAACAAGAAATGTTGTCCTTAAAAAAAAGCAATACATAGGTATACACAATTACGAAGTTTTCTCAAAATACAGGAAAAGTTGTTACGTTTTACGTAATCGTTTTATTTTGTTTATACTTAGTACTGAGACTGAGAACGACAAGATCAGCGTAATATAATTATTCCTTTAGACGTAGAATGCCAGGATTGTGTGGGTAAGCGGTATTGTATATCAATCTACTGCAGGTTCTATGTAACTCTAGGAAGGTACTGGAATTGACAGGTCTATTATTAGAACTCTAGGCTACACGTTCGAAACTATTCAGTTTTGTTGGCATTTTCAGCTATAAAGTAGGAACGATAGGTTGAAAATAATGTGGTTCAAAAATATAAAAACATGAAAATGTAAAATGTACGTAGGTACCTAGTTATTCGTGTTATTCAAGGTCGCGTCGCAAGAACTAAAGCTCTGGAAATTCAACGCGATTTTTCATTATGCACCGGCCGATTGGAAAATTAAAAACGGGTGCCGAGAACCCTCTTTTGTTCTCAGCCTGTCTTCCTAATAATGCAAGTCTTTCTGCTTTTTTATTAACTATCTTGCTTCCCATTTTTTTCAGAGCACCACGAAACAAAGTCCGTCCATAACAGTCGATGGGATCTCCACGTACCCCGGACTGGGGTTCGGGCCCATGGGTCCCGTGGTGCCAGTACCAGGCGAGCCCCCAGGCACGCAGCTTCGTCAACACCAGGACACTACCACTAATTTACCAAGCACAGAAAAACCTGAGAAAAAGGTGAAGAAACTGGTCATCGCTGCCTTCGAATTTCACCGGGTCGAAACGCCCTTCTTGATAGGATTATGGATTTTCTTCGCTAGTATAGCTAAAATTGGTAAGTGTGTCTTAAAGAAATCTTTTATAATCTCTTTCTATCGTAAGGACCGTTAAAGTTAACGGTTATGCACTTACCAAATTCAACTTTATGGATCACTTGCCATTATGCACGTTTCAAAAGAAGGCAGCGTTGAGGGACCTTCACGCATGGGTACATTTCTTTTAGATACCCGTAGCATCAATACTTGGCATAGAAATTACTTAAAAACTAACATTTATATAATATACTTAACTTTTACTTTAGTATTAGGAATAAAGCTTATCCTTACATAGCTGTTTATGTAAGTAGGTACAAGGAAAGAAGAAATTACATTGTTATTTACATCGATTAAGCTCATGATGTGGACGGGATACACCCTATCTAAGCTATATTGTGGTGTAAACGAGTAATGATATTATGGAACTAAAAGAACATAGTAAGCTAATTAGGTTTCATGCTGTTGAGCTTTATCAATGGTATAGGCTGATACCCAAAGAGGACTCTCTCCGGGGCCAATTTGGAAATACGTAGAGGGCGACTTCTATGTTTGCTCATATTGAAAAAAAAAAACACACCCCATTATCATTCCGTCATCATAAGTCAATACTACTATTTAAATTAATTTAATTAAATTGTGCAAACAAAATAAGCCGCTGCTTAGGTAGATTTGTAGCCATTACTTTTAAACGTCTATGACAATGGCACGAATAAAAGCTTTCCCTTACTTTAATATTTCTTAAAATTATATATTAAGTAAGTAATACGTAAAGTAATATCAAGTACATTAAAAATAACACCGAGACGGAACACTTTTCTGTGCCCTTGTACCAGTTTTTCCTCCGTCAGGTTTTAGTATGTTTTCCTGAATTTCCAACGTGGATAGGTACTTACTTGCAAATCAGAGATTTAGTCGAAGGTGATGGAAATTGGGCCAAGTGTTATAGTACCTGCTACTCTTTACATAAGAATTCAATTTACTAACCTTATGAGGTTCAGAGGTATCACGTAGGTAGATAAAACTTTTATAACGTAAAGATTATTCAATTTTGAACAAAACAATTTTATTTGTGAATATGGTCTCTACCTATATGTTATGCTTCCGTGATTTACAAACTAAAGCAGCAAAATTAATTTAATGCCATTGCTGTACAAATCGCTAACATAACTGAAACCACTATACTAGTTAACTTGCTAGCGGCATTTGCAAATTGAGAAGTTAGGCAAGACTGGTAAGGCTTCCTCCGGCGGAACGTGGCGGTGACCTAGATTCGCTGAATCTCTTCGCCGTACAATGTTGAAGCCTGTCTTTTTCTCACTTCATCAATTGATTTATAGGTAGATTAAGATTTGAGAATAAAATGGAACGGAAAAAAGAAACGGGACAATACGGAAAACTCACCCATTTCATATTTTGAGAGATATCTTTAATTTATGACCTTATTGATTTAGGTATAGGTTTACAAATAAGTTAATCCGCACATTAAAATAAAGAAATATTTATTTCCAGGCACACAAATATATGTATACACAATACAAAACTGAAAAAAAAAACGTCTACAATATATTCGGTTCATACACGGACTTTTTCGAACAAGAAATTAGCAAAGGGTTACTCAACCTAGACTTCCTTCTTCGTTTCACGTTAAACATTTTTCTGTATCTTCCTTTCAGAAAACTTCTGCGAGATTTAACTGGAAAAGCTTCCATATTTTTGTATTCGTACTTATCTGACGAAGGCTCAGTATGTGTTGAGAAGGCTGTGACATAAGCTGATTTGGGCACAAAGCCAGTTGCTGTTCTATGTCTCCCCGGATTTTGGCTAGCACGTCGGCCATGCGATGGACATTCTGAATCAAGTTCTAACGAAGTTATGGAAACGGTTGAAAATGAATGTTCTCCCCCAGATCGAGGATTAGTAAACTTATCTTCATATCTCAATGTGTGAACGTTGGTGTAGTAGTTATCCAAGTTGCCTATTTTGACATCAACAAAATCAAATGAGTTACTTGATACTTTAGAATGTATCATGGATTCTTTAGGCGAATAATTTTTATTTCTAAATTGACAACCGACATCCCTGATAAATATTACAGTTTCTTCGCTCGGATTTTCTTTAACCTCATTAGTACATTTGCATTGAGTGCTATCAAATTGGCATGACTTATCGGGTCTACATCTAAACTGATCCATATAACATGGGCTAGGAGATAATTCGCATGGAGAAAATGTGTTAGCCACACAGGTCGATTTTGGATTTAATAAAAAGGTAGGACGATAATCGTTCAGAAACTCGCACCCATTCGGCACCCGAGAAACCATGTTAACTTGTTGATCCATTGTATTTGACAATGAATCGTGTTGACACATGGGAATATATTTGCATTTTGGAATATGCGGGCAGTCGGCGTTGTCCCTTTCATCGATCACCTTATTAATTTCCTCGTAATGTAGACTTTTCGAAAATGGCACACACAAAGGTAGATTAACACAACGAGGGCGGTGCAAACAGGGAGGTATATATTCACAGTTGTTTTTTAAAACATTTGCTCTTTGACAAGAAGGCACAACGGTGCAAGGTGGATGATGCCTGCATGCTTTAGTTATTCTTATAATTCGTGGCGTTGGTTTTGGAACACAATGTTTGTTAACGCATTTCTGATTAGCATTGCAGAAATTATCAGTTGGTAGAATTTGGCATACGGGCAATAGTTCACATCGCGGATCATGTAAACATAAATCCCCATCATCCATAGTCTTACTTCTTTCGCCGTTTGGTGAAGCTCGATACGCATAAGCAGTGGTTGACGGTATTTCTTTACTGCGAAACATCGAAGAGTGTTCATATTTCAAGCTTTCTTCTTCTTCAGTAGTACTAATACTAATAACGACATCGACTTTTTCTTTACAATTTGGACATAAAACTCTTCGTGACTTTCTACGACCCTTAGATTTGTTTTTTAAATTTTTACCATTACCATTATTGTTTTTTTCACTCAAAACTGGTACGTCTTTTTTATTTGCTATCTGTATTGATGGATCATTTTTTTTATTAGGAACTAAAACTTCGATCATTTCTACTGTACTCGTATTCGTAGGCTTGTCCTCTTTATTAGTATCTTGTTTAAGCTTTCTTAATTTATTAAATATCTTCTCTTTCTTTTTTTCGTTTTCTTCGGGTACTATTTTAAATGTACTCGTTACTTGGTCAACGCCTGTTAAGGATTTACTATTTTTTACCGACTCTGTAAGTGATTTTTTATCGGTACAAGGACAAGCATAGGAAAATAATTGACACGGACATGGATCTTCTGTGCGTTTTCCGTGTTCTTTCTTCTTGCATTTTTTCTCTTCTGGAATAGGCTTCGTGTACTCTGTACGATACTTTGCGTAGGACCAAAATTTTTGCTGTTTGTCATATGTATCTTTGTAATAATGATTAAGTTTTTGATAATCGCGTAGATAATCATCGTCTCTCAGAAATATTTCAGAGGAAAGTTTCGAGAACTTTTTCTTTACTTTCTTTGAATTAAGTTCAATACTGTCTCGTGGAAACAGTTTTGGATGTATTTGAGTAGCACATTCCTGCACAATATTTGACTTTTCACCAAACAAATTGCAGGGTTGAGACATTTTCATTACCTTCATAAAATTTGGATTTGATACACTGAACTCGGTAAGGCAATGAAACGAGTGTCTTTTAGCAATATCATCCAAATCATAAAATATTGTACTTGTAGAAGGAACAACAGTTTTACCGCTGTTCTCATTATTTAAATAATTATACTTCTCACTCGTTACATAATTAGTGCTTTTAGAAACCGGATAATCACCGTCTGCAGATCTTTTTAGAGATTCTCCGCATGCAGCAAGATATACAGAATGATCCCTTACACGCTTATTGAGGCCCATGTTACGAATTAAATTCCCGTATGACAATGCTCCAAGTATATCGTAAACACTCGCGTAAGATTTCGTGTGAAGTACCTTGTTTGACTTCACATCAGGCATTTTATTTTAAATAATGCCTAATGCCCTTCAAACTAAATTGTTTGGTATGATTTGGTAGAATTTTAAGTATCTCACATTATTTTTCAAAATTTAAATAATTTTACATGTTTTTATAATTTTTCCATAATAAAATGTCAATCCAATATTGACAGAACGATGTTGTTGGTAACCAAAAAGACTAATATCTATTGATATGACGATACTATAGTATCGTCAAAGAAGTTAAGAAAAGTTTATCGTAATAAAATGGGATGGTAAAAAGAAATTTTCTCATGGAAAATAAAAAAAAAATTGGTTCATAAAAAATCGTTAGGCGGCGTTGTACCTACTACGTTACCGGCCCTTTGCCAAAATATAAAAAAAACATTGCTCCTAGCCCTTTATAATCTGTGACATTGCACAAATTAAGAATCTTACCGACTTCTTTTCTAAGGACGCACTTTTTCTTGCAGTAACGCACCAAGATCAGAGTCGTCTAGCCAGAACCTAGGAAAATAATTAAGAAAAAAATGAAAGAGCTGTATTTTTATAAAGCTAATTTTGTTCGTGTTGTATAGAACGTAGAACCAATAGCAGAAAGTACCCACAAAGTTGTTTAGCTTATTTTGGTCTCTTGATTAGCAAGAAGTTTCGTTCTCTTCAAAAGTTCTCTATGATCATAGACATCATAGTTGCTAAATTCAGCACAGCCGACGCTACACTCACATGCGGGAGGTAGGCAAGCAAGTGTCTTGGTAGGATGCCTAGAACTAAAACACATTTTTTAACTACAACCACGCGTAGGAATAAAACAAATGATAACAATAGCTATGTTTTGCCAATCTTCAGTTGAACCTGATAACTAAAATATCTGACAAACAAATGTATAAGTAATTAAAAATTTATATAATCATATCCAATGAACCAACTTAAACATTAATCTAATAGGTACAGTGGTACTTCAAATAAAAATCTTGTAAGCAATTCGAATATTGTGGTAAATGCTCGATTAAAATATCGAAAACTCCTTATCTACATATTGCCATTAACAACTGTTATTATTCAACTAACTGTTCAATTTATATTTTACACATTGTTTCAGGTTTTCATATGGCACCGAAGTTGTCGAAAATGTTTCCTGAATCTTGTCTTCTTATTTTCGTGGGTGTCCTCATCGGGGCCCTGCTGTTGAGTACGCATAGTGTGCATGTACAACCTCTGACGCCGGACACCTTCTTTTTATACATGTTGCCCCCTATCATCCTGGACGCTGGCTACTTCATGCCCAACAGATTGTTTTTCGATCACCTTGGAACAATTCTTTTATTTGCGGTTGTTGGGACTGTGTTCAACACCCTGACTATTGGTAAGATTGTTACACTGGCTTGCTTTTAGTAAACATTTCTATTACATACTTTCATTGTTTATTGCTATCATGTTTGCCTCCAGTCGAGACTTTCTAATTAATGATTGTTTCTTTTACAGTCCATTGACTCATTGTGTTACTTGTTTACAGGGGCGTCCCTATGGGCCTGCGGACAGACTGGAATGTTTGGCTGCACCACACCCCTTCTAGACATGCTTTTGTTTGCAGCATTAATCTCTGCAGTAGATCCAGTAGCAGTGCTAGCTGTTTTTGAGGAAATTCATGTAGACGAAGTTCTTTACATTGTAGTTTTCGGCGAATCTCTGCTGAACGATGCAGTAACTGTTGTATTGTATCATATGTTTGAGGCATATACGTAAGTGGTACCTTAATAAAAAGTTTAATTAGAAGTAAGTACTAAGAAGTACCATTTACCACATTTTTATGTTGTATGATAGTGAGATGGGACCATCACGGCTTGAATATACTGACTTCCTTGCGGGACTCGCCTCTTTCCTGGTGGTGGCTGTTGGAGGGACGTGCATTGGCGTCGTGTGGGGCTTCGCTACTGGCCTTGTCACCCGTTTCACGCACGAAGTTAGAGTCATTGAGCCAATCTTCATATTCGTAATGGCTTACTTGGCATATCTCAATGCTGAGATGTTCCACATGAGTGGAATACTTGCGTAAGTTTCTAAAACGCTAATTTCTAATTTCACACGACGTTTGACTTTGTTCACTCATTAGAGCGACACTATTTCAGTTCAAGATTACAGTAGCGTTAGTAATCGTCTGTTTTAAATTAAATTAAAAATACCTAGGTAGTCGTACCAAGTCCCTTATCATTTTTATACTTCTTGTCCTTTGTTTTACTGGGCATTGCAATGCGAGTTTTTTTGCTTCACTCGGCTGAAATAACTTCTGAAACAATTTTATTAGAAAAACATTTATTTTTAAATCTAAAGACTTCTTTAAATCGCAACAATGTAAAATTTAAAATACTTGGGATTATGCTTTCGAACTAAATAATCTATTTATTTTCAGCATAACTTTCTGTGGTATAACAATGAAGAATTATGTGGAGGCGAACATATCACACAAGTCGCATACAACAATAAAATACACCATGAAAATGCTGTCTTCGTCCTCAGAAACTATTATTTTCATGTTTTTAGGCGTCGCTACTGTAAATAATAACCACGATTGGAACACGTGGTTTGTGTTATTAACGATTGTATTCTGCTCAGTATTTCGTATAATAGGTGAGTTTTACAAAAAGGTGGTCTTTTTTTTCATTTCAATGTCAAACAACTTTCTAATTATGAGGAAAGAAGCCAACAAACATTGAAAGAAAAGTAGGTAAAGTAATAACGAAAACAAAGCGTCTGAACACAATGTGGGTCACGTGTGAACTTGTGACCGGAAAATGCCCGTCAAACTTAAGGGTTTCATCTGCACGTGTCACCCGGCCGAACTTCCAATTGCCACGGGACCGACTACGATATTTTTAGACGCTTTATTAAATTTTAATGAGCCTTTTAGGATGATCTTCGTTCATGATTGAAATTGTGGTATAATTTATTCGTTTTTGTTTCAGGCGTGTACATATTTAGCGCAATTGCCAATAAGTTCCGTTTGCACAAACTTAATAGGGTTGAAAAGTTCGTCATGTCTTATGGAGGTGAGTTACTTACGTACCTTGTATTAAGTTATGATTTTTCTATGAAGTCTAACCCTCACGGATATCTACCTACATATATGGTTATAGTTAATACCTAGAACAGACAATTCAATTTACCAGCTAGACGAGACGACATGTAGACTGTTTAGGTAAATCTATTCCGTCTAGCCGCCTTGTACCTTCAGAAATAATGAACTTGCAACACCCACGCTATTTTAAAGGGCGAATATCTCGAGATTGAAAAATGCCAGATAGCAGCAGGTGTCGATACTTTACAGTTCAATCAACGCCCTTCGTTTTTCACCTACCTCTTTGATATTATGAAGTGGCTATTCAAAACATAATCTTCTAATAAGCGGGATGGCAGTTATGATTGTAACGAGAGTACTTAATGAAGAAGAAATGGGAAATCACTTATTTTACTTTTTCCAGGTCTTCGAGGCGCAGTTGCCTTTGCGTTAGTTTTGTTAATAGATCCCGAAGTTGTGGAACTACAGCCAATGTTTGTTACTACCACTATAGCTGTGATATACTTCACCGTATTCATTCAGGGAATTACCATAAAGCCTCTTGTGAAAATACTTAACGTTAAAACTGCTGAGAAGCGAAAACCTACAATGAATGAACGAATTCATGAGCGGGTAAGATTGCCTTGCGACAAATTATTAATTTCAATATCTTGCAGAGTTGTCACTTGTTACTAAAAAGTGTTGCTTTACAGTTTATGGACCATTTAATGGCTGGCGTAGAAGATATTCTAGGAAAACATGGTAACCACCACATGAGAGATAAGTTCAAAAGATTTGACAATCGCTTTATTAGGCCATTCTTACTTAGAAACTACCAGGTAAGTGTTTGTAACATCTTTGGAGTCACAAATAACATGCTGATTGCCACTATAATTTAACCATGTATAATTTCAGGGTGCTGAGCCAAAGATTTTGGAGACCTACTCAAAATTAGCTATGAAAGATGCAATAGAATACATGCAACGAAACGCGTCTACTATCGGAAATATATCAGGCGCCGAATCCATGTCTGCCATATTCAAAAACTATACTAATGCTAATTTCAATGGAAGGTAATTTATGAACCTTTTAACTGCTATGCTCACTACGGCTTTGAATACGTTTCGTTCGTGTAATTTTTATTAATGATGAAAATGATTTTCCAGTCCCAGCTTCAGTCAATTGGACTCATCAACATGGAATATAGACATGCAAGAGTTGGAATATAATCCGTCAAAGAAAGATCTGACTGATGCCAAGATACACCATCTACTTGCGGAAGAACTTTGCAAACCATTCAGACGGGTATGTTTATTAGAACAAAGGTTACATTTATGTATGTATGACCGCTCTCTAAATAGTCGTGGGTGGTCGGTCAGAGCCTGATATATCGGCAAATGTCACTCGATGTAGTTACGATTCTTCTGTGACATTTCAAGAATTGAAAATATGTTAGGCTGCAACACATCAGTAACTTGAATATTTGATATTTACGGCCGAATAACTGAAATAAATAACTAAGTATACAGTTTCATCGCCTTCTATTTAACGAGGATTACTTGCGTAGTTTTACGGAAGCCATATCTATGTCCAACCAGTTAACCCCAATCACACATTGCCCTATATAACTGCATGTCGTATTCTAGTTGGACGCGATAAAACTGATCTTTATATGAAAGAGGTTTCTAGACACCTAGGTAATAAAATAATATTTGTATCTTCGTATAGCATCGTCGGTTGAGCTACAGTCGGCACGCAGTGAACGATCGTGACCTCGGCACGCAAGTCAATTACAAGACCCATATGAATATAAGGCGACGGGTTGGCGACAGAAAGCATCACCATAAGCGCAGTAAACGTGGAAAGCAGGTTAGAAATAGCATAGCTATCGATAGTAAACTAGTAAAAGATGTAGGTTCTACTTACAAGTTTATGCATTTTTGATTCATGGGAAGTTTGATTTCATATAGTCTTTGTGCTAATAAAAGAAGGACAAATTCGATAGCTGAAATAAAATTAATTATTTTTATTAATTAATACATCGTTGTAATTTTTTCAGGATGGGAAAAACCACGTGACTTTCCCTGAATTCCAGCAAAACGGTTCGGCCAAACAGTTCACGCACGGTAAAATAAAGTATTATAGATTAGGTACTTATTTATTCTTTCTTATTATCACGAGTGTCGATCGCATGCACGTGTGGGTTCAAGTATTATTTTCGATTTTGTTTAATTTTTAAATACATACATACATATATGTATCAAAGATCATTATTACTTTTCTTTGCGAGCACAAACGCTTCGTCTTACACTAGAATAATGGACATAAATGTTTATAAAAAATGAAAAGAACACACGCACACACGCAAATAAGCAATTAGAACATGTAGGACATAGCACATGATTTTTATTTTGTTTTGTGTTGTCTGTAATATGTGAAAAATTACTTAAAGTTTTCGTTTAAACAGCGAATATTCGATCTTGTTCAAATCTTAAAAAGATTTAATAAAATAGGAAAAATTTAATTTAATTTTCAATTAAACAAGCTAGTTCTTTGTTTTATTCACAAAACTGGTAATTTTTCTTAGAAAATAAGCTGTGTATTGACTGCATTATTCCAGACTACATAGATGAAGTTCTTCAAGAGGAGGGTGACGAGCGCGAGGCGGGCCCGCGACGCGAAGGTGACGACGGCGGTATTACATTCACTGCCAAATCCCCGCGTAGGTATTCTGCATGACACACCTTGTGTGACACCGCAGTTTGGATTTGAATGGTAACGATGCTAATGCTAAACTTAATCATCGTATTATCTACTGGATCTGAAGCACTGTGTAGATAGAGCAAACAACTACGTAGGTAATTGTAGCTAGCTAAAGTGCAAGGTATGTAAACCACAGGATGTCAACTCAATCTATGATGTTATTGAAATTAATCATGAGTATAAATATGACCGTTTTCCAGTTGCGATATCTACGAATTATATATCCTGTGGGATATCAATATTTGTTTGAATATGCGGAACTAAGTGAATCGTATCCAGTACGAACTAATGAATTTTCAAATGGTTAATATTCAAATCCAAACGAGTCCTTTAGATGTTGTTGACTAACGTTGTTTTTATTTTCCGCACAACCTTTTCTTCATTAACCGAAATGGAATACTAAAAAAATGTGAACCAGCGTTTATTAAATTGGTATTATTTTTTGCTAGGTCAAAAGCATTCCTTAATTTCTGACATGGCTACGTACTGTGAGAATGTGCTGAAACGTATTTGTGGTGGCATGTTCCATATTATTTATCTGTATGTCATGTATCTGTTATTCCTACATTTTCTCTTCTACTAATACCTTTCATTGAGTTTTTTGGTTCAGTTGCCTCTTCAAGTGAATTTTTGACCATATTTTTTTTAATAGTTTCCTCTGAAAATATGAACACAGAAGATTATTTAACATTTCTGCTCCACAATCATAAAGATTCAATAAAAATAAGTAATCATTTCTTTATAATCACGAAACCGACCTTCATTTCAACATCAAAAGTTTAGTTAGAACCCAGTTGGATTTGCTGAAAGTTGAATGTTCCACTTGTGTCCTCTCTTCAGCCACAAATACCATCCCACATGTATAAGTTGTTTAGGAATACCTGCTAATCTTCTAATCGCTACGTGTCTATTCATCTCTGCTTGTTTAATATTGTTTGTGTTTGATCGTCGTTTTCTTCCCTTCTGGCAATCTTCATGTGGCACCGCAAACTAACCGATACTCTCGACAACTGGCGATGATAATATTATCAGCTGGATACAAAGAAGTCAGTCCGACGTCCTCGCATAAAGAAAATAGTAGTTCACTTTTAAATCAACTGGCTAACCTGCCTGGATTCAATCCCTTGAAAGCGAGGATTGTTAAGCAGTACGCTAAAACACCCGAAGAGATACTCCCGACAGCTGTTGAGAAATCCTTACCGTGGAGAAGGGACAGATCCACGTATAACTTTGGTATGTGTTTACTTCACAACTGAACTGTTTTAATTGTCACTAGATAACTGCGTGCATACTTGCGTCTGATGATCAAGATTTTAATTTAGATTGCTTTACTATGTTTGTGCTACGATTACCGCAAATCATGATTATGTAAAATTACATGCTCAAGGTAGGCAAATGCTGCAAATACTTAGTCACACTTTAGCCTCTTATGTAGGATACTGAATGGCACGGGGCACTAACTTTTTATAGATAACAATCCATAATTATGTAATCAGATTTTTTGGTAACGTTTTCAACTACATTAGTTAATCATTTACTTCAATTAATACTTGTGAACGTTTTTACTTTCCTTATAGAATCAAACATACATTTTTTTCATCAGACGCTTTGCAAAGATTGGTCATCCGATTCAATGTTACTATTGCATGTTATAAACACATACTATAATTCACTCCTTTGTTAATTTCCTATGATCGCTTTATAATGCTTTTAAGTCAATCTAATAATACCTTTCAATGTTAAATCAATATTATAATGTAATTACTTGAAGGTATTATCAGATTGGTGTATTAAATTTTAGTATATTATGGCACTTTATATGGACGTGTGTAGTTGAAAGCAGTAAGTATTGCATGTAAATGCATATGATGTATTTTTATGCGATTTTACTTTTCTAAGGCTGAGTGTATAGATTAATTATTTATGTAAAAGCAGTATAAGTATGGTATAAATATATGATCTCATATATTTATTTATTTTGTAAATGTAGATATTAATTATTTTTAAATTACATATTTAATAAAATATTTAGTATTATACATTAGGTGCGCGCATAATACGTATATAAGTATGATATTTTTAATTGGCATTACTTAAGTACGTTTCAAAAATCTAAAACTAAACTATACCAAAGCCATTTCAAATATTTTAGTTCCCAATGAGGACATCCTGGAAGAGGACGAACGAAGATTGTCTGATTGTGACAATGGTATGTCTTAAACTATATCTATGGCTATTATATTACGAAAGCGTCTCTATTCTTTACTTTATAATCACAGACACCTACATGATAGTAGCCGAGCACGCTCGCGTGGCCACCCCAACGGCGACGGAGACTATGTTGCCATGGAAACGCGAGGAAATGGAGGGGTCCGGCGGTGGCGCCCTAAAACAATCGGAGTTCCCTGCGTGGGCCTCGAACAAAGAGTACCTAGCGTACAGCTCACCCTCGGCTACATTTTTAGGTAAGTTGATTGATGAATATGAATTTATAACGTTAAAAATGTTTAGTTATGAAATTCGTAAAATAAAGTTAACTATAGGAAAATTGGAAAGCAAAGAATCACTGACTGAATAGAACGCGATTAGAAAGCTTAGTTAAAGCTTGAGAGCAAAATACTCCGTAGTCTTTGCGTAGCAGCGTAGGCACGTAGCAAATGAATCTACGTAGCACGTAGGCCACAGTATACCGGACCATAACAGCAAGCATCTGACAAGTATGTATTTCATGGAAATACAATAAAATGCACAAGCACAAAATGCATTCAAGTATATTTTTGACGTTTATTTTTCCATCGAGCATAGTTTCTTTTTTCACTGCCTAGGAGTAGGCATCGCATAAGTTCTTAAAATTGTACATCGCTATATCTTTAACACATTTTATCATTTAGTTAGATTAATGTCGAGTATACATCGCCCATATTTGATTCCCGATATCAGTTAATTTGCGTATAGTTTTGTAATAATATTTTTTAGGCATCTAATTAGTTATTTATAAACCAGTGCCTTAGATATTCCTACACATTGTCGTGCATGTTAACTTTTAAATAACCTTTTCTTCGATAGTTTTACTCGTAGCTGTGGCACTGCGAAGCACAGCAATTGAAATATGAATTCCATTTTATTCAAACCCGCAACCAAAGTTATTATGTGGCAAATAAAAATTGCAGTTAAGAAAATATAGACCTAGTTAAAAAATATTTCAAAATTATAAAATACCTAACATATATCTACTTTAGCTTTTTATATATTTAATGTATTTATTGTAGTAATATATCTTGCACTATTAGAACATTGTATGAACATAATCTGACACGTTTGTTTTCTTTTGTCCCCTATCCTTTCCGTTGTACAACACATCCATTCTCATAACCTTTCCTCTATTAGGAGGCATAGAGAAGCCAAAACATCCAAAATCTATCATAGGTCTGTTCCGAAGAGAGAGCTCTAGCTCAACACAAGGTGCTGGCGAGAATGTAGTCGTATCTGACTCGGAGGGGAACAGAGACTGTTGGAGTAAAGAAGGCACTTCTAAGGACCCTGTAGGAAGACAAGGACCAAGTTTACTGTCTAAGAGAAGCACAAGCCTCGGAGGTCCTTCGGTGCTATTGATGGAAGATGTGGCGCACTCGGACCCGCTAGGCGCATCTAGTAGACCAGCCAGCATCATGCAGGGACCACACAGAGGACAATGCCGAAGAGGATCGATGTTGGAGTTAACTGGGTATGTCGTCTTCTCTGTTAAAATAAATTACTTAAATGGCAGCATTACTATTAATCTCAAGCTGAAAGAAAATAAAGGGTTCAGAATTCAATAAAAAATACGAAAGATACAAGACATTGTAAATTAAATTGGAAATTTAAACCATTTCAGGTCATTATCTCGTGATGCCATCACAGAAGAAAAATGCAGCAAATCACTGCCAGAGAGTGAGCGTATGGGGGTCAGGCGGTTGCCTCTGGGCCAGCAGAGTCTCCCTAGGGAACCTTTTATCCGGCAGCTGACCATGGCCTCTACGCTCCACACCAGCTCTTCGTCTGACGACTCCTCAGACGAGAACACCTGAGTGCCCCGCCGTGGTGACCCTGACAGGTTACCACTGTTGAAGTACAGGACGCTAGAGTAATGAGCTAATGCGGACGGTGATATTGTGAAAATCAAGGATACATAAACTTTCTAAAAAAGTGCTGTGAATCTGTGGTGTAATCATAAGTACGAGCATTGAATAAAAAGAAATGTGTTAATTAATATCCTGTAACGAATTTTATTCAATAACTTTGAAATCTGTATTTTATGCAAATATTAGACGTCTATGCCAAAACAGAATCAATTCTAAAGGCTTCGCTATACTGATTTCCTGTGATAAACATAGTGTTGGGATTTTGACTAAAATATAACCGTCAAGGTATCCATACCTATGCGACTAAAAACTACTTACCTACTTGAATAGGATGCGTTGTTATTGTCTGTCAATAATCATGATACGCACATTAAAAGCGAAATAATATAACATGCGATAGCGTTATAATATAAAACGTAAAATTCTATGGTAAAATTGCTTGCAGTCTGATCTGAGGCTTTCGAGTTATTTTGGTAAAAGGTAGCTATAACACGGTTACTGTAGATTGTAAGTTGTAAATAAGTCGCGTTGCAATGAGCGCATCATGCAACGACTGGTAGGTACGCATAAGTGTTTTAAATAAACAATACCTTCCTATATCAATCTTGCCTTTTTGTTATATCGATCGAAGAGCTCCCTATATAGTGATACAGTAATGGGAAACTAGCTGTTAATCAAGAATTAATATTGCTTTAAGTACAAATATCTAAACCAATTTTATAGTTGTTTGAAGTGTATTTTTGTATGCTCTTTGTAAAATATCATGTAATTACACACAGCACTGTATTTAAAGTAATCGTTTTATAATAATTATTCCTACTTACGTAAAGATATTAATGAGTTCAAACATTGTACTTGTTGCCAATGACATGACAATATCATTAGCTTACGTAGAAATGAATATTTGTGATGTGCTCTAGTTACCTAATTAATACCTACCTACCCGTGTTTAATAATGGAACATGACACGATGTTTAAATATAGAAAAGTTGACTGAAATAACTTGGTACCTACTTGCCAGTGCACTTAGTTCCATATCGTTCAAGTGGAATGGAAAAAGTCAAGCTCTTAGAAGCTTAAAACAATTAAGTAATTTATTAAACCATCGTATAGAGCTAGTTCCAAATTACCTTAGTTGATGACAAACAGATGATTTTGTTCTTATTGATAAATGTATTTGTTTACCCATGTCATTGGCAATTTGTGGTCATTACAAAATAATTTCAACTTGTATAAATCGTTATTATTTAATGAAACATCGGCGCAATGAAAATGTTAAATTGTTATTAGATAAACTAGAATATAGGTGTCAACCTATATAACTTTGTTTATGATGAATAGACTAATTTAGAACAATAATAGCTGTAGTATTAGACAAAGTGTATCATAATAACTTGTGTAGATAAACAATTTGAAATGAAATTTTGTTAAATAATTGAATAATTAACAGAAATTAGGTAGATAATTTTAGTAAATACATGTTTTACAAAAGAAAGCTCCGAAATAGTATAGATGAAAGTACCAAATTCGTTTTGACATTATTATTTCAGATTTATATAACTGTCATAAATTGCTTTTGTCCGGTGGATTTCCTCAGTTTTGTCTTTTATTATATCGTCGATATTTTCACCTTATTCCAAGGTAAAATCATTATTGTCTTATGTATAACAGAAATCACAAAATATAGGAAGTATTCCCAACCTATTTTCTACGTCTTTGGACTTTTGTAGAGTACTTAATAGTAAAATGTCTGGCTAGAAAACCTACATGAATTCCATGGTTCTTTACCTATTTGACTCAGTCGAACTCAAAATAAAACAACACGAATGTGCAAAAAATGTAAAATGTCATTTTAATTTCGTAACAGTTAATTATTTTGACATAACAGTAATATTCGTTTGTAACAATTAAAAACATCCTGTTAAAAGCTTAGCATGGATACTTAGAAGTTTTCTTGTTTTACCTATAACCGTAGGTATCTTGTTGTCGGTCATTTTTAGTTTTGCAGTTTAGATGACTTTCCACAGAAAGTAAGCGTAGATAGGTAAATTAATTATCCCCTAATTATTACATAATTGTTCTGTTTTGTTGTTTGTGGCTGTGTTACCATGCTAAAAGTAATCGCATTTCTTATACCTACATATAGGCGCCATTATAATGTTCTAGACATGTATTAATATAAAAAAAATAAGGAAACACGACAGTTAAATATCCTCCTTAAATTGAGTCCGTTGAAGCCTTTTTTATGTCACGAAAATTCTCTAATCATTGACATCCTTTCAATAACGCTATGTAAATAAGAATGTGCGAATACCGTTAGCTATATTTAAATAATAAAAAAAACAACTCTAGGTATTCTATAATAAGCAAGCTTTGTATAAATGGGATTATGGTGTGTCAATTGATAAAAAATAATAGTGCCTAGCGTAGAAAATCTACACCGCTCATTAATTGATGATATTGTGGTTTTCTTTTATACTAAAATTATTGTTAAAACTGTATTATAGTAGTACAATAGATATAAACTGAATAAAAAGATCACATTTGAGAGTTACCATAATTGTGTATTGATTTTGACCCTGCCTTTGTAGTCTTGTTCCCTATTAACTGACTATAATGATTTAGGAAGAATCGAAATAAGAAAAGCGGACTAAAATCCTTTGTCAACGTGCAAATGAAGACGGGTTCTGCTTCTAACCTTTTGGTAACTTAAATAAATCAGACCAACCCAACCTTCAATTAACGGAAGGAATATTATGATTGTGGTCGATAAATAATTTTCCAAATAGATACACCCAGTGTTACTCCGGGATAGTGCTTCACAACAGTGAAATAATTTCTCAAATCGATTTAGGTAGTAGTTAAACAAAAATATATATCTTTATAATATTAGCAGGATGATATTCTATTTCACAAAACAAAGATATTTAGCTCAACTACAAAACAGAAGTTACACGCATAGAGCCACCTTTTATTTATTCTACTATTTAATTTCAGACTAATTAATAGAAGAACAACACTTACGCATCTGTAAATAAATATCTATCACACACAACACTGCACTACACGTTTAAAAATGGCGCGCAAAAGTATCATGTCTCGTTTTTTAAATCATACTCGAACTTGAAGCAAAGGTATTATTCATAAACATCCTATGTTAAAAGCTAAGTTATTGAATAGTAAAGAAGTATTTTTATAAACTTACAAATAATACACCTTATTTCCATTTCTTATTTAATTTCATTAGTCTATTTCAAAACATATTTTCTACTTTAATTTTTTTGCTTTTGGACTCCGCGCCAAAGGCCAAGTATTCAAGTCAAGGTTTTCAACTCACCAAAAAAGTAAACCCATCCGCTCGTTCGCTCGCCGTCTTGTGATTTTTCTCCTTGTTTCTTATTTTCATGAAAAATAACGGAAAATAGAATGTAACTGTAAATTTCTCTCACACAATGGATTTCAATTAGCTCCAAGTATCAATATGTATATGTGTTAATGACTCCCTTTTCTTCAATCTGTTTATCATGTGTGGCAAATACATCAATAAAAGAATGAAACATACTTACGTTTTGTAATAAACTAGAACAGCGGTAAGTAGCGTGAAAAATATTTTAGAATAAATATGTATAGTGTATAGTTTCTCCCGCAAATGTTCTTAGAATATCATGTTGACCTGCAAAGTTGATTTAGGTTGTAGAAACCAAGTGCCTTTCTAAACTGTCAGTTTGTTTTTAAAACTGAATTATTTGTTGTAGCTGAGATTCATATAAACAGATTTTGCGGGAAAGTATCGAAAACTTCAGAATTCTGTCGAAATTTTCCAATTTCCCAATAGAATGGTTTGAAATGCTTATAGGGCTGTGTTATCTTATCAGACTTGTGTCAGATATCAATAAGTTTGATGTTGTATAGGTGTACTGCACTGTTTCTTATTGTAGATAATATTTACAAACTGAGACACTTTTAGTTTTATTGTAATCTATTGCTGTTCTTGTGATTATAATATTGGAAACATTAAAGCCAATTCATAAACAAATACATTCAACTTAAAACTTAAGTAAAGAATGTAAATGTCAAATGTTAATTAAAAACATGTTGATAAAGATGATAAAATGACCAGAATATATTCTTTGTTTGATAACTTTGTGAGAATCTTAATAATATCTGGTATGTCTTCTTATTTCTTACTTAGACACTCATTAAAAAATGAAAGTATACATTTTTTGAATAAAAAAATCTTAGTAATTAAATAATTTACACAGACAAGCAAAATGACAGTAACTACAGTCATAACTTGAAACAATATATAGAAACAATGACATAGTGTGAAACTTTGCAGATTTATATCAAGATGGAGCACTCAGACTTGGTGTCTGAGATGGCCCAGGTGGAACACCTCACCACGCAGGAGAGGCTCCATCTAGCCCGCAGGTAAGTTCACTTATATTCTACTCTTTCATAATATGACTAAAATCTTGATGGTTTAATTTAAATTCCATGAATTGTCTGTTCAAAAACTTGTTAAACTTGAATGTAATAAATTAAACATTAGATACATGCTGTTGAAAAGTTTTTGTTGGTATAAGATGATCAGATCATCTGACATCTATAGGTACATTAATTTTCCTTCTCATTAATCCGCACAGAGGTTGTTTCTTAGAGGTAGCTTTTTACTTGTATTTTTTATTATCATGCTAACTGTTTTCCACAGTTTCACTCTTGTCCTAGCTAGGGGAAACTCCTTGTCACACCCGGACAAAATATAGCCTATGTTATTTGGAAATAATCTATAGTCTGTTTTTTAATCTCGTAGACTAAATTGACACTTGCAAAATGTCAAACTTTCTAATAATTTTGCTAGCTCTGTGGTGCAGTGTTGTACTTACGATACCGGTTCGTTGAATAGTAACTTTTTATCTATAATAGACGAATTTAATATTCATTCAAAGTTTTATATTTAAAATTCACGTACGTACACATGGCTGTACGACGTGCTACAAACTGCCAGGGATATCTGACCACGCTAAGCCATGCGTAATCATCAAGGATAAGCCCATTATTTCAGGATGACTTATTGTAAAAAGTTACGATTCAACGAACCGGTATCGTAAGTACAACACTGCACCACAGAGCTAGCAAAATTATTAGAAAGTTTGACATTTTGCAAGTGTCAATTTAGTCTACGAGATTAAAAAACAGACTATAGCTTCCCAGCAGTGAAAAAAATGTTCAAGTATGATCAATTGTTTTGAAACATTTAGGGTATAAACAAAAACATGTTTAGTCTTTAATATTACATTAGTATGGATTCTATTATGGATGCAATTTTTCACCTTCATGTTTATTAAATAGCAGCTGTATATTTCTGTTGATTCTTGGAATTTAAATCTGTACCATATTGACCATGTGATCACTGGTCTTGAACTTGCCTTGAGGAAAACTGCTCAACCATATAATCTGATGTTCATATGTATAAATAATGACTACACACTACATAGATACTAAAGAATAAAATATATCTCAGCTATTAGTAGTTAATTATCTAAAGTGGGATTACCTTACTTTGATTGTATTTTAATGCTTAAGCTTATCTTAGCTATGACCTCTTAATTTTGCTTTAATTTGTATGAAAAGATTTTTTAATATTAAATAAAACATTTACGTAATTAGCAGCTGTATAAAAGGCATTGACTTAAACTTTCTACAAAAGTGTAAAAGCTGCTTGTAAACATCAAAATAAAAGCCAGTATTTGCAAACAACAACTATTATGTTTAAGAATGAATGTAAACTGCTGCACAAACGGCATGAAAGTAAGATTAATGTAGTGGAAAGCATTCCTGGTGTTTATAGCATGTTCTGGGACTTTGAAAGACACAACGCTTCATACAATAGTTGAACCATCAAGATTGAAATTAATGTTACAGGAAGTCATTAGACAATAAACAAGTCTTTATTAATGTTTTGTATGAACTGGAAAACCAATATGATTATTTCCACGAAGGATAAATTATACTAAAATGATAAGTCGTAATTTGAATGTGAAGGTGCTTATTCATTATCTTGATAACAAACAAGGCGATTAAAATAAGTAACATTGCCACTATATTTTTGTATGAATGTAGATTTGGTTACAAACATTGATAGAATTATATCTAATATTTTTTATCATTGGAGATGCCTGTTACAGATAAAAGTTGATGTATGGATTGAGCTTGGTTGATAGAAGTGTTCATGTTAGATTATTGTCATAAAAACATTTTAGATACTTGGGTTCAAACATATTTTATTGTTATAGTTGCTAATGGTCCCTTCAAACAAATTAAATACAGAATTATTACTGTCGCAATTGATTTTACAACACTATGTTGTATATTGTGTTTCATAAAAGCTGCATGCCTGTATGTGGACTATAAAATGAACATAAAGTTAAATTAATTTTATGTCAGAGTAGGTACTAAAACAAATATTGGAAAGTGTGCATTAAAAATGACACACTTTAAGTGTCTGAACTTTCCATTGTGAATAATTGTGTACACAGTGTGCTATGGAAAATAACTTAAAACATTGTTTTTTCTGATGCTGTAGATATAAAATGTGCATAATATCAACACATATATTTTTAGAAACTATTCTTATTGGTAACTTTTTTGTGATCAGTACTCTTGCAATCTTATTTATCTCCAGTTTTTAGGATCTACTATTGACAGCTATTGTATGATATGTCACTGATAATAGCATGATGTACCCATACACAATATTGTTGTGTGTACAAGATCTTTAGCACATATCACTTGATAGGTTCTATATATGGATTTGTGTCAACACGAGATACAGCATAAGCACACAGTTCTGTTTGCCTTGCACTACGTGTGTCGTTAATCCTGTACCTACCGGCGACGTCACACAGATTAACGGAGTTAGTTCACGTGTGATAACAGATATCAGAAACAAACGTGAGCGCCTACTTTCGATTATACGCCTCGTTTAAAAAAAATAAAGCAGCTCGCGCTTTTGATATGCTTTTATTACACTCTTTGTACAGTATCTTCATAAACAGACAGTGATTTATGGCTTTCGCTTCTTTGTTCTTATTTTAAACTTTTTTATCTTAGACATGATTCAGCGAGGAATATTTATGCATCCTCTGTCTACGGTTCGTTGTCAGTCGAGCTTAACGACGATCAATAAACGGATTAAGGCAACTTTACGAACTTAATTACTGCTTCATTAAAACTCGGAAAGTGTTCCATTGCCAATTCTGCACAATATTATTATTATGAAACGTATTATAGTGTAAAGTGAAACCTTGTTTTCACTTTTTACGATTGCATGACAGTTTAAAATATGAACCCGTGTGGGAATAGGCGTAGCACATGAAGTGGATTACGAAAATAAGCCACGGTTTCGTGGCGGTTCGTACATCGCTATCATTTTGAAATATAGTCCATGTCAAGAACTCGAGATTGAGTGACCCAACCAAAAATAAAACGCATGCGCACACATAAATACGCAGACGCACATAACTTAACGCTTTCGAACTGCAAGGCATTACTTTTGTTTTTTTTTTTTTTACATTTATGCAACAGTGACACGCGAAATAATACACATAAGGGGCCTCTTAGAGCCATGTCCTTGTGCATATATTTGCAGTTATGTTTCCTGCCTGTCACCTTTTTCCGTCACGACCCTTTACTTCGCAAATGCTTGGAGGCCGTAAACTGGTATACTTAGTTGACGGTGCCATAAAGTTATGAAACAAATCTCAAAAATGCTATTGCCAATCGACTGAGAACAAATCCATATATGCGAATATAGAATTTCGCGTCAAGTGGGCGTCAGGCGCCGGCAAGGCACGGAGGTCGATCGTTCAACGTATATGGACTAAACACGACAATGAACCACTTTACAAATTCATAATAAAAGCGCTAATAAATGACGTCGTTAAATAAATGGCGAAATTAGATACACATTCATCTCTCAGAGATACCCTTCTATGTATATGTCCATTGCACATTAAACATTGAGCACGTCTTTGCTCTAACAACAACACTTATCTGTGGATTATAAAAGACTAGCTGTTGCCCGCGACTTCGTACGCGGATCCTGTCCCTTATGCCAGCGACTACGGGGTCAGCAAAATCAAAGATCTAAATAGTCCGATATTGAATTTTAAGGGACCGAAGAGAAACGTTCTATATACTTAATTTTTGTACTTTAACAGCAAAAGCACAGCAGACTAAACAAAACGCTGAGAACTGGACCGCAATAGACGTGACCATAGGGATAAAAGTAGTGATTCTAATTAGTCCGCATTTGTGTGTGGCAAAAATATTACACAAGTATTATTACGTAAAAAAACATTAAATAGATGACAAAGTCGTGGTGACTTAGTGGAAGTCGTGGTGGTTTAGTGGGTAGAGAACCAATCTCTCAAGTATGAGCGTGCGTCTTTGATTCCAGGTCTGGCTAGTGCCTGCCAATGCAACTTTTCTAAGTTCATATGTACTTTCTACGTATATTTTGGATACCAATGACCGTCATTTGGAGGGGATGTTAAACTGTAGGTTCCGGCTGTCATTGAACATTCTTGGCATTCTATAGTCCCGAGGTCTGGAAGAGACATACAATATAATAATGAGATATAACGCAACAAAGTCGGAGAGTGGGGGCTCGTGACGCCACGTCTAGGTATGTAAAATTTGTACTAAGCAGTGAATTCAAGCGTTGTTGTATCTTCGTTATTATTTGTTTGTGAGAGAGAGAAAAGAAAAATACGTGTCTAAAAGACGGACTAATTACTTTTTTGATTCACCATACCTATTTCATAACATTCATTTCTATACATTTCAAGTGTAGTATTGCTCCTGAAGTTCCACATCAGGTGTTCCAGATTTTCGATGTTTTACGTCAATAGAGAGTGCATCAGATTGAACCACTTTTGCTAAAACGTCATATCTTCATATGCTATAGTCTAGCTGGGCTCCTGGAGTTCCACATCAGGTGTAGGTGTGGTTCAATTTTTATAAGTCAACAGAGAGTGCTTATCAGATTGAACAACTTTTGCTAAAACGTCATACCTCTATATGCTATAGTCTAGCTGGGCCCCTGGAGTTCCACATCAGGTGTTTTAGATCTTCAATTTGTGTAAGTCAATAGAAAGTGCTTATCAAATTGAACAACTTTTGCTAAAACGTCATACCTGTATATGGTATAGAGAAGCTGGGCTCTTGGGGTTCCACATCAGGTGTTCCAGATCTTAAAATTTATTATCTCAGCTGAAAATGCTCATCACATGAAACAATTTTAGCCATGGCACCATTTTTGTATCTCTAATAGTTTTGTTGGTCTGTAGGAGTTCTGCATCAGGTCTTCAAGTTTCGAAGATAAATTATAGCATATATGTTGACCAGGCTTAATACTGATACAACAAAGAAAAAAACATTGAAATCCGTTCAGTAGTTCGGAAGATTAGCGCGTACAAATCTAAGAAGATGTATACAAACTTTCATCCCCTATTTTATCCCCTTAGGGATGGAATTTATCAAAATCCTTTCTTAAAAGTTGCCTACGCCATAATAGCTTTATTCATGCAAATTCTCAGTCCGATCGGTTTAAAATTGACAAAGTTTCATACAAACTTTCATCCCCTATTTTATCCCCTTGGGGGTAGAATTGATCAAAATCCTTTCTTAGCGGATGCCTATGTCATAACATCTACCTGCATGCCAAATTTCAGCCCGATCCGTCCAGTGGTTTCAGCTGTGCGTTGATAGATCACTATGTCAGTCAGTCAGTCAGTCACCTTTGAGTTTTATATATTTAGATTAACAAAGTACCTAATTAATTTCTTCCCTACACGATAAAAGTTTGTACCGACATAATTATCATGTTACGCACGCTCTATGTCTGTTTTCATCTATTAGGAAATAACAGTGTCATAAAAACTATTTCCTAATATTGTCTAGTGGAGTGACTGGGGCGACCAATTAAGAATAACAATGCGTCGGAATCCTCATGTAAAAGTTATTCGTTTCAGACGACGCATGCAGCAGCTAAAACTATGGCAGCAACGAGAAAAGGAATGGCTACGATCTCGGGCGAAACGGGAGAAAAGCAACAAGCGGAGCATATACTTTAGTGATAGCGTTATGTTGCTGGAAGCCGCGGCCAGGAACGATATAGACGAAGGTATGACATAACTACCCACTTGATGACGAAAAGTCCAGGAGGTAATTATGGTAAATTCGTGTACAGCTTTGGGCCTTTTTGAATGACTTAACCATAAAAGTGGATTGCTTGCTTTAATTTATAATAAGGCCAAATCTCAGTAGCTCAGTTCGATACTGACATTTAGCCACTCATTAAATGCTGCCAGCTGGCCTACAGTAGTAGTAATCGGAAAGTTCCACTTAAATCCACTACTATAAATTTTCTCCGTTATCGCATGACTCTCGTGGCTATTTAGCAGCATTTTAACATTTTATACGCTCACAAAGTGACAAGCAATTATGTTGTTATCCGCAGTAATTTGTGGAACTTAAGCCAGGTTTCGCACGTCTGTTTAATGAATGTTTTGAATCGCACAAGGTCCGCACCTGTGCCGATTACGACATCTTAGTACTGATAAGTGAATGAGAACTTGGAAAGGTCAGTAAAGGTATGACTGCGCTAAATAATACGGAATACTTGCCATTAATAATCAATTTGTTGAGGTACTCAAGTAAATTTGTAGTCTAGGGGGGATTACGTGGCCTCAACAGCGTAATTTTATAGGAACTTTGCTGGCATGGTTTGTTAGGGAAAGCAATAAATTTATATTAATAACAGACAGGCTGGAAACATAATATCTTGTGAAGTAGCTGCTGTATAATTACAAACATCTGGGCTTGATTGGTCAGGTGACAGCCTGATGGCTTCATAAATAAAGTCAATAAAAGCGACATTATTGGCGTTATTGCTGCGTCAATTAGGCTCTCTATGTGCCATAACGAGATTGTTAGTGCAGCCTAATGACTAGAACTAGTAAGTTACATATTGTACCTTAACTCGTTACTTTCATTGTTATTGTAATTTCGATTGTTTGTAAGTATTTCTATGATTTCGGTTTCATATTACTTACTACTGGCTCAAATTGCGTAGTTCATGTTCTTGAAACGCTGTTGTGACGCCATTCGACTTATGAGTATGACAGCATAATTGATATTACCTATAGATGCAATAATGACAACAGTTGTATCTTTATAGTATTTTATGCATGATAATTATTTGTAAGTATACAATATCTATACCTACTGTATAGTGTCAATAAATAGTAGTACTTACTTTAACAGTCATCAAATAATACCAGCTGTTTTTGAAAAATGTTCCGATTGGGTAACATCATGGTTGTAGTTTTAATTCATCAGTATGTACGTGGGCGTGTTAACTAGGTCCCTAATTCCTCTACCTGCACCTAATATAATTTACAATTTTGCCTTAACGAATAACATCTTAATTGGCCTAACTATTTTACCGTGAAAGCGAAACAAACTCACTTAACTCTTAATCTTTAAAATAAAAAGTGTTTTAAAACATTCGATATTTGTATTGCAGTGCGGCGGTTATTGTCTCGGGGCGTGACGCCGGACGCGACGAACGAAGACGGCCTGACCGCCCTCCACCAGTGCTGCATAGACAACAACGAGGCAATGATGAGGTTGTTACTCGACCACGGGGCTAACGTCAATGCTGAAGACAGCGAGAAATGGACGCCTTTGCACGCCGCAGCCACTTGCGGGAACCTCAACCTTGTACGAATTCTTATACAACGGGGTGCGAATCTTCTCGCCGTCAATGGCGATGGTAACATGCCTTACGATATCTGCGAGGAAGAACGTACACTGGATGCTATTGAGAGCGAGATGGCAGCTCGTGGAGTGACGCAGCGACTGATAGACGACACCCGAGCGTCCACAGAAATGAGAATGTTAAGGGATGTCGATGATTTAGTGAAGGCGGGTATGGATTTGGACGAGCCCAGAGACAATCAGGGGGCAACGCTTGTGAGTATTGATTTGAAAATAAATAAGTATACAATTAAGTATTTATTAAAACTATTGATCAGGTCTAATTAAAAGGATATAAAGGTCCACTATTGAAGTTATATTTCCATATCAGAATGGGATACCATGTATGTACGTGACTTCGTGAAACAAAAGTAATGTCAATAGATTCCATTGTGATGTTAACATGTTGAATTCATTAACATTCTCATGTGAAACGTTAAATTTCATGGTTTATTTATTAAATAGTCAATTCATGGTGTCTAATATAATGTCCAAGGTCACTTAGCACAACTCTAAATTAATTATGAAGAATCTATTTTAAACTATAACTGCCTCCTGGCATGAGTAAAATTTTATATTACAGTTGCTATGTAGAATAAAAACATTAGGTAAAGAATGTTAAAAATGTTATTCCTACTGCTAAAACCATAGATTGTAACTGATGATTTCCAGTACTTAGCAATCTCAATAATACATATCTTTATCATCAGAATATACTTTGCCTCGCGATTTCAGCTGTGTATTAATGATATTATGTATGACGTGCTTTCTTACAACCTTTGTCATTTCTTATTTGCGAAATTCGAACCTTAGGGAGTTAAAAACACCGCAATAGTCGCAAAATCGCTTAATTGCTTGAATGCCGCTAATTAGAGAACAATAGAAAATCAATTGTGTATGTGTGGATCCGCGCCACCGGCATACAAGGGGTTAAGAGATCGCCTAAAACGTCCTAAAACTAATGTAGAAGATTAACAAACCTATCCTATTCACGCAGCTACACATAGCATCAGCGAACGGGTACCTGAAGGTGGTGGAGTACCTGCTGGAGCACCGCGCCTCCACCGACGTGGTGGACCACGACATGTGGCAGCCCGTCCACGCCGCCGCCTGCTGGGGACATGTATGTACCACACGTGGTTGTTAAAATATAGCATCATCATCATCAATTTCCTCTTAACATCTATAAAAGATGATTTAAAATACAGCAGACATCTAATAATTATTTGACGAGATGCAAAAATATATGGTCATTTGCCTATCTCATCAAAATGTTGGGTAAATCAGATGCAATAATTTCACCTGCTTTCTGAGAGAACTACTTTACGCCTTTATATTTTAATTCTGACGTATCAAGCTATATTGCTGCAAAGATTAGTCAAAATCCATTCAGCCGTTTGCACGTGAAGAAGATTAGAGTGAACTTGCTGAATATTTTGAATTTTAACTCAGAATATCTATTGCAATCCAAGCATGTGGTCTGTAACTAGTTAGTAACACCGAGAGACAGATATGTATTGTACATAATCATTCAACTTAATGTATACAAGACCTCAACTGTAAACACCATGCTAACAACGTTATTGACTCACAATATTATGGAAAAGATAAATTGTAATGTATCTTTGTTTTGTTACAGCTAGAAGTTCTAGAACTATTAGTACAATATGGAGCTGATCTCAATGTCAGGAATAAACACGACGAGACGCCAGCGGGTAAATACAAAACATTTTCTATTTATTACTAAGAAGGTTACTTAAAAAAATACAGGTACACTTAACCGAGTAGTTTTAAAGATTATGAAAAGGCTTCAGTGGGCTATAGCATTAATGAGCGTTGCAGTCTGTTGCGCTGACAAATGCAACAGGCGCAAAGCGCTAGCTTTAGACACCTATCATTGGCGCCTTAAAACATCTTTTCACTGACACTTTCGGGTGTAGGTGTCAGGTAATATGTTTGGCTATTTCCCATAACGGGTTGGATTTTTTGGCTTCATCACCCACTAGCGGTTTATCCGTGTTTTAGATACGCGCGTCTATCTGGAACTTCTTCCCGTACCCGCACAAAATTATCGTGGATACCTTTCAAACAATTAAATAATTTTTTAAATCCGTTTTAAATAGTTTCGGAGCTATCAGGGACTATAAAAAAAAATAGTTTCCTTTCTATTACATTAGTATATAGGTACGGAGTACCTTGAAGGTTGTTATAAATCATTTCTTTAATGTTTTTATTTGTTGTCAGACATTTGCGAGGAAGGCGAGCTCCGGGCTCGTATACTTCGACTGGCGGCCGACCAGGAGGAGCTACGTCGTCACGCCGCCGCCGACCGCCTGCGGACAGCGCGACGGTCGTCATCCAGTGCCTCTACTAGCCGGTACCACGAACCTTACAAACCGATTACTATCTTTGTTCCATTGGGCTAGTGCTGCTGTGCACAGGATCGAGGGTTTTGAAAAACTTTAACGTAGCTGTCAAAAGAGAGTTTGTCGATCCTATTCATCATCTGCCTAGCCTTTCCCATCTCATGTATGTTCGGTTCGACTTTCAGTCTGACTGAATGCAGCTGAGTACTTGTGTGTTACATGGAGCGACTGGCCTATCTAACCTCCTCAAACCTGTTACCCAGGCAGTTCAATTTCCCTTGGTAAAACTGGTTATCAGACTTTGGTTTCTGACTGCCTGTAACTACTGCATTGTTCGTGACATATGTGAAACATTACTGCGCTTTGCGCGAATTGTCAATTAGTTACTTTAGATGGGCCAAAGTTATTTGACAAGAACTTTACAATCGAGAGCAAATGACTCCACGTCACGTTCCTTGTATGTATTTGTCCATAAATGTGATGTGATTGTCCCTCATATCGTATAACATTGAAGTGTATCCCCCCAGCAGGGTGCGGTCGGTGCGGCGCACGTCGCTGCGCGAGAAGCAGCTGACGGCCAAGGCCGACGTGCGCGGCGAGGCCAGGCTGCGGGAGACCTTCGACTCCGCCGTCGATGATGAGCTGCAGGTACGTACTAACTCAAAAACTATCAAATTAAGCTGATAAATGATGATGTCCTCCTAGCCCATTATCGGCTACGGCGGCTGTTCTCATGTAAGGACATTAGACAACTGCACAGTACATATTATAGTGCACAAGCATTTGCGCAGACACTCGCTAGTCTTTATCTGTCACAGCCCGATCGGATGGCAATCCGATACGACCGGAGAGAGATCAGGCGCAGGACCGACATTTACGTGTTCAGAATGATAAATGACCACTTCAATAATAAAAGCAACAGTTAAAATTATTAAATTAATATATACGAGTGTAGGGTTCCGTAGTTTCCTGAGTATAGTCCATGCCTATCCCATCAACCCAGAAAAAAATGATAGATGGACTATGTATGTTAGGTTTTCGGTGGTAATTCTGGATTGCTTGAACCGATTTTAATAATAATTATTTTATTTCAAAGAAGATACGTTAAGGATTATAAATGTAAAACTAAGTAAAAAAAGTTTCAAACACATCTTTTAAATTATTTCAATTGGGTATGACATTAATTAGTAACAATTAACTAATGATACACATTTAATCGTAATCACGATATTTTGCACAAAAAATTGATAGAAGTCTAATTAGAAACATACCGATTGCTACAAATCAATCTCAACAAGACATACGTCAAAAGAAAACTTAATCACTCGACTATTAAAACATTCTGAACCTTCATATTGTACAATTAGTATCCACAGCACGTGCCACGCAACATTGCAGATATGCTATTAATATTATCATAATGAGCTAAGATCTCGTGCTCGCTGCAATTTAAATGGCCACGTCATTGTCCGTCCAAATTAATATTCCGCTTTCGACTTTCGCGAAGGAAAAATATGAAAAACCGGCAAAACGAATTAAGGCGTATTTATAATGAACATACGTGTTAGTTGCACGCACCGTGTTCCGTAGATACGCGTTATAATAATGATGCCGCCGGAATAATTTGCTGCTGTTAAATAATTATGATTAGCGCCTTCGATACGGTAAGGTTTCCTCTGAAGAATTTACAAATTGGTTTGAGATTTTGCAATTTGTAACCTCATTTTCACACTAAATTACCGAAAACAAAAAATCTTGAAAATTCCCATATCCTATTTTATCTCGATGACTCTTCAAGAAGTATTCCAAAAAAATATATTTTCAAGAGACGTTGGACGGAACCCAAATACGCCGGTGTTTACTGTGAAAGGGAAACCGAGTGGCGACACGCCACGCCATGTATTCGCATTGTTAATGTACACAGTTTCGCGTATTATTGTGTAATTCTTACCGTTACACGTACACAATTATTTTAGCTGTTGAAGAGCTCTGTCCAGCGGTCACTTCCTACATGGTTATAATTAAGTACATAATTTGTGAATACATTACATAATTATAATTACATATGTGCTCTATGGTAAGCTAAGACCACATAATTTGCAAAAACAGTTAATTATATTCACACTACGAAAATTAAACCTTATCTAACAGAATCTATTATGTTCTTACACATTTTCCTTACAACGAACTAAAGTACGCTTTATTTTTATGTAGATTAATTAAATGTGCTTTTCCTATCAAGTGAATCTATTTACCACGCTTATTATGCTGCTAACAATACAGTTTCACGTCGAAACAATAAATGTATAAAAGTGTAATATATTATGGAAAAATAATTTAAAATTGAATTAGAAAATGCTCCAACGTTATTTTCTTTTATATTGCCTTGCAAACAGAATGTATCTTCAATCTATCCAAGAGCTTGATAATAGGCTAATCATATAGTTACTATCACCCATTTAAGAAGTGTATCAAATGTGTATAAAACCTGCAATGAAAAGACTTGTTCGCTATGATAATAAACCAGTTGCGTATATTTTAATATGCGGATGGATTTTGAGGTTATCGCCATTTTGTATCTGCATGTTGCGTAAAGTTACACTGTAGATACTTAAAACAGTTTATTAACCTGGCTCATGTTTCAAATTAACATTCCAGCCTGTAATCAGATTAATAACTTTATGCTTGAACTCCAAAATAAGATCAAGTCTAGACAAAAAAAAACTGAACCTGTTCTTACAGTATATTCTGCATTCTTAAAATAATATTTAAAAGTTATAACGTTTCCTTTCTTTAATCGCTTTGCGATCACAAGAAAAAGTTTCTGAAAAAAACCAAATGAGAGATAATTTTTAGATCGTAGAAAAGTTAGCAAATTATACATTTGCAAACAAGCGTTTACGGTTCCTGTTGTGTATGTAGTACAAAATGTTTGTGCACGTATACAGTTTAGCTCGAGTGCGTAATTGGCCACCAATTAGATGGGAAGCAATAATGCACGCTTTTACGTTCGTATTAGCAGAAGGTATGTGGCGCAACCAGCTCCGTACTGGATCTAATCTAGACATTTCTTCATTGTGCATTCTCTGGCCACTGCAGTAATTATTGCATACTAGGCAATAAGTCCTGTTGCGTTGCATATTTGCTACAGTCTAGGTCACATGTAATTTGTGTAAGGTCTGGTTGAGTAGAAATCTCACATTGATAGGGTTTCGGAGCAGTGATAGACAGATATACTATACACCTGTAAGTACATAGCAAAACGACATTTCTGAACAAGCTAACGCATGTTATACTATTTAGCTGGTAGATTCTTCGTTCCACAGTGAGCCCATTGCACTATTAATCAGCATCTACAAGATGTTACCGGTTCAATATCTGGACTTGAAACAATTAACCGAACTCATTCGCGTTTACAATATAAAATTGCAAAAGAGTACCGTTGCTCAATATTCACTATTTATGTACTCTATAAACTTGACGGATTTTATATCAATTTTATGACTCCAAAGATTTTATTAACGTATCGCATGAAAGAACGGAAGATATGTTAGTCAAAAAAACTGCAATCATCTCACGCTAACTTTACAACTAATCGGAAATCGTTTGCAATTATAGCAGAAACTGTACGGGCGCGGTCATTCGTTTTTATGATTTTGGCATTCGGCTATAGGTCGGAATTGTAGCCTTTCTAAAAAATTGCTGCGGAATGCCATAGGCATTGCGTCAACAAACTACCTATGCCTTTAGTCTGATAAGCATTCTGTCACCCTTGAATGGCACAAAGTATTATTAGAGTCGGGCCGAAATCGCTTATAAAGCAGCCAGGATATAAAATAAAAGATTTAGATTGATCACCATACCAGCACTTTTCTGAGTCTTGGCACTTAAAATTATTCGCAACCTTCCGAGCCAATGTAAATGCATTGTAGATAGAATAATATCAGCAGATTTAATAAATCTCTTATTTCACTACTACTTACTACTGCTACATACATACTTACCTACTACTACTACTACTTACATACTAACTAGTTACTTTACCAACTTACAAACCTAATTGATTTCGTAAGAAAAATTCTTTAAAGAATTTAATTTTCATTTTACGAGCGTGTTGCTCTAAATGAGTTCGGCTTATAACGTTACTTTTATTACTGTTTACAAACAGCATTGCTAAACGTAAGTTATGTTCGCGAAATATGTCAGCTCTGTTTCAGCTGAGAACACATCGGCGGCTGCAGAATAAACACTCAAATACCTAGTCAGTTTGCAGAAGAAATGATAATTAATTTATAGGTGTAACTACTTAATTATTTGGTTAGGGTGCAGTTATAATGGACTCAAATTATTTCTTTTGTTTTTAATTTATGAAAAGTTTTATGTCCTCATTGCTCTGTACTGGATAACTCGAAATCTTTCCTACATATAGGAGTTGTTACAAGCTTTTCAGTGAGTAGGATAGGACATCCAAGGTGCAGTCGCTTGACGCTTGTATGTTCATTAATAAGTTTATTTTCCTTAATTAGCCCACAATGTGTGCAAGGTATATAAACAAAAAATAGTTGCAATGTTCACCACGCCTATCGGTATCTGCTAAGTGAACGATTTGAACACAGGCCGTTGTTTTTACGTTACCCGTGTGCCGCACTTTCTCTGCTTTCATCTCGACGCGGCTCGTAATTAACTGCACTCGAATAATTTATTACTTACATTACAGTTGGACCAACGCCGTGACGTAGAACTTCAGTAACTCACTGATCATAATCATTTGCAAAAACTACTACAAAAAATAATGTAAAAAACAAAATATTGTTGTAATGTCTGCTAATTTCAAAATATATTAAACATAAAAATGTGTGCCAAGATCTTTGATCCGCTGTCGTTTCAGACAATGTATTTTAATTTCCAGAACATGACTTGAGAATGTAGTTTATATTGCAATGTTTTCTTCCACATCATTCAGTTTTTGTGTATGCAAAATTGCAATGACCATGCACATGCGAGTGGACTTGTCGTGAGAAATGCTAATAACATTAGTTCCTGCCCAGTTTGATACTTAGTAGAGCGATTGATTTGCACTCGCTTCTCGCTTGTGCACTCTTTATAATAGCTTCTCAGAAACTGTTGATAAATAATTATGGTTTATCGCTTAAAAATAGTACAGAACCTTCAATAAATAGGTTATGTAATGGCCTTAAAAATTTAACATATTTTATTTTGCTACAATCTTTAAGAGTCATGTAGATATAATAAACTAAATTTATTATGACGCGTGACATCAAATACAAAATTGATGTGCAGGTGCCCCGTATTTCATACATTTCAGAATGTTTAGTGTAGATGTCATTGTAAGACGCAATCAATCAGCTCGGAGCGTCAGTTAGTGCATCATGAATCAGGCGTCGTGATTAGCGCAGGCATCCCGTTCCGGCGAGCGCGTTGATTGACGCCACGGGCGACTCAGTTTTCCCGCGATTTCCCTAGGCCACCGGCGGCCGCGCGCGCGCCGTCACTCCGAGTGGTCAGCGAGCTAACACGCACCGCTCATTGTTCATTATTTTTTCTTTCGACGATGCATTTTGATATACAAAAATCTTCCTTCGAACTTCAATTCTTCCTTTATGGTGTTTCATAAAGTGTTGACCATTGTTCTCTCAAAGGATATTATTATGTGGCTATGTGATACAGTGTGTGTTATGTGCTACTGACTACGGATTGTAATCATGTCTTTGGATATAATGTTTTTGACCAACGACAACTTGCGCCGCATGCGCAAGGAGCCGCAGGTCCTAGGACTCCGATATAGGGTATGCTGTATTTTATTATGAATTATACACGTATTTAATGTCAATTATTTGGTTATATTTTACTGCTGAAATAATATTTTTGTTGAGACTGCGCGACATTCGGCCGAATACTCGGGTTTTTGAAAAATTCTGGATACTGAAAATTGAAGCTTATAGATTTAGCTTTAAAAAGCTTGAGCAATAATTTTCAGTTTTCTGTATTTTTCAGAAATATTTACTAAATCTAGTTATATTGTAATGGTGGTTATAATTTACAGTAGTCTGAGGCATGAATCTATAATAATAATTTTGATTAGAAAAAATATTAATTGATTGTTTGTTTAGAATAGACTTCGAATTAGATTCGAAAGGGCCGATTTCAAAAAATAATAATTGTTGAGAGCTACAGTATTCCTTGGGTGACGTGAGAAACAGCTAATATACAATTTTAAGATCATATTTTATCAGTTCCATTTAGGTTCATATTTAACTATAAAATTGATGCTGGCTAGTTTTCTGACCCTTATCAAATCGCACACTATTATGGTAATAGATATTGTAGGGCACATGTAATTTTTTAAATAACCTTCCGTGACACGATTGATATGGTCTACCGATAAATGGTGGTATACCTACCGTATACCCGTTTTATGTTGCGAATGCGTAACAAACTCACATTAGCGTTTATAATATTAATTCGGATAATAGGCAGTTTTTTATCAGTAGCCATTAGTTGTCGTTACTGGTCGTTGACCTCCTGCTGGATGGTAGACCAATAGAAAATATAAGCATAATTAAATATACTATACTTACTTACGTAAAGTAGAAACATCTGCTGCGATAACTGGATAAGCCAATAATTGCGTGGAATGTATCCGTCGACAATTATATCATTAGTTCTTCCACCTGATTGCACCGCTTTAAGGATGTCCGCTTAGATTCCGTTCATTTTGTTCCAGGGCCTATCAAATGGCGTGGAAAACGACCAGAATACCGCAAACTTACAACCGGGCGAGTTGTCACACAAGCGGCTGTCGAACAGTTCCACCACGTCCAACCAGAGCTACGACTCGACGGTGGAGTACGCGGTGCCCAAGCACTCGTACAGCCAGCGCGCCAGCGACGTCAGCGACCACTCCGACCTGCTGCCCTACGGCCCTCAGAAGACCTCCAACCCTCTGTTCGGAGTGAACGCGGCCTCGCACTACGCGCCCGGCGCCCTGCCCGCCTCGCACCACGAAGCCGTCAACGAACAAAACAAACACTACGAAAGAACGAGCTTACCGAACGGCGTCAGAAAGGCGCCCGAGGGCCAGGACAATGACGTTATCAAAAACGAGGACGCCTTAGACGGTAGGAAAGAGGTGATAGTGAACCCCAACCAGATCGCGATCACTGAGGGCGGCACCGCGACCTACACCACAGACAATAATGGTAAAATCAATGTTCATGTCACCGTCATGATTAACGCAGGTAATTATATGCATCCTTACGAACTCAAATTGACCGTAACAAGCACATCTAATATACATACGTAATTCATAGCACAGTTTATAACAATTTTATCTGTAAAGTTAATCTAACAGTTTTGCACAGTGATGGTATATAAATATAAATGACGGTTGGGACTGTGTGCCGGTTTCCAGAATTGATTCACTCTCGAGGATGCATATGAGGCAAGCAGTCTCTCATTGTAGTTGCATGCTGGTAGTACCGTGTGGGCGTTCATTGTTTCTTTTGTTGTGTAGTCGTTAATGGGGCTCGTTTACTTAGTACATGTCGATTTGTTTGAGTGCACGTATTCTCTGAAACTATCACCTATTTAATGTTCTGTTACCTATCTGTTCTGTTCATTGCACTATTTATTTTCCAAGATGTTACGGTTTCTTTATGTCACGTTATTTACGTTATTTGTAGAAATGCTCAAAAGGAGATAAGCATTAATTTTTTACGAATAGTGTAATTAAAGTAATGCACTGCAATGTCGATTGAGTAACGTAATTTTGAAACTTGAAATGTAATAGCTATGCTTATCTCAGTTTAAAATTAAGAATAGTAATCAGTAGTGGGTGTTCCAGGCACTCTCGCAGATTTGAAGAAGCAGCGCGCTCAGATCAGAACGAACGGCAGTCCGGTGGAGAGCAGCCTGACGTCGACGAACAACCACAGCATGAACTCGCTGTCGGAGGTGTCGAAGCAGGACATGCCGGTGCAGCTGAACCCGCTGAGCCTGTCGCCCAGCGCCGGCACGGTGCCGCGCTTCTCCGGCAACACCAGCGACGTGGTCGGCGACACGCGCTCGCGCCGCTGCTGCATCATCATGTGAGCACGAACCTTGCCGAACATAGCCGAAGCGTACCGAACGTGTCATGGTGGTAAGCGTACAAGTCTGATTGTCATTCCAAAATAGTTTTTGATCGGCTTTTAGACCGCAACGACGGTTGACTTTTTGCGTTAGCTAGCCTTGTGATTTTGGCTCTGAAGATTATGAAAAGAAAAGTATATTGATTTTTATTTTATTATTATTTGCCGCGACTGAAATGTTGTTGCACGTCAAAAAGTCAATCGACGGGTTGTAGGTCAGGTATAGAGAAATAAAGTAATATGTTGAATGTTGCCGATGGAGTATTGCCATGTTTGCTCACAAAGCAAGGGCTTGCCAATGGCTGGAAAACAGTGTGATAGATATATAAGAGCTCAACAACTATTGTATTCTTAGCGTTAAGGAAACTATACGGTTGCTAATATTTTATGTAGTGTTAGAAGTGAATCCTATATTGCAGTTATTGTCATATATTTAAGTATTGTATTGTAAAATAGTTCTTGTCTTATATTTCCTGAACATTCCATTATTTAAATATATTTGTTGAAATATTTTATTTTATTGTAAATAATTTAATTTCATTGTTAATTTGAATGTTGCAGTATTCATTGAGTGAAAATGTTTCCAATTATTTTAATGGTACATAAAATGCATAATAAGCATTTTAAACAGAACAAACCATAATTCGCAATAATACATAATAATCGTATCGATTGTTCGGAAGTGCCTCAAACATTGGTCTTATAATGCTGATCTATGTATAACATAGTATAATTTAATTCCTAAACTACGATTTATTTAAACAAACTAATAAATTATTTTAATAATATTAAGTAAATGATATACTTTAACGAGACGGAAGTGAAACCTTATATAAAGTTGTAGCACAGATGGAGTGTTGCTTATATCCTAACTGAACATAACTGCGATAACTGCCTTAGTTTCATCGGACCACTCTATGGCAATAAACTAATATCACTAGAATTGTAACTCATACAAACATAGTACTTAAAATGGATATATGTACTTCTATAAACGTATAGTAATTTCACAATTTTAACTACCTATTAGATATGCCATAATAACATTCAAAAATATTTAAAATCGTAGTTACTATTCATTCAATATTAGATTGAAATATTTACAAAATTCTAATATTGCTTAAACTATTTATATAAAACTACAGTTTTCGTTCCTTATCTACTAAAATGTTAACAATTTAAACTATCTATCTATTATATAAAAAAATGATTACTTTTATACTAACATTTTAGCAAGATTGAAGTATTTTGAGTTACAAGTTCAATGTTGACCCAAAGACTGGATTTTTTATGTAGGAATTACATTTATTAGTAGTATACATCTGATTGCATGTGCCATTACAATTAAAGTTATAACTACGCTGATGTTCTTATATGCGACTTTGAAAAAACATGGTTTAGGCCCTAAGTACAGTGTCGTGTGTCGCCATGTCAAACTATTTTAGTGTTACCAGGAATTGAATAAAAGAGACTGAGTATATTTTTCGCGTGCGTCGAAAATAGTACGCAAATTACAGGTCTCGTTAACAATAAGACATTCATGTTAAGTGTAATAACAACCAATATGTAAATGTTTAAAAGTATCAGGTAGAATTAGATAAAATTTATTCATTTACACACTAACGTAGCTAAATAGTCCAAAATATTTTAGCACGCCAATTGAGTACAATTTTCTGGAATTTGGTATATTAACTGTATTATTTTTTTACACTTAAGTATTTTTTTTTGTATTATTGATTTACAGATTTTTCAACAGTATTTATAAAAACAATGCAACAACGGTATTAAAATTTACACTATACCCAATTTTATATATCGAAATTGAATGTTTATGAGATACTCGTAATTAGTAATGGCACATGCATATCGGTGTTGTGTTTAAATTCAAAATATGTACAGCTGACTGTTGACAGAGCGAGGGGGCCACGGCATTCGTGCTGGTAGATTTGTTTCACTACCCATGTGTTACATTAATGCACCTACTGTTACCAGTTTATCGCCAATACCTTCCTAAATTATTAATATTTACTATTGAGCACTGGACATGTTGTATTTCAACTAGAAGTTGATAAAATCCTTGTAACGATGCAATGTACCAGTGGTCAGTAATAAATATATACCTGTTGTTATTCACCTCGAAGTTCGGGCGACCAGGTGAACTATTTAATCTTAGGGCGATTTATCTGCATGACATGTAATATATGGATGTATACTGTATAGTCGAGTGCCTTTTTCTTCTTTATTAGAGCTAAATACTCAATTTGTGCCAATATTTTTATATGTTTAAATTGCAAGCACAATTTACTTTTAGATAAAAATATTGTATTACATTGTTACCGCGAATACTTAGTATGCTCTCCAACGTGATTTGAAACATATTTTAGTTTCATATTGAATTTTGTAACCAGCGCAAACCTACAAATACATGTTGTTCGAATGCAGCACAACAATTGATTTACCGTTAAATGTTTACCGCATAATTATATACTTAAATATAACATTCGTGGTAACACTGTACGTGTTGATTAGTTTCACCCTTTCGTTGTGTAAAGTGGTAACCCCCTATTTAGAAAAAAAAAGTCCTAGGAACTAAAATTTTAACTTTGATATCTAACCTGTAGCAAATGTTCGTGGAATTATGTTCTATAAAAATCCAGTGTTCATTGTCTGTGGTATTCTTGTTAGGTGAATGTAGCAGATTGACATTCCGTTGTATATCGTCTTGTTAAATTTTATATTTATACAATGTAATATAATTATTAAGCTTTTGGAGTCGTATTTATCATGAGTAGGCGTCATCATTAGTTCCCATCCAGTAGCAATTCATTCGTCCATATCTTAGTCATTAGTGTAGCTATTTGGTAGATCGATTATATCTTCAGTACTTAAAAAGTACTTAAAAATATGTGTACTTTATGTGTAACACGGAACTGTCGTGAATATATCAAATATATAATGTAAACTGAAAATATATTAATATAGACATACAAACAAAGCAATACTGAAATGGCCTTATAAGTAAGCACAATACATTTCATTTTTATTTTGTAAACAGTATTATTTTTTTAAAGCATTTTACGGACGGCATTTTGTGATACTTATTAGTATTTGATAAATTTTTGACAGAACAAATACTTATTATATGAACATAGATTTTTTTGTATTATTATATTTTGTTTTCAAATTTTTTGTGCTCTGTGTTAGTTGTATTTGATGATCATTTTCGTAAGTACCTACAAGTGGGTTGTGATGGCAGCTTGTCTTGCCGACAACAGTGAATAGGATACCAAGGATTGAATTAGTGATTATCGTTCTTAAAGTTATTATTTGGCAGCTTTACACTAGGGGTTTTTGTTTAAGTAAACATTTTAAAGTTACATAGAAAATTCTGAAATATAATAGAAATAGACTGTTCCAATACACAAAAAAATAGAAAATAATTTAGCAGAACATCGATTTATTATAAAATCACTTCTTGCCGAATCGTATTACACACATTTTCTTCAAAGTGAAAAGTTTAGATATAATATATTATGAAGATTCTTAAGAAGTAAACTCTGTGTGATCATTTAATGTTTGCAGTAGGAATACTGAACAGTGCCTGTTGTGTCTTGCCTTAGTAAAGTGTAACCTTCTCCTCTGTTGAATCCTTATTGTTATCATCACGTGATCCTATGTACATAAATTGTAGAATATTCGTCATATATGATACTTTACATATATATCGTCGAATAAACTTGTATTATATGATTGTTTATATCGAGTGGCAGCTGATCCGCAAACCTATGTATATAACGACCTCTTAGTTATATAGTTAGTCACTGTTACGCTGTGTATATAGGAGTAACGTCACAACTGTTACGTCATACAAGTGTTCTATCATGTTATTTAGAAAATTAAAACCAGCATCACATTACACAATGTTGATTTTTATACAAATATCAATTGATGTAAGTTTTTTTAGAACAAAAAATATATATTTCCGCCTAGGTATTTGGATACATATAGTTAAGTATTTTAATACAAATGCGAAAGAAATTAGTAAATTTTCAAAAGACCTAGATGTAATGCGGTATATTACTTAATAACTTGTCAAATGTGTGAACTTGCCTTTTTTGTCTTGCCCTCTAAAAAATGGTTCACGTTTCACATAAAAAAAAATAACGTTTATTAAAAGTAAAGTAGGATTTTGGAATTGAAGAACTTTATATAATAACATCTTCAGTCTTTATTGAATAAATTCCTTGTGAATCAATTAGTCAATTTCCAAATATTTTTCATATCAAGACCCAAGATTCTTATAACTGATTGGTAGTGATAAAATTATAGCTATATAATCGATAAGTACGTACATTTAATATATTCAATTGATGTAGGGTGTTCAATGTGATCTACTGTATTACCTTTACTTGTTTTTGTGTCGTTATTCAGTGGCATATAATATGTGTTACAATCTTGCTATGTAAAGACTGACAGATTATCGTATGACCAATAAAAATAAAGTATCCAGCAATTATTGGAACAAAGAATAATTAGTTACAAAGTTTGGTTCTCAAAGTGACAATGAAACTAAACTATTTTTACATCTTTACTGCTCTCTTTTATTTTTATGGGGTACGATGCTCTAAACAGTCTTTATTCCAAGGTCTATGGTTAAACGTTGTACTTAAGCTGGTGATAGACACTACTGTTCAAAGGATATCATGATTCAAAGGTACAATGTGATTCGCGGCGGATTGGCGGGGACAAGTTCTAAACCCTTGACGGTTTTATGTGCTCAATTATTTTGTATTCGTATTATAAGACGAGATTTATAGGTACCTCATATTGCTGATTCTTGACCAACTAAAAATATTTCCAGTCTTTTGTTAACAAACAGTATTAAGTCTACAAGTAATCCCGCCAAGATTGGGACTTGATCCCGCCATCTCGACTAATGTACAATAAAGATAATGCAAAGACAATGCAAGATTTTCGTTTGTTTAAAAAGTAAGATACATATTTTGCTTCTTTTTGTTTCTTATTCTTAATTTATGAAGATTATTCGATTTTTCTAAGCCCTATAAACAGTAGTGTAAAATTAAATTATCTGGAACATTAATAAATCGTTTGTTTAAATCAAATACCTATCTCGTTTTATTTCTTGTGTCCTTAACCTTCTATTCTAAGCTTTATGTCATCGGAATGATAAACAATATCAACATCAAATACCTGTCAGAAATTCATTCGTATGCTCTTATTATCTTCTAGAATCTCGCTGAAAATGTGATTAATATTTTACTATTCATACTTATTTTTCAGGAGGTCCCAAATTATTGCTCAAATATTAAAAGAAAAACTTTGTAAGTATAGAATTTTTTTACACCCTTAGTTTCAGAAAAAAATATAGGTTACGGTGACATATTCAATTAATTTTTTCGGGCACTGGAAGTAGGAAAACTAGGGACCTATTGTTGTTTAATTTATGTTATTGATTTATCAAGCGGCCGGCAATCCGCCGGGTTCTAGACAGACACGCGGCCGCCTCACGGGCAAGGTTACCCAACGTGTGCGTCGCGAAACTAGCGCACACGAAATTATCTCACTCGTTTGAAGATAACCAACGCCCAAAATACTTGCCTACTCAATCTTTATCTTTGAAAAAAATATTGTGGTTATTTTTTATATTGGTAGCAGTGTCTTCAGCCTGTTGCTACTAGAATTTGATTCATTTTTATGAGACATAACATAAACACAGTGCGACACGGTGCGTTGTTGGAAAACCATCATCGGATTGCGGCGACAAGGTGAACGTTTGCAAGTAATGCGAGTGTTGGCTGCGGCAGTGTTCGCCGGACCGCCACAACCCGCCGACGCGTCGCGGCCTCACTCCTAACCTCGCAGCGATATATATCACGCGGAAATCTAAAAACTAAAATTATCATCAACTAAAATATTTGTCGTTATATCACAGGTCCTCAGCAAGTTGCACATTTAGCCCACTGGGTTTCCCTCGTGCATGTTGAGATTTATAAGAACTTTCTGCACCATGAAGCCACCAGTAAATGTGAGTCATTCTGTGTTATTATTTATTTTTTATAAATAGTAATTTGATTTGCTTGTTATTTTAGCACCGAACATTAGATTATATATAAATGTATATTTTTTACTGCATGATAATTGTTTTATGATGTCTGTGTTGGACCTCTTATTGCGAATGTAAATTGATAGTATTTTATATTTTACGCAGCTACGAGTATTTTAATGATTATGTTCTGGATTTTCTATCAATAACAAGAGCAATATATTGTATTTATTTAACTGTTACCAACTAAGTATTCTTAGGTACTTCCAAATTCTATTATCTGAAATTGTTATTTTCTACTTAAATACTTCGCTCAATAATTATGTTACTCTGTTTAGTTTATTTTGGCTTTGAGTATTGTAGTGACACCTTATTGAATTTGTAATCAAACCGCCAAAGTATGTTTCTAAAACACAAAACTTAGTTTTGAGTATTTTTAAACTAAATTTAAATCATACGATAGGTACGCAATAAAGGCTCAATTTAGCTATGAATGTATAATAAACATTTATTTGCCTAAAAACATAGTATACAAAAGTCTTATAGGTAGGTTTTTGTCGGAATCTTTGAATTGATGTCTTATCATATAGAAACGGTAACTATCATCAATGACTGATTACTAGTCTTACACTAGACAATACTCAATGATGACAGGCTACAGCATACCTATAGGCAATGTTAACGGTTCTTACAACCAAAGAGTTGATTACAGTTTTTTTACTGAAGCAAAAACCAGTACATGGACCTTTGGTCACGTCGGAATAAGTGTAATCAACTCACATGGAAGTTTTTACTGTTCGCATAACATGGAAATTGCGATCGATAAGTCGACGACCCTGAATTGCCCCTTTAGAATGAAATTGGCCCCATTACTTTGGCTGTTAAATTAGTATATTGTTGACTTATTTACAATGCTTATGTCTGTTGTGTTATTTGGGTAATTTTTCTGTCCATTCATCAGCTATTGACCAAGATATTTTATGACTAGGACACCAATTTCGCACTTTTAGGAATCTGGTATTTTTGACAATACTTAGTACCTATAGGTATTAAAAACAGGTATAATTTCACTTTATTTTCACTCCGAAGTCAGATATAGGTTTCTGGGTCAATCGCGTAATTAGTGTCCGCAATCTCGAACTTAATGATTTAATCGATCTATCATCGCGATATCAGGATTAATTAAAGGAGTCGTTTAAAGCGGTTCAAGTTCACTTAGAATCCTTGTGAAGTTCTAGGCCTTACCATTAAAAAACTTCACTTCTGCATCATTTCTCCATTTTCTCCGTCCTTTATTTTCATTAACAAGTTCACAGGCCTCCTAATGTGTTCGTATCGCTAATTAGTAATTAATTTATCGCGTGTATTGACTGATGGCATCACCCGCGGCGCTTAATTAACAGACAATTCCGTTGTTCCTTGGGGTCCGGAGATAACTTACGACGCAGTTAGCGTAAGGTAAACGTGGGTGAAGTCGTCATGCCCCAATAGTCGTCAATTAATCTTAAAACTTTTATTATTATTTTCTACTGAACTTAAAATGGGCCGGTTTATATATCAACATATTCTTGATAATATATTGCACAATTGAAATAACAATACGGGGTTTTAACAGTCACGGCTTCTAAGATATGTTATTTGAAACGTGTGTGCCCTAACAAAATCGTTTTTTCGTGAAGTTCAGCTGTCAAAAGTGAAACTCAGCACGTGGTTTTGTGTTTTGATTTACATAACTCCAGTGGGGTCTTTGGTATGTTTCTTTGTTTAATTAGATAGTTAAGTTTATTTGCTAGCGATGTAATATGCAATTTGGAATACTTTTAACATAGAAGATATATTTTTTTAATGTGACATCTATTGGTACTTCAAAACTCCCATTTGACCCAAAACCCGTCAATTTTACAATTATTATGACGACTACTGGGACATGCTCAAAAGTGGCACCTAAACTCGTCATAATGAGGATATTTTGTGTTTTACAGTACAAAATGCGAATAAATAGCTAATATCGGGACTTTTACAAAATTGATAGCCGTCTAGAACAAACATATTTAAGGTTTAGACTACATTTGTTCATAAAACTGCGTTTCTTTTAAGCTTTTTCTTAGGGGTAAATTTTACTCTGCTGGTTCTAGATGCATGTACACAGTCATGTTATTCGATTCAATTCATATGTTTCTTAATGGTTAAATCCCCTGTTCTCTATAAGTATGCACTTTCTACGAGTGTTTTTTCAGGTATATATTGGCCGCTGTAGGCCTCCGCCATTCGATTAAGATCGCTAGCCTTTGTTTCTACTACGCTTAGCGTAGTAGAAGCGTACTGTTCTTACACTATGCTTTTTGTTCGAAATTTGTGCATTTCGTCACGCGTATTGTACCGCGTCTTCCTAACGTGCCTTAATAGCGCCTGTATAAAAATTATGACATTCAACTAGTTTTGACGCAAAAAATATTAAAATCAGTTTTAAAACTAAGATGACATAGCTTCCATCGCTGTCACTTTTTTGCTTGTCGTATTCGATATTGATGGGTAAAGAGTTATCTTAAGTAAGATTTTTTTATTTAAAATTGTCTGTATTTCGTGATTTCATGATCGTAATTTTAATAGCAGATCATGACTGAAAGAAACTACAAGCAAGAGGGCCTTTTAAAAGTCATAAAAGCTGTAAATCAAGGGCCCACACACAATATCAGATGCAGCAAAAAAATGAAAAACGCCCTTTTGAGACAACTTTAATGAAATGGTGACACAAAACCGACGATTATCCCTGTATATATACTATAGAAATGAACCCAAGGACAATCTCCGGTTCTGTGCTAAAGTATTGCTAACTATGGAGGAAAACTACTTGGGCTATTGCGTTGGGAGGGATGTTAGTGGATTAGGATATAGGAAACTATAGGAACTATGGCACTGGCCTGGTGGGCCAAGAATCAACCTCTCAAGTATGAGGGCGCGGGTTCGATTCCAGGTCAGGCAAGTACCAACGCAACTTTTCTAAGTTTGTATGTACTTTCTAAGTATATCCTGCTATGACACCAATGTCTGTGTTTCGGATGGCACGTTAAACTGTAGTATCCTTGAACATCATTGGCAGGCGTTACGGGTAGTCAAAAGCCAGTAAGTCTCACACCAGTGTAACCAAGGGGTATTGGGTTGCCTGGGTAACTGGGTTGAGGAGGTCAGATAGGCAGTCGCTTCTTGTAAAGTACTGCTACTTGGCTGAATCCGGTTAGACTGGAAGCCGACGCGCTCCCTGTGGGTCCAGCATCACCGGCCCACTCGCCACTTACCACGAAGCACCTATCCTCCGAGCGGGCTGCTAACCCTGCTCTAGAGACTCCACTCTGGTCGGCCAATGAAGGCAAGCCAAGAGGCGGGAGACCTTCACTCCGGCAGGCCGGAGATGGGGGACAGTATACTCTCCCCGGAGCACTCGTATATACATTTAGCCCCGCGGGGTCGCTACTCCCCGTCATCCGCCTTAGATGCCCTGTGGGGCTTATAGATATTATTATTATTGGGTTTGAACGGTTAGTTGAACCTAATCATATTTTATTTTTTGATTGATACCTTTAGACAGTAGACAGTTTAAACTGTCTATAGAATTTTTTGCAAATGGTACTTAGCATGCGCTAAGCAGTTCAGAAGTTTTGATGAATGACAACCTTACCTACATATCTATGAATGTTAGTAATTATTTCGCGGAAAGCTACATATATAAATGAATGTGGTTTTTATTTTTTTTGTGAATACAAATTATTTTCTTTACAATTTAAATATTTTATAAGTAATTATTTTACTCTTGCTACATAATGCACATGACTGCATCGTTATTATGATTAAGAAATATAACATACTAGCTTCCAGCAGCCAGCGGTTTCACCCGCATCCCGTGGGAACTACTTCCCGTACCGGGATAAAAAGTCTATAGCCTTCCTCGATAAATGGGCTATCTAACACTGAAAGAAATTTTCAAATCGGACCTGTAGTTCCTGAGATTAGCGCGTTCAAACAAACAAACAAACTCTTCAGCTTTATAATATTGGTATAGATATTTTATAGACTGGTTTTGTGATTCCAAGCGTTTGATAGATAGGAATATAAATTAAAATGGTTGCATTTTAATTTATCTGTATCTGTTTTATTGAATACCTGCTATTCTAAATAAGAATTTGGTTTTTTACCTATCTACCTACCTAATGTTTCAAACGCACAAGTATGCTTAACAAATTCAAGCACAAAAAAAACTGTACATAACTTGAACCTTATGTTCAAGAGCAGAGAGTTTACATTAGCATTAAAAGTTGACGAGTACTGGGATAATTTGACGAGTATCAGTACAAATCAGACGACTATTGGTACAAATCGCCCTTTTTTTACTTTTGCGTTAATAAGTATATAAACCCATCAAAATGATTAAAAAACATTAGTTACTTAGAATAATGAATAAATACTCTATCACGTCATGCTAAAATTTTCATTTTCTATTGAATATTTAACACACAGTAGTGCTTCAAAGTCAGTCATTTTCGAAATCCGACGACTATTGGTACGTTTACCTTATCGTATTTGAATGGTCATCCTTGTTAATGATGACCTTTTGACTACAGATAAAATGTTATGTTATGAAACAACTGTCCCATGTGGTCTTAAAGTTGCGTCTTTGTTCGTTTACTTAGTTCTAACTCTGAATTTGTCCGAGAGGGTCTAGTGCGAAACAAGTTGCAATGACTTGACATTACCAATGTCGAAAATGCTAGAACTTTAGGTATTCCAAATACCTAAAGTCAAAAACTTTTAGCGGACACAATGTCACTCTTATAACCCGTGTGTTCTATACTTAACATTCAAATATTTAAATTCAATAATTATTCATCGTTTTGCTTACTTACCAGACTGCATTTTAATAACAACATTTTGCTATTTTTTATATAACTCTAGATCCTGTCGAGTACTTAATAAATTCTCTGAAATATTTGTAAGTTTTATAATACTTTTTGCACAAACAGTACCTACAATGGCGGACTTAACGCCTTAGGCGTTTTCTCCCAGTCTACCTTTGGGTGGTGGGGAAATAGCAGTTTTCTTAATATTAATCAAGTTTATAATTTCCTAGGCCGCTCTTCTTCACGATGTGGATATCCCGACGAAGAAGGCGACCTTCGGCATGGGGTGCTTCTGGTCCAACGACTCACTGTTCGGCGCCACGCTTGGCGTGATCCGCACTCGAGTCGGGTATTCGGGAGGCACCACTAAGAACCCACATTATAGGAGCATGTAAGTTCTAATTTTAACATGTCAATCTTTTTTACCGAAAACAGTCCAAGGATTAATGTAGTGGTAACTTAGCTACAACCTGATATCGATATCTGCAATGCTTTAAAGTTTTTTGTTCATTTTTTAATGACTGGAAGATTCAGCTGATTAAGTATTTGGTGTCCTACCTACTTCAATTAGAAATGTAGAAGGCTGCAACGGCCTGCAAGACAAGATGAAGTGGGTCTTTAAAACACGAGTTTCAATTTGCCTTGTCTAATTAATACAGGAATTCTGGCCATAAAGGTGTTTTATGAGGAAACTATTGTGTTTCGTCCTTGTCGATTCTTCAAATTGACAGGCAATAGACAATCCGAGGTCCTACCTTTATTTGTATCTATATATAGCAGTTGTTTCTGTAAAATAATAAAAACTTCCTACTTCGAGTAATAATGAAAGAATAAACAGATATTTTTATAGAGCCCTTAGGGTATAATTCCATAGAATTCTATTACAATACTTTATGGTCCCCTTTCTATGCGGCTTATGCTCTTGTGCTATCATAGATTAGCCATTATCTATGATGATTAAGTGAAGCACACTTTATGTTAGTTAAGTACCAAATAATCACGTAGTTAAGTATTGATAATTGTAGAAAGCATTGTTAAGTTATTGATGTGGCATCAAAGGATTAGGGAGAAAGAAATGGCGGCGTACTTAATAAATTGAATGTAATGCTTGCTGAAGTGGTCTGGGTTGAAAGGGATTAGCCAAGAAAGTACTGACTTGTCTATAACATTTCACGTTAATTTATTTTATGCATTTAATTATTTATTTACGATACATATAGATATTATATAAAGAAAAACGAGAACTTTGTTACCTTTCATCATGTTGAAGTGGTGTCATGGATTTCTCTGTCTACATTTTGTTTCTTTTAATACTTTTTATTCTTTTAATAAAAATATTTTTTTTAAATTGGAAATAGATTTATTATGTTTCGGTATTCATCTAAACCTTGATTATTTAAAGAAATTACGGAAGTACCAAACGAGGTCGGTCAGTTGCCAAAAATATTATAAGCATTTTATAAGATTATCAAAAAAATCAAGGTCGAAATTTAGATCTCTACATATTTTTCTGTATCTGTTCAGCGATAACTCATTGGAACAAGATTGTTTATTATCTAAAATGATAAATGACTTGCATTTTATTTTCTTTGCTATCAGAGTGGCTAATATAAAACTTTTTCGAATTACAAAAACGTGACAGAATTTAAGTAGGTATTTGAAATAGTTATACGAGCAGTTAATCTCTAAATATTCGAGGAAACTTTCAATAAAATTAACTATGTGGGTTAGGTCGGTATGACTGATGGAAATTCCATTTTCCCTGTGGAACCAAGCTATTTGGACCTAAGTTATAATTGTCTAGTAGGTATATTCTAAAAAGATTGCGTCAAAGAACTGTCGACAATACTTTTTTTAAATGGGCAGCATTATTGGTCTTTAAATTTTAGTTCCCATAAATAGTCGATGTGCGTCTCAAATAACTGTTATCTTAACACGTGTTACTTTTACTATTGTAATAAAATATGTCGATAAATGCTCATTTGTTTACAACGTAGGTAATTACATAAACCGTTTGTCATCGTCATCACTTTTTTATTAGGAAAATTGTGGGGATCAGTGATCGAACAGTGATAAGTACCTAGGTTTTTTCAATAATTTTATCCGTCTTTATTTTTAGTGTCATTAGACTGATTAGTGTTGTTGGATTAAATAATTACATTATTTGAGGCCCTAAATTATTCTAAAGATTATTTTTGCCGATAGCATAGACGCCTGTTTTTTTCTAAAAATAACTGTTTATTTTGTCGGTAGACTTGGGCCTAAAAGGCTTACCTATTTGTAGAGGTAGATAACAATTCAGGAGTATCTCACGGCCCTTTACTTCTTACAACTTAGCCAAAATGTATTGTAGATACAAGTTATGAATTTTAGTCTACACCTACGATTCAAGAATCTAGGTAGAACAAACGTTTGTCTGGCTGTACGTCTGAAGGACGTAACCGATCGATAGGTACAACACAATGCTAGTTAAGGTCGAGAAAAAAGAAAGGACGTAGCATCTGATTTAGATTTATTTATTTTATTTTGTAAAACTCCTAAAAATATGTAAACAATGATAGAAGTAAAAAAATATGTAAACAATGCTAGAAGTAATGTAGACCTTAAATATTTTTTTTGAAAACAGAAACTGAAAGTTATGCATGCTTACATAACATTTAAAATCACGTGTGATCTTACATTCCTATATTATAAATAGGAATGTTATCTCTCTCCTTATCATTTTATGAATGAGTTGCGAAAGCGTGCCGGCCTTGATAGGGAGAAATAACATAAAGGCGATTAATCCTACGCTCAGTAAGAATGACTTGCAAGACAAGATGTAAACCATACAAATGACAAGCCATGTTTTCTTAGGATTAAGAAATATTGTGCAATACTTTGTTTTTAAACTTGAATGGAAAGGAAAACGTAAGAAGAGCTGGGAAGTTGTTTGGGAAATTATACGCAGGAGGCAATAACAGCTGTCTTTCATGTATGTCTTATATTCTCCTGAAATCCCACGGTCTACACCTCTACCGGTTTTGAAAGGTTAAAGTAATTTGAGCTACTTAATAAACATCCTTTCCAATGTCTTATTAAATATGTTAGTACCTATGTTATTGTAGTATGGGTATTATTCTGTCTTGCCAAAATGTTTCTCTACCCAAACGAGGATTCGAGAATAATTTTGAAAATGGGGTTTTGTTTTCTTTTTTATTATTATCATTGCAGCTGAAAATTCATAAAATACTCATAAATAAATTAAAGCTGTTAAGCAGCCATAAATAGATGCCTACCAGCAGATAAGAATGAGCACGATGACATTTCAATTCATTCCCAAGCTTCTAATCGTTTTTATTGAAAAACAAATTAATAAATTCCAATGCAATTACGTCATATTAATTCGCGTGATTATCACGGGATCACCTAATCGGCTAATTATTTCGATATACTGCATTGTCATTGAACCTACATTTTAAATGTATGTCCCATAATAGTTGTGCCTAATTTGATGATATCAGCCAAGGTTGTCGGCCGGCGCGTGCGCAAGGCCAAGGCGCCTCGCGTCACTCGCGTGCTACACACTAAACTAGTTAACATTTGCGTTTCTTTACACGCTATTGAGACGTTATAATAATAACGAACACGTGCCTAGAGATTTTGGGAAAACAAACTGAAGTTCAACTGACTTATTCAAATTATATTCACGTGTTCCACGTGCAAATTGGCAGTCATGCTGAGGTGTTTGAGTTTGATAAAGAGGATGGAGTGATTCAGAAATAAACAGGCAATCTTCAGTTTATTACAGTCATCGATAGTATAAATAAATTAATAAGTTAAAGTTGTTATCTATGAATATGAATCCATAAAGCGGATATTTTAGTTAAAAAAAATGGCTATATTAGAAACGTATGTTTTTAGAAACTTATTGTAAACTGCATCTATGTACATTCACTATGATGTATTTCTAAAGTTATTTGACGATATTTCGTTTTATTTCCAGTGGTGACCACACAGAGGTGATCGAGCTGGACTTTGACCCAAAAACGGTCACTTATGAGGATCTCCTTGATATGTTCTGGGCGAACCACGAGTATGGGCTTACTACTAAGCTAAAAAGACAGGTTGGTAACAGTTTTTTTAACAAATGGGTCATCCCGATGCACATCAAGCCAAGAATCTCAAGAATTAAATTACCTAGCTGATGTGCTGTTGTTTAATTCCAGAGTACCTGGCTGTGTAGGTACATGAACTGTTAAAAACATGAACCGGGATATATGATGATACTGGAGAGCTTGTTAAAATTAGGTATCTGGTTCCGTCTTAATGTAGGTCATGGTCTATATTAGAATAATGCTTTCTTCTCATGATTTTTATACAATCTCCTAAAAAAATTGGCGATATGTCAAAAATATGTTTCACATCACGTTTTCATTTTCTTTTTGAATTTATAAGAAAGTCGCGTGATGGGATAATTTTGAATGTAAAAAAGCCTAGTTGGCTTCGTGCAAACAAAGATAAATCAGAAATAGTTTTGGTAAACAAACTCATGAGCCAATGATGTAGGTGTACCATACCTACGCAAATAATGGAGATAATTATCACACGGAGACAAAACCGTGTTTGTGTCCAAATATTATCTACGACTGATTTATTAATACACTCAAACTCCAGGGTCTCCATAATCTACCCAAGTGCTACATTCAATAACCATAAAAAATTTGGATGAGCTGTGACTTCGAAATGTTTTGCATTGCAAACCCTGGTTTGAACTGCGTCCCGTGGGATATGCGCATAGTGAAAAAGTAGTTAATAACCGGGCCAATAAATAAATGAATAACACATATTCATCACAATCGTTTTAAGTGAGAGAGTAACAAATATCCATCCAAATAAACTTTTGATTTTGAATAGAGTGTGATGATTTATTTACCAACTAGCATCCACCAGAAAATCCTAAGTTTCAACCAGGACCCCAGTCAAATTTTGAATCAAACTTATTTCGTTCAGTTGTTAAAGCGTCATTGAAGAACAAGCATTCATCAATACTATTAATCACCCACAAATAAACTTTCACATTATAAATTAGTATTATTTAAAAATCAATTTCTTATATTCCAGTACCAGTCAATGATCTTATACCACGACGAGGAGCAGCGCGCGTCAGCGGAGGCGTCGTACAAGCAGATGCAGGAGCGCTGCAAGGAGCCGCTGCGCACTGAGATCGCGCCCGCCGGCACCTTCTATCCGGCTGAAGAGTAAGTTTCTATACTATATAATATTATAAAGCCGAAAAGTGTGTTTGCTTAAACGCGCTAATCTCAGAAAGAACTGGTCCGTTCAGTGTTAGATAGCCCATTTATCGAAGAAGGCTTTTTATCCGGGTCCGTGCAGAGGTATCCACGGGCTGTGGGTGAAACCGCTGGCAGAAGCTAGTTATGTAACTTCCCTGTTCCATCATTCGTGGACAGTGAAGTGAAGTGGTCAAATTGCTTTCTGTTTTGTGCAGATCATGTTGTAAGATGTAAAAATTAGGAAAATATTTCATGCAAAATTTCAAGATTATAGATTCAAAATCTTACGCACTGCTTTATATGAATTTCTCACTGGCACGAATATAGTTACAATACAGTTCTTTAGGAAGAGTTTCCTGCTGTATTTTACAATGTTATGGAAAAAATATAAGAACATTTATTTTCCCTACCTCTATAAATATAAATAGCTTTACTGTTCTATTTACAGAACTATTTGTGGATATATTTACAGAACATTTATAGCTAATCCTGCAACATAGTAACGGTTATCAGCGACAATCAAAATTAACCTTGTTTAAGCATCTAGCAACAACCTTTGAATATTTAACTCATGTATAAATAAGTGACGATTATTGCAATAATCAGGCCAGGGTCCACTTGTATTAAACGTCCGGGCTCCAATGGTGAATCGCGTGTCCTTTCAATTCCGCACATCAGTATTCCGCTCAATCAAAACAATCAATATTGATATTGGCTAGTCTAAATATAGTCGCCGTTTGGTACCCAATTGATAGTCACGTGTTTTAGTGTCATGGGGATACTATAAGTACCACCCAACCTTGTATGAAATATTCACTCATTTATAGTAAGTAGCCGTTTTCACGCGGTTTTTCGGCATAAAATATAGCCTATGTTACTCGAGAAGAGTGTAGCTTTTCAACAGTCAAATAATTTTTCTAATCAGTTTAGTAGTTTTGTAGCCTTTAGGAGGTACAAACTTTCCACTTTATTATATTAGTATAGATACAGATCCAAAAGTAGGTCTCCACTTCTTTGAATCAGGTTGCCTAGACGCCTTTTTGATTTACGAGCCACAAATTAAAAATAATGTGACAAACCGCAAAATTATTGGTAGCCTATTTAAAATATTAAGTGTTTGAACTTGAGTTCATATCAATATAACCAATCGTCGAGTCCGTTGTGCCGGTCACGACACCCCTGAATTGATTTTATTGTAGCTCAATTGACTGAGCACACTATCAGTGCCGTCACCATTTTTGACACGTGAAGGTTTCATTTTACTCATTTACTTTCATTAGTCAGATGTAGGTAAATAATTCGTGCACAAAAACTATTGTATATCGATGAGGTAAATTCACAGATGCTTCTATGCTCCTGATAAATACATAATATAGAATATTTATAATATAAATTAATAATATATAAATAAACGAATATAAATTTAATAAATAATATTAAGTAAAATGTAAATAAATCTACACAGAAATAATACCTACTCAAATATCTAAATAAAATAAGATTTTCTACATTTAATTCAATATTAATATGTTTAAAAAGCGCTCTTCGTCCTCTCCTCTAAAAACTAACTTTGCTGTGCCCGACAGGGTCCATAATTGTTTCTTTTAATTTTACCCACCAGCCTGTACACATTATGGAATGCAATAAAGTTATTGAGTATTGAGTATTGATACCTAAGGATCTATCTACTACTCAAACAGATACCTACAGTTTTCTGAAAGTCAATGATGTTTCGCACCTAAATTCTGAGCAGCACAAATATACTTCCCATACCCTTCCAGACTTGCTACATTGCGATTCGGATAATGTAAAAAGTTTGCCGAGAACCATGTATACCAGCATGTGTTTAGAAAAAATCTTGATAATAGGTATAAGAAGTTACCAATAATAACCAGACAATAACAGAACTTTTTCCTTCCACAGCTACCACCAGAAATACAGACTGCAAGGTCACAAGGACCTGTGCCGTAGCCTGGGCCTGGATTCCTCCAAGCTTCAGACTTCCCACTTGGCAGCCAGACTGAACGGTTACCTAGTGGGGGTCGGCGGCAGAACACAGTTTGAACAAGAAGTCCAACGCCTAGGTCTCACTGAGAAACAGGCGGAGTATGTAAGAAGGGAGTTGGAACGCAACGAGGGTGGTGGCTTGGCTTGCTAGCTTCATTAAATGTGAATAGGTGTCTATTTTCTGTTGAAAGTTGAAACTGTTAAGCAATTAATATTGTTAGGCAATTATCTAGGTTTATATCCATTTAATTTTTCACCCCTTTGGTTAGGGAAGCGTTACTTCATTCGACAAGATGTTTTAAAATTCAATACTTCAAATAACTGTCTAGCAAAAATATAAAAATTTCCGTTTCTATATGAACGAGTACAGTAGATGTCCTAGGACTAATTCTTTAGTGAAAATTTTAATGTTGTTGATAAGCTCAAAGTAGCCTGACATGAAAAACAACAGCTCAGCATTTTAAACTTAGTTAATATTTTTTCCTTAGTTATAGTTTTAAGAAGGTAATTGTTTATTTTAAGCTTAGAATAGAATACGTTAATATCTCACAACCATTAATGTTTGGAATCGAAAATTGAATTATGAAAATGTAATTTTCTTTGTCCCCACTTTCATTATTACAGTATTAAGTTTTGGAAAATAATGCATACTTACCAATTATCTCATTAATGATACTTATGTATCGCGTATTGTTATGTTTAGTGATGTTAAGATAAATTTATTTTCTCACTTTCGGTGGTTTTACTTCGTCATCAGCCTTTTATTCTCGTCCCACTATTGGGCACAGGCCTCCTCTCACACAGAGAAGGACTGAACGTTAATCACCACGCTTGTTCAATGCGGGTTAGTGTTATCAGACTTTACATTCCAGGAATCCTAGACACGTTTTTCTTCACCTAACCTAATCTAATAATAGCCTATCCTGGAATCGAAATGACACACTCATACTTGCGAAATGCTGCTTCTTTATTTATATTTTATACGAAACACTATGGCGATTATCACACTGCCCCGCATGATGCAGCGTAGTGCGTGGATGCGTTTTTTTCCGTTGTATGGAAATATCTCCGTTTGTATGGAAAACACGCATAGTCCAACACACTGAAAATGCATCCACGCGCGTTCATGCGGATCACGCACATACATGCGGAGAAACATGCACCCCCGCGCGTAGGTGCGGGGCGAGACGCAAGGTATGGCACACTGAATCCTGCATTGCCGCGCGTGATTTTGAATGGGCGTGACGTGTATTTTTGAAAATGGAAGCCGCCGTGCGTGAATCTACTAAACGCACCTACGCGCGTGAGTGCGCGAAAAACCCGCACGATGATGCAGATCTGCACTCCCGCAGGAACGCGCGTAGGTGCGTCGACACGCAAGATGCAGCGTGATGCGGGGCAGTGTGAAGATCACCTATACGAAAGTTATAACAAACACAAACTCACAGTACAACTAGCGCCATCTATTGACAGTTTTCAATTGCGTAAAACCAGAATTAATTTCATAGAGATATAAATTACCATAGCCAATGAGATGACAATTTATTATTTATTCTGATCCAGGCTTAGTTAGTTCCGTAATGAAAACAAAGATGGCAGTAGCGGTTACGTTCTGTTCTGAAACTTTCAGATTGTTTTATCTGCATTGATATTTATATCAGACTAGCTGTTGCCCGCAACTTCGTACGCGGATCCTGTCCCTTATGCCAGCGACTACGGGGTCAGCAAAATCAAAGATCTAAATAGTCTGATATTGAATTTTAAGGGACCGAAGAGAAACGTTCTATATACTTAATTTTTGTACTTTAACAGCAAAAGCACAGCAGACTAAACAAAACGCTGAGAACTGAACCGCAATAGACGTGACCATAGGGATAAAAGTAGTGATTCTAATTAGTCCGCATTTGTGTGTGGCAAAAATATTACACAAGTATTATTACGTAAAAAAACATTAAATAGATGACAAAGTCGTGGTGACTTAGTGGAAGTCGTGGTGGTTTAGTGGGTAGAGAACCAATCTCTCAAGTATGAGCGTGCGTCTTTGATTCCAGGTCTGGCAAGTGCCTGCCAATGCAACTTTTCTAAGTTCATATGTACTTTCTACGTATATTTTGGATACCAATGACCGTCATTTGGAGGGAATGTTAAACTGTAGGTTCCGGCTGTCATTGAACATTCTTGGCATTCTATAGTCCCGAGGTCTGGAAGAGACATACAATATAATAATGAGATATAACGCAACAAAGTCGGAGAGTGGGGGCTCGTGACGCCACGTCTAGGTATGTAAAATTTATACTAAGCAGTGAATTCAAGCGTTGTTGTATCTTTGTTTTTATTTGTTTGTGAGAGAGAGAAAAGAAAAATACGTGTCTAAAAGACGGAGTAATTACTTTTTTGATTCACTATACCTATTTCATAACATTCATTTCTATACATTTCAAGTGTAGTATTGCTCCTGAAGTTCCACATCAGGTGTTCCAGATTTTCGATGTTTATACGTCAATAGAGAGTGCATCAGATTGAACCACTTTTGCTAAAACGTCATATCTTCATATGCTATAGTCTAGCTGGGCTCCTGGAGTTCCACATCAGGTGTAGGTGTGGTTCAATTTTTGTAAGTCAACAGAGAGTGCTTATCAGATTGAACAACTTTTGCTAAAACGTCATACCTCTTTAAGCTATAGTCTAGCTGGGCCCCTGGAGTTCCACATCAGGTGTTTTAGATCTTCAATTTGTGTAAGTCAATAGAAAGTGCTTATCAAATTGAACAACTTTTGCTAAAACGTCATACCTGTATATGGTATAGAGAAGCTGGGCTCTTGGGGTTCCACATCAGGTGTTCCAGATCTTAAAATTTATTATCTCAGCTGAAAATGCTCATCACATGAAACAATTTTTGCCATGGCACCATTTTTGTATCTCTAATAGTTTTGTTGGTCTGTAGGAGTTCTGCATCAGGTCTTCAAGTTTCGAAGATAAATTACAGCCTATATGTTGACCAGGCTTAATACTGATACAACAAAGAAAAAATCATTGAAATCCGTTCAGTAGTTCGGAAGATTAGCGTGTACAAATCTAAGACGATGTATACAAACTTTCATCCCCTATTTTATCCCCTTAGGGATGGAATTTATCAAAATCCTTTCTTAAGGGTTGCCTACGCCATAGTAGCTTTATGCATGCAAAGTCTCAGTCCGATCGGTTTAAAATTGACAAAGTTTCATACAAACTTTCATCCCCTATTTTATCCCCTTGGGGGTAGAATTGATCAAAATCCTTTCTTAGCGGATGCCTACGTCATAATATCTACCTCCATGCCAAATTTTAGCCCGATCCGTCCAGTGGTTTCAGCTGTGCGTTGATAGATCACTATGTCAGTCAGTCACCTTTGAGTTTTATATATTTAGATGGCGCTTATTGGGGTGTCCTGCGTCCAACAGTGGATGTCAATTAGATGATATGATAATTCATAAAATAACATAATTACATAGATTAAATTGAAAATTTGTAGCTTTTGTTAAGCTAGCTAGGAAGAACTAAATTGCAGACGTAAAGATTTTTTTTGTACTCGGATATTAGTTGCTGACTTCGGCTGCGTGTAGAATCTCAGTTAGATCCATAAGGAGGTGGTTTTCCAGTAGTACACACTTTGTATATTGTTACCTATTGTACTGTACCGTTGATGGTGCTAATTAAGCCTAAGATAATTATACCTAATGAACACATTATTGTTATGTAGTCTCTACTCGTTTGTTCTAATTAGAAAACATTTACTAAACGACGTAGTTTATGTAGACAAGTTTGAGTAGCTAACCTACCTTCCTTCCTTTATGGTGACACTCACACATAATATTATTTGATTTATAACATGTTTGGACTTTAAAAGACTATGACCCTTGAGTTTGTTTCGGCGTTTCTTCTCAGGGATCAGTCAGTTAGGAAATGCCGGCCTCAGCGTTCTTAAAATGACGTGTAAAAGTGATGTAATGTCCAACTTGCAAAATAAACGATTTCATTTCATTTCATTTCCTACGGATGCCTCCTGACTGGCTATTTCATTCATTGAAAAAGAATAGCTGTTCATTATTTTCTAGCCTGGAACTAATTAGGTACCTAAATAACTAGCTGTTTTTTCTTGAAGTATTTTCAAATAAGTAGGTATTTCTTGCTGTCTTTCATGGCACACTATTGAGTACTTCTCCTACTCAATACGGTCGCCAGGGAACCCACTTAAGTATCTAGCCGTTTTAGAGCTAGAGCAAATAAACTTTCTTCCAATATACCTACCTAAGCATGTATCAAAATTTGGATCTTAATCGAAGAAAAAAATAATAGAACGTGAAACAAGTTTTTAAAAAGTGAAAAATCTAGCTCCAATGCAAGATTTATGCTTATTGTTTTATTTATAAGTTAGGTTCGCACTTTCAGCTGCCAGCTATTACGCAGCCAATTCGTGCTTCATTTGTTAATCAAATTGCCAGTCACTGGCCTCAAGATGGTCGCTATTCTAAAACTGCGCCGTGATAAAAAAAACTTATTACCCAATCAGGCTGTATTCACGTTTACGTAAACGTGAAAACAGATCGAGTAGGAGATGGCGATCAAAAGGACACACAGGTGTTGATAATTTATTTAAATTAATGTTTTTGAATTAGTATTAAGTGTTAAGTAGGTAATCTATACTTTTATAATACCTACTAATAAAAATATAATAAAGAGGAAACTTTTTTATTTATTTTTTGTAGTATCCTAAAGGCCCCGAAACTTCAAAAGCTATTTGAAATTATTTCACTGTTGGAAAACTACTCTATCCTCGAGTACCATAGCTGTATTTTATCCCGGTATAGGAAGAAGTTCCCCGGAATGTGTTGGACGTGTATTTCTTTTCTCAGTGGCGCATGAATGTCATTAAATTATTCTGCAAGAGATGCTACCGAGATTGATAAGGCTAGAAATGATTCTCATTTCAGTACGTAGGTTCCCTATTTACTCCATTATGATCTCTCCCTCTATAAGCTGCCTTATGTATGTAATACCATTATGTACTCACTCATATACTCCCTTGTTTACTTCCCTAGTGTCCTTCCTTATGAAAGCAGAAGATACATCGACCTCAACAATAAATAACATTCATTAGGTAGGTGGCTATTAATAACTGCGTTAAACAACAACAAAAAACCTTATGACTTATTCCATACCTATATGTACTGGAAAAAAATAAATAATGCATAAAAACAACATTGAAAATGCAGTTTCTTTTTGAAACGTGACTTCATGAGATTTTGTAAACAAGGTTGCAGTTGTTATTGACTATATTTTTTGCCTTGAAAGAGAGCTCGAACTAATGTTTTTTTGTATTTAATATTGTATCCAGTGACCTGCCTGTGTAATTGTTACCTATAAGTTGTATTGCCTTTGGCACCTATTGGGGGCGAGTCAATCACCCCCTAATGACTTTGGTAAATAAATATAAAATGCTGCGCCCTTTTCCGTATCGGGGACACTGGAACACTAAGGCTACCTACTTGCCTGCTAAATACCCAATCGGTATTCTCAAGAAGTAAAAAAGACCGCTACTGTAGAAAGAAAAACTTGAAAATTAGTTCCTGCGAAACTTGGATAAACAGTAGTAAATAAACCCACATAATGGATTTCATTACAAAATGAGTTAATAGTATCTAGCATTGCTTTAACATCTGTTGTTTATAAGCACAACGTCATAGGTACATAAACAGCACATAGACCGATAGATATCAATCATTTGAGAAAGAACGCAGTTTCCCACTGGTACATACTTAGCCAAGTAAGACAATAAGTTATTCTTCGTTCGTAGTGGAGATGAGCGTGATGCTCATACTAATACATCTTTGTACCTACTAATATCATGTGAGACTCTCTGATTAACTATAATAACTTGGAGGATTTCATGTTTGGCAGGTTTGCACCTCTAGCTCTGTTGAACATTATTTTTGTTGATTCGGAATACTATTTCATCATTGATTCGGATTCTCAAGTCGAGAAGACAGAAGATTAGCCTAGTTCTGCTATTTTAATATGACGTTGACTGAGATTTGTTTTAGGAAATATCAGACGGACTAATTCGTAGCTTTTGATAATAATGGTATTTTACAGCTTTCTTTTCAATTGCCTATACATACACAGAACCACCTTCAAGTTTCGGAGACGTAGAGCTACAAACACATGTTTGAAAAATTCCCTATACCTACTTACCACACTTTTGGTATTCAAATGTGAATTTATTTCTCGGACTGTACATAAAAATGTAGCAAAGAATCGTTGCCATAATTTACATAGAATTGATTACAGAAACACAAGTGCCTGGGGAATCGGAAAATTGTGCGTAAATGTCTATCTGCGTAGAAACATGTTGGATTGTCTATGAATATTTTATGAAACGTTTAGTTTAACGGTCCGTAAAGCAGAAAGCTGCATCTAAATATAACTGTTTATCTTATAAAAATAGATAACTTACCATGAATAATATGAATAAAGTCTGGGAAAACCCTAATGCTTTAGGAAATACAGTATTAAGTACTTTTACGTGTTATCATTAACAAGAAAGATTGAATTGTTATCAAGTTAAGTAGTGAGGAGTCATTAGCTGCCCAAAACAATAAGTCACAAATATTTCTGTATTAGTGAAAAAGACAGTTATAGCTTATCTCGCATAAATACAATCAAATGGGAATTCCACAAAGAAACAATAGTTACCTACCTATAAAAATCACCTACGTTTAATAAATTATGTGGCACATAGTGGTTTTTATTATCGTTCTGCTAATGTTATAGGTATTATCATTTTGAATAGGTACCTATGTAGGTAGACTCGGTTTTATTTTGAAAAAGTCTGCGGCGAGTCTACGTTTGCTAGGTAGTAGGCAAAATGAATATTCCAGAGGCCGTCAGACATCAGAGGAATTGCGAAATTCGAGAAAAGATGATGAAAGATTGGAAGAAAGTCATACATTTTTTTTACGCATAGGTAGGTAGGTACTATACCTACCTACCTATTTACAATTTACTAACATTTGTGCAATGAATTCTCAATCTTTGTAATTTTGAGCATTTCTTTGGTAATCTGTAGCAATATGTATAGGTTAGCACATAGGTAGTAATAGCAATATCTAGTTCCAAATGGTTCGGATTCCCAGCTACTGAACTTTGAATGGACTGAGACTGAAGACGTAGAATCGCCGTATGTTTAGATCTCAAACAGTATTGCTATTGTTCGAATATCTACACAAGTTACTTATAAACAGCTGTGTGATAAATCAAGCATTGTTTATAACAAGTAATTTCAAAACAGCTGACTGAGAGATAAAATAGCAACCTTTGTTGTAATATATCGACGATTCGTTCTACAAAATTCTAGTAGGCTCGAACTTCAATGAAACCGCGATGTTTTTAATGAAATATCGTGATATGGAATCAAATGAATGAGTGTCGTGTTAGGTATAATTTCATAATCAGGTGAAATGTAACTCATGCAACTAAAACTTGTTTTGAACGCATTCAATATCTTAAAGGCCTACCTTACAAGTGGTACCTAGTACTTAGGTGGTATTGGAAAATATTTTATTAATGAATGAACATATCATGACGTCGCCGGAAGACGCTGGATGCAGGTCGCTTCCAACAGGTATCTGTGGAGATCAAAGGGGGAGGCCTATGTTCAGCAGTGGACGTCCTATGGCTGAGATGATGATGATGATGATGATGATATCATGACGGATTTGAACTTCTCAGCAAATCCGAATTTAGACCGTTGTAAATAGGTATTGCTTATCGGAGTATAATTAACGGATTTTTCCACACCTGCACAGTGGGTGGAAGAAAAAAGGCTCACTGATTATTATTATTGACAATAATCTAGGTATAACTATACCTATTTAGAGATAGTTATAAACTTATAATAATTAAGTATAGATAACATTTTTATTCCCAGAAGTAGGTAAGAGGGAACGTGAATAGATAGGTAGTGATAACTGTTTTCCTGTTGCATTGTTTTTCCTTGTACCTAGTTAATTTTACAGATACCTAATTATGGTTATGTGTTGTGTCATGGTCGGGGTTTATCCCAAGGAAAGATAATCCTAAAATCACGTCCTGATGCCTACTTCCAGCATTCGGATAAAAAGTAGATCTACCTACCTACCTATATTTCATGTCTTTTCAGAGCATCTTGGCTATCTTGTTTTGCTTTGAGTTTAAAATGTTAATAAGGATTTTCTTCAGACAGTATGTTCAAGACGCTGGATGCAGGTCGCCTTCAACAGGTATCTGTGGAGATCTAAGGGGAGGCCTATGTTCAGCAGTGGACGACCTATGGCTGAGATGATGATGATGATGAGTATGTCCAATCGTCGAAAAACTGATAGCATTTTATCTGCAATGTTCTGGCCCTGAATGAGTGACCTGTACTTATGTATAAGGGTCCATAATACCTAGGTATCTATATTGTGAACTCATAATAATAATTGCCGACACGGTCAAGATCTTGTTCCTGACATTATAATTAAAAAAACACTCGTATAAAAACAACTTGTCAATTATTTATCTTGTTCGACGCAAAAAGTAGGTACGTACTCTAGTACAAGACTTATTTATTTACCTAGCTATCTTTATTTAGATCTAAGCGTTTCTGTATGTAAATACTTATCTTGTAGACATTATCCGGAAACTAGTTTGCAGAGCAATTGAATCTGATTTTTTGATCGAAGCTAGATGCAATCATCAGTAGAAATAACTTGGTAATCCAGTATATAAGTCAGTTCAACATAAACACAACGTATTTTATCTTCAGGAAATGCTTACAATTTTGAGTGAAGATAATGCTTACTTACTTATCTAAAGAGCATTCCAAAAACCGTTCTATTTAGATAATACGTTTTTGCTTTAAACTGAACACAATCGAGTTTAATTATGTAAGTTGCAGTCATAGTCTATGAAAATCGATTAATTACTTAGGTACGTCAACCATTAATCGTAAATTAAACAGTTTTCTGCCGAACTCCTACAGTCAGAAACACTGTTTTCGCACATTGTATTGACGGCAAATTTTTGTGACAACAACATTAATTTGATGTTGAATATTTTATGATCACATTTAATTAATTTTCATTATGGACGATTTTGCCTGAAAATAAACGATTTTTATATTATTTATTTTTATTTATTAGACGAAGTAAGAAAGTGAATGAGGGTCCAGATCTAAGTACCTTTTCTATCTTTTCCCAAACATCGGGTATCATCGGGGGTACATCTTAATTATTTACATATACTTAATAATCCTCTCAAAAAGTAAAGAAGTGATGTTATGTTGGAAGTACGTTGAACTCTCATACATAGGCTAACATTCTTTCCATAATTCTCGACTCATTAGCACCATCAACACACTTTGTGTCTGTAATTCACACTTTATGCAGTAAAACATAACCCAAGAGACCAAGACCTATGTGAAACACTAGCTGTTCCCCGCGGTTTCACCCGAGTTTCGAGAGAGAACTTGTCGCACCCGAAGTAGTAAATTTTTCAATAAGTACCTACGTGTTTTACTATTACCTACCTCAAAAAATCCTTAAGTATATTTCACAGGCCCAAGTCATATCGAAACCTTATAGTTTATAATTTAGTGTGAATGACGCTCTGTGTTACTCTTATTTACGTCTCCTGATCACAGATTTCAGCTTCATCTCATATCCTCAGCAATACACGTTATTTGCCTCGTGTGGGCCAATTATTTGCGGACAGCCGTACCCACTGCACCGGAAGGGCCAGTTTTGTGTAACGACATAATCGCGGCGTGGTCAGCCCCCTCCTTCTCTCCCCCCACCAGTCTGCTACCATGCCGCACCCAGGTAGGCAAGGGCGCGACCGCCACAAGTTCAAACTTTGTCTGCCGTGTCGGTAGCTTTTAGTTTACTATCAATACACTGGACAGCTTACTCGCTTTAGGGGAATGATTGGGCAGTTTTCTGTTACGTACTTATTGCACAGTAACATGATTGTTGGACTATTCTACATCAGTCTCATATTATGGTCATGAATCATTTATTAACACAATATAACCTCAAGATATTTTTCTAAAATCACGAGATTCTATTCTGAATCCATGAAAATGGATTGACACCAGAAAACTTTCCGTTGTTTTTGTTTGCTTGAGGGGACATCCTCAAAAGCACCGTTTGACCGAATTTTCCTTTCAACGGTTACTTATGATCACTGTACCCGTAGTCAGCAAAAAAGAGAATTTTCATTATCTAATACTTTGTTGTAAATTAGGTACCAAAGTGTTAATCAACTAGAAATTATGCAAAGATGTACATATGTTACAAGTTACAATGGATATTATATACCTTGAGTTATACCTACTTGTGCAATGCATCGAGCTGGTCTGAAAGATTAGGCAACATGCGGTCATGAGTCAGGACGCACCTGTTCAAATACCTATGCGGAGATGTACTATCTTCAAGTCATCCTTTAAGAATGTTACAAACTGTTCTACTACAAAAGAATGCACGGTATGTTTACGTACAAACAAACGTTTCCTTTTTAAATATTGCCCAAAATACAGGCAAATCATCTAACTTTGTAACGTCGTCGACACCCTGGTAGCCAGAGAAATATCTATGAAGAATTTTGTAGCAGTACTAAAGTAAAGATGATGTGCAAAAATGAACACTAAAATCCTTCCCATCACATCAAGTCGGGTATAATTTTCACAACACATTCATTCACATTTACTTCGCTGTATTTGAGAGATCATCAGTGCACATTTGGTGCACGTTGGACATACGATATGATACCTAATGCGAGCTCTCCATCATCGTATTTAGGAAGGTGTCGGCGTTTATCAAAACACGTGCGCACACCACGTGGAAACTTATCGGATATTATGATAACGGCTCATTCAAGATGAGCAGAAATTGGAATTCATTGAAATTGGAAACAGAAATATCTACAAAGGTTTTGACGAAAGAGTTATGAGCTTGTTATCTTATTGCGGATCTCGGGAATATGGAATGCCTTTATCTTGGCATTCCACGTGGCATGACGGTGGGGCCAAGGTTAGGGCTCTTAATAGAGTATTGCAAATGGCCCATGGCCAAGGGCGACACCTTAGGGTGCGGTAGCAGTCGTATGAAGTAAGTAGGTCGAAACGTTTAGATACACCTAATATCTGAGGAATTAAATTGATCGCAAAAAACTTTTGGGATATTTGTTGGTATGTTTGTCTAGAATTGCGAGTACAAGATGGCTCATGAAATAATGCTCACATGAAATAATACTAGTGAACCTTCTGTGTTGAGTCTATAAAAAAATAAGGTGTCTTAAAAAAATACTGCCATGTCTGTGTATCTAATAATTTGATGATATGATGTATTGTATGTATTTGCAATGATGTCTAAATATTATAAGTCCGAGTTACAGAGATACATAGATTAATATAATAAATGTTTGAGTTCACAAGTAAGTAGAAACAAGCCATTGAAATCCTGTTAGTTCTCACGGGTGGTTTGTGTAATGTAAGCTGAGCCGTTACCCAATTACAACAATTATGTATTACTTCACTTTCAGATTTTTAATTCATTTCCTGATTTTCCTGTGAAACTACATGAAAACTGTTTTCGTTATAGCTTCCACTATGCCAATACAGTTTTGGGTGATTCCTTTAAAACGATGGTTTTTGACTCGTTTTTTACCATTATTGTCATGATAGTATGACTCAGTCCATTGTAATGCAATGTCATATCGATGGCACCGGTTTGCATCACGTAGATATGGATTTAGAAAGTACTGATTATACTTGATGATCCAGATTATAGATAGATATTGATGACAAAGACGAATTTTGCACCATATTAATGATAATTTCTTAATTGTTCCAATCGATCATTATAAGTGGAACCAGGAATTATTATAGATACATAATTATTAAAATATGCGTTACCCCTCTGTTACAAATAATCAATTTTGGATACTTTTGAATGCCTTGATATTTTGCAAAGATTAGTGATGTTTTTGGCTATGATATTTTTTTTGAACGCTTTCATAATACCGTGTCGTTGGGCTATCCTTTCGCCTTAATGGCTGCCAGATTATAGTCACATTACAGCCTAGTTCTAATCATAGGAGATTACGGTCAGTTGGGCACTCGATGCTTTACATAACGTAGTCATAATCTTGCTAATCCAGTTCACATGACACTACCAGTATTAACACCGTGTAATCTTGGTGTTAATTGCGTAACTTAGGATTAATTAGATCACCTTCTTAAGATGGAAAATCACGGATTGATCTTGTGACTGCATTTGTTTCTAAAATTCCACCAAGTAATTTAGGCAGATTGCTAATGGCCATTATCCACAAAGAGCTATGTTAGTACCTAACTAAACAATCGGTCACTCACTACAATAGCTAGTTTTTTATTTCTAAATGAGTCCGAAACCACTAAACCGATTTGAAAAATTCTTTCACTGCTGGAGAGCTACACTCTTCCCGAGTACCTAACATAGGCTATATTTTATCTCGGTACAGGCAGCAGTTCCCACTGTTTGGCATATTCTGCTATCATAAGCTCGCTTCTCTATCTTCTTCGAGATCTTGTAAAGATATGTCTTCTGAGTGAACTTACAGCCTCAAAAAATGGAATTGCTATAAGAACAAATGCGGTTATATTTACCTAATTAAACTCTTTTGAGGTAAAAAGGAGGTAAGAGTCTTAGAAAACCGGTATGAGATCAGGTTTGTTCAGCAAGATTTTCCTCTTCTTATATTAGGTACCTACCCACATAATTAACTTGCGGTTGTCGGGTAGCTTCTTGTATACCGTTATGGCAATCTGTTAATATTATTAGAATATTTCCTCCTATTTACAAGAATCCTTATATTTTGAGTCACTTGCTTCATTGAAATGATTCAGTGATTCAAAAATGTTTATACAATGTGTCACCTGTACCGTTACAAGTGGATTGGGATACATATTGTGTTCTGCAAGTGTCAATAGATTTTTATTAATTTTATCGAATAGTATTATAAGGTTAAACTGCGTCTGGAAAGATGGTGTGTAATATTTCAAGGAATAAAGTTACATACAACTCTATTTTAAGGACCATCAGAGTTCAGAGGGTTCTCAAGAAGCCAAGTGAATGTTTCTTCGTAGCTTAGTTAAGAAATGTTTGCGGCTCCTTTGATTAGTTTGCTTAAGCTACAATTAAAGCAGGCGCCACACAAATTGTCGGTCCACCAATATAAACTAGCTCGCAAGAGTTCACAGTCTTAAATTATGATCTATAGCCATTTGTTGTCATGACAACAGAGATCACTTAACAGAAAAACAAATGTCGATCGTGGTTGTTGTAGCTAAAAGTCACAATTCTTCAAGTTTTTTGATGAAAATCACTGTGGGTGCTTTCATCATCATCATCATCATCATCTCAGATATGGGACGTCCATTGCTGAACATAGGCCTCCCCTTAGATCTCCACAGATACCTGTTGGAGGCGACCTGCATCCAGCGTCTTACGGCGACCTTTATAAGGTCGTCTGTCCACCTTGGACGTCCTACGCTGGACGTCTAACTTTGAATACATAAACCGACATCATAAATCTATGTTATATTATCATCATAAGTATCATACTTGTAACTTCAGCGAATTTAAAATGAATTCTTTACCTACCTCGAAAATAATACAATTTTGTGTTTGAATGGTTTCAAGTAAAACGTACTACCTAACTTAAAACTCTATAGGATTACGTCATTGTTGTTCAGTTTCTTCTGACTCAAGCTGATGAATAATCCGCATTTGTTCATGTATTTAGCGTACTCATAGCTTCCTGTTTAGGAACTATAATACCGACCAGTTATCAACCTCTGATTAATTGTTACGGCGCATGCACTCAACCAGTTACCCGTTCGATAAAACCATAAGTAAGTACCTACCATATTATCTACACCATCTCTTTGGTACAATTGTTGAAATTCGTACTTAGTTTGCACTAAATGCACTAAGCTTCGTACCTTCACATGATAATTCTATTTTCCTTGTTTAGTATCGCTCTTAACCTTGGTGGTAATTAGGATCTGTCTTTTTCTCGTTGGTAAATAAGCTAAAAAGACGTGTCATAAAGAAAAATATGGCGTTTTGTTCTGACATGAAGTATGAGTTATGTCGAAGGATAAACACGGATAAAATATATAATCTATCTAACATTATACAGCTGAAGAGTTTCTTTGTTTCTACAATGATATATACTTAGCTCATTTATCAAGGAAGGCTACATTTATAGCTATAGTAATTCACACGGGACACAAGAGAGACAAGAGAACCCATATGCGGAAGCCAGTTCGTTAATTACAAATTAATGATTCAGCTACACATGTACTAAAATGATCTAATTAATAACTGAATTAATAAATGCTCATGAGAATTAGCAGCTATGGCGTTACGAGTTGTAACCTTCCGACTGACATTGAACTCGGCGTCTGCGCAGTACATGATGATCAAGGCTGAGCATTGTCTATTTGACGCAGATAGAAAAACTATTGTTCTACAATGTTTGCCTGGAGTGGATTTTAGTGGATAGGAAAAATATTGGTGAAAATGTTAGTCTACTTTCATGGGTATGAATAGGTTTTAAAATAGCGGTGAGGAAAATTGTTTATCCTTTTGTTTTCAAATTAATCTACTTACTCTCTTATTTAATTATTCTCCCAAGTTGAGAAGCATTTTTTCTATGTTTTAATATTATTAATACAATTCCTAAACTATTGACAGCAAAACTGCCATCTAGAATTTCAGTCAATTTGCAACCTATCAGCTAGTTAATTTTTAGATACACATGACAAATTTTCCATAATATGGGGGCCTTAATCAAATCTAGGTACCTAGATTTGATTCTTCAAAATACACGAACTATTAAGGCGCCCAATGCACTCCTACAAGGCTAGACTGACTACAAATTACCGATGATCGTCGCTAAACCGTCGCAAGGACTTCTACAATGTCGGTTGGTGAAGACATGTCGTAAGAGCCGAAGATGTCACAACACTTCACACCTTTCGTAATCCTCATGGCGAATTATCTGATAATATTAACCGACCAATATAAGAAGACAGGTGAGAACATTCAGAACTAGATTTTAATGTATCAAATTTGACAGTTCTTTGACAGCTTTCTTTACAATCAGCGCCATTACTAAATGTCAATATAAAATGGTTATTTTATACATACATATGTGTACAAAACTATTTTATGCCATTATGTTACTTATTTATTTTGATCAGTGCGTAGGTACTTTATCAAGTGCTTTTATCGTTGTTTATCAAGCAATCGCAATAATGTGTATTTCTAATGAAACGTGATGTTTGCATTTCGTATGATATTTGCTAACGTGCAGATTGTCACAATATTGTTCAAGTGTGTGACGTCCCTAGTAATTAAACTAATTGGAATTCGCTTCAATTGAGTTGTTACTATGTTAACAAAGTTCCTAGTTGTAATATGTGTGGGTCCATTATCAACTTTTAATCATAGGTCGATTACGAAGACAATATTAATATTCCTCGTCGTCGTTGATCAACTTCGGCTTTGAACGATAAATAGTTTGGACTTGCAGAGAAATCATTGTTACCCTTTTACCAACATATGGCGACCGTCCCCTTGAAGGTATCCCTGAGATATTATTTCTGAAACACTGATAACAAAATCTTGTAACACGGGGCCAGGTGAGAGCAGATGCAACAGTAGCTACAATAGTATTGTGCTATCACTGCTATCAGTTACACAAGACAAGTAACGGGAGCATTGTTATGCTTCGATTGTAAACGTCTTTGTTTAGCGAAGATTACCACACACAAAGACATGACTAATATGTAACTAATTGAGCAACAAAACATGCCAACAAACACTAAATTGTTGAATATTAAAACATAAATATAAATCCATTCACTTAAATCAGACTAACACGTTGAACGATCATTTTATTAGCTACGTTTATACGATGGTCGACAATGAGTGACTCATTGAGTGCTCGTGCACTCAGATCGCACCGAGCCAGTTATCACATCACCCTTGGATCGGTTCAGTCAGAGCGAACCAAGTTACCGGCGATTTTTTTATTGCTTTGTGACGTGTTGTATGCTCGTAATCCTACAATTCTGGCTTAGTTGAAAGATGACTGTTGAGATAAATGCGATCCGAGATGTTTTACAATCACCTATTGTATAGAAATAGTAAGTACTTGTCTTGTATTTGTAGATACTTTTAGCAGTTTCAGTTTTTTAAATTACCTGAGAATATGAATTTGCTGTTAGTTCTAAAGAAACATCTTTTGCGTTTTAAGTACCTACACATGCAAATCTTTTGGTTTCCTGAGAAGCTCATTTGAATATCCAAAAGGCTTAAAGTATTAAGACGACTTTTGGCAATAAATGTTGCCTTGTTCATAAAATATCGAGACAAAGCACGTAAATAGTTTACGTCATCATTCGTGTGCGGGACGGACGTAGCTCAGAAGCAGGTACTATGGGTGGCTTCGAGACGTTGACGCCCCGTCGGTCGCTGGTTCTTGGACGTCTGGGCGAGTGGACTGTATTTACGATGTGGCGAGAAACAGGAATTTCAGAAACAAGAATACGTTTAGACGGGTTTTAGACTCTCTGCTACTATAGGTTCAGGGATGCCGGTGAAATAATAAGTCTTCGTATATTTTTCAGGAGTCTTGAAGGGACGAGCTTCGACGCACTTACCATACTATAATTACACTATTTACTTGTTATACTATCAAAAAATCCATACCGATGACTACGATTTGTACGGCGGCGCTTGCGCACCGAATGAGCTCGAAACTTTACCGTGACGAGCACCTCGATTTCTCGTCCCTCCGACCAACTCAGTTTTATTGACCTTTCAATTTAACAGCCGTATTACAAACAATTGGTACATGATATCATTACAGGACACATAGCGTCAGACGCCCCATGAAGTGCGCTACTGAACTATACCACACACACCCTGCATACCTTCAGGGCTGAAATACTATAACCGAATAACTATAAAAAACTATGTGAAATCGGCCCTTAGGTGAAGACTATCTTGAGATAAAAAACAAACTATGGGGGTTATCTCAATACGAAAGGTAGTGTGTGTTAGGGCATTTCATGGGCTATCTGGCGATAGTAATCCTAACAATGTGACCTAAGCCCTAGTATTGTTTATTTGCATGTGAAATGAAAGTCAAAGCACAGACATTATTTATTGTTCTATAACTTAAACTATTGACAATATTTCTATAAATTAAGTTAGTTTTTATACAATGAGACCTAGGCTTTCAGTTAAACACTATTTCACTAATGAAAGTCTAGGATTTTTGCTATCGAGAAATGTTTACATGGGTAAATCAGGCCTTAAACGGCAGAACTATTAGGTTTATTATACATAATTAGGTAGGTTAAGGTTACCGCTACAAAACTATTACAATTTGGTATCAAAAAACACTATAATTTACAAATTAAAGCACTATCAAAATCTGAACACAATTCTATAACAATTTAGAAGGAGGGTGCACGTAAAAAACATACCTTGGCGCGGCTCACGGCACTTTTTGCTCATTACCCTCATCACAAAATTGTTAGAGTATAAATAGTTACGCGCATACACGAACACTCAGGCATTATGATTTTGCACTCGCGGCGCACGGATGCGTCTGTCGCGAACATCTCTCCCGCCGTGCGGCAGAGCGTAGGCACTATCACTTTCACTTTCACTATCACTATTTAGTCTATTAAACGATGAATGATGACACGATGACACGATGTAGGGACTCGAAGCGTTGACCCGTAGCGATGACCCGCAGCGATGACTCGTGGCTCTGGCTCGCAGCGATGCCGCATCTCCGGTGAGCGACGGCGCGGTGATAGCGCGAGGGCGCCGCGACGCCGGTGATGCCGCACTGCCCGATTACTTAGGCAGCGGCACGAGTTTCTTCGTCGGACGCTTTAGTATGCCACCTGCGGTGCGCACGTCAGCGGTCCGAACTTCACCATCAGCGCCCGGGTAGACGGCCACAACCCGGCCTCGCGGCCAGGTGTTGCGAGGCAGGTTGCCGTCGGCGATGAGGACGGGGTCGCCCAGCTGCAGCGCGGGGCCGCGGGCGTGCGGCTCCCGCCGGTATTGCAGCTCGGGCAGGTACTCGCGCACCCAGCGGCGCCAGAACATGTCGGCGAGTATCTGGGCGCGCCGCCAGTGCTTCTTGCTGTCGATGTCTCGCTCGTCGAACGTGCCGGGGCTCGGCAGGCGTGCCGAGCCGCCCAGCAGGAAATGGTTCGGTGTGATGGACTCGTCGTCGTCGCCGCTCACAGATACGTGGGTGAGCGGCCGGCTGTTGACGACGTACTCGACCTCGCAGAGCAGCGTCGCGAGGACCTCCTCGCGTGGGTGGCGCTCGTGCAGCGTGGCGCCTAGCGCGGTCTTAACGCACCGCACTAAGCGCTCCCAGGCGCCTCCCATGAAAGGCGCGGAAGGCGTGATGAAGCGCCAGGCGATGCCGCGTCGGCTGGCCTCCTCCTGGCAGGCCTCACGCAGCTCACGGTCAGCACCGTGCATGTTGGTGCCGTTGTCGGAGTAGATTTCGGTGGGACAGCCGCGTCGCGTTGCGAACCTGCGCAGCGCCAACACAGCTGAGTCCGCGCTGAGGCTGTGCGCGATCTCGAGATGAACTGCCCTCGTTGTGAGACACGTGAACAGCGCCACGTATCGCTTGTGATGCTGACGACCGACGGTGACTGACAGCGGGCCGAAATAATCAAGCCCGGTGTATGTGAACGGCCTGCGGTGATGAGCTAGGCGTGTCTTCGGGTGGTCGCCGGTTGCCGGCGTCGGCGCGCGCGCGCGACGTATGCGGCAGTGCAGGCAGCGCGCGATAACTTGCTTGACTGTCGGGCGCAGGCGCACAGTCCAGTAGTGCTGTCTGACCTCATTCACGACGAGCTCGGTGCCGCTGTGTTGTAGGCTACGGTGTGTCCAATCTATATATAGCTGTGTAATGCGGTGATCGCCGTCTAACACAGGTGGACTCTTCACGCTTTTAGCGACTTTGTCTACAGCAGCTATGCGGCTTCGCAGTACTATAACTCCGTCGTTTAGTTCTATGCGCAGCGGGTACAGTCGGCTACTACTTGCGACTGTTTCGTTACTCTCGAGACTGGCTATTTCTTGTTTAAAGGCGTCTTGTTGCACCACACGAACTAACAGCTTCTCAGCTCTTTGAATATATGTCGCGTCCAATATAATAAACTTGCGTGTGTATATTTGGGCGCGCGCAGCTTCGGCGGGCGCGCGGGGCGCTCGCACCGCTCTCGACCAATCAGGATCGTTTTCTTTGTTTTTTCTTGTTCGTTTGTAGAACGTTTTTTCTGTATGTTGTTTTTTACACAACGCTATAAACTGTAGTACTCTGGCTGTGGCGCGCAGCAATCGCTCCCATCTTGAAAATCGAGCGGGGTCGGGAACGACGTCTATGAGGTTTGCTGCGCCCGCTTGTATGAGCGTGACTGTTTTTTCCTCGCCTGTCGGTTGACTGTCAGCTGGTGACTCGGTCGGCCATGTCGATGGGTCGTCGTAGAGGAACTTAGGGCCGCAGTACCACTCGTGGTCGGTCTGAAAGTGCGTCGGGACGTCGCGGGTGGCGGCGTCGGCTATGTTGCTCTTTGTAGGCACCCAGCACCACTCTTCGACTCTGCTATTTTCCTCTATGGCGGCCAAGCGATGTGCGACAAATGGCTTGTACGATCTGGCTCCTTTCCTTATCCATGTCAGAACGGTTCTGCTGTCACTCCAGTAGGTCACGGAGGCGGGCTTGACGTTGTGTTCATATATCACTGCGGCTGCGACGCGCGTACCCATCACCGCGGCTTGTAGCTCGAGGCGCGGTATTGACAGCAGCTTCAGCGGCGCCACCTTCGCCTTCGCCATGACGAGGCTGACGTGCACGTTGCTGTCACGGGTCGTTGACCTCCAGTACACCGCTGTAGCATAGGCCTTCTCACTGGCGTCGGTGAACACGTGTACTTGTATTTCTGTAGCCTCGCTGTACCCAGGATAACAGCGCGGTATGTTTACGTTCTTCAGCTGTTCGAGATGACTTATCCACGCCCTCCACTGGCTTGACAGTTCTTCATCGAGAGGTTGATCCCAGTCGACTCCCCGCCTCCAGGCTTCTTGTAGTATTTGTTTCGCCCTGATTGTTATAGGTGAGGCGAGGCCCAGCGGGTCGTATAGCGACATAACTATCTTGAGCGCCTCTCTCTTGGTGGGCGTTTCCTTGTCGAGCAGGCCAGTAGGTAGGCGCGCGAGTTTTAAGTTGAAGCTCAGCTCGTCTGTGTGTGGCTTCCATATCACGCCGAGTACTTTCTCTGTGTTTTCTATATTTCCAAGATTAACAATCTGTGTTATTTCTTGGCCCGGTACCAATTCACGCAGCACTTCTTCGCTGTTAGATACCCATTTCGTTAGGTCGAAGCGCGCTTTACTATGTATTTCTTGTACTATCTTGATTGTGCGCGTCGCCTCTTCTGTACTTCTGAAGCTATCCAGGTAATCGTCCATGTAATGATTCTTGACTATTGCTTCTACTGCTTCTGGATGTTCGTTCGCATGGCGTTTAGCATTCCAGTTCTTAGCGAATATTGCTGTACACGGTGAACTTGCTGCGCCGAATATTATTGACGTCATTCGGTACTCTTCCGGCGCCCCCTCCCGCCGCTCTCCTCGCCACAGATATCGGAGAGCGTCTCTGTCTTCTGGCTTTACTTTCACCTGCATAAACATTTCAGTGATATCTCCGGAGACGGCGACGCGGTGACGTCGGAATCGCATCATCACGCCGGGCAGCGACTGCAGCAAGTCCGGACCCGTGAGCAGGTAGTCGTTCAGTGACATCCCTCTTGTCTTCGCTGCTGCGTCGTGAACTATACGAAGCTTCTCCGGTTTCATAGGGTTGAAGACGTCGAAGTGCGGCAGGTACCACGTTCTTCCCGGTGTACGTTCAAGGGGCGCTTTCTCTGCGTAGCCCTTTTCTATTAGTGAATCCATCTGCGCCATATATCTAGTCTTCAGAGCGGGATTCTTGTCGAGTTTTTTCTCTATTGATACGAGTCTATTCATCGCAGTCGTGTAGCTGTCCGGCATCTGTATCTCGTCACTCCTCCATAGCAACGCAGTCTGAAGACGTCCATCTTCCAACTGTACTATACTGCGTTGTAATATATCTTCCGCCCTCTTCTCCGGGTCAGAAGCTGGTCGGCACGGGTTGATGATGAGTGACTCGAGTGCGAAGTATTCACGAAGTTGCTTGTCTATGCTTTCCTCGGCGCCGTTCAGCTGATTGACGTAGTGCACCTGCTGTCCCAGAATCCTAGTGCGGGCACCGTGCAGCACCCAGCCCAAGGGAGTTAACGATGCTATCGGCTGATGCTGGGGCCCTCTTCTGATGTCTGTTGCTAGGAGCAGATGCCAGTTGTCTTGCCCGATGATAATCTTCGGCGTCCCTGCGTTGTACGTCAGCTGATCTGCCAGATCAAACAGGTGCTTGCAGTCAGCGATGTCATCCTTGCTGATTGACTGCGGCGACAGATGCAGGCGTGGTATGGTGCGCGCCCTGAAGGGTATCTTATTCCTATGGCAGGTCGATAACGTGAGGTCAACTCTCTTCGACGTGGGCGTGTCGATAGTCACGTCGCTGATGGCGCCTATTTTCATCGGCTCGACTGGTCCCTCTGCACCGATCATGTCTGCTAGCTCTTCGTCAATCAGTGACACGGTTGAGCCGTCATCCAGCAGTGCGTAGGTGCGCACTTCTCCCGCCGGTCCGGACAGTTGCACCGGAACGATTTTCAGGAACGCTTGATTTGTGTGGTTGCGTGAACTTGCGACTATTTCTTGCGCTTCTTGTGCAACTTCAGTACTGCTCGCCTTCTTCTTGTAGTGAAGCAGATGATGGTGTGATGCTGTGCAGCCCTCGATTCCACATCTCTTCTTCTGACATCTGTGTCCGTGCTGACGATGGCGGAGGCAGCGGAAGCACATGTTGTGCTGCTTGGCTAGTTCCCACTTCTTGTCCGCAGAAGCCTTCACGAACTTGTGGCAGTCTAGCGATCGGTGTCCATCCATCTCGCAGATGCGGCACTTCGATGCGGGCTTCTTGTCTATAGTGGTGTGTGTTCTCTGCGTCACACGTCTAAGTCCAGTAGCTTCACTGATGTTTTCAGGCGGTGCAAACGCGCTGCAGTAGCGAGCTTGTTCGGTGATGAAGTCGCTGAAGAGACCCAAGTCCGGCGTTGACTGGTACTTCTCAGTATATGTCTTGTACCACTGTACACGTAGCGAGTTCGGCAGCTTCTCTGTGAGGATGCTTTTCAGCGCTCGCAGTGTGACGATGCCACTTCGTACACGGCTGGCGAAAGTGCAGATGTCCTTTGGTGCTTCTCCGCAGCGTGGCAGCCCGCGCAGTCTGTCTGTCTCCGCTTGCGCAATTGAGTCGGGGCGGCCAAACTGAAGCTCCAGCTCCTTCATGATGTCATCTGGCCTGGCGTTGCCGATAAGCTCGGAACTAACTGTGTCAAGCGCTCTTCCTCGCAGGCTTCTTCTCAGTCTCGCCGTATTTTCCACATCGTTGAAATATGGTCGCGTTGTCTCATAGATGGCGCGGAACGATAGCCATTCTGTATGCAATCCACTAAAGTTCGGTAGCGTCATGATGACTTTCGATGCAGCAGGGTTGTGGTACACCGGTTTTTCTTCGCTTCTATTCCCGGCTAGCGATGCGATGGCGGAGGTGAGCTCCGTGATAAACGGACGGAGCCCTTCACCCCCTGCAGTATCTTCAACTGGTTTCTTCATTGATGGAAGGGCTTCAGTATCTATGGTCTTCGAGGGGGGGGGCTCTGGTTTGTCCAGGGTACCCGGCAGTCTATGTCCTCCCTCGGCGGCGGCGTCTCTTCCAGGAGCAGTACTTATTCCACGCAGGACCGGATTCACTATAACCGCGGAGGGGGGGGGCTCGGGCAGGTCCAGGGTATCTGGTGGTCTATGTCCTCCCTCAGCGGCGGCGTCCTGCGGGTCTGGTTCAGGAGCTTCCTCCAACCAGGAACGGATGTACTCTTCATTGGAATTTCTATCATCCATATAATCGTCGTCCGATTCTTCCTCGGCCCTCTGAAGTGCTATTTGCGCTAGCTCCAACTTAATCTTCAATAAGTCTTCACGCGCATTTCTAATTTTTCTATTTGATGCCGTCGATCTGTGCGACGGTGCCTTAAGTTCGGTACGGGCGTCAACCCGGGTAGTCAACGGTACAGCTCGGTTGTATGTCTTGTCGCAAGCCTTCAGTGTTCCTCCTGAACTATATTCTTCAGCACTGGTTCCAGGCGGCCTCAGTGATGACGACGCTTCAGTCTGCATCAACGACGACGGCGCTGGTCGCTCTTCACCCCCTCGCGGGGTAGGGGGGCGCGGTCGATCTTCACCCCCTTGCGGGGCAGGGGGGCAGGGCGGCGCCTCACTTCCCCTCTCAGCTGCGGGGCAGGGTAGGTCTTCACCCCCCCTCGGGGGAGGGGGGGGCTGCTCACTCCCCTCGGTGGTGGTTGGAGAGAACGGCGGCTGGTCGTGCACGATGGGGGGTGTGCGGCGGCCTGGTCTGGCGTCGATGATCCAGGCTTGAGCGGCTCTTCCTTGCGATCTTGTCACAGGCATACTTGCTGTTTACAACTCTTCAGTATCTTCAGCTGAAGTTCCTGGCTCGCTTCCCAGGCGATCCGGGTCGCAAGGACCAAACGGATGTGCGGGACGGACGTAGCTCAGAAGCAGGTACTATGGGGTGGCTTCGAGACGTTGACGCCCCGTCGGTCGCTGGTTCTTGGACGTCTGGGCGAGTGGACTGTATTTACGATGTGGCGAGAAACAGGAATTTCAGAAACAAGAATACGTTTAGACGGGTTTTAGACTCTCTGCTACTATAGGTTCAGGGATGCCGGTGAAATAATAAGTCTTCGTATATTTTTCAGGAGTCTTGAAGGGACGAGCTTCGACGCACTTACCATACTATAATTACACTATTTACTTGTTATACTATCAAAAAATCCATACCGATGACTACGATTTGTACGGCGGCGCTTGCGCACCGAATGAGCTCGAAACTTTACCGTGACGAGCACCTCGATTTCTCGTCCCTCCGACCAACTCAGTTTTATTGACCTTTCAATTTAACAGCCGTATTACAAACAATTGGTACATGATATCATTACAGGACACATAGCGTCAGACGCCCCATGAAGTGCGCTACTGAACTATACCACACACACCCTGCATACCTTCAGGGCTGAAATACTATAACCGAATAACTATAAAAAACTATGTGAAATCGGCCCTTAGGTGAAGACTATCTTGAGATAAAAAACAAACTATGGGGGTTATCTCAATACGAAAGGTAGTGTGTGTTAGGGCATTTCATGGGCTATCTGGCGATAGTAATCCTAACAATGTGACCTAAGCCCTAGTATTGTTTATTTGCATGTGAAATGAAAGTCAAAGCACAGACATTATTTATTGTTCTATAACTTAAACTATTGACAATATTTCTATAAATTAAGTTAGTTTTTATACAATGAGACCTAGGCTTTCAGTTAAACACTATTTCACTAATGAAAGTCTAGGATTTTTGCTATCGAGAAATGTTTACATGGGTAAATCAGGCCTTAAACGGCAGAACTATTAGGTTTATTATACATAATTAGGTAGGTTAAGGTTACCGCTACAAAACTATTACAATTTGGTATCAAAAAACACTATAATTTACAAATTAAAGCACTATCAAAATCTGAACACAATTCTATAACAATTTAGAAGGAGGGTGCACGTAAAAAACATACCTTGGCGCGGCTCACGGCACTTTTTGCTCATTACCCTCATCACAAAATTGTTAGAGTATAAATAGTTACGCGCATACACGAACACTCAGGCATTATGATTTTGCACTCGCGGCGCACGGATGCGTCTGTCGCGAACAATTCGTATATAGTATATAGTGTTGACGTAAACTGCCGATGAATACTTTGTTTTATGTTAAACATACTTTTGTTAGCAGCTAACTGTCCAATAAATTGGAGTTGAATGTTCTTACAAAGACAGAACTTAAAAACATTGATGAGTTCTAAGGAGAAACACTCGTTAGTGAATATGGTCTACGGTAATCATTAACTTCTAAGAAAAAGATATTAAACAAAACAATACAAAATAATTAATACAAATTAAACTTTTCAAAGACAACACAGCTCAAATAGCCTTCTAGAAGAACATAGATGATTTTTGTGGTTCCAGGTTTAACGACCTTATAAAGCAACTGTCCTAGTCTATACGGTAATGGATGAGGAAAGAAAGGTAAGGTGTGACGACACCAAATAGTATTCAATGGACAGGCCCAGAGTTTTAACGATTCAATTATAACAGATAGATTTAGAACAGCTAGATACTTAAAGTAAATTAATTTCTTCTAGACCATCGGTGTTTCCCGAAGCTAATTTCTATAAATTCGGTAACATGGATAAAGGATATTCGCAATTCTTTAGGGTTATGAAGGTAATCCTAGCAAAGAAAGACAAGCAATAAGCGAACGATGAGCAAGCCAGGAAAAACTGGTTTAAGGATTTTGAATGAAGAAGGTAAAGTTACTTGAATTTTGCCTATTTTAATTTTGTTAACCAGGCAAAATTTTAATTACGTAGTAGAAAAATTGATGAATAAAGCCATTAACTATTAAAAAAAACTTGTATTCGCTTAAGCGTAGTCTCGTTCTGAGGTCACGGGTGCGTAGGCGTCGATTGCTTCCTTGTTAGACGGCGCCTTCGAGCGCCCCTCGGACGCGGCTGTCTCTCGATTAATACTAATAATTCAAGGCACGTACATAGTATGACAATATTTTGATAGGTGTATAAATAATCAACCTATGTTTATTTATGTTAAACAGAGGCTGAAGAAAGGAGATCTTTGTAATTTCTGGGCAAAATTCTGTACAAACTAACAAATTTTCCATATCCTTCTCCTACTCTTCTAATACAATATGTATCTACTAAGAATCAGCAGAGAAAATATAAGGTAAAATGTGTTTTAATAATTTCTGAAAAATGCCTACAATTCTGTGCATCTTCTGCTAATCAAAATTGGAAAATATTGATCCAGGGTCCAAAAGAACACAACACCAATAAAAGCATTGACGTCACGAATTTTATCACGGCCTACTAAAAGGTAAATGCTCGGTACAATTTAAACCTCGATCATAAAACTCATATTAGTCTAGTGTTCATGTTCATATTGAATAGATCCAATTGTTGACCCAAGGACGACTCATAAATATTCATCAAACAGCATACAGCTAATGTACTAATCGTACTACAATCACAATAAAATCAGGGTATTGATTTGAATATTAAATACGCTGAACTTAAAGCGTAGTTAGCTAATTTGAGCCAGGACTAATGAAGGTTTAAAAATTTTCCGTTACGACTTATTAGATCAAATGCTCAGTTTTACTGACTAATAAAATTAGAACATATGGCCGACTGACGCTGGAATTATTAGTGGAACCACTCATACTATTATAGACACGGTATAAATAAAAACAAGCTTTGTGGGAGAGCCTGTGAATGCTACGATAATGGACAGCCAAATGTAGGTAATCGTTCCATTAGCTTACATAATATTATTAAGTGTATTGACGACCGGCTATCTCCGCTTGTTGGATAATATCTATTTACGGCTGTGAGCGAACTTGTACCTACAGAGTTCAGTGTCCAATGTTCCAATAGAGGTATTATGGACCTCCAATACACGAATGTACAGTTTCAATAAGACATGACTCATGACGAAGGACTGTGGACTGGTTTTGTAAGCAAAAATATAACTGATACAATTAAACTTTCACTCAGCTGATAAAACAGATCTCTGGCTTATGTGCTCGTTATTAAATTGGCAACTGCAATCTGAGCAGTCATTAAACGAATCGGAAACAAGATAATTATTACGCAACCAGGTCCACCGCTGCACTTGATACTCGGTCAACATGTCGGATACATTACATATGCATTAACTCTAACATGTAACACAAACACTTTAACACATAGATAATATCCCCCTTATATCACACCACACATGACCTTTACTTGAATAGGAACATAATTATCATTAATTCACCGAACGCCAAGCCACATTACGAAATCATAGCTATCGACGCGTTCTTAGTTTGATATCTGTTAAATAATATTTTGGGTCGCCAATCCGCCGACCAGGAAAAAGTAAGAATATTTTTGTAGGCCTAATTTGGGTACAATAGGCACGCACCATGCTAACTGTGATTTGTTGACTTTTATGGTGAGAATGATACGCCCGATGGTGACTTTGTAATTGAAAAACACCTGGAGCAAGGTTACGACTCCATAATTCATGGTTTCATCAAAACAAAATATGACGAACTCACAATTGATGACGAATATGATTGGTATCAGGTATCAAGTGACAATTAATAAACAAAAAGATTGTGTATGGGGCATATTCATTTGAATGAAACGAACCAAGAACTTTATACGTAATATAACGTTAATAGACGGAAGATATAGCAGGTTTGATATTGATTAATTATGAGCTTCCTCTTTACCACAAAGGTCTTAAGGTCTTTTATTAACAAGTCCAAGAATTAATGTGTTTACACATACATAGGTAGAAAATCCGGTCGGAACCTGATAAACACTTACTTATCTCATATAAATGAATCATTTTACGAATTATCTAAGAGTCAAGAAGTCTTGATGGACCTTCTAGAAATGGCTGAGGTTTTGATAAAGTATTTTCTTTTAATCGTGTAACATTTACAATGTCGACCGTGAACTATAAAAGAATTACCTATTACCTAGCGAAAATACAGGAGAAGTGCCAAGAATCTTTTATTAGGCGTGGAAATGTGTACAACTGTTTTGTAAAAACATTTCCACTGACTTTCTACCGAACGGACTGAAATCTCTCGTGGTAGGTTCATCGTTCATTAATAAACTACACCTGCATTGACTACCATTTGGTTTGTTAATCTACCCAGCTGCTTTTGTTACCGGAGAGTGTATCTAAAGATACAATGGATATCAAATTGTAATCTAAATTTTCCCACGTGTTGAATGGGACAGTCTTGTACACTTGCACTATCTATTCTCTTGCATTGGTAACAGCATCTTGTTTTACTTTTCTCGAATCAATGGATCCCACCTGAGTTTTCATAGGCTGAAATACGGACGTTTTTTTCAGTTATGAGAATGATCAATACTTCCTGTAATTCAGAATTCAATAGTGTTTTCAGGGTATTAATTTCTTTGGGATGGATACCGGTTCAAACTTCATTATTTGATTGTTTCTGTGTCTCGAGCTGAATTCAATAGCTCGAGCGAATCCAGTAGTAGTAATGTTTAGTGATGTGTCTATAAATAAGTGAATGGTATCGATAATGTTTGCAGGTGTAGTTCGGAAGCGGAAGGAGCGTTGACCGGCCCTCGGGACGGCCTTATACATACATGTGGCACTTTCATGGCGCACCCAGTTACCGTGGCCTCACGTGTATTATCAACATAAGTGCGCTTTATTCCAACTATTATTCATTTATAACTTGTAATAAATTTTATGAATGACATTTCTGTCTTCCTTACTCGAGTTTTGTAGGTTTTGTCCTCATTATTGTCGTGTTACATTTGTATGAGTAAGATGCGCCTTTGACGTTCGGGTATTACCGTTGTGTTAGGGAAAATATGAGGAATGTAGGTATGACTTAGGTTTTTGACGTCTGCTCCATGATTCTTACACAGTTTCAAAAATTTTGACTTCCATGAAAATTTTGAATTGTTGCTGATAAATGTATTTTGGTTACAAGAATATAATATTTGGGATATAATAAGTATGTATTTCAGGTAGAGATTTGGCTTATGAAATGCAATATTGCTGAAAATAAATATGATTTATATCAGTAACCAATAGTGAGCCTCCAACGAGCGTTTATGTTGTGAACTACATAAAAGTAAAATAACAAGCGTGGGTTAACAGTTTAACACCGTGGTGTTACCGCTTCATTATTTTCGGAGACCTCGTTCATTTCCGCTTTCGATCTTACTGTTTATCGTTATTTTACTCTTAATGAAGGTAATTTAATTTTAAACTCCAAGCACTTATTTCAGTGAAACTACTTAACAGTCAGGATCCTGATGTGCATCAGCATTGCACACATGCATCCAGATTGTTCGAAATAATTCAAGTAACATAAAAACCCCAGGTACAGCAGGCCCCAGTCACTGCCCTTTTGGGACACGAAAAAAAATACAATGTGCTTTATTGTTTTGACATATTGTGTCGGTCGGGTCGGGTGTTGCCTTGCATTCCACGCTAACCGAGCAAAGAAACAAATACCCGATATCTACAACGTGATACAACTGAGTCATCTTTCGTCATTCGACGAGCGAGTTGTAGTGGAATTCTCATGGCCACCAGTTCGCGTGCACCGGTGTTCGAGCGCGGTCAAACTTATCGTCGCTCGCTCTATTATCGTCGCTATTTTCGGTCGAGAGCCGCTCGATTGATAAGCGCCAAACTACCCTAGTGCTTCGATCGCGCCGCACGTACCTCACCGCCGGAGGGAATCGTTACAGTTTCACGTTCACAATTTAAACATTATTCGTATTTGCGCCGTCCAATCGTGAATTTGAATTTGGGAATTATCCTTGCAAATAGACGTGTGACGGATGAGTGAGTTTTCGTTTCCGAAGGTGTTGTGGGAGCGCGAGTCGGGAGGCGCGGGCGCAATGGACAGCTGCTACAAGCTGTACACTTGGATCAACCACACGGTGCTCATGCTGCTCTTCCAGATATTCTGGAAAGTGAGCCAGCTGTCCGACTACTTGACCGGAAAGTGAGTACACCTACTTATCTCTTATCCTTAGTGCTGGGTACATATCAGTGATTAACATTCTGAACCGATAAACATGTGCCATTGGGACGCTAGAAAGTTTTTAAGCCATCCAATAAGGTATTATGTAAACACCGAAAAATGTTTTGATAATCTAGTGCTAGGTAGTGTAAATACTGACAGTGACCACATAACATTCTGTCGAAACTGGCTGCTAACCGGATCTGGTACTGAGGATTTATTTCCTCTACTTCTTTATCTGGCCTTCCAATTCATAGAAAATATTGATGTATTAGCGTATTAGTTGATTAACAATTAATTTCATTTGGATGATAAGATTACCTAAGCTCCTTTAATATTTAGGTATGATTGCTTACAATGTTATTGAATGAACTCATTCAAATGAAGGCATACTTGTAATTTATAATGTTATAGGTACCTATAATCGTAATTTACGATGATAAACTTAATAAAATCAAAGATCAAAGTCGTGAGACTAGGCGTTGAAATCCTTGATATTATTCATCTACGGCTATTTCTTACTTGCCTGTTGATTAATTTATACAAAACTTAATCAGGCAAAAAATTGGGTAAAATCCTGAAATAACGAGCAAAAAATAAACTCATTAAAACGAACAACTATGTAGATGCACTTTTACGAACCACATTTCATGCACTACGTATACCAAAACACCCTTAATTTGGCATCGTAAGGTAAAAATAAAAATATCGACAAAAATACACAACACTGTCAGCGAACATGTGGATGACAGCTGACTCCTGCCCGTTTTTTAAATATTGTTTTTTTTTTTCACTTGGCAACTCGTATTTCTATCTTCATGATGCTCACTTCTTTTTTATAACCCTCTGGAGACAATAAATTAGGGGATAATTTGAAATTTTGAAAATAGAAAAGCGTGTCTTCTAAAGAAAGAAAAACGTGGTAGGTATTTCTAATCAACTTCCGCGAAAAGTAAATTGAGTATGATGGCCAGTACTGATTGGCAGACGATTACATATCGCGGTGCCAAAAGGAAGTATGCAGGTACTCGTTTTGTAACACCGTGAAAAAGTTAATCTTTACTATTATGTTCACGAGTTAAATCCCCATAAATCATAGTATTCCGTTCATTGCTACGAAGATTTTTATGAGACCCTGATATTGTGGCGACCCAAATACATTGGGTCTTTAATTTCTCAATGATACGCTTTATGGAATAGGTATGGTATGGGGGATCGTTTTTTGTTGACAAATGCATAGACAAACAGTATCTTTTCATAAAACTACGGGCTTTAAGCCAATTTCTTTTTTACGATTTCCTATTTTATTTCATCTTCTAATGTTGATGTTTTCAAACTGCATCAATAACACACCGTAGCAACTATTTAGTCGTAATGTTTCATGAAGGTTATGAACCCGGCTCCCGGTGCCAAGATTATCTTCAAACTGGTTGCGTGGTTCAACCTGAGAGATATAAGTTTGTTTTCATTATTGCTATCGTTATTTCCCCGTTTTAGCATAGTTTGTATCATGTTCAAGGCTGGCTGAATTGCATAAGCTGGATTTAGCACTAGGACTATACTTTGTAGGAACCATACATAGATGCTTTTGTGGAAAAGTTCAATGTTTTTTTTTTTATTTCTTCATACTTAGTTTAATGTTATCAGTTATCGATATTATCTTCTATTTATTAATGGATGGATAATATACGCTCATTTATTAATTACTTATTAGTTAATAATCCTATGGAGACAATCGTTAGTTTCATTTAAATATACAATTTTATGTATTTCTTATTCATTGAATGTTTTCTAATGAGCTATATAATGTATGCTATCTTAATTACGTGTATTGACTGTGTTTTGTCTTCCGGGTTAGGCGACGCCGACGTTGTTTTAAATACATATTTTTTTGTTTTGTAGTGAAATTGTGTCTTGTCTTTGTCGTCAATTGTTATTGGATGCTATTTAGAAGATAATAGAAGAGATATCAATTCAGTACGATATCTTATCTAGTGGGCTTATACATAACAGCCGGATATAGGTACTCCAAGAAAAAAATACAGTATCTATTTATTATTATTTTTTCGGAATTTGTCTCCATTTTATAAACAAAAACTGGAAGAGGTGTATTAACTAACATATAACAAAAAAATATACACAGTACCTACCTAAATATTCAACTGTATGAACCTCTGTCACTTTTCAGGATTAAACATTATGCCTTGTGTGGATACAAAATTAGAATTGTGTGAGAGCAAAACCTCATATTATTAGAGCAAATAGTTTTTTTTTTTCATTAAATATTTTCAGCTGAGCTATGTCTGAGAAGCTTGCAGGTATATTTACCTGCCTAATTAGACAATTTATCTTCAAAAGTAATAAGAGAGAAGTGCTTATCATAAACTGCCAAGCACTTCTACCTAATTCAAATAAGAGTTACTTAAGTAATTGTCGTCATGTTTCTTTGTTAATGAAGGCAATGAGCCATGACCGAAATAATGAATAGCCACGTAAATTAGATAAGAAACTGTCGCATTCATTAGTTTGACGTTATAATGAATTTGCTACGAAATTATTGAGAAAAACCGGCTAAGTCGGACTCGCGTACAAAGGGTTCAATCCCAATGTCTGTCAAAAGTCACATTTGTTGTATATGAGAGCCCGATCATTCGTACTTATCAAGCGCCCGATCAAACTATCGGCCAACTAAAAAATCTGCAGTATACTCTTAATGTTACGTATTATTCCGGCTCAGTATTAAATTAATGTATTAGTTAGAGAATGGTACCGAATTCTAGCACAACCTACTGGCATTTAATCTCAATATAACGCAGATATTTGCACTTTCGTAATGAAGTGAATGGTAACATAAAGAGCACATCGGTTGCAACGTGACTCGCAGTGTGCACTGAATAATAAACAGTTGCAGCTCAAATTTTCCCATGGGTAAACATTTGAAGTTGAACTCTCGAAGGTGATGAAATTGCTAACAATGCCGGATTTAGGGTACAAAGTCTTAGAACTGGGTACCATGTTACTAAAACTTCGCTGTCCGTACGTCCATCTGTCCGAATGTCATCAGGCTATATCTCAAGAGCCGTGACAGATAGACAGTTGTAACTTTTACAGATGATGTGTAACAAAGAACGCTGAAAATCAGAATAAATAAGTAATATGAATATTAGTACGCACCTTACAAGAATCGGGTATGTTGCCGGTATCAGACCAATTAAAAACTTTGATTAAATTCACGATTTTCTATAAAAAAGCAGCCGGCTAACAATCTGCAGTGTGCAAAACATTATAAAATAAAACTTTTTTTTCATTTCAAAATGCGAATCGTCTTGAATGTCGACGAAGGAGCAAAACACAGAATGTATTTTTAAAGACACGTCACTATTAGGTAGTTCTTATTTTAAAATGGCCCATGTGCCTATCTGTAGTCTGTGGAACGTTATAGGCGGGTTTTATTGTTTTTTTTTAATTAAATTCAAAAGAGGATTTAATCATATGTCTATGTTCTATTTGCGCAGATACATGAATATTAATTTAGACGAACACTTTATTCTCAGGTAGGTAATTAAAATAAAATTAATATGTACGTTGGTAGGCTACATAAGCAGTGTTTATTCGTTATTTTTACCCTTTCATAATTGGTTTAATAATGAATACCTACCTTTTTGTATTATAAATACACGATTATGGCCGACCAATTATCCTCGACACAGATAATGAAGTAATCGAACAGAAATAACGAATAAAAACACAATGATTATGCGATGTTATCATTCATACTTTAATCAGAATTACAATTTCTTTTAGCTGATAAATTGAAAACGTCATCTTTAGGTTAATCCCTTAAGTAATACCTATTCATTCAACCTTCATTTGAATTCAGTTTTGTGTTCCCAGAGCCACTATTTACTTAGAAAAACTATAAACTATTATTGTTTATTACAGCAAATTAAACTGTCCATAATAAATTAAAATATATTAGCGAGTAACTTAACACATTTGCACAAAATGATTAACAATCCTACAGATTTATATTTCGAACTGTCTCACTGGCCATCTCTATTTTTTCTTCACTGCGCATAAGGTACCTACCAGACAATATACCAGGTACAGTTTACTATGTACATCAGGTGCACCCATGACGTCACAATGACCTTAGCGTTATGTCGCAAGGAAGCGTGCACATCATGACATTATACCGTAATTGCACCGTATTTGTGCTGCCAGTTTCGCTTTCTACTAACTGCAGGGACGTACGGTCTGTTATGCAGGCGTAACTGCATAAAACTATGACGTAGGAGACCCGTTACTGTACCAGCAAACTGCAAACTTTTAGTCGGGCGACAGTTGACACGATGGCTGTCATTGTTTTTTATCTTGGTTCCAATCAATGTTTTCAGTCGGTCTGATAACGCCTCAATACCTGATCTTTGTACTATGCGTAATACCTACCATTCATCCTCTTGCTGATTCATTAGCCCAAACAATCTTTCGGCCGACTAAAAGTTTTCAGTATGCTCTAAGTCTGCTATAATGGATTGTATGTAGTTCCTCGATCGCCTTTTGTTTTTGATTGACAACGATAGGCTTAATTAGGGGTAAAGTAGTCCGGATAAATTTATTAATGTAAATAGCCTGTCACTCCTTGTATTGGTAGATTTGTTTATAGCAATGTATCTGTATGTCACGTGTTATGGGACCTTTATGGTAGAAGATTTCAGTATGACTGTAAAAAGAGCTATAAGTCTGTAGGTAAATGCCCGATTTCGCTAGGTAAAATTTTAACTTTGAATGAACCTTTTGTAAGCTATCTAGAATTAACAATATTGGTCGTGTCGTTGTTTATCTGATTGCTTATCAGATATGTAATGTATAACGATTGTTACAGGTTGATTATTATTGATAAACCTCGTATGATAAGCCTCGTGCACTAAACTTGAACTTAGTTCAAACTGAAGTAAATAGGTGTACATAGGAACTTACATCTATGTGTACCTATTAGTTATCTAAGCACTTACAAATAATATATGTATCAAAAACCGATAAATAGAAGTAGATACCTAGTTTTAATGGCCTCGTCAAATACATTGAACATCTGTGCAGTCTAGACGCCGATTCAGTCAATTCTAATAATAGACAAATAATTTAGGTATAGGTATCTATTGCGGAAAGCAATTCCCAGCTGTCTTTAGAAACTATTCACGATTTTAGTTTAAAACTACAAAAATCCTTGATGCTGTTGAATACGAAACAAGCGTCCTTACATGCATCTATGTCAGCGAAGTTCGTGACCAATTACAAATGCATCTATACCATCATATATTCATATAAAAAAACCTATAAATTGAGCAGTTAGTCCATTACCGAGGTTGCATGAAATTGTATGACGCCATTCGATGAATTAGATATCTAGCGCGTGTAAGCCGGTGCCAAAAAACGCACGACCACCGGTCAAAGTACACAGTTCGATAGACCATAGAGGTTTTATACGTTTTTATATCAATTCGTAAGCGCGAAGAAAGTGGACTAATATTAGAAGGTTGGCAGTACTGTCAGGTATGTTGGCATCATAATCGCGGACAGTTCCATTACGTAGGGAATATCTAGGAATTCAGGAATATTGAGTGGTAACGACACAAGTTTCTATAACTATCTATGGGTCTAGGCGGTAAGAAATAGCAAGCGTGTCGGAGTTTGAATTTGGAACTATGGAAAATTGCACTATCCCTAATAGCTAAAACATGATACATATTTAAACAATGTTTAATTTTATAAATGTTGACGTTGATATAAGTACTGAAATGGACCTTATTTCAACCTTTGAGCATCGAATGCACTGAGTCATCGCTATCTCGCCTTATTGAGACGAACAGTCATTCAAGCCAATACGACATAAAAACATAAGCCATTAATGGAACCTGATTTGTGACTAAAAATAAATTCTTTGATTAACACATATTTCTGAGTAGACGTTCATTTATAAATGATAATAACAATATAGGTACACGCTCGTTAAATCAATTAAGTACTTTAGTCATGTTAAAAACAATGACCATAGGTAATAAAAATATTAGTTAATGAATATTGAATCATTGCTTTAGGTGTATTAACGATAAGTCATTTCTGCACCTATACCTAATTCATAATCTATTTCTTAGATTATGAACAGATAACAGGTAATTCATAATCTAATTCATAATACCTATAGGTACCTACTGCGAAAAAATATTAAAAGAATATTATATTGTAAACAGATAGGAACCCGCATTCATTATTTTAAACGCGATTGTAATCGTAACGAGCAGAGTTCATTGACACTATAGTCCCTGTAAATCTAATAATGATAATAAGATAGCAAACAAGAGGAATCACTGTAGCATGATGTATATTGACGTAATCCTACAATGTTGATCATAACAATTTGTTTGTTCACGTAACCGTTTAAATAACAAACTAACAAAACGACCAACATTTATCTATTAATATTTGACCTTTCCACAGACAAGATTATTTCTTCTTTTCTAGTTTCTGGACGCATAAATGTCAGTACTTAATACAAAGACTATCTAAATGTCAAGATGTTTTTTTTTTTGTTCAAATCTGAACATTAATTTGCATTTGACGTTACCTAAGATCTCAACGGACAAGTCTAGTTAGATATTTATCGATGTGTAACTGAATAAAACAAGCATAAAAAAGTTACGAATGGATATAAAAGATATGAGGTTCTAGCCTACGTATTTTCCACGTACGACATTATACATAATAATAAGGCAGTAGAAGTCTAGCCCAAGGGGTTTGACTAGAATATTGATGCTAATTTGAGACGACTAGCAAATGATGCTTAGCATAATCGGTAGCATGTTAGTCGAGAAAGAATGTATGCTATTGTTGATACATTGAATAGCAGACAACTGAGTTATGACTCGAACAAAATGTGATGCACAAAAATTTTCAAATTTTAAAGATGGTGGGCTCAATATGCTCAATATGCTAAACTTTTCGACTAATATAAGAATAAGATACATATTGTATGTACATCTATCTTCTTCTGACTTATTAAAAAATGCTAGATAGGTAGATGTTGAGCTCAATCAGTAATGTATTTTCTATGAAGACATATCGTTGTCTCTAAACCGCGGTCTATTTCTATTGAATATCAATCAAAGCATCGTTTGGTCAATTTGGCACATCACTGCGGGCTTTGTTTTCGACAATTTACATTTATTTATACAAGCGAGTGGATCTGCGAATAAGATTCACGTCATCTTGCGAATATCTGGTTTATAATGAGCGTCGAAGTTGTGTTTGTGGCGGGAAATATAGCGAGTGTGATAATCTTTTAATGGTGGCCTCTACGTCTTGTATTTACATACTGGTCTGTTGTTCAACATTTTGTGTCGATTCAGTGTGTTGGCTATTCAATAAAGTGGATAAACAAGCTATTAAAACTTGCTTATAGACATAACACTGATTGTCATCGTTACTTAGTAGATATAATTTAATTAGTAGATTATAATTACGTATTTTCTCGGAATAGACACTGGGAACAGGGCAGGAGAAAGAAGAAGACACTTCCTTATAGGCAATCATGTTTCAAGAACTCCTAGTACGCTTATTCATTTTTTTTATTGTATTTTTAAATAAGGAACGACACAAAATACTTATGTCTCTTTTCACATATTGGAAAAAAACTGTTTACTCTGGTGATACGCCAAATCACATTGAATGTTATTAGCACTTTTGTAAGTTTCCAATGACCTAAAATCCAAAGAATACATTAGTTTGCATTTTTCATGAGTTTAATATAGTAGGAAAACGGAGCACTCGACAGGTATTAATTTTTCAAGTGAAAATAAATATAGTGTCGACACTCCCTATTGGTTCAAATTAGGTTAATGTTTGTAAGGTAAACTTTTAATGGGTAATTTTTAGAATAGCCCTAATTTCAGTAAATATAGCATGTCTTATGTGAGTCAACCATGGAGTCAACCTACAAAAGTTGTTTTTGGTTCTACAGGTTATCAGATAGCATCAAATTAGTTTTCCAACTTGTAAACGCTTTTTTTCGTAGAAAACCTAATTTCTGATAGCAGTAAATTAGAGATCTCATTTACAATAGGTACTTACTGTACTACGTTTAGTAGGTTACTATAAAACTGTACCTAATTAAAGCCCTCATAGGCTCACAGATGTAGGCACCTACATAGCCCTGTTCTATCTATTGATTATCCAAAATAGTGATAAATATAGTAGGTAACCTACCTATGTTTGTATATCTATACTTAATTTGGTTGGAGCCACCTACTTGCAATTTTCATTCAACTAAGTAAATTGTATGATACTGCAAATGTATTTATGTATATTTATGATTCATTAATTTTCATTGAATATTTACCTCAATGTAGGTATAATGTAGCATGTTTTAACAGGTATCCAGTGATAAATAAAAGTATTGATTCCAAGAAATTACACGTTCCAAATAATACTTATCTTTAAAAACAAATGACGCGAGACGATTGCATAAATTCTACGTAACAAAGATTAAACTAATAATTTCTGATACAGAAAATCCATGCAGATATAAAATTACCTAAGTATGCTGCCCACATATCAATGAACGTCGTATTTAAATACATTTTATCACTTTAGGTGCTAAAGTTATTCGCTATTTGCTGGTTTTTATAGGACCTTATCATTTCACACGCCTCCCTACCTGTTGGTACCCACATACTACCCACGCATGTCTATCCTAAGCACACGTTTGCTTTAGAAGAGCTATGAATACAGGTTCCTGAAACCTGCTTGTCATAAAGACACGCATTCATAGACTCATTTTATACCCTTTGAATTTATTCAGTAGGTTTAGAGAATAGAGGTTATTGAATATCAATTCAGTTGATCAGGAAGTTAACTAGGTAGGTACTACTTACCTCTATTGCCTGTGTACCTCGTGAAATTATTAATGTGGTCCGGTAGTACCAAAGATTTTTTAATACGCTTTGAAATGAAGCAATGTTGGAGTTACTTTGTATTGAGATTACTGTAAATATGCAGTTTGTGTGATGTTATTAAAAACATGGAATGTAAAGAATCTATTCCGGTGTTTATTTTCTTATCTAGAGTACAAAGGAAACAGAAAACAGATGTTCCGAGCTGCAGAACATTGGTAAAGAAATATTTCGATTTATTATTTTACTCATAGTGTAGGATGACGTCATTCAATGCAATGGTGGTTGAATGATCGTGTTAAAGGCAGAGGTTTTAAACATGCGCCTACGCAGATTTAATGTAGAAGTCGTATGTGCAGCCCACGTGGGCCGTTGCACTTGTAGACAGGCCAATTTGAAACTTATGCTTATGGAAATAATGTTGAAAGTTATCAAAGAATTTCAAGAGGAAAGTCCCTGGTGACCAGCTGCTGCTGAATGTATGATTACTCGTACCTATCTCCATAAAATGATTGTATCCACGCATGTACCTAGTATGAAATACCCCGTTCTACCTAATGTTTTAATGTCATACGTCATTACGACCAAATCCCCCGAGGCTTTTACTGAAATTGACTTCAGCGAAACCAATTTAATATAAGTACTTACTATACTAGGATCGAATAACGTTTAAAGGCTACTTCTATGCCTTTTAGTATTTTTTTTCTAGTTACTAAAACGTTTTTAAATGTCCCATAGGACGACAGACACGCGATCGGCCGTCATGTAACCATACCCATATTTTATCGCTTTCAGTGTATGGTAACTATTGGTCTAATTACACCATAGATACTGTAATTGAATAGTCTATAATTGGAGCTTATAACCTTTCAGAAACATAGTTATGTACTTTATTATTTAATTTAAAATTACTTGTAATCGTCGTCAAACTAATAAATTAGGAATAATTAATGACCCAATTAAGAAATAGTTTTTATTCACAACCAATATGATTTATTTTCGTACAAATGTTTTAATTTACTTGAATGTCAAGAATATAACTATTTTAGTTTACTAAGGGCTGATTTTTCAATCGCCAGATAACTGTTATCTGAGGAATATGTTTGACGTTTTGACAGCTTTTGTATGGAAAATATGTCAAACCGCCATATTTATTCCTCAGATAGAAGTTAACTGATGATTGAAAAATCAGCCCTTAAACAAGCCAATTTAGATTTTAAAGCCAATTTGAACTGCGGTTTGGCTATTTTTATGGCATTTGAACGCCTGTTACTTAACGTGTTAGTAAATGTGTACGTAATAACAACCGCTAAAGTCAATCCATGACCAATCCTTGCATGTTTATGTAACTACACTTATTATGGAAATTAGGTACATTGCATCATTCCAAAAGGACACAGCGACAAATGTTCCTTTTTAAAACAACGTGCTCACTTATTTACCGGTTTGACCGGAGGAAAAATTCTAGTATTATCATTTTACAATGATGTCACGGCCTAAGAATTTTATCTCTCGTTTTAGAGATAACTAGAACCTTGACCTTATCGTTAAATGCAGGAAGGGTTGCCAGCATTATCTTGCATTCCTTTTTCAAATCCAACGCCATTGTTACCGTGCCAATGAGGTTCTATACAAATTATCTATACTCTTGGTATGACATAAATATTAGATTTACCACAAATTCCCTGTCATCAAAGCCATGATATTTGTACATTACCTAGTATAATATAGTATCGTTTAACGAACCAGTAATTGTTAAACGAATCCAATTAAAACGTGTGACAATGTAAAATAACAATAACCAATATGGCGGCTAACGGGCATACAAAGTCACGTTGATCAACACAAAGGTTTTATTAGAATGATAAGATGCATGTGTTCAGAAACATCAGACAGATGCGTTATTAAGGACTATTAATGTCTAACAAAAGATACATTGTTTAAATAACTATTAGTAACTAACTAATTTAGCTCTTGAATACAATGAGGCGTATTATTAGAACAATGATATTTGTTTGAAATCAACAACATTTTATTCATACTCGTATCCATATTCCCATTCTGTGGTCTTACTAATCTATGGTCATGTAATAGGAAGATAAACGTTTTTGAAATTGTTGAATAAACTAAAGACGTCCGCTATCCGCACTTTGTCCACGAGGGGCACTCGTTCAATTACACCGGCTTGCTCTATGTGACCTCTGCATTGTTTGTGTTTCAAAGAAAATCACTGAATATGTACATAGCGAGGTGATAAGTGCTTCGAGTAGACTGAACAATATTTGATTGTCGTTGATATGAGCATAATTTGTAAGGAGGTTCAATGGCACTTTTCAAATGAGTATGAACGTTGCTCATAGTCGTTAGACATCGATTCACCTCGATTCCAACGAAGCCTAATTTAGTTTGATTCTTTGTCATTAAAATTCTATGTATAAAGGTCAGTAAATAAGGTGAATTCGTAAAACCACGGCTAATCGCTGCTATTTATCTGTGTCAAATCGGAAAATGCTATATTTAATTCACTGTATATAGCATGTCCCCCTGATTGTATACATAAAGGTATAAATGTAGATATATATATATAGATAGATATAAATATAGGTATTAAATGTAGATAGGTGTAATGTTCACACTAGCCACGGGTTGTATATTACTGCAGACAATAAATTAATTTGTTTTGATTCTACTGATTCTACGCAAGGTGTCATCTCATTTGAATGGAGTTCAAACAATGACACCGTATATTAATTAAAACAAATGCATCGTCAGACTAAGCATACAAAATCTGATATCGTTCAACAGATAAAATATTTGAGAAATTGTGCAATTATGGTGATAAAAGGCGCTATTTATAGGCATTACCGACACTATGTGTACGATGTAAATAATACAGAATAATGTAACATGTGTTATGTCTAGCGTCACGAGTTATCGAACCAATTTTCAGTTCCACGTGAATTCCTAGTAAACATTACTATCTAATAAGTTTACTCATTACTAGATACGGGAAACAATGTTTCCTGATAAATTAATGTCAATAGGCTAAGGGAACTAGTGTCGGCAATACGAATACTAACCGAATTGTTTCCTTCTTCCAGGTCACCGGAGCCTAAAGCAGAGAACATGGTCATCACATTCGCGCCACTCACAAAGGAATCAAAACACAGACGGCACATCAGATCAATGTCAGACGTGCAGAGCAGCACGCCGTACCGGATCCCGTTCCGGTCCCGGAAGGGCAGCACGCACACGCTCATGTACGACTCGGACACGCGGGCGCGCCGGATCCGGTCGCACAACCGGCACCTTCAGCTCGACTCGTCCGACTCCAGCGACTACTTCGACTCTCCCAAGAAAATCACGAGTTTGGGCCACAACATCATGAAACACACAGACTCCATGAGAATACTGTAATGCAGTCCTAAGAGATCTGATTTAAATTAATAAATGAGGCTGTACAATCTAGTTGTCGACTAGATCGGAATCACGTCGGGTTGCCGTCGGTTCTAAGAATAATCAGATTTCAATTTAATTGGGACGTTCTTGCGATTGAAGAAACTTTTGGATTCAATGATTGTTCGTTTCATAATTTTAGCGACGATTTATACTTTCAGGTGGTAATGTTATCGTAGGCAAGACTAAACATGGCATAGTCAATGTTTATGTATGACTGCCGAATTGTAAAATAGACTTTGGCAATCTGATTTACTGTAGTGCATAATTTGATCTTGTCCGTCGAATAATCTGTCGATCCCAAAGATGTATAATCCCAACGTGATTCAGCGATATAACAGACTATAGTGATTTCCTTTATGAGACTGTGATGAAGTAGGTTAACGGTTATGATAACTATTTAGTTGTAATTATTAGTTTTAAGTTTATTTTCATTGTCAATTTTGTGTCAGTGTCTTTGAGACGTATGACGAGGGCGAGAGATGTGATGCTGGCGAATGTTTTCTACGTCAAATGTATAGAATTATTGAATACTTTTCATATCATAACCACAGGGTTGAACTTCAAAAAACCATCAATTTACTTATTATTCATTTAATAAGGATTCAAATTGTGGGAATATTTGTGAAAAACATAAAATCGATAAACAGATTGAAAATAATAAAATAATCACAAATCAAACTACGACATTTTCACGTTTATATAGGTACTTATCAAGATTACCTACTAATTCGACCCTGTGGTGATACTCGATGGTAGGACCAAAGCTCTTAATGTGGCCATATCTAAAGTACCTATAATGCTGAAACACTAGTCTGTAGAAGCACTAGTTAGGTAAATCTGTCAGAACATAACACTGATCGGTTCAGGCCTAGTTTGTTAAGAACGAAAGACTCAATCGAGAACAGATGTTGCATATGTAGCTAGTGATGTTTCTAGAACAGCAAATATGTACCTTGTAATATTTTGATATAGAGTTCAGTGTTATTTGAATTGCTATTAAATCTGAAGCCTTTATTTGATTTAGTTCTGACATGACAGTGGAAAATTGTGACAAAAGTGGGTGGGCAAATGTTGACAGTCTGCTCACATACTGAGCTAAAAGTAAACACTGAAACTAATATCCAAGTCAAGAAAGAATTTTCGGCTTGATTTGTCAAGTATTTTTAACCATGAAAATTCTATTTTTAAAATAATGTCTTGTGCAGCAAACTTTTTTTTTTGTTTTGTTAAAATAGTGATGTTGAAGTTGACAATACAAATGTAGGATTAAGTTTTGAGTATTTTGGCTTATTTCGCTATCTCTGGACCAAAAGTATCGATAGAAACTGGATTTTGTAAAAAATGTGATTAGAAATGATATCAGAGAGCAGGGATATAGGCCTTCAATTTTACGAATGTGATAAGTAGCAGTTAAAATATCTATAACATTGTTATTTATTACATAATATTGAACCGTGATGAATGTCAATAAACAAAGGAAATTCCTAAAGAAACATACATTTGGTTTAATTTTTCATCTATTATTCCCAACCAATGATAAAACTACGTTTATTTAAAGGAGTACCTATCTATGTAGTTACTACCTTGAACGAACTCTCATTACCTACTTTCGGGATTGGGGTGAGTTGGCAAGCTCAATGTAATTGGCCACACAACAATAGACAATTGACGTCATAGAAGAGACAATACGCTTGATTTATGGAAAGTTCTTTATCTATACCTAGAAGAGTGGTAGGTAAATTCATATTATCAACCTACATAGGTACATATAAACACATTAGTTGGGCAATCTTAGCCATAATAATGATAATGTGTAAGCCCGGTGACACAACATTAGATATCACGTTAAGGCTGTGACCATGACCTGATGCTGCCGCTAACAAGGAATCCACGTTTGACCTTATTACCAGACATTCGTTTTCGAACATCTTTCTTTGTCGCCAAAGCATATAGGTACCTACCTAATGGAAAACTCGTAATTTAAAGCACTATGAATCTGACTAAATGGTTCTTCCTCAAAAGGTGCACGCTCATACACAATTTAAAGATTAGGTCAATTCATCAAGAGTCATAATTATGAATCTTTAAAAAACTGCAATAAACGTAAGTTTTTCCATGGTTTTTCTTATCACTACAACAGGTAGCGCCATCTGCTGTATTTATTAGGCGGCATTTTTTGCAATGCTACGATAGTACGAGATTCAGCGGTTTCCACCGTAGCGTAGACCGGAGTGCCGTAGCAGGACTACTAGTGACATCTAGTTTTACAACGAAGAAATAAAACATAAACACATTGTTGCCTTGCGCTATACAATAAAAATAACTTACCAAGTTTTTAGTTGATTAATTCTAAATTGCACGTCGTGATCAATCTATCTATCGTCGTCGATTTAACAATTTTGTTGATGAATGTAGATGATAGCTTCACGTCAGAGGTCGATAGATGGCTTCATTCATCAACATTTTGGCGAAACATTTGCACAGACACTTCACTTATCATTGACATTAGTTTGACATTTGTTTGTTTACATCACGACTTCAATTTCATTGTTATTTCGAACGTTTTACCGCAAAGTGTTTCAAAAAGTTCACAACCTCTAAACTTAAGTGTTAGCGCAATATTTAACTTTTGTGTCGTTACAAACTAAAATGAAGACATTATTTATTTTACTCTGCGTAATTAAATTAATTTCTGGAACACCTACACCCATTGTGTTGTGGCATGGAATGGGTAAGTTTTTAAATAAAGAACAACAGTTTACAGTTTGGAATCTACAATTTTGAAATTAAATTTAATCATAATCAGTCCCAGTCACTCTCCCATATAGTATACCTAATCTCCGGCTTGCTTGTAAAAATATATCGTGAATTTTAATTGACTCGTTAATTGCGTTGATTGTTGCCCTCAATAGAATAGACATAACATGAATTAATCAGCAAGTAAGCGAACAACGTTGGCCTTCAGACAAACTGGACTCCATATTTCTTAATATCAGACAATTACCAATATCCTAGAATATTCCCCAATATCAGACTACCACTTTTCATTTATAAAAAATTGGAAAGTATTTTTGGTTGAAAAATGATCAATTGTCCAAGTTTGTTATAGAGCAAAACTCATTAGTTCCTAGTTTGGTCAAATTCTAACTTTTTATAGCTGTTCCAAGCCAACTTTGAGTTAGTAGGTATTTAAGAATATCCGAGATCAATGATTAATAAATATTTACTACTTTATTTTCTATAAATTATTAAACATTTTAAACACACTGAATGTAAGACTGAGTTAATTTTAACATGCAAGTATGTACACAGATCTTGATGTAAACAGGAAAATAAGAATAATTTAATTGGAGCAGCTATCAGTATTTATCTTTTATTAATTAATAGGACTGGGATATTGCAATAGGCATAAACATCATTAATTAATAAAGTAAATGAACTTAAGCCTGCTAACTCTGCAATATTAAAAAAGAAACTGGTAACATAATCATTATTGCATACACAGGTGATACATGCTGCCTAAGCTTCAGTTTGGGGGGAATAAAAGTATTTTTGGAAAAAAATATACCGGGAGTGTATGTAAACTCCTTGAAGGTTGGCAACTCCTCCATCGAAGACCTGGAGAATGGTTACTTCATGAATCCTAACAAGCAGGTGGAATATGTCTGTGGTCTACTGGCTGCAGACTCTCAGCTGAAAGATGGTTTCAATGCGATTGGCTTCTCACAAGGGAGCCAGTTTCTGTAAGACATTTTAAAATCTGTTTTGTTTGTGATGTTGCAATGATTAGAAAGGAAGATAGTTCATGGTTAAATTGTCTGAATAATAGAATTTAGATTAAGAAGTATTGCACTTTTATGCATCACAAATTATTTAATAATTCTCTAAAATTAAATATAATTTAAATGCTAAAATGCCAAGTCAGTAGTACTATCCTACCTAGTACTAGTATAATTTAAGAATTTTACATAAGTTTTCAATAGTGTTTCATGAAGATATTTTTATAAGGCGAGCTGTTGTCCAGCGCTGCGGTCATGTACTACCTAAGATGAAGAACTTGATATCTCTTGGTGGTCAGCATCAAGGAGTGTATGGTCTGCCCCATTGTGGAGCTCTGATGCACCCTACTTGTGACTACATTCGACAGCTGCTCAACTATGCTGCTTATGAGAAGTAAGTCTAAGCTTAGAAGGTAATAGCAATTGTTCTGGGCTCCCAGCCCTAAAAGTTAATTTCTTTCTTAACCTGGGTATGGATGACCAAAATATTCAACTTAATTCCTATCCCATGTGCGAGTGAACCCGCAGTAAACAATACACACAATTATAATTGGTTTATTTTCATCGTAAATATCCTGATGGACTGACAGTCCGATTTATTAATTGAGGAACATCCTTTGAAAGGTCAATCGCCTGATACTTATTCGACCGGCACGCAACCTTATAAATCAAGATGCGTAGGTATGTTCGTAGTTATAATAGGTATAGGTGCTATAGGTACAACATATATCAACCTACATAAGGAGGTATTAATCAGAAACATTCTACAGACTAAAGAATTCTTATGGTTCAGAATGACGTATTGTTTTTACAGGTAAACAAACAATACATACATGTGCGTGCCATTTTTGTATGCTTACCGCGTCGCACCTTCAACTTGTACATCACAGCTTCAGAGCAAATAAGGACCGGAATATTGAAGGTCGATGTTAATGTTTGAACTATCCTTGCGGTGAATTGTAGAGGGCAACAATATTGCTCGTTCCGTTTATTTTTCAACTGGTTTCCACTCGCGGTTTTACCCGCGTTTTTTTTCTTCAAATCGTTTCAATATTTCCAGAGATTAGCGCGTTCAAACATATTTAATTTTACGCGCAATTAGACTGCTATCTGTTTTCCCGCGGTTTTCCTTTCGTCCCGTGGGAACTACGATCCGTACACGGATAAAATATAGCCTATGTTACTCGGGGCTTGGGCTAATGTAGCTATAGCCCAACAATGATAAAATTTTTATATCCTTTCGGTGCTTCGAAGCTTGTAGGGTACTATGACAAACAAACAATGTTTCCCCTTTAGAAGTTGCGCGTGGACATACAAATCCGAGCGAGTTACGGAAATCTAGATTTCCACCATTTGTAACAGTATATTTTATCTGTTCCGCTTTCTTAACAGGAAAATGCCCACAAACGCAATAGGTAGTATTTTCTCTAACTTACCTAACTTTCACCACATAACAAAACATTTTTTCCTGCTTCCTACCTTCTCTGTGACAGGATTTCGTCCAAAAAAAATTATGTCTGCTCGCCCTGTTATAGATATATTGCTCCTCTAATCTTCTTAGCCGTGATATGTGAACATCTACCAACACTTGATTTTTTTCAGCTGGGTCCAAAACGCTCTAGTCCAAGCTACATACTGGCACGACCCACTAGACGACGAGACATACATCCACAAAAGCATTTTCCTTTCGGACATCAACAACGAAATCATGACGAATAAGACTTACATACAGAACCTCAATAATTTGGACCACCTCGTGTTGGTGAAGTTTGACAATGATACGATTGTTCAGCCTAGAGAGACTGAGTGGTTTGGGTATTATGAACCTGGACAGTCGAAGAAGTTGCTGCCTTTGAGGGAGACGAAGCTTTATACTGAGGTTTGTTTTGCTTAAAATTCATGTTGTTACCATTAACATAGTTATACATAGTCCATAAAGTTCTGTTTATTGTGGACTACATTTGTAGGTAATATTGATGGTCATAGGTACATATAATGGGATCCTTAACGCCTGCCTACAAGGACAAGATTTTCTCGTTTACAAAGAGGAAAAATCAAAGACACTACGACACAAAAAATTCTCTGCATATTTACGGCATTAGTTACGAAAATTGCAGACTAATGACTAGATTAAAAAAAAATAACTTTTAGTTTTAATTTAATTGTATAAGGTAAAAAATAAGAAAAATAAATAGAAGCTTTATTCTCCGTTTCAGGATCGTCTAGGCCTAAAGAAGATGGACAAAGAAGGCAAGTTGATTCTCCTATCGACCGTCGGAGATCACCTGCGTTTCTCTGACACATGGTTTATCGACAACATTCTCAAGCCTTATCTCCTTAATTAACTTGTCTACTACGAGATTAAATCTCATTAACGTGCTAATGCGTTAATATTCATTAATCTATGATCTATAAGTTTCTTTGCAATAAGTGTAAGCGCTTTAATTTTACTGATAAAGATGAAACTCTGACTGGAATCTGTATTTTAAGTTAGTTTTGTGTTTAGAAGAATCAAAATGGCTGATCAACATATTTTTTTGTTACTTACTATAATCTCATTATTATTTAGTGTAAAAAAAATAATGATATTATTATACAATACTTAAGTTATGATACCAGTGCGATGCTTTATATTATAGTCATAAGAATCTCGGAGCAATAACATTGTGATATCAAGATTGATTTTAATAAAGTTTATAAGAAGATTTGAGTTTTTTTCTTATTACCAAGAAGTTTATTTTCATATGCGGAAGTAAAGGTACGCTTGCGACATATGACATCATGATTGTAATAAACAGTCAAGCCTCTATGAATGGCAAACAGCGTCGTATGCTTTAAAAAGTGACAGACAGGACCTGATCACATCAGCGCTATCCATCTTTTTTACTACCTTCGACTTACCCTACCTACAATTAAGAAGATTTTTCTAAAATTTTTACTAGGCCGTGGGGTACAACATACATTTACTGCAAAAAAGGGAAGTCATTCGGAAGGCCAAAGTTCACAAAAATAAAACAACAAATACCGAACTCAATCATTGTATTCAGCCTTTTCGCACCAAAACCTCCTCGCTGGTTCATTCTATAAGACTTTCTAGGTCTTGCTGCCGGCTTCTGACGGTGGTCCGGTCCACATCGGGCAGTGAGCGCGCCTCCACGTACACTCGTACGCAACGATTAAATTCTGAACTGCGTTTTATAAACGGCGCGTTTGCCCCCCGAACTTTGTGCAGAGGGAATTTTACGAGGCACTGTAGCATACAGCGTTCGGCTATTTTGTAACTGGGGGAGAAGAAAATGTATTGTCATTTACATAATATTCTTTATCTGAAATTGTTTAACAGAGTCAGTGTTCAAATTAGGTAAGGAACTGCGATGTTTCTTAACACCCTTTACCAGTAGGTAATTCTGCTTTGGATATCTACTTACCTACTTATAGGATCACTTCTGGACCGCAAAATCTCTGCCGTTTTTCAAACACAAAGTTCAAATTGTATTTTTAGTTTAGTTTGGAATTGTAAGAAAACTTGATAACTGGTGAGGGCTAGTAGGTATCTAGTAGGTCTGAGAAAACCAATCGAATTCATGTGTTCTTCCTTCATAAAAGTTAAAACAGAAACTAAAATACGTCGCCTAGACTATTAAGTCGCAATATTAATTGATTACTCAGGTTTTATCCGAAAACCAGTCCTCACAGTGATCTTTTCCTTATTTTTTTGAAAAATAAACATCAGAACTTACTCGTATGGATTGATGCAGTCCATTCGAATCACGTTGTAACCTTGATCGCGTGCTAATTCTTTACTCTTCTCTGCCATGAATACTGCTAAACCCTGTCTTCGGAATTCTGGTAAAACTGTTATCATTTTGATCTGAAATTAGTCAAAAACCTATTAGAATTTTACTTGTCTGTGCAAAGATTAAAAATCGAATACTAAAGACCCATGATCTTAATCAATAATCTTTGCCTGATGATAAAGACCCATTATGATTTTAAGCTTTCGATTACATACTTATTGCCATACTACATAGTGCCACATTGGGAACAACATGATAGTGACGCATCATAGATTCAGATGATTCATCTCATGTTAATACATAGATGCAACTGCAACTGATTCAGGCGGTCGACAGCTCGAGCTCAATGTTCGGATTTTGATCGAAGCGGAAATAGCTTCCGCCCGCGCTCTTCATTCAAAATCCGTGGTGCTCTACTGATTTGAAATTGCCCACCGCTCGAGCTGTTGAAACAACTGCTCGAGCAGTTGGCAGCATCAAGCTCTTGACTCTTAACTGCAAGAGCGGTCCGTGTATGTTGAGAACTGGGTAACTGCTCCACCAGTTCGTGTATGGCGGGCATTATAATTTCGCCCTGCTGTCCGTCCGTCCGTCCTCGCTTAATCTCAGTGGTCGTTAGCACTGTTGTGAGTTGATAAGAGAGTACATAAGTGGAGTACATAAGAGAGTACATAAGTGGAGTAAATAGGAGAGTACGTAAGAGAGTACATAAGATCGTACATAAGAGGAGTACATAAGTGGGGTACATAAGAGAGTACATAGGAGAGTACATAAGATCGTACATAAGAGGAGTACATAAGAGAGTACATAAGAGGAGTATATAAGAGAGTACATAACCACAGAGAGTATACAGGGTTACTGGTAACTCGACATAAACCTTCTATCTTTCCCTGTTGTCACACACGCAAAAGTATTGACCATCATACCTTTTTGGATAGCTGATAAGACAAGGTTATTTTTCTAATAATTTGTTCTAAGACAACATTTTGTATGAAGTAATAGCAAAAATTAAAAAAAAAATGTTTGATTAGTGATCTTCACCAAAGTTTTAGTCATTTTGAACTTTTAGTTATTAAAAACGATCCGCTACGGTGTCAACTGTCAACTATGATAGTAACTTCAATTTCAGTACAGTCGCCCCGGGAATAAATTTCAAATTGGCTTCAAATCTTACTCATCTTACTAACTCAAAAACTACTGAATTTCGGTAGAACATTTAGTGGCTTAATTTGTTGCATTTTAACCCTACTATGATGTAGGAATACGTCAAGTTACCAGTAACCCTGTAGAAAAATTTAAAAAGTATTGTTAAAAAACCAAGTGAAAACAATAAGTGAAAGTGAAAAGAGGATAAAGAAAATGGCTATATAATTTTTATATTTCCTTACCTCAAAAATTTTCTTTTGTTTGAAAACGTCCCAAAGATTTGGTGTCTCCTGCAGTTTTGCCGTGAAGTATAGAAAATCTTTGGTGTTGGGATCCTGAATAATAAATCAAAGAGTAGTTTCAAAAAGTTTGTATTAGATTAGACACAAGGCAGGAAACTGGAACACTGAAGACTTGTTTTTCTTTGGCAGCGTGAGAAATATATTTTAACTTTTTTTAAAGCTATTTCTTAATAAGATACCTAACGTACCTGTCGATAGAAGGCATAGTTTCTGAGGTTCTTAGGGTCAACGGGGCTACTGGCAAAACTGACGCATAAACCCGCTACTGTACCGTCTTCTGCTTTCGCGAATAATGAATTTCCTGCCGATAAATCAATAGTAAATAACTGTCTGCTTTAAATACTGCAGCAAAGCGTTCACGTAAGTATTTATGGAAATATAATATATTTATTTTAGAAAATAATTCTTGTGAGTCGGGTAAAAAATACAAGAACTTGGATACCTATATCATCCACGTAAAACGTGGAAAATTATCCCAGGTAGCATCGTAAAGCGAATCTTTCGATTATTTTGTAGACTGGACTGCTAAATACACCATTCAGAAAATAAAGAATGCAGCAACTGAAGTATACACCAGATTTGGATTCGTATAAGCTAGTCTGTAGGTAGGTACCAACTCGCATTGAGCAAGTGTGGTGATCAAAGCTCAATCCTTCTCTGTGTGAGTGGAGGCATGTGCCCACTTGCTGATCAGCGGGACAGTAAAAAAAGGCTTGTAATGAAGCTAGTGATGGTACCTTGTTTGAGTAAACTAATGAGGTATTCGTCAAGTGCGCAGTCGTTGGAGATGTCCATGTTCCTGGAGCGGACCAGCACGTGCTCGCTCAGGAAGTACCGCTTGATCACGTGTATCGCGATGTCGTGGTTCTCGCTCGTCACTTGCGATAGGGCGAAGTGCTCCGGCTAGAATAATCACAATGTCCTTACTATTGTACTGTATTAAATAAAACTTGGTTCACGGATTGTCTAGCTACTGTCTGAGCAAAATATAAGCTTTTTATAAGATCGTTAGCTGTGTCCCTTCGGAATGCGGTTGGAATCGTGACGAATAGACAGGGAGTAGCTTTATAGTGAAGAGAGAACCTAAGCGAGCTTCGATGACTGCGAGCAACCAGATTCAGCGCACAACCTTTATGAATTGACCTACCAAACCACATTATGGACTGTCCTAAATGGTGGATACTAACGACTCCTCTTAATACCTTCTCTTGGTGAATTAAGTCCATGATTCCAAACACACTGTGACATTGTTTAATATGGGAAGTTTGTACAACATGCTTTATTAATGACGGCGGTCCTAATTTTGTTATCATTAAACGAAACATAACGAGAATTTTTTAACAGAATCGCACCAAAGTTTGGCTCCAAACTATGCCGCTCCGATGACAGATCTTTCACCTCAACTCTTGACAGAGTTCTAAAACTTCAGATGGCCAGTAGCAAAATATGTGGGATTACCTAAATACTCCTTTCTCTAGAACCTTTATTGATAGACTTGTAATGTTTTGCCTTTGCACAATATGCCAAAGCTTGGTTTGATCGATATCGTTTTGTAAGATTGTAGATATATATGTTAAGGACCATGTGATTAATTCGGGCATTATTTATAATGCCCGAGCATTATGAATAATGTCTAGCTTTATCGGGCCAAGTGATTAATAACTATGTTAACTTCATTATTTATCACATTGCACGGGCATTATTATATTGCTACATGATAGTTGGGCAATTTGATAATAAAGCTATATTTTATGCGGTGCGAGGGTGGCAGTTGTTCTAATAAATAAATCCTGTTACTTGCTACACATTTTATGATTATTGTTTTAAATTATATGTTCTATTTTAATGGGAAATTATAAGCCTAGCCACAAAATTATTAATTGGATAATTGTCATCTAATTTACTAACTCGGCCTCGTTCTTCTTGATCTCATTTTTCTTGGCTCGTTTTTTTTATGGAAGAATTTAATTTGGATTCAAAACATTGTATTAAAAACTGAACTTAGTGACGAAAACGAATCGCTGCAAAACCGACACCACGTAGTCTTGTCTGCCCTACCCCTAGTGTGCAATGCGTAGGCGCGGAGGGGCGAGGCGGCCTGCGAGCTGAGGCGCAGGTAGTTGAAGCGCTCGCCGCCGCGGCTGAGGCTGGCCGGCTGAGCCGGCCAGCAAGCCGAAGCTGCGGTGGTGAGCGTGAAAACCATCTGCGACGATAAACTCGCATGGGACCGCCGGATCCCCGCAGCGCCGGAGCCGTGATAGAAGCCATACTTACTTCCCTGCTCTGTCAATTGATATGGGATGTGTTATATTTTAAACGTACTGAGTAAAAAAATTAGAAGCTAAATAAATATATTTTATGATGTCATTTAAAAGTATTTCAGAAGTTTACTTTAGTTTAGCATGCTACAAATTTAATTGTGGCTGACTTAGTAGTTTAGAAGGCAACATACATTTTTGGGGGCGAGTAATGATATTAAAAAGAATCCTGTTTAAATAGCACCCTATTTTAATTGTATTTTCTAAATAAAAGTCAAATAATAAAAGTTAATTATGCCAAATAATGAGTCCGATCACTTAAACTTTAGTTTATTTTGTTTTATAATAATAAGTCATTTGTATAAAACAAAGATATGTTGTAATTTTTTTGTTTTTTTTTAAATTATATTTTATGTTATACTTTTAATATGACTTTCCTTAACTTTTAAATGCAAAAACTAGTGGATTTTTAAGGCAGAAGTCCTTCATAATTAATCCAAATCATGAGGCTGATTATTTAAGTGGTTTAATATTTAGTTCATCTTAAGTTACATGTCAATAACAATTAAAAAAAATGAAATGAAATATGTTTGTATTACTTTGCCCAAAAGATCACGGGCAATATGTATAGTGCCCGGTCAATTTGATTATTTGAATAATTATTATCAAATTGCACTCTCATATTGGGCATTATTCATAATGACCGGGCATTATGTATACTGCCCAATTTATCACTTGGTCCATAACATATATAGAATTGGAACTACCCGGGGTGGAAAACTTTTTATATGTAGTGAAAAGATCAGCATGCGGTATGTAAATCTAACAGCAGATTTACATTAACGACAACGAACTGAAGATAAATATTTTATTTGGAAGTGTATTTTTTAATATCTTATTACACGTAATGTATTGTGAATTCTATGTTGCACATAATAGCACGTGAATGAAACATAATCTGCAAAACATTAAATTAAATGCCCGAATTAACGATCCCTGAAATGTTTAATTAATTTTATTGATTTACCATGATAACGTTTAATAATTTCCAACCGGCAACCATGAATACCGTGACGTAGGTGCTGCGTTTATTTAAAATTCGGTAATGTAGTTTGGTCTTTAGGATAATGAAAATATTGTTTCTAAAACTTGCTTTAATAGTATGTAAGTATACGCAAAAACATTTTACAAATAGTATTCAAATTATACAATAATCTTAAGTTTCAAAAAATTACACAGTCTTTGTTTTTCTAGGTGCAATGAAAATGCTTATTCAACTATGTAGATGCATAGAATTAGTTGACTTATCAGATGTAGAGCTTCCTCCAAAGTCTCGGGAAAGAGTTCCAATCAAGTACGAAGAATACAGACCCATAAAACGTCCTCCGAAGGCTATTCGCAGATACTGGCTACTGAACAACAACCAGAATGCAGAAGACCCCCCAATACAACGAGGTTATGAGGATGAAAAAGATGCTAATATAAAGCAGAAAATAACAATGCTTGTGGATCAAACTATGAACGACACTCAGAGAAAGCTGAAATTAACTGATGAACTGAGACTCAAACATCGCGAGGAAGCACCTTATAAGGCGGGCTTTATTTTAAGCATGGTTAAGAAGTCCAAGAATGTCCTGGACGAGCTGTTTAACGTAGCAGTGAAGCACAGGGACGAATGGGCGGCTCTAGAACAACTGAAGATCTTCGAGCTGATCGTGCATACTAACGTCGACACGACCAATTTGTTAAGGCAGCTCCTTGAAGTTCATGTCAAACATTTGAACGCGACCAGTGATAAAAAGAGAATCATATTACTTTAAATTCAGTTTGTATATTATGTACCTACTTAGATTTGTAAATTTAGGTTTACCTAGATATTAACTATACAGCTCATTAAATGGTAGGTAAGGTAATTTTCAAGTAAGAACTGAACCCAAGAAATATAACCCCTGGTCGTGCAATACCTACTACCAACAGTCAACAGTTTTAAGTCATCGTTGCTAAAACCCGACCATATTTGATACAAAAGGCAAAACATTTTCACCTGTTTCCACATTCAGATTTAAAAATTCAACCAGCCTGATTTTGATTTCCATTTAGCTCTCACAAAAATGTTTTGTTCCATTTCCAGCCGCGTTCGAAGCAAAAAATGCTGTGCACTATATTCACTAGACAATACAGAGGTATTTCGAAACACACGTGTACCATCTTAAATAATGAGGAGGCGCATCCCATCTTTTCCGCGCGGTAATTATTTCTCAGGTGTGCGGCGCCACGCCACAGCCACGCCACACCTACGCCTTGATGAGGTCGGCGCTAGTGCATTAGTTGATGACGTCATGCTTCGACGCAGACACAACAAGGAAACTTAAACGCTGTTGGTGTTCTGCTCTGATATTTTTGTAGGGGTTAACTGTAAATTTTTAGTATTGTTCCATGTTTTGTGGGAAATAACAAATGGGTACTTAATTTAATGTGAACTTTATTGACCTCTGATTAGGCAGACAGCCATGACCCTAAAATTGCGAAGGGAGTTGTCACATGTAAAGACGATCCCATTTTGCCGGCGATCAGCCAATTGTTTAACACTGTTTAGGCACATTTGCCATCAATAATTAATTTCTTAATTATTTAATGTTGTACTTCAGTAAATTAGACCTGGATTAGGAAGACACTTCATTGTCCTTTAAACATTTGGATCAGCAGTATAAAAATAATTCTAGTTTCCACAATGATTGATTAGATCCACCAAACTGAACCCTTTCCCCACATCACGATAAAACAAAAGCTTTTAGGTATTGTATCAAACAAAAGGCAAACAATGGAAAACTAAAAACTTTTTTGGCTTAAATAAACAATGGTGTGTGGGTAAACGTGAAATAGATGTATTTTGGCTAAAGGGCTGTTCTGTAGGCCAGGGAGGAACGATTTTGGATGCTAATCGTACATTTACATTGGCTACTTCTTATAAAGTAGCTTCTGCCAGTGGTTTCGCTTCCCGTGGGATCTACTCGTCGCACTCGGATAAAAAGAAGCCTAAGTCTCCTCGATAAATTTTAATGTGATAAGTACAAAGATTATTAATCGGATCAGGAGCTCCTAGCACGCAAATAAACTAATTACATAAGTAGGTAGTAGGTATGGATACCATCACTTTATAAATCATCCACAATAATAGGTACCTATACATAGGTATACGAGGAATGTGAGGAAAAACGAAACACAGAAGTTGTTAAATCTACAACGATCACGGAAAACTGCCCATGTACCTACTTAAATATTTCAGGAGCAAATATGACGTTAACATTAACTCGAAGCATGTAAATTTTTTTTTTATATATTTATTGTTAAAAAAATAACTAGTAATATGGACCTGGACACACTATTAATTATTATTAAACTAATTGAATTTTTAATTTTCCGTCTTTAAAATAAAATGACATTAAAAAGGGTTGCTTGTCCTATTCACATTTTCTTGTCGAATGCACCACGTTGCGTCGTGCGCGCCCATCCGACGCTCGCCCAAAATGGCCGATACTGCGATCGAGCAATCTTGATCTATTATGAAAACTGTATTTTGTTGAATTAATATTTACAAATTTGAAATCAGATAGTTCTATTGTCTATATGGACGTAACATGTCACTTTTATTGAAGTATGGTTTATTAGTAAGATGTCGATCAGTTTAGATAGCATAATTGCAATTTACCAACATTGTTGTATACTTACACAAGCCTATGATTAACTGGTTAATTAAAGGCTAAAATTAGAACCAACTAATATCTAAATTATTCACTTAAGTATGGTCGTTTATCGTTTAACTATATTGATTAACAATCAGAAACGGGCATAATAAATTATCCCGTAGATACATTAAGATTTTTTAGTATTATTTTCAATTAAATGCATCCATTTTATTTCATAGTTTGCGATAATGCAATGGTTTTTACAAGAATGGTAACATGATCATAATACTTTCCACAATTTTATGTAAGTATTTTTTTTATTTTAAACATGCTCTTATTATGTAACATATTATTTCAACTAAATAATCATATTTTATTTACAAATCAATAAAAGTTCAATCGTTTAATTTTGATTTTAGATTTTATACTGACACTTTCCGATGGTCTCAATTTAATTGATTTACCACAAAATACAGAACGTCGAAGAGTTAACAAACTTTTACTGAAACAATCGGATATGTATGAACCGTATCCAAGACACCGGGTAACAAAAACTGTTGCTCGTAGATATTGGCTACTGAACGAGAACAATGATGATGATATTGCTTTTAAAGCGATGGCTGGCCGGACTGCCCCTAACTATGAAGACGAGGCTGACGCTAATTTGAAAAGCAAAATATCAACCCTTGTAAATCAGACCATGCACGACACTCAAAGGAAAATGACAAGCATTGAAACATTAAAAAACAAGTACAGAGACCAAGGCCCATACAGAGCTGGTTTTGTGTTAAGCCTCATCAAGAAGTCACGAGACGTTTTAAATGAGTTATTCAACGTGGCAGTTAAACACAGAGACGAATGGAAAGCTCTAGAACAACTGAAGATCTTCGAACTCATCGTACATACCAACGTCGATACAACCAATTTACTAAGACAGCTTGTTGAAATACACTTGACTCACATGAACTCAACGCAAGGCATAAGGAAAGGTAGCAAAAGAGTTCTTTTGATTTAGCCTACAATAGTCGTAATATAAAAAGAACACGTTTTGAAGTTTTATTCATCACCTAACTGTAATTGATAATATGGAACACCCTTTTTGTTATTTTGGTTTACCTAAGCTAAGTTGACTATTCTCTGGCCGAATTGAAAAAAACAGTATGTAGGTTTTAAAAACATTTGGTGGAGTTACACTCAGGTTCCTAATGTGACGAAACATAGAGCCACGTGTTACGTTAAATCCTAAGTTAGGTAAAAAAGAAATGTTACTTTTATGTTAAACAGAAGATAATGGATCTAGCAGCGTCACTCTTTAGACTGGCTTTTAAACTTTCATATCGCTAAACTAAAACGACGCCATTTTGAAACTGTGAGCTTGCAAAGATACAAAGATCAAGTCATCAGCGTCGCGCTATACAGTGGTCGGCGACTTGGTCAGTTTCTTTCATCTGGGCGAATTCGTGGCTAATTGTGGCATTAAACAATAGAACCTCTTAGCAATACAAGTAACGCGCCTCGCATTGTTCGCCACACAAATGGTGAACGTCCGTAAGTTTGTGCTTGCATGCTCGGACAATAAAAAATCGAGATATTGTTTCCCTCAAAAACACAACACGACGAAACTGTTTTTGTACAGCATGATTTGGACGAGATGTTTTGTTTGTGCTCGCTGTTTGTCTAAACTTTTGTACGGAGATTATGTTCATAGCTAAACAGGGCTACAGGCATAGTTTAGCGCCCATTGTGTTTGAATACTTTTGTCAATTTGGCATGCTCAATATACCAAGTACCTACTTACTTAGTTTAATAATGTATTCTTTGATGAACTGTCATTATCTAATTAGTTTTATTTGTTAGTCTATCATGACCATTAATTAAATTTCATGTCTTAAATACCTTCTGATTTATATACTTTTAAAGCCCACGTTATTATTTATATCACTTAAACCTAAATGAAACTGTTAGGAATCAGTTTATTTCTTTTAGAGACAATCGCCCAACCATTTCTATTTATTGATAAAATGTTTTTCTATGAATTCAATACTCTCCATAATTTATCCAATAGAAAACATAGATACCAATTTAAAGTAAGTAAGCATTAAAATTAAAATATTTTCACCAACAAACAGCCGATTTTAATTAATTAAATTCATTCAATGCTAAAACATCACTTGCTTTCCAATGATTCTCAGACAAAGCTCAAAGTGTATTATTTTATAGACAAATCGAAACAGAACGGGACTATGTGCTTATATAAAATACTCAGCATCCACTTAAAATAATCCTAAAGACCTTTGACATAAGGTATATAGTCGTTTGTGTTATTAATTAAGTTAGGGCGTAACGGGATTGAGTGCGAATATAATAGGGGATGGAAGGGGGCGTGGCTGTAGCCCGACGCAAATATAATCAAGAACTGATAGAGCTGTGGAGACGATGTTGTGACGTCATTGTATTTTATAAATAGGTACCTAAGGGATATCTTAGTTGGTGTTCCAATATGAATATAACTGGAGGTCAAAAATGGATTAGTGTGTTCCTCAGCAATTACTGTTTTTAAAATATTTTTTGCTGTTCTCTGTTTGCCGCTTTGGTATAAAACATACCAATTTGGAGAAAAAACATCTTGAAAACGATCATCAAAGTGTTTCCTTTCAAAGGTGGTCTTTCAAACTTTAGAGACTGAAATCACCAATCCACCTTGATACCTATGAGTAGAAGCCTGTGCCCTGCATGCAATAGAACTAAGTATACAATATGAGATCCCTGAGTGCACCACTCCATAGGTTCTTCTCAATAAAGTGTAATTTAAACTTAACTCACGAATAATTCGCTAGATGAAATTGACTCCTAACTAACTTTTCTTACTAGAAGTACTTCTTTTTACTTAATATCATATGCCATATATTCTTAGAAAAGTTGCATTGGTACTCGATTCTAGGTCAGGCAAGTGCCAATGCAACTTTTCTAAGTTTGTATGTACTTTCTAAGTATATCTTAGACACCAATGACGGTGTTTCGGATGGCACGTTAAACTGTAGGTCCCGGCTGACATTGAACATCCTTGGCAGTCGTTACGGGTAGTCAGAAGCCAGCAAGTCTGACACCGGTCTAACCAAAGGGTATTGGGTTGCCCAGGTAACTGGGAAAGCACTGGTATTCAGCTACATCCGGTTAGAATGGAAGCCGGTCCCAACATAGTTGGGAAAAAGACTCGGAGGATGCCACATATATATATTCTTTAATATAATTAGGTGGCAAAACCAAAATATATTTAGCACTAACATCGACTCCTCAGCACTTCTGTGCACTAATCAACGCTACGTCTGTGCGGCGCTCTCTATCACAATGCCGCTATTACATTTGCTCAATAATTGCACCCCGCACCCCGCACCTCGCACCCGCACCCTGCACCCGCACCCGAACAACCCTGCAACAATCCACTTAGTTACCTATTTGTTTATGTAATGTCTAGAATTTAGGAAAAAGACCTTATAGAATATTTACTTAGGTATTATATTAAGTATCTTAAGTATATTAAGTATTCTTTATAGGTTTGGTAACAGAGTTTCAAATGATCTTTTTTGCCAAAATACACAAAGACTTTTCACATTATATTTCATTTACCTACTACGTTACGGAATATTAGCCTTATGTGGAAAAGTCATAAGAATGCAAGCCTAATAGACATTTAGACATTTGTTTTTTTCTTAAATTCAATTTATGTGCTGGTAAGCAGCTTTTCAAGTTAGCAAAACTCTGCAAAACATTGTTTTACTTTCAAATCCTGAATCCTTTCAAATACTTTCAATCCATGAAAACTCTTTCAAGAAGCAACACATATAAAGCATAAGTTTAACTCGATAAGGTTTCAGGGAAAATTAGGTAGACAGGTAGTAGACAGTAGACCTACATTAAGGTATGAAAATTACAATTCATAAAAGCTTTTCATATATCTATTTTATCATTTACAAAGCATAAAATGATTATCAATTCACCGCTAAAATCCTTAATTGAATATTTTAATTAACTTTGCAGCCTTTTGATGACATTAATGAGTAATGAACAATTAAAAGGCTACTGTCACGATGGTTTAGTGGATTTGCGGTCGCGCCGGACGTCAATTCATTACCGGTTGGTGAAAGCTATCCGATTCTCCACACCACCTGCTTTTCATAGATTCAATTCGATTAATGGTCTACTCACTGTTTTATTTAAAACGTTTAATGTAATTTTCTGAGATTGGGATTCAAAGGGGCACTTTGAATTTTTGAATTTTATTTTTGAGTTTCTTGTTAATTTGAAAAAATCGTCATACTTATTGGCTGGTGTTTTAAAATAAAGGAGTCGGCTAACATTCTAGAACAAGTTAACACTGTTTAACCTAAGGTTATTAATAAATAGAAATTACTAGGAAATGATTGGCATCAGGTAATTTGTAGGGTTACCGCCAGATTATCAAGACATGGTAATTAACCTCGCGTGTCAGAAAATTAATTAAATAACCTATTAACATTATTATGTCTTTATGTATCGGATTATAATTATCTAATATTTCATTTGTAAGATTCTGTGAATCTGCCTGCAGAACAGCATTAAGCATATGTTCAGCTACGTATTTTTACAATTCTGTTTTTTTTTTCAATCATGTAATGTATGGTAAACAACTTGCTCATTATAATGTGAATTCCTGAAACACAAACTATCAGATACAAGACTAATTGTCACCTAATAAAAACAACGTTATTTACACACTACTCGGGTTTTCTTCTACTGATGATAATATTCTAAGAATTTAATCAGAAGATAACATCAACTTCAGTAGAAATAAACAAATTAACTGAAGGATCTTTGGTCAAGATGGTAAACAAATTACTTGTAAAGTAGTTCAAAAACTTACTATATTCATAGAAGGACAGAAGTAGATTTCTTTATTTTCATTAATTTTACCTACTTTAAATTGCTCAAATAAATATACGAAATGTGTCCCAATGTTGGTTTGTCAGCATTTGAAGACCAACTTCTATGTTTTTTTTAGCAATTTTGTAGGTAGCACGTCTGTCAAATAAGTTTGTCCCAAATTCCGTCAAAATGTAGAGTTTCTACGTATCTTTGGCTGTAACCACTAGGCCGAGCTTTAATTAAAGGATTGGCCGTTTTTCCACACGTTCCGGGACGGACACGAACCGGAGATAGATCCCAAAAGCAAAGCCAGTGTTGCCATTGACGAATTTCACGAAACTAAAAGTTTAACTAATGTAGAGCTGAGGTAAGTCAATGTGACACCAGAGTTATAAATTGAGGAGCTAGAGGTATTTATTATGAACGATCAAGTCATTTTGCATGAAACATCACATAAAAACCTTAGGCACCACAATGTACTTTTAATTAGACTTAATATTTCCTTAACGTCTTATTTTATATCAAAAAGCAAGAATTTACTACTTATATATTATAGAATTTACTATTTTAATTGCCAATGGAAGACGAGGCCTGTTATAATTTTACCAGCAAATAAATTATTCTGGGGTTAAGTTTAAATTAATGACTTAGAAATAAATAAATGAAATCATACCTTCAAAACATTAAAAAATATCAAAAATCTCCAACTCGTTTTTAACCCTAGAGCCCCATACGTCGTGCTTCGTAGGGGTATAATTATCCAGATCAAATGGACTCCAGTCGGATTCGGTTAGACTGAGGTGTGCCGCTGAAGCGTCAGACTTTTTGGACTTTTTGCCCCGAACCGTCAAATGAATGCGAACCCGATATTTTCACGGAGATTTATTCTGACTAAATGAATGACGGAAACTTTTTACTTGGGTAGCTTAGATCAATGTATGAGGCACGAGATGAAATTCGGAAAATTCGTGAAAAATTACTCCATTTCTAAATAAACGAAATGTAACCTCAGTTTTCTTGTAACCCTGTTAATCCCCCAAATTAGTTTTCTATAGTAATAACTACTTCAATATTGCAATCCTCTCTTTTAATCTCACACATAAAGTGAGGTTATCACTGAACTCACATCGACAAAAGCCGATAACAGACAGAAACAATATTGGTAATAAAAACAAAGCTATCAGTTATACACGAAGCAGTATTTCAATAGCAGAACGTGAAGCGAACTGCATAACCGAAGCCACTGAAACAAGTAATTAATGAACGAAACAAAAAGCAGAACCCTTTTGTGTGTTATCTTCTCGGCGAATATTCCTCGTTATTGTGCGCTCTTTAACAAACTGCATTCGAAATTAAAATTTTTCATTCTGCGCCCTCCCCCGAGTCCTCAGCCTCCGTCCTTACAGGAGCGAGATCACTTTTGATTATATTCCCTCCCGCAACGTAATTGGGATATTTTGTTGGAACAACAATGGCTTGCACATTCATTCGTTTTAGGTATTATAATTTTTTTTCCCATTCTTCTCAAGTCTGTACAATTGTACGTCTGTACGTCTACGTACCTTTCATTTGGGTAATATCTTTCATTGTTGGTTGCTATGAGTCACACAATTACATGGACTTTGTTATTCTGGTCGATGTTCGGGTTATCTGTTGGACCTCGTCTGATCTGTTGAGGTCAGAAAAACAGCTGATATTAATAAGCACCGAGAACTGATAAGTGAAATAACGGTTTTTTGTTTGTCAATGTGAAATTACTTGGTAGTGTTTATTGTGTGGTAAACCCCTGTGTTATCTGAGAAGTGTAGCACTAGGGTTAAAAAAATAGCAACAAAAGGAAGCGTATTTTACGGTTCTTCGCCTTTTCCCGTGTAAATGGTACTTTCAATCTTTTAGAGGAATTAGGAAGGTGGCTGGCTGTGGTGACAATGTGGAGGTTAGGCGGCAGTGCGTGACGTCATCAACTAATGCACTACACGTAGATCATGTCGCAGGTGAGGTCGCCGCCCGCGCCGCGAGAAACCGATGCAGCGGTCGGGGTACTGGAAGAGACTTTCAGTACAAGATGATGAAAAATTCATGCTTCGTTCACCAGGAGTTATAACCTATTGCTACAAGACCCGTCCACTTGATTTCCCAAGATTTTTCAAAGGATTTTCCACGATACAGTACAACTACATCATAAGCATGTACTTAGATGGCTTTCAGTGTGACTTTTTTAAAAATCATAAAATAAGCTAAATAGTCAAAAAAGCACTGAAAATGAAAAATTCAAACTTGTTCAAACTATAAAATAGGGAAGTATTATTTATTTAATACTTTATGTGCACAGAGTAACACACAGCATTCTTCCTAACTCTATTACATTTCTATATCCTACAAAGAAAAACAATCCAACCGAATCGAAGTGAACGTATTGTTGGACCATAGTCAACTGTCTCGATCTCATTTACTCATAGCTCATAAGGTGTAATAAATACCTGATACCATTTCCAAAGTATCTAACTCTTGCTACAGAGGTGCAAGACTGATTACTTCTCCGTGTAGCACGCACCTTACCTACTAATTAACGGAGTCGACGACACCGGGAGCATCCCTCTTATGAAGTCCTGTGATTGTGCTGTGTGACGAAACTTGGTTGGGAATTGTTTTGTTATAGGTAAGAAGTTATGGGTACATTTTTCAAAGTCTAGAAATATAAGTAATTTTCTCTGTAATTGTATGAAGTTAGAATTCTGTCTCGCTTTTACGGATTGGTATAGATCTTTTTAGATCGTTGGTGATAAACTGCTAAAACACAATAAGCAAGTAACTACACAATTGGACACACTCAGAGACAAGACATTTAATGGTTACTTAAGGCGTTCCTTAGTGCAGAAGTTCTATGAGAATCTGTCACTAAGGAGTGACTTAAGTAATCATTAAATGACTCTGAGTGCGGGGGAATGTGTTTTTATTAGGCTTAAAACAAATGTTAGCAGGCACAAATAACATTTCTATCATTTCTATATAACTGTGAGAGAACACAAAAAAAAGCAGTAGGTAAAGTATTAAATAATGAGTGACATATCAGTTAAAATCTACTATTTTAATACGATTACCACATGATTGACCAAAATGTTGATAAGCTAATTAATTCAATCAATTACTGAAATAATGAGTGCAATGATGCAACTATTTGATCGTGATTATGAATATACAATTAATTATGGGTTCATCAGTTGATTGGATAAGTTCCTGTCGGTCATTATGAGTACCTATCTATCTACTCGTTTTACTGCTAGTCATTGTATAACCGATCCATCCGTTGTTGTCGATTAGATATTGTTTGGCATAATTTATACGAAGCTTTTGTCTGTTGTTAGCGATTGAAGATTTAATTTTGTTAAAAACTTCATATAAATTACGTCAAATTTCAACCTCTAATCAAAAACAACGGATGGATCATCATCTGCCCTTTGCTATTCTATTAAATAACTACAGACAGCTTTCGTCTTTCTTACCTAGGTAAGTATTCCTTGCTTCACATTGAGTGTATGCCTTTTTGATTACCATAATTTGCTTGCCATGCTTGATCGGAAAGACGTTGGCAAGTATTTCCTTGGTACGATTATTAAGTAGTAAATGCAATTAATATAACAGGAAACAGTAAATAAATATCTTTTGTGTCGAAAAGGAGGGGCTTATTTCAATCGCTTCGCCAGTACTGGACTTTTCATTGGATTTCCCAGCCCACTCTTTAGCTTCTATAAAATTATATGAACGAACATTGTCCGCGCCCTGTCCGCGCATAGCGTGAGGTCTCAAAGTTTAGAATTCAGCTTATCCAAGTAATATGTACCTACATACAATGTTAAATAAAATAAAAAGAAACTGAAAAAATAGAAATAAATAAAAATAGAAATAATCCGACGAGAAGATATTTGTCATTTTTTGAAAAAACTTCAAAAAGGCAACAGGAAAGCACTTTCAGGACTAAGTGAGAAAGACAGAACACCTATTTTTGTCTTCTTCATTTCGTGCATGACATTATGGACATGTCATTTGTTTTTAACAATTGAAAAGCTTTTTAGAAGTGAGTGAAAGAGACCGCGCATAATAAAATAATGTTGTCTTTATCATTTCGCGCGTGACGTCATTGGCATGTCAATTGTTTAAAAATATTTGAAAGCATTTTCAGAAGTGAGCGAGAGAGACAGCTCCTAATTGAATATGGTTGTCTTTGTCATTTCGTGCATGACGTCATTGACGTGTCATTTGTTTTTTAAAATTCAAAACTTTTTAGAAGGAAGTGAAAGAGACAGCGCATTGTTTATGATTGTTGTCTTTGTCATTTTGCGCGTGACGTCATTGGCGTGTCATTTGTTTTAACAATTTAAAAGCATTTTCACAATCTCTCGGGAGTCGACGAGTGAGGCCTGAAGAACTAAAACATGGGAAATCAGTAAAGACGTTATGCTGTGAGTTATATATCAATCTTATTTTATATTTTCTTTGCTAAACTAAAGCCTTGCAAAAGAAATATAATAATATTTGCTATGGCTACATAAACGTTGAGCATCGCTGTCGGCCCGAATGCGCACTCTGTAAAAATTACAAAATGAAAATTGCGGGCCGGCGCCGCTGAATACATTAATATCGAATATTGAATACATTATATAAAAATATTGAATGAATACACCGCTAAAACGAGATCCGAATGGAAATCAGCAAAAAATCCCCGGAGATTTTATTTGAAACGCGATGCTCGGGATTCACATTAATCATTATTAATAAATCCATTATTCGCTTTTCATGTAGGGGAGATGTTCCTAAAACGGGTACCCTTCCTAAAACGGGTAGGCTTTGCCATTCGTATATTATAGGTCTTAGTGTAAACCTGTGAGTGTAGAGCGGTGCACTACCACCCCGCCGATCACGGTCAGTTGGCTCGCGCGCCTAGAACGAGCGTTTTCGAGATTAGATGTAAAAAAAGTTTTTTGCAGAGTTTATTAAAAAAAATCGGATTATGCTAGTGCTGACTACTCAAGTATGGTGCAAGATACGGTTTTCGCAATTTTGTATTATCATTTTGCATGTTATATGCTTATTAATTGTGAATACTTAGTGGTCTCCTTGTTTACTATTTTAAGGTTAAGGTAGTTGAAATTTAAAACGTGCTTTTGGGCAAAACGGGTAGGGGCATAACGGGTGACTATCCGATTTGCCCTGGAATAATTTATGATATGTATTAAGCTGACCAGTGCCATTATTTATCTGACTCAAATGTAAAAAATACCAAATTTGTTTTTTTTTTTGTTTTTTTAATTGGGTGAATAAATATAAAAGAAAAACTTTAAATGGTTCGTGGGATGTGGAAGTTATGAAACTGGACCGCAACCTCTTGACGAAGCTATAAGTCCACCCAGTGGCGTAGCGTGGGGGGGGCAGGGGGGGCACATTCCCCGGGCGGCAGCTTTCAGGGGGCGGCAAAATTTACTCAATAAAAAAAAAATTGTTTGCAACTAGTATCTGCGCCACTACATAAAACTGTCTAACAATAACAAAACATTAAACAAGAAAGTTGAAACTTTTTAAACTTAAAATTAATTATTGTTAAAATTTGGTACTTAAAACACACGTGACACTACATTTTACGTAATTTTGGTTTTGAGTCAAAAATAATTAAAATTTCGCGCTCGCTTCGCTCGCGTATTCAAAAACGATGTGCCCTTGTTTTTGCATCTGTCAACAAACAAAAAGTTAAGTACGTTTGCCTAAATTTTACGTAATATTTGGTTTAAGTCCCATAAAAATTTCGCGCTCGCTTCGCTCGCGTATTCAGAAACTATATTATGGCCCTTATTTTTGCTTTTGTCAACAAACAAAACGTTAAGTATGTTTGGGGCAAAATTTTACGTAATTATTGTTTTAAGTCCCATAAAAATTTCGCGCTCGCTTCGCTCGCGTATTCAAAAACGATATGCCCTTATTTTTGCATCTGTCAACAAGCAAAAAGTTAAGTACGTTTGGGCAAAATTTTACGTACTTTTTGGTTTAAGTCCGTTAAAAATTTCCCGCTCGCTTCGCTCGCGTTTTGGAATTTTGAAACCTTCCAGAAATCAAGTAACAAGGATATAAAAGAAAAGTCTACTTGAGAACCTCCCCCTTCTGCCGGGGCTGCGGGTTGTTCGAAAGAATTACCATAAAACATAAAAGGCCTTCGACAGAACACGACGGTTTTTAATCAGTAAGAGTCTGACTCACCGCTGCTAACCCACAGCGGGAAGGGTCATTTGATGATTTTTAACGTCGATACAAAAAAAAACCTTTTTTTGAAGTCGGTTAAAAATGACAAACGGCCAGTAACACTTGTTAAAAAAAATACACGGGAAGGGGCGGCAAAATCGACAACTGCCCCGGGCGGCAGATACCCCCGCTACGCCACTGAGTCCACCTCATACTCCAACACAAGTAGGCCAGTATATTGAAGAACTTTCAACACCATGCAAGACTATAACGGCAGAAACACAAATTCTTAAGGATTTTATAACACCATGCAAGACTCCATCACAAACTACAGTCCTTCTTCAACCTGAGGATCATCATTAACATCAATAAAATAAGGGGCACTTCCTCAATTGATCCCACAGAAAGCTAATCGAAGACAAAGAAAGCCACAGAGAGCTGAAGAAGAACAGGAACAGCGTGAAAAAGAAATTTAAATATTTTTTCTTTGATTTTTAACAATATTATCTGTTGGTAGCATAATATTTCAAAAGTAACATTTAATGACGTAAAAGAGTAATCTAGACTGATCAAAATAAGACATCTGACAACATAATTAAGGAGACTAAATAACAATAAAGATTTCCTGGATAATAGGAGGCTAAGATATTTTTTTAAAATGTTTTTTAATTCATTTATCACATATATTCATTCATTACCTGCTTTGCCCAAAGGCGTTACCCGTTTTAGGACCCCCACTAGGGCAAAGCGGGTATTTCGAAGGGGTTTATTTTTTTTGATTTTTTTCAGAATATTGAAGAAGATTACTAAGACTATCTTATGTTTTCCAAAGTTTATTATATAAACAACCCTATGAGTACAAATACAAGTCGCATGTAATGTTCTTGGTTATTTTATTTAACATCTTTCGTTAGCTTACCCGTTTTGGGAACATCTCCCCTACAGTTGCGTTATTAATAAGTAAGTTATATCTTATTTTAGTACAACGGTAGGTATCAGGTAGGTACTCTCTAACTTAACAAAGGTCCACCTAAATCTTTCTGCAGACAGCCGGTTTTCTTCGTCTTAAAAATATCTTAGGCACATGACTAATTTGATGACAAATTAAAAAAACATAGTAGGTATCCCCAAAACCAAATCTAGAGGTAGTTTAGATTTTCACTCATTGTCCTATTTTGCTTAATGATACATTTTTAATTTACCTATATAAATTAATCAATCAAATCTCATCATAAAATGACTCAAAAAACACAACACGCCATTGCATTGCAAGTCACATTAGACAGCATAATAACACGTTATCTCAATCAATCCGATGATTTCATTGTACCAATCTGCATCTGCGAACTAATCAACTTTGTGCGCGAGTGTACGTACGTACAGTCGACGATAGGCGCCACGGAGTGACGAAAGATGAGCGGAGATGCCAAAGTCAAAGTCATTTATTATCTGCAAACATGGGTACAGGTACAGGTGTAAGGTTTATTAAAGTTCTCCATATTCTACCGTCACATGGGCATGCAAATTATATAAAACAGTTTCGGAATTAATAGAAAAAAAAATTAGAAACGTATCATTAAAATAAAGTAGATAATAATAAAAATTAATATAGTGCTAAATAATTGACAACATAATGCAGAAATAATAATAAAAAGAGAAATAATTACAAATGTCAATATTATAACGTTAATTAGTGAATGATTTATCATTCAGGAAGTCGTCAATTGTGTAGTAACATTTTTCAAGCAGAACATTTTTTAAATTTTAATACAGGTAATTGTTGTATGTAACGCTATAAGCGTTTGGTATTTTATTATAAATGCCACAAAGCAGATAGCTCACGCGCCCCGTCTAGGTCAAATTCGTACGGTGGTGATCAAAACTATGATTTACGGGTGGCGAGGCGTTTCGGTTCTTAGAGACATCTGTCAAAGATATCTTGGTATTACAAAAAATGGTCGGGTCTAAAGAAAGCGTATACGAAGACAGTAACGACTCGTCCCTTGAACACCCGCATTTTAGCGCGCTACTTTCTTAGGAGTTTTACCGTTATGGCACCTCCGCTAGTCAGTTTGTTCTCCATGATAGGCACCGACAATGCACGGAGCAATCAATTTGTGTATTCAATCATCTCTCTCTCCTCTTGATTGAAATATGAAAACCTTAATTGAGAGAGCCTTTATCGAAATATGGCGGTGTTTTGGAATCGTATTTAAATAATGTCTGGGACGCTATTTTTTAGTTATGATACAGTTAGGTAGGTAAATCTTCGTTGAAAAGTAGGTGAGCTTATAAGATATTAATCAAAATTTTTGCCTGATTGACTTAATATATATTAAGTTATGGGTAGTGTTCTTGATAGTAAACTAATTTTTGGGTTTACTTTTCTTTCTTAATTTGGTTAATACGAATCATGCATTGAGCAACTTCTTTGCTATTCAATAGTGTGTCACTAGATACTCAGTTCATGCCTTGCAACAAACGATTCGCACTAATCACCATACTACATTCAAACACTACATTGAACTACAAACGCAGATTAAACTCACAACCCAATCAATGAGATTACGCTCAACAACTCATAAAAGGCACTGAATAAATCAGAAATGTGATTAAAAATAACACACCGCCCCTATAATAGGCCGATTACATGAACCCGCGGGTTCCGTAGTGAGAAAGAGTGCAATCACATTAGCGGGTGAACCCTAAAATTTTAATCTGCGCCACAATGGCGGCAATCGCTGATTGCAAGCGCGCGCATATGCATAGTCTTTGGGGATCGCTTAGTGTACACTGGAAGAGCGAAATATGTACACAGCGCGGGATTTTGTAAGGGGATTAAATGTAGTTAATACTATATTGGTCGGATTTTCAGTGTTGATGTCTTCGTTAGGTTGTTTTTCGTAAGTTTTCATTTGTTTTGGCAGAGTTTTACTGAAGTGTTTGACGTATAGTTAATTCGGCATTAGGACACTGAGATAATTTCATTTTGCACATTTGAGCTGCAAAATCAAATCTATTCCTAAGATGTCTTGCGGCTCAAATTAAGTGCGTCAATAGTAGTCGTTTATATGCAAAAAATATGAAATGCTTGTCGTAGTTGATTTAATTAGCAGCTAGAGAAGTTACAATTCTTGGAATACACCATAAAATTTACCCAACTAAAGTAAACGGCGCATCATAAAAGTTTATTTAATTTAAATAGTAAGTTTCTACATCACTTTATTTTGTCAACATCATAAACTGTGTCTCTCTGTCTGTCCCCAAGTGTACGCACGCGACCGGCAAGGGACGAATTGTTTTCATATTAATAGCATGTCGAGAGGTACGCCAACAATAGGCCAACCCTTGCCTAAATATGTTGTTTATGACCATTTAATCACTCGTCGACATACGCAAGTGTCTTCTATAAGAGGATTTACATATAACTTAGGTATTAGAGGATTGAGTTACAGGTTATTTTTGCCACTTTCAATGATATGTAGATGTGGAAAAAATATTTGAAAATATGTTTTGCTACTAACGGAACTCTTTTATTTTTAATAGCTTATATTTTACTACAACAACAATTAAAAAAATACAAAATTAATCTGTGCAGTGATGAACACCCTCAAAGGCTCACAAACAACTCACAAACTGATTTACGAGCCGAGTACGTTGTACAGGTGCGGCTGACGATGTAGTTTTGTTTCACCCCACCTCGCCCCACCCGCCCCCACTAGCACTACAGAACAGTTTCGTCGCGTCTGAAAATTAATTCCTCTACATAATCAGGACTTCCGAGCACCGCGCGCCGCTCGCGCCGCCCCAGCGCCGCGTAGCTTCACTCCGCAAATATTATTGAAAATATTGATGCTGACTGTACACTTGCGTTGGGATTATTTTAGATTGGTTCTTTACTGGGTTATATATAGAGTTTGAAATTATGACATAGTTTATGTGTTTTTGCAATCAACAAATATGATCGACTTACAGCCTGTACCTACGTACGATTTTAGTCAAAGTGTAAATACATATTCACATCAAAGGATAATTTCGCAATAAATGATCAACTTACAAGTATGATTTAAGTCAAAGGCTAAATACTGAATATCAAAGGATTCTAATAGAAGCTGCATAAATCTGCATGTAGGTTACCGAAACTGAACGCATGAATTCTTGATAATTTATCTATGCTTATGACGAAGGACTTAATTTCTATCGAATATACAAGCTGTTGATTTGCATCCGTGCCATAGTCAAGGAGGTTAAAATTAAATACGTAAATAATCGATTTGAATTACGGTAGGTGGGAAAAAGCTAATATGCGCTGCTTTTTTTGATGTTGTAATTTCATGGTATTTCAGAATTTAGCCCACGGTTAAACACAAATCGTAACAGAATTCCCCCGCGGCCACAGTGTGTGCGTGATGGCAGCTATGTGTGCGTAGACAGAGAAAACTAATGTTTACGTGTGTGCGTGAGTGTCGATGTGTGAGTGTCTTATCTACGACATGACAGCGCGAGCGCGCGAGCGAGCGAGACCGAGTGATACGCGATAGCAATCATTTTACCTAAAGTTTCGAAAATGACCTTCATTATTGTCATTAACTTCGTTTTACTTTACTTACTAATTTTTGAGCATAAATTTAACACAGATATCTTATTAACTACAGTAATAAGCAGTACGCAATACTAGTGCGCGAAAGAAAGTTCACTAACATGTTAACAGCTGATTGATAAAATGTTCGTTTTGCTTTATCTTTCAGCATAAAGTTTTCGCAGTGATTTAGTTTTTATTTTTGAATTAAATTGGTTAATAACTAGAAATTTTGCTTCCTTCTTAACGGTCTTAGGACCTTGGAACACGGAAATCTTATTAATGACGTAATACTAGTGCGCTAAAGGAAAGTTCACTGACCTGTTAACAGCTGATTGATAACATTTTCGGTTTGCTTTAACATTCAGCGTAAAGATTTCGTAGTAATTTTGTTTTTACTTTTCGATTAAATTGGTGAAAGATGTGTTAGTTAAGTGTAGGCACGAGGTGATTCTTTCGGCTCGTAGGTATTATTGGCGTGGTTAAGAAATCAACTTATTTACACTAATAAAATTGATTAAGCTGACTACGTATTTACAAAATGTACAAATAAATAAATTACCTAGTTTAGTTACCCGGAGGTACTGTTCAAAGCTGTCACCTTCACACTCTTGGCACAATCGAGCACGACGAAGTAGCTGGTTGTCCTTCAGCTAACATAACACTATCACATTCGTTTTTAATGTGTCGAAAGCACTAAGTTAACGGTCCTAGCACATAAGTCTGTCACATGACCAGCATGACCCTCCGTGATGTGGGTTCCCGGTCGGTAAACATTTCCCGGAACATAGGTATGTACGGCTGTCATTGCACATCCTTGGCAGTCGTAACGGGTAGTCAGAAGCCAGTAAGTCTGACACCAGTCTAACCAAGGGGTATCGGGTTGCCCGGGTAACTGGGTTGAGGAGGTCAGATAGGCAGTCGCTTCTTGTAAAGCACTGGTACTCAGCTGAATCCGGTTAGACTGGAAGCCGACCCCAACATGATTGGGAAAAGGCTCGGAGGATGGATGGCTGTTAGTACACTGTTGTCACTGATGGCATACAGGCGGACCATCGCCACCAACTCGTGTTCGTGTAGTTTTCCGTCATCTCGCACTTTGTACCTACACGTCGCGGAATTCAAAGCGCACGTACGCAGCAGCGGCGGCGACATCAAACACACTGCTTGCCGACGGCGCTTGTTTGTTCCGGCTTCAAGGGCGCGCGGGGAGCGGCGAGGCGAGTGTGTGGGAGTACTCGCACTGTGATTGGGTGAATTTGGGTAGGCTGGATGATCTACGATTTTTATTGAACGATCGTTGCGTATGCTTTGTGCATGTATCGTTTGCGTTTGTGTGAGTGCGCAGCGCGGTAGTAAGGCTAGTAACACACGCGCCGAATTAAAGTACGGCTGGGTTACACTGACGGATATACGTAAATAAGAAAAAAACATGAAAAAATTACCTACCCATTTTTTCGTTGATTTGGGTCGAGAATCATTAGCATATTTACGTCCTTGACTATGGCACGGATGCAAATCAACAGCTTGTAGAGGAGCCAAATGTCACACAATGTTAAAACGTTCCGAACCAATATTCACTTATCGTAATCGAAATATTTCTCTCTGTATTTAAACAAATCAGAATCGAACCAGCAACATTTTCCTAGCTTCTAACCAAGCATCCATAGCGGCTCATGTTTCACCAAAGACAAAAAGGCTCAACGTCATAATTAAAAAAATCTCGTGCTTGCAAAGAAAGGGGGTAGTGGCGTGAAAGCAAGACGGATGGGGTGCCACAGAAGGGCTCGCAAAGACAATGTCGAGCTTTGGACGACACGCTTAATCATAAATATATCAACTGGAGGCGCGGTACGGCTTGAACACACCTTGGGGATGAATTAGAAGTTTTTCAGTCATGACTCATGTGTGAGATTTAGAAAGTTAGTTTGGTTATTATTTAAGTAAACAGTATTTTGAGTCTTATATTTGGCCCCTTATAATTCCAGTAAAACTTATGTTTCTTTATCTGGAATATCTGCAAATGGCCCTTAGTTTTCGAGGACTACGGTAACTCTTTCAAACCATCTCACTGTCTGATAATTTTCTTAGACCTGAGAAGTTGCCAAATACCTCTGGTTGCCACCGTACGGCGACTGATTGAAGTAATTTAATTAATAAACGACAATTATAAAATAAATCTTTAATTTGTATTACGGTTTATATTATATGTAAATAGTCCTATTTACAAACAATTTTCCTTACTTACACTTCTCCGAAAAAAACATAGCATTTTTTTTCCAGTTTTTAAATAATATTTGCTCGCCAGCCTGCACCTCGCTCAAGGGCGACGAAGGAAGCATGTATGAGTGTATGAAAGTTAAAAGGGGTGTTAAGACAAAACGGATGAGCTCGGACAAAGGAAGGAAGCGACTCTCTTCTCGTATTAAAGCTTTTGATATCACCATTTGTAAGCAATGGGATATCTAACATATTTTGATTAATGAATATTTTTGTCACGTATGTACTCGCACCCTTATGGGTATTGTCTTTGAAGATTTTTTTGTTTTTGATTTTATTTTTTTGGTTCAGTTAGATGTGTATGTGATGTATTTGATGTCGAAATATAAGTATAAGTAGTATAAGTAGTCGAGTTTTCCAGGCTAGCGGGTAAGATAGCGGGTATTTTCTATTTTACGAGTTTTGTTGTTGAATTTTTATAGATACTCGACACGGACATGGTATGGAAGTCGATAAAACAAATCGATATAGGTAATATTTCACTGTTTCAGGTTGTACAATCTGTAAAAAAAACACATGGTAAGAAATGCTGAACTGGACAAATAAGTTCAAAGAAAACCTATTTAAGCCGTTACTTGTGCAGTTTTCGAATAAGAGCATTAACTTTCATCTAGCATCCTATGGTCCTACTATCAAACAACCTAGTCATCACAACACGAGATACCAAAATCTCATTAACCCACACACAGACAACTTTAATTAATCTAATAACCAATCCAACCAATTCCGCAGTCATTAGCTCATCTATGCCCAAACACAACAGAGTCCTGAAACACACGCACACAAACACAACGCCAAACAATCAATCACTCACACACACACAGGGAACCTTACACACGTACGTAGAACACAGGTATTGCCAGCGCAACCACAGTCGTCATCTAATTACCTATCTAGTTAATCAGCTAGCTACAGGCTTGAAAGCGCATTAATTAGACCAGTGTGCGCTCTGCGCGGGCGACCGTATTGTCCGTCGGCTGCCTGCAAATAAGTAAACGCTGTTAACGTTCTGTTAGGGCTGGCAACACTGAGTTGAGTTCTAATTTTGAATTGTTCTTTACCAATACATAATTGAACAAAATAATCTATGACAACTCACCATCACCATTCTTGGTCTAAAAATATTGGCGCTTTGCAATTGGAGTGGTCTGAACTTCGCTTTTAATAAATCGTGTCAAACTTATAACACCCCTCTTTTTCCATCGGGAGTTGAAAATTATAAATAGACTGTAGTGCCGAAATTCACTGACCTGTTTTCTTTATTTTTTATTATTACAGATTATGGTATACTTAAATGATACCCTGGAATCAGGTGGTGGTTAACCATAATTCTCCCAAATAACGAATGTGAAGAAATTTACCTAAATACTTACCTACGTGTCTCTCTGTTATTGACACAAAATAAATTGCTTGAATTGAACTGCTACCTATATACTCTCAGCTTTTGGCTGCTAATTGGTGATACAAAACTGCGAGTGAAATCGAGAGTTTTCAGTTTTAGATATGTAAAACTGAATTCACAGGCGTCTGACAACCAACAAATGTGTGACAGTTTTACTAACGGTCTCCTACTCCTAAGAGCCTTTTATAATTGTGTTTAAAAGATTATGAAATTATCCAGAAGCTTCCCGTGTCTGTGACCAGCCCTAACTCTTAGGAGGAGGGAGTCGTTCCCACCGGTTTGCGCCTCGCTTATAAATGCTATTTTAACGCGGAAAAAAAGATTAATTAACTAATTGAGCCGTCGGACCGCCCCGTGCTCTTTTTTAAGCTTTTTTCATGCGACTAATTAAGATGATTGCTGGATATGACAGCGGGACGTATGAATGTTTTCAAACCCATTTTTTAATTCATGTAACTTTTGACTGAAGCTTATTTTAACAATTTATGTATGTGATAAGTTTACGGGAAGGTCTGTTTCCTTGTTAAGTTATAATGAAGTGGTAATTAGTTTTGTTAGAGCACATTACTATTAGAAGTTCTATTTAAAATTAATAAATGAAGATGTATGAATTACATGCTGAAAGTGGAAGTAACTACCTAATCGTTGCGGGAAACCAAAATGTGTTATTTCTTATCTAATATAACGGATGCAAGTAAACGTAATTCTGAAGTGAATTTTTCGATTAAATACTACTGCGATTTCAACATTTCAGTGGGGTGTCAAAAAGAAGAGGGTTGGAAAAAATTGTGAAATTAAGTTTTTTCTTTATTAGCCTATTGTCATGAATATATTGTGATACATCAAAACCGAAACTAATTGAAATGCAAATAATAACAAACACGACACGTATCTTTCAGGCATTGTGAGTTAGTACGAAATACCGCAACATGGTAAGAGAGACAATATGGCTCCAATGTTTAATTAGCGCATTGCAGGCTCCGAGGGGGGCTGAGGGGGGGGTGAGGCGAGGGGGTGGAGGTGTGAGGGGAGGGGTGCGGGGGTGCGGGAGGTGTTATTCATTAAAATGTTTGCGGAAACTCGTTTAGCGCCGTTGCGGCGGGCGGGTGCGCGGCCGCCCGCCTTGGACCAGGGTTGCTACCTTAATTAGATTTTTAATTATTTAATTTCAGATGTCATCAACTCATTTGAAGCTTATCGACATATCTTCATAGATAAATAGCAATTATTCAGATTATTAACATTATAAATAACATGTCCTTCCGATGCGTAGGATCGGCTGCAAGATAGATCTACCCAAAAAAAATGCTTCTTGTGCCTAGAGAGAATGCAATGGTTTAGAATGGTTGTATGTTGTAGCATCACTATTCGTGGAGATTGCTATATCACTTATGCATAAACTTTATATTTTCTTTTGTTTCGATGCACGACACCACTGCACCTCATACAGAGAAAAAATGTGCGTTAAACATCACACTTGCTGAATACTGCTTCATGCTTTACTGAAGACAGTGCTCATGTTTTATATGATACTGTATCCTCTATTTTCTCTATATCCTCTGGATTATAAACAGATCCCCCACAGCCAAAAATAACAAATTACTAATTAAAGATTTCTGTGACAACCCTGCGTGTCGGGAGCGACGGGCGGGAACGTTCATTTACTCCTCGTAATCGCTGCTTCCGCTATCTACAACCCACTTAGCGGACTTAATTTACCTACACAAACAGACGCTTAGTACGAAGATATGTGTTTTTGATTTTAGGTACCAATAATTTCTTGGATATAGATAGTTTACCTGACGTTATATAGAGATAGTCAACAAACGATAATGCACATAAATTACATAATGCTCAGTAAATTCAGAGTTGAAATTCGATTAAATAAGGACCAGGACAAAGATTATAAATTGAAAATCAAGAGGTAGAGGTGAACTGTATAAAACTTGACATGATCAATATCATTAGCGGAAAGGGTGCTACTTAATCATTGAACTGACCTAAAATTTGTCCGTATTCGTATTATTTCAGGGTAGAATAAGTCATATCTTGTTCTCACAAAGGCATACTGCTTTTAATCAGGACACATTGATTTTGCCTCCGTACATAATATCTATTAAGAATCACACAGGCCACGTAGCCACCCAGCTACGTAGCCACGCAGCCACGTAGCCACGTAGCCCTCGTAGCACCGTAGTTCTTTACTGAACCTTAAGCATACCTCGACCAAGATTTGTAGCCATTACCTATAGTTTGTGGCAAAGATGCCTTCACGATAATGATATAATTTACGAGCTTTTTGAAATACTATTAAGAGGAGTGTCAAAATTCTAAAAAGCAATGGTGGATGTACGATAAGATTCTATCAGTTTAGGTTAGTTATTCAGTTTCAGTAGAAATTAACTCATAAAATTAAATAAAAGTTATTTCTCTAAAGATGTATGGTTAACCTCAGCAACTTAATAAAATGCTGCAGCTTAATAATAATATTTGAATGCAATATCTTTAAAATATTACAGATAAGAAAAATGACTCTTTAAAGTAAAAGCACCATAAAGGTACTTATTTGAAAAAGTATAAAGAGAGACCCCAAAATAAAAATAATAAATACTTTTAGAAACATAAATATTTAATTATCCGTAAGTGCATGCATGATATGGTGTAATGAATAATTAATATTGTATTATGATGTGATTTTCATATAACGTTAAAAAACTAAGGCCTAGATTTAAGTTATGTCACAGTTAATCATAATTGAAATAATTTATTTTGTTGTTATATCAAATCATAAAAAAATATATTGTGCAAGCTTTATAATGCTATTTAATTTATATTGTTTCATGATTCTTGTTCACTTTTGTATACAGCTTTAACATTCTTAACATTTTCAGGGAATTTCACTTTTCAAAACATTATGAAGACCCCAAATAGAACATTTTAACGAGACCATGCTTTATAAACAGTAGGTACTGTTAAATAAACTATTTAACAGCGACGTTAATCAGGAAACTAATCAGCACTATAAAAAGCCGTCGTTCACCGTATTAAATATTTCATTAACAGCATCCACATCAAAGTTGATCGCACTTATACAACATTTATATTTACAGATATGCTATAACTTAATCTACACCTATTAAATACAGCCCCCATTGCAGCCTCTGATTGGCTGGAATTTCCAACCCCTGCGTCAATCCGCCAATCACAGGCGAACTTTCTGTACCAAGGGGGTGGAGTCAGGGTGGTTTTCATGACGAGATTTTCGCGAAATCAAACAGTACTGCTCGGATCATCTCGGATGAGACTTCTTTGAGTAACCTAAAGTTTCGTGCGGTTGTCGCAGACGATAAGTTTGCCTAACTTTAGTTTGGTGTCTTTATTGTATAAAAAATAATATTAATATATTGAAATAATCGAAAATATATAATAAATTATCATAATGAACTATTCATCATTTGTTTTTTCTACCAATCTAATTAAATAAATAAAATAAGTGTTAAAAACAAAAGTTCTGGAAGTCTATAATCTGCAAAGTTCGCTGATCCACCATCGCACAAGAAAAGTCATCACTTTAAAATAAGAATGACAACCTCTCCAATTACTGGCCAGAATAAATAATAAGTTTAAAAAAAGAATCATCGCAGTCAACGGTGCAAAGACTAAAGAATTCATTCAGACAGTCGAGATGGCTGGTCCTTACCTATCTCCGTTGCCAGGGGATCTCCTCACAGAGTACATGTTCGGGCGTCGCCGGCAGCGTCGGAACCGCACGACTTTCACTCCTCAGCAGCTAAGCGAGCTGGAGTCCCTATTCCAGAAGACACATTACCCTGACGTGTTCTTGAGAGAAGAAGTGGCGCTGAGAATCAGTCTTTCTGAGGCTAGAGTGCAAGTAGGTTCTAATCTCATTTCCTTCTTTCAAGTAGTAAATTTAAGTAATTTTCTCTCTTTGAGCTTGATTTAAGAAGACAGGGATTCACGATTGATGTGAATTTGTGATGCTTCGCTAATTTGAATAGGAGGTTTTTTTCAATGAGGACATCTTTTCAATGTTTCGTCTTTTTATCTTCTTTTAGTCTGCAGGTTTGCCAGCCTAATGAGATCTATTAGAGATAGGTATTTGGTTAAAGAGTTTCCTCAAATCCTGTTATCGTCATGGAATCTGAATGAAGCAGCAATTAAGGACGGATTATCATTCCTATAAGGATGCAAAACCTGATTCAATATTTAACTTCAAGTTATTTCCACAAAGTTATTTACATAGGTCGCTTAGAAACTAAGATCCCAAAGGCGGCAGTTGTATTTGCGATCATTAGAGCGACTACAAAAAAAAATTGCAACAAGAATTTTCACAGGCGTCTAGTGGAAACTACTTCACACACTTGGATAAAAGTTCCCTAGTAGGTAAATGAGCTATCTATCTATAGACAAAAGGATGAAGATTTCTATATATTTTAAATTATGTAATATTCTCATCTGTCGCTGAAACAAGTTATCAAATCGTACCAGCATACCTACTTTAAGATTAGCGCGTTCAAACAAACAAACTTACTTATATTAGTTAAATGCACACTGGATTATATTAATGTTATAATAACTTTGTAAAAGCCAATAGTCTCGCTAGTGCTAAACATGTGCTAAATTTCTTATTTCGACTGATTTGCTGACTTCATAATCTGTTTGAAATGACTTTTTTGAATATGGTAGGTATAAGGTATTGAAGTATCTAGATAATCCTTTTAAATAATTAATTATTATAAAATATGGAAAAGAATACCTACATTTATTTAATCAATTTAATATTCTACTCTACGCACCCGATAAAACAAAATATTTTTAACGTAATATTTTCTCAAAAGTCCTGATCAATCCACAACCCTTACTTTAGGGGATGTCAATAATTCGAAATCAAAACTTATAAAAGCATTGGGGTTGGATGGACGTCTTTTATTGTTCGTAGTTCAATACGGATAACTTTTTGAACCTTTTTTAATCTTTCAAAATCATTTATGTGCGATTGAACGTCTATAAAAGGATGTAGAAAGTTTTAAATATGAGATTAATGATTTAATGATCAGAACAAACATTTAAATACCTCCTGAAATGTAACTTGCTTTTACCTTCTATAAAAAAATAACATTCGTCCTATTTACCCGTTGCGGAACTTGAAACAAAACAAAAAGATGAAGTTAAAATAATCTTCTAATACTTGAATTAATTAAATATGACTGCTTGTGTTAATTTAATAAATTACACAATCTTACTTTAACAGAACATTTTATAATAAAAGGTTTGGAAAGAAATTCGCCCTTAGACTTATTGCCTCCCAACTACCTAAGTAAACTATGAGAACCTCTAAAAGCATTTAAATTCACGCCAGTATTTCCGCTTATCATGGATATTTTAAATAATACGTAAGTATCTCAGGTTCACTCTCAGACCCTCAGTGAACCCCATCAAATGATTTCTAATATGGTTAGTAAACGCATATTGTAATTCAAGATAGAAATTACTCACATGGTAAAAGAATTTCTATTTATTATTACAAAATTTTAAAATGAAATATATTTAATTTGCCTTCACCTGGAATTTAATTCACCTGGGAACACAGCATCTAATTTTTAAATAACTTACTTGCCTAAAAAGATATTCAATATCATTTTGGTATTTGATTAGGTAATTGTTTTATTTATTGTTTAAAATGTGATTCCTTTAAAAGTTAACACTTCTACATTTTTTTTTTTTAATATAAGTACAACATTTTTATTTACAAATAACTTTTAACAATAACTTAATAATAAATTAAAAATGAGGAGTTTTTTGATGCAATTTTTTAAATATTTTTATTTATAGTACCTAAGTGTATATATTAGGTAATAAGTTAGTTGTCTGTTGTATATATATTTACTTCTACATTCGTATTTTTATCTGCATAGATTTCTGTAAATATTTCGAAATGTTATAGTTTTTTGTTTAAATGTTATTGTTTTCACTAAAAAATTCTTTCTTCTAAGTCTTTACTTATTCTTTTTCTAAGTCTGTACTTTTTACACTTTTGACGTTATTTCCTATGATTAGATTGCAGCCATTGCCTATGGATGAGTCGCATTGCTATTATAATTCAAATTCGAAATTATTGTTATAGATAAGCACTATTTTCGTGAACCCAGACATTCTGCAAATAAATAAATACTTACTCGTAAATATTAAACTATTCCGCAGTAGTTAAATATGTAAGAAAACAAGACATTTCTTCCAGGTGTGGTTCCAAAACCGTCGCGCGAAGTGGCGCAAGCAAGCGCGGCTGCAACTCCTGCAGGATGCGTGGCGGATGAGGTGCCTCGGGCTTGGCTCTCCTCCGCTGCCGTTATCAGGTATTTAGGAGAATATCAATCTTTTGTCCTATAACAGTTACCTACAGCCTTTTCACACTGCCGGATTTTCCGAACGGAAAAAATCTCGTGGCATTGCGCCTTTACGTGTGCCTTAATACGCAGATGTGAAAACGCTGTTGAGTCCTTCCCTGCAGAAAAATCTATGACTTTGTCAAGCTATTACTATTGTTATAATGCAATTAATAGCATTAGTAGTGTGTGTGTTTTTTTAAGTTTTCGGCAAAACAGCTTCACCGATTAGGATGTATTTTTATGCCGGGTTCTTACAAGCTAATATCACCAAGATGTCACTTCTCCGGCCCCGCGGGGATCCAGATATTTTCGCAGATCCAGACGGCTACTAATTTGTTGAGTGCGAGTTTTTTTTTGTAACGACACATTGCCAAAGTGAGAATATCAGTGCCACAATTTCTCGTGCTTATTTTAAAATTACCGTTTTGAAATGTGAATTAGATATTCATCGCAACTATGTATGAAATCCTTTGAAACTTAGAATTGACTTTACGACATATGAGCTTGGATTTAACTTGAATAGTACGACATTATTTTATGATTACTTAAGTCCATGATTCGGTAAATTTTAATAGGAGCAGAAAACGTAAATTCCTCTATTGACCAATGAACGTGAAATATACATATCTGTCTTGGTTCAAAAAAACACAGTTTGTGACTTTTACCCAAATGAAAAAATACTTATAGACATAAAGTTCAAGCATGCAATTGGGTTTTTGGCCGGAAAGTCACTTATTAGAAGCTAGGTTTTCATTATATCTAGTAAAATCTTAGATTTGAGAGCAAGTTTAAGCCATTTGTGCTTGAAATGAATTTTGTTTAGGTAGGTCGCCGAAAATTTGAACCCCTAGCTTTGTTCACATTAGAGATGTAGGGGGAACAATAGCCGCAAATCTTTTCGAGAGAAGGATAGTACGGCCTCACCTGATTTGCTCGAGAATTGGCTGAGGCACAGCCGTGGTCTCAGATTTCCTATTCCATAACTGTCACATTCTGTTTAATGAAATATGTGTAAAAGTAGCAATGGTAAGAGTTCTAACTTTACGATTACAATGCATCGGACGAAATAGTATTTTTATCAAGGAAGTTGATGAGCGCGAACGATGGTTTAATTTGGATAGGATTTGGAAAGACTGTTAAAAATTTTAAATGACAGAGAATACTGTGTACTTACGTACGTACGGCTTAAAATTTAAAACTTTTACAGGATAATAGCACCAAAAATTAACTTGTGACTTGAAAATCTTTAAATTCTATCTAGCTTCTAGCTTTCTGCAATTATTCCTGAATTTCGTTTTATAGCTCTCAATAAAATACGGGTCTATTATATTTTCCAGGTCACGGTAAACCAGATTCTTCACCAGAAGGGTCAGAATCACCAAACGGCAAAGATTCCCCGGAGCCGCCTGGAGCACTCGAGAATCGCGAGCTAAAGTCACCGCGCCAAGATCCTTACCTGCACAACACCAACATGGAACCAATCCCACCGGTCAATGCGAATGTTCACGAGATGCCACAGATGCCATACAACGACGATGGAAGGATGATGCAACAGCCTTTCTCCTTCCCACCTCTAATGATGCCCCAGCAGATGGAATCAGAAATTCCGACAGACCTCAGAGTGATGTCGAAACCTAACTGCCCTTGTGGAACTTCAGTCCAAGACATGGACGAACCGCAGAACCTTGCTTACCGTCCCCCAAGACGTGAGAAGGAGACCAGCGACAGTGACACTGACACAGAAATAGATCTGACGTCACATTCCAAAGATGATGATATAAGGGAATCGGAAAGACTGGCCAGTAGGATCGCTACCAGCATTTTTAGAAGCGACACAGTTCTTCATGATATGATGCCCAATGATCTCAGTTTAGGAGCCAAGAATGGCAATGATAGAGTAAGAAATAATGTTTCAATTTAATTGGACTGCTTCTGTTTGGGCGTACTAAAAGTATTTCTGTTCATTTGTTTTTTATCAGTTTCTATGAAATAGAAAAGTGTAGAATATTTTATGATTGTAGTCGTCATATTCCCTTTTTTATTTTTATAAATGTAATTTTTGCAATAGAAAAATGTGGATTTCCAAAGACGTTTGGATTTTCAAACCAGCATTTGAAATTTTTTAGACAGTGAATGGTAGCATGTTTAGTACCTATCGTGATTTTCTTCTAGTCAATGTTAACTTTAACTTTTTACTTTCAAGGACAATATTTTAACTAGGTTTCGTAAATAGGGATTATATTCGTAAGTATGTAATTAAATCGGTAGGTAATATCTACTAGCTACTACTAGCAGTATTTTCTAAGACCATTTCAAATGTATTAGATAGTCATAGTTAAAAATGTACATGTAGACTTAAATATTTGTTACGGATCTGTATATAGATTAGTTTTTCAATTCGCTGCTTTGTACTTAGAATTTATTTACTGTTATTTTTTAAAGCACATTAAGCTCCTCATTGCCGAACTTAAAATCTGTTTATAGTATTGAGAAACTGTGAATTGCCAATTATAACTTCAAGGCTTTCTATAATAATCTTATTGTAAAAAGGTACCGTAACATCATTTCAGAAAACTGTCGAAGCTATCATTTATTTATTTATATTTTAATTTTGGGATCGACTTCTTAAAGGCGTAAATACACGTAAGGAAAGTGAATTTCTGTAATATTGAGTTGTCAAGACGTTTTCAAGCCTGAAATCTAAATTTTCATCAACTAGAAGGTATGCGGTCAGGATTACCTATTAGGTAAAGGAAGGTTACTTTTAAGTTTCTTCAAATAATAAGCCAAATCTGTATACAGTAGCAATTTTATTATATAATTGTCATAGATCAGTATTACTAAGTATTATAAATCTAAATTATAATATATCACAATAAATTCGGTATATTTCAGAATTTTACGTGTACATTTATTATAACAGTGTTAATTAACAAAGGAATATTTACATCCAGAGGCCTTATATTCTGCCAATAATAATGAAATAAACAATTGTTGGTTCATAATCTAAGAACTGGTTCTACAATATAAAAAAAAAACAATCCAAAATGGAAAATAACAAACAAAAAAAGATGACTTAGGTACTTGCAGAAATATTACAACCTAATTATTAGTGTTAATAGCTAATTAGTCACTTGCATTAATTTGCATTGCTATTTCAAGTAGTATATTATGCTAGTTACGTTTATATTAATAAACAGTAAAGTTTATATATAAGTAAGATATCGGTCGGTACAGCCGATATTTTATAATGGCCCCTCAAACACCTAGACTTATTCAAAAATATTACATACAATTTTAACAATTTCATAGCACCAATTTTTTATATAAATGTGTAAACAGGTATATAATTATTATATGACTGAATAATATATTACAATGGCAGTATATAGTTGTAATGCACGTTGGGCATTATAGTACATTAGACTAACTGTAATATATGGAATTAAAGGGGAATAAATTACGTATACTAACACTAGAGCTATTATTATGAAAATGTACAATAACATTTTAGTAAGTTGTTACACTGCTTACAAAATGCCCTGCGTGTATAAAAATTAATAAGTACACTTATAATAAATTTTAAGCTTCAAATATATAGAAATATTTATATAAAAGGTAATAGGAACCCTCGTTTTGTAAATTGCGTTTTAAGTCTTTCTTTTGCATTTGTTCATAATTTTAGATTATGAATTAAATTGACTTGTTTTGAGAGTTCCTATAGTCGAGATCGATACAAGACATATAAGTCTTACCATCATCGTAGTTACATAGAAAATTGAAGAATTATTTTGTTCATATCATTCAACTACAAAAAAATTGCGTTGCTCTACCAGCAATATAAAATTCAATATCTATCGAAAACAATATATTTCCTAAGGGATTGACATTGCTTGCATACCTAATATAATGCTGGTGATTTTAGAATATGACTAAGGCACAATAGTATACAATTATTAGGTACATACTTCCATAAATTCTATGTATACTTTAAATACAGATGGTAAGAGCCAGTCCTATATGTAGATATATTTTGTAGTGACTTAGGCACAAGAAACTTATTGGGCTTATTGACTGGAGACAAATCTTGAATCTTGGTAAATGGCTAAAAAGGCCGGATCACTTTTGTGGTTATTAAAATAATATATTACAGATCTTCAATTTATCATTGCAATTGTTTTGTGCGTGTAAAAGTTTTATAGAGGAGAAAATCTGCCAGTTTAAAAAGGCTGGCACCTGACTTTTTAATACGATATCATCTACCTATCAAGGCGTGTCTCTTTGTCTCCAGTGAGGCAATGTTCCTAGAAGCACTTGCCGTCGTGCTGCGTGCACCAGGCGGGCGAGATGGCGTCGGCGCTTAATCCTCGCTTGATGAGGCGGGCGCGCTGGCGCTGCATGCGCGGCTCGGCCACGTACACGCTGGCCGTGGGGTCCGTCCACAGCCGCTCCGCCACCGCCGCCGCGCGGGGCCAGATGCGAGTGTCTGCACAAGTTAATGACGCTGTATTGTTAAGTTTAGCCACAATAGTCTCTATAAGGTGAGAATTCTTGCGTGAATTCACGGCATAAGTTGTGCCCACCGCATTCAAGGGATGCTCTCAATCGTTCGTGAAAACCTGACGCAACATCGACGTAGAAGCTGTTGATGCAATAACTTTGCAGAGGCAATATATCTATAATTATCTGTAGTCCCGAATGCGTAAAGGCAGCGCAAACCCTTTGTCACACGGTTAATTACCGACACTGATCGGAGATCAGCCGTGAATGCACGGCACTTGCGTGAAGCCGCCATAAAAGAATTAGGTAATACTGATTTATTTGCTACTAGGTAACAGAGAATTCAGGAAAGAACGTAGGAAATAAGAATAAGCTCAACTTCAAGAAGTAGCTCAAGAATATAAAAGATGATGAAAACCTAATGACCTGAATGACATGTTGTCATCGTTAGAAAAAGTTATATTTTCATGCCTATCTTTTGGGAGTCTTCGCAAACAAATTAATCTAATCTAATCTGACAAGAGGTTACAGCAACATGTCATTTTGATAACATATTTTTACATGAAGCGGATAAACACAAGGCTATTTCGTTACTCAAAGTTAAAGACAGCCAATATTTTGGCTCAAAGACCATCTATCAAAGGCATCTAGGAACGTCTGTCTCCCTTCCAACCAATATTATGTCAACCAACACAAAACTAAAATTTTACTACGATGGGGACGTATAATCTACCAAAAAACGAATCAAAACTCACCTAGACCCTGTTCATCAATATATTCAGTCCACATAGCGACTTCTCCTCCCAGGAACTTATCACCTCTGGGCAGGGTATGCGAATACATGCTCCTCCAATTGTTATACTTGGTGTTCCCCCAGAACCCTCGGTCTAAGTACCAGATGTCCTTAGGAATAGACACCGTTTTGTACCCCATTTTTATCAGCTGGTGCAGTAGGGGACTGCTGACAGGCTCCCAGACTTCAATTACGTATCTGGAATGGGGAAAATAGATTTGATATTTTAAGCTAAAATATGGATTTAGTTGATTGGAATCAGAAAATACAATCACTTGACGATCTTTTAACAATAGGTACGAAAGCACGCTGGCTTGTGTCATTCAGGAATTCGTGGATTAGAAAAAGTCCTAAAACGGTCTTATGATTTTTTGATTTCGAAGCCACTGCAAACAAACAAAGCGACCTTCATTTACGATTATAAAGTTAATCTCGTTGCGAAAGAAAAAACCTACAAGAATTTGCCCTGGTATCAAGAGGCAAACCTGTGGTTGCCAGTGCAAAATTCCATAAAAGAACATATCTTAAGGATCGGAAACCTCACCTATCTTTATCAAGATGTTTGAAGATCCTATGCGCCTGCGTGAGTTCAGAAGACCACAGCATGACGGGTTGTTTAGGAGTTCCGACAGACTCAAGCGCCTCGTCCCAAGCTTTCAAGGCTTTCTGATGGAATTCCGCCCACAGCTTGAAGAAACCGTCCGTGTTCGGGTCATAGTTCTGCTCTTTCATGTAGTCTGTGATCTCCTCTGTTGTGTTCCAGCATTCAACGTAAACCTGGAAAAATAATTTGAAGGTTAAAAGTAACAATATCTAAAAATATATTTAACTTATCAATCTTCCTGAGGAGGAATGTTCGCTAAATCAACATAAAATTTTGAAGTTGTTTCACAGAATGATTCCATACTACTCGTGCCTTCTGAAACTGTGAAAAGTTATCCAACACGGGTTGGAGGGTTGGCGGGCTTCATCTGTCCATGCTTAGTAATCTAAAGAAAAGCCTCAGAATCTTTTACACGAGTTGTTCCTTACCTCATCACCTCCGACATGCAACAGTGCTGGCGCCGGTAAAGCTTCAGCGATGTCCTTGTACAAGTCGCCTAGCACCCTGTACAGCGCCGGGTTGGCGGGGTTCATCTGTCCACACGGCGGCTGCACGCATAAGCTGCGCCAAGGCCACTTGTTCACGCAAACTGCTAGGTTCCCTAGACCGTACTCCTGGATATAAAGAATAAAATGTGTTTGAGGAAAATATCGGTTTGTATCCTGGTGTCCCAACTTCTGCATCCTTGTTAGGTATGTAAATAAAATTGTCAGAAAAATTGAAGGAAAGTAAACGGTTCAATCTCCAAAATACTTATAACAGGTGTTTTCGCGTCCATATAAGGAAAGTCTGATGTTTTTTTGAGAAATCAAACAACAGTTGCTACCGTAAAGTAGGTCAGGTAAAAAGCCGGTAAGCTCTGCCCTCTTTTGAAAAAGATGCTCACAAAAACAAGAATTGGTTGATTAATTTTAATAAATTTCCTATGACTACTTCGACATTTCGAAACACTACACCTGCCACAAAGTATCACATGATCCAATCCTGGAATAGCAGCATGGAAAGTTCATCAACACAGTGTATCAATGCGCCTACTACACACTTCTTAGTAGTAGCTCAAGTTTGGAACCGTGCCCAACGAATTGCGGAAGGACAGACATTAATACAAATTATTAGTCTTATAGTATGACCATTGGTGATTAAGGTGAATAAGTACATGATAAATTTCCTGTAAGTGAGCAGTGGTTTATCGTTATTGGTAGACTTATTGCGAAGTTTCAAGACATAAATATTTGACTAATGAATGTTTATGGGTTGACCACTGAGGAGACATTCGCAGAAGTACTAAAAAAGGCACAGGGTCTAAAGAATTCTTTTGGGTTTCACAACGATATCTCTACTTAGAAGGGAAGGACTTGGAGGAACGAGTTCTTAGGGGTCAGTGCTAAAACTAATAAATATTTTGTCCATCGATATTTTTAATGTTTTCTTTTGTTATGGGGCTATTCCTTATTTAATATTATGTTTCCTAATTTAGGAATTAGGAATCCTAAAAGACAATAAATAAATTGTAGTGTTGTACTCACGGGTCCCCATTGCCAGCCGTTGCCAGCGTGTGCAGGCGAGTCAATTTCTATGACCACTCGAATTCCGCGCACCTGAGCATACTTGATCAGCTCCCGAACTTCTTCAGCCGTGTAGATCTCTTTCGCTGAGTATGCACCATACCTTGAAATACATAAGACTGGGTAAGTAAATAATAATATAGTAAGGTAAATTCTGTGCATTTTAAAGAAACGAATTAAAGTACCACAATATGCTTGTTATCAGATTGACGACATAATTTTTTTTAAGCTTTACTCAAATCTTTTGCTTCAGCGATCACTATTACATCGCCTGTCACATGAAAAAAGATATGTCCTTCAACCTACACCTGATTCATAAACAAAATCGAAGTAAGTATGTATATCCTCACCTAGTAAATTGCGGCACCCTAGTAGACTCCAAAGGAAAACTGTGCGTATCAGTAACATGCCAGTGGAAAACATTCAATTTATTCATAGCCATGCCATCAATTGTTCTTTTAACATCTTCCATAGGTATGAAATGTCTACTGCTATCAAGTAGAAGACCTCTGTGAGGGTAGACGGGTCTGTCTCGGATCTTAGCACCAGACACGAGACGGAGGCTGCATTCATGCTGGTCGGAGAAGGTGGGTTTGTCAGATGCTACCAGTTGAGTGAAGGTTTCCAAAGCGTGGCGCGCTCCGTATATCGTTTCGGCGTTCACGTGAACTAGGATCTGGTCTTCTGTAAAAGAAATTTACAAAGATATAATTTAGTACCTACTCATAATATTACCTATAGAAAATATTTTCCTTTTTTTTAGAATATGGTATACAAAATCTGGCTTTTAAATAGGACTTTAGTAGGAATACTTTATTTTAGGCATATTTTTTTTCTACGATAAACTTACCTTTAGTCTGCACATCCAGCTTATACTCCTCACTAGTGCTCCAAGTTAGCGAGGTGTTGCTACTCTTCACGTTGAGGTAGACCATGACGGGAGTCTCCACGATGTCTGTCACCTCTCCATCACACTCGGCCACTAAGGCTGGAGCCACCAGCTTCGTCATTTCCACCATCAACGACAGGGCTTCTGTTGGCACGCTTTGTAAGTCGAACCTGCAAATAATAGGCGTGATAACAGGGTTAAAAATATCATCATCATCATCATCTACAGGGTCGAACCAGGGTTCGAACCAGGGTTCGACCCTGGAGATGATGATAAAAAAATATAGTGATTCTAATTATTCCGCATTGTAGATAGGCCAAAAATATTAGACACGTATCTATCTAAAACCTATTCACACCAAAACGATTTGAAGCGAAGGTCGTCAATAAAACGGAAATGACACAGCCATAGACACGACTAATCATCTGCCACATCCGCTACAAACAGCGATGTAGTAAATACAAAATACAAAAAAGTTTTACAGAACAATTCCACTGCATTATCATTTCCTATGGTATTCGCATCGACATATCAATTCGACGTGCCTGTCTAGCGTTATAAAATAAACACAAAACAGATATTTTTTCTGAAGCCAATGTTACTAGGAATTGAAGAAAAACCCTAATTGAATTTTGATTAGGAAATTGTGCTATGGAGTCATTTGCAGGATAAGAGAGATTTTTTTTGATGTTTTCTTATCAACTTTGACAATTTTAATTAACTTAATGTTGTATGAGAGTATTATTAAATTCATATAAAAACAGGATAATGTGAACTAAATTCGAGATACTAGGCAATTGTTTTAGTTATAAACAATTATTTTAACAATGCTATTGTTTTTAACCAGGATAATACATATTCCCTGAAACCGTCAAATCGATATTCATCGTGGAACGTATTAAATTTAAAAAAATATTCTCGTCCAAGAAATCCATCAATTCTATATTTCTAATCTTAAAGAGTAATAAAGAAATTTACATAGATCCATAAAATGGTTAAATAGTTGTAGTGTTTTAAATCAGTATAAACTTAATCGATAATAATAAAATAAAGAATTAAACGGCTCCAAAAGTTCCTGCCTTTTTCAACCAAAATTACTCTCGCTCAGTCGCTTCTTCTCCCACTACTAGATTACGCTGATGTCTGTTTCCTTGATGCGACTGAGGAACTTCTAGACAAGCTCGAACGTCTGCAGAATCTGTGCATCCGCTTCATTTTTGGACTCGGGAAGTACGACCACGTGTCGGAATTTCGAAGTCAGTTGAAGTGGTTGCCTATTCGGCGGCGTCGAGATGCTCACATTCTTTCTTTTCTCTTCTCTGTTCTCTATAATCCCCTCTCACCAAGATATCATCGGGAACGTTTTGAGTTTCTTGTTCCCAGAGGCAAACCTTGTCGCACTTCCTCATCTCTCCTTCTTCGTGTCCCTTCCCACACTACGAGTCGCTATGATGGATCGTTCACTGTTCGTGCTGTGAGACTGTGGAATTCCCTTCCACACTCAATACGCGAAAGCCCATCGTTGGGTGCATTCAAGAGACGAGTAAAGGATTACTATTTATCATCATGATTGACATTTATATTTGTATGTATATATATATATTTTATGTGTATTATGTTTATGTATTGTGTAGTTTTACTACATATATATGTTTAGTATATTGTTATTGTTATTGTATATATGTATATATATATATATTTTTTTTCTTTAGTTTTTAATGTTTGTTGTGCACTTTTTTGAATCTACCCTACCACTATCGAATCTCTCTATGGCTTTAAGGTTGGCTGTAAGAGAACCCAATTCTGGGTTAAGCTCGCCATTGTACATAAACTGTCTGTATTATTTTTATATATTCGTTGTTAAGTGTGCAATAAAGAATAAATAAATAAAGAGGAATATTGTTTTGTTTGTACCCCAAAGGCTCCGTAACGACTGAACCGATTTGACTTTTACGGTTGAAAAGCTATTTCCGATTAATGTACGCTATATTTTATCCTGGTACGGCCGGATCCCCCTGGACGCAAGTGAATCCGCGACATAACAGCTAGTGTATAAAGCGATGGTTCGCATGGCAAAATAGTACTATAGTGGGCGGATTTTCACATGGGTACCAAAGTTAGCGATCATGACTGCTAAATGAGCGACGTTAAGGTCGTAGGTTGAAGTACCGTTTGTGTTTAAGACAGGTTGTTCACCCTTTAACAGCTGTGACGAATCACATTACCCGAGTTGCCGCCAGTCTTGTTGTAAACAAAGAAATCTCACAATTATTCCCGTTTATGTAAAATGACGAGCATTGTGCATGTACCTTTAATTCATAACCTAACTTGAACTTCATATTCTCCTTCACGGTCTGTACCTATGTAATCGAATTCGATATTGAGAAACTAATTAAATTCTTCTAACTTTGGCTAATTTTACACCAAAGTATACATAATGATTTAGCTAAAAGGCAACTACGTACTTAAATATTTTCTATTGAACAGTTTAAACAGCGGCTCAGCAAGGATACACGAACACTGAACAACGAGTCATCGTTTTCGGGGAAATACAACCCTTCCCCTATTTCGAATAGGTATCGAGTGACTGTCGCTAAGCATTCATTAAATGTATCACCTAAAACCGTTGCCCAATGTAGCACATTCATTATCCGAGTTTGCACACTTTGAATGCAAGATAAACATTTATCGTGTCTATGTAAAGATCCAAGGTTGTTGACCCCTGGTCGGCGACCTTATATGAACTTGTTAGTATCTCATATCGATCGTTGTATAACATGTCATCGTGTACAATATTTATTCGTAGATTACGATCGTCCTCAATTGAATGTGATACAGTTTGATGTCAAAGTCACTTACAGCGGAATATTTATCACAGCAGATATTGTTGCGGCCTATTAAATATAGGATGGTCAATTAACTGCATCTTGAATGGTAAACTGACGAATTGTACAGATATGACATCCTAAAAAAACTGTGTACCTACATACATAGTCTTCAGGATTATAATCTTCTTTTCGGTAGAATTGACTAGTCTTATCGCGATATTATCTGTACTAAAATATGCTCTATGTATTTTGAACGATTAACGTAGTAAGAATGTCAGTATGTGCTAGTTCAAATTGTAGAAGACACACGTATTTTAAATACGCCATAAAGTGTCAATTCTAGGACTCTACCAAAATTACATTGGATTAACTTTGCTTTGGGTAACGTAAATGAATGCGCTTTCAGGATAAAAATTATCAAAAATTGGTTTCGAAACCGTGAGATAAAATGCAGAAATAAATGATACCTACGTACTACCGGTTTTGCAACTAATACAGGTAGGTATTATTAGAATAAAATAACATGGTTTAGACACAAAGTTATAAAGTATCTAGAAGTGGTCCCCGGATAATTTTAGAGCGTAGTCTGTCAAACTGTTGGATGGCACCCAGAACAGATTTATTCTGGTTAGCCCTTCCTATTTACGATATTAATGTGTAGTGCACGGATATCATCCATAACGTGTTTCAATTGATTTCATGAACAGTTTCCGTTTTGAATGTTCATCAAATATTTTAGTTTGTTACACGCGTTTTCATTTCACCAATAAATAAGTCATAATTGTGTTTTATTGCCATATCATGCATAAGATAGCAAAACATGTGTTTGTTTTGTGAATATGTAGGAATTTTTTTTCAAGACCTGAATTGCACCTGTGTTTTTCTTATCACCATAAGTCTACAATATTATATAAAGAATTCGAAGAATATTCATTTCCAATTCAATTCTTACTATTTACTATAGTTTATTGTTTCATATGCAGCTGTGTTTATCACATGGTTGAAGTCTTGTTGAACTAACAGTTAACCTTCATATAACTTGTCCAGTATAATTATATCTGTCATTACATTACTATGTGGCTTCGAACGTGGGAACGCCATCCTATTGTCAAGCAGTATTCATGATTTATACATTTTTAAAAGGCGTTATTCTCGCATAGAGGTTATCACGGCCAAGGTTGAACGGACCGTTGTAGAAATAATTATTCACAATAATAACTTACTGATGTTATTAAAATTCCATGCACTTTAATTGAAAATGGCAACATAATGTTTTAAAGTTATCATTGTTATAAGTAACCTTATGAGAGATTTCAAATTCATATATGCTAACGTGTATGATTTTTTTTTGTATTGTTCTCAGGCATTGTATGTTTTTATTGACAGTAAAGTTTCTTTAAACCTTAAACTTACTGTAAATATGGTCATTTCATTTCATCCAAAATCCCATATCTACTTATTCGTTGACGTCGTATTATTGCAAAATTTGCCTATTTTCCGCGTTTACCCGGAACTATAGGTACCTACTCTTTCCTTCTATGTACTACTATTTCACACACCGGGAAAAAAACTTCCTAAATAAATGGCATAAATATGTAACAATACGACATTTTTTCTTATCGGAACAGTACTTAGTTCATAAGTTGTAACTAACAATAGATGTAAATAGGTAAGTACTCGCCTTTCGTTACTAACTGCAGATAAAAAAGGAAAACGTGGGTTGTTGAATATCAAGAAGCATATTTTTATGACTGAAGTGGCTTACAGTAAGATTATTCCAGCTGAATTAGGAATTGGCTACTTTACACAATAACTGGACAATGTGGGTACCGGGCAGTTTATTTGCGTAGGCATTGAACCGGATTTAGGATGTGAGAACTATAAGTTTGTTACATGGGTCAATATTCGATAAGCAAAAAAGTGTTTAGGTACTCCATTTAACGAAAACGATAGCCTCCGATAAATGCACGCGGCCCCACGTAGCTGTGATATCCGCCAAAAACATAGAAACTTACTTATGTTTTAAATGGAAAGACATTACTATGCAAAGCACAACTACAATGAGGAATACTGGCATACGTCAGCCAAGGAACATGTGATCAAGTTTTTTGGCAAATAAAAAACTATTTCTATTAGATAAAAATGTGAGGAATCACAAACACATAACTCGTTGAAAGCGTAAGTGGTAGACGATATTTGGCTGCGATCACCGATCCCCTTGATGTTCTATCCAAAGTGTTACGACACCTACTGAGTTTGGCTATTCTTAGGCGCAGTGTACACTGTAATAAGTGTCGCAGGTGATAATGTCGATGCGTTAGTGTTGTGACGCGCGACTCTGACGCAATCAGTGTCACCCGTGCCCGGAATAGATCCGGCGAGTTAGACGCCCGCGAGACACCTGCGTGTTGTGATGTGACAACGACGTACAATGTGCCGTATACTTTACTTGAAAAACAACACTGATCTAGTCACTTTCTCTTTGTCACATTTGTCAAACTTTCAGCTAAAATGCAAGCGGGGTGAACGCGCTACGAGGATGCAACTTCTTCGACTTTTCGTTAACAAGAAAACATGGTTTATATAACTTTGGGAAGTTATAAAAAAGAAAAGAAAGTGTATCGTCGATTTCAATGAACCTGTCATTATATAACGCGTTTTTATATGTTTCAGCGCTTTTCCTTCATCGTTCACGTGATGTTTGTGAACAGCCGCTCGTTGTTTTTCTTCAGTTCTGTATCAGCATGGAAATAAATGGACTATGAATGGCTTTTTTGACTTCGACTAGACGAAAATACAGCTAACCACTTTCTTTCCTGACACGAATTTATTAATATTTACGTCTTGTGTTTTATTTTAGTAGTTTCTAATGAACTCAGAGAAGTATACTTACTGACCTATGAATATCTTAATATTTTACACATTATCATAATCATATAGTATCATAATGTGTCAAATCGTACCTATCTCCTCGGATTAAGTAGCGGTAGACTATGTTATTGATTAAAAATCTTCTAGGTATTTATTATTGATCACTTTCTCGAATTCACTCCAGTCAAAAAATAGGTTACATTATACATAGGATTTGGCAATCTCTTCTATGTTTACTATGTTGTCTGTAGGTACGCACTACCGCTATAAAATGACGTAGGTATGCGTGTGTCGGCTAAGCGTGGTTTAGCGGAGTTCATCCCAAAAGTTAGTGCCTCGTAAAATATACGTAGCGAAGCTAACAGCAAGCTTGGCTAATAGAATTTCAAAAATTAATGGCACACAAATGTTTTATTAAATGTTTATGACAACATTTATCATTTGTAAATGAAAGCATTTTTTCATATTATTAATTTTGCATAACAAATATTTTGCAACCAACAATAATTATTATTTATTTACTCAATACTTATAAAGCACAAACAAAAATTGTTTATTAATATAAGAATCTTTCCCGTGTTTATTAACAAACATGACTGATAATAAATAAATATTATTAAATTGTATATCTGTTATGTTTTGCTTGTTTGCTGTTCTTATCTTGTGATCACAATGTTGGGGAAACTATGTGCAGTAGTTACACATAATGTACCAATGCGAATCGGTGCACTAGCAATTATTGCAATCGTCACTATGCAACCGTGAAACGCACGGTTTCACTCGCCGTGTACCACAGATTTCACACTTTATTTAATAAAGGCAAAAGTAGACTTAAAATAACATACAGAACAATATATTTGGCCCAGTTCAGATAACACGGGAGTTACCGATTATATTTTTCCTGTTCGACACAGCGATATTAATAATTTTATACTTATGCGAAGTTTGTGGCCAAATGTCTGAGTGCCTATTCATTTTGTGTTAACTTAGACATAAAGAAAGAATTAAGTATACATTGTATTTAATACGGTAACATATTTGCCGATCAACTGATTCTGTACTAAGTATCATTTTAGGGACACAATTCTTTAGATAACTGCTGTAAATAAAGGTAGGTAAGTACTTATTACGTAGATTGCTTATTTACGTAAAAGCAATCGCATCTTATTGACATAACGATGATCATTAACCTCACTGATGACCCTCGATAAATCAATGATACGCATCGTGAAACGACCGGGAACCATATTTGATTGCTAATTACACATAGTGACATTCACCGTCTATTGTTTCAACATGTTTATTGATCGATAAATCAATAACAACCGATTGAGTAAACTTATAAGCGAAACAAGGACTTTTTTTACTATCTTCGGTAAAAGCGTAGCCACGAGGACGTATCTTACATTACATACCTATATGGGCCTTAAATGCATGTTATGGGCCTTAAAAACATATGTAGATGTGTGCGTAGGAAAATGAATGTTTATGTAACTTAATAATTTTAATGATAAATTGTGCGTAGTACCTAAAACTGAAACCACAAATGGTTTCACCATTAGATGGTGATGATAAAATGAATCATTGTTAGAAGTCACAAATGTTATAGAGTAAGTACATCACTTGGACAGCTTAAGTATTGAGTAACAGAATTTTGTATGTTAATCATATGTCGCTATCAAGTGAGGCAATCCGGATTGAACTGGCAAAAAAACTAGAAAATATACCTGAACAGTTTGAAACTAAATACCATGTGCTAGTTCAAAAAATACTTGAAATGTCAGTGACAGCTTAATTCTTAAAACAATCCTGTTTAAAGCATGTATCAAGATTATCAAAAACATTCGTAGAACACTGCAACAATCGGTTTACAAAGAACAGTTGTCTGGGGCCTGGCGAACGGATTAGTAGTTTTATGATCTCAATATAACAATAGTACGCCTACTGACCTAGTGACAGTGTCCATTCATGGAACTTAATCCCTCTAATACGCCGATTACGCTGAACTATTTACTATGTAGGTGCTTACTGCTTTTTCGGAAGAACAAAGTCCAAAATACCTGCAGTTCCTTCCTTACTGGATAATACTAACTCATTCACTTCTGAAGACGGTCAAAATAAAACATGTTTTATAGTGTGCTTTTAGTTTCTACCGACTATACACCGATAGTTTTTGAAGATCTTGGAGATCTATAGCGTACTTTTATTTATCGTTTCAACTTCTACATTACCTTCCAAAGGTTAACAAATCGATATTTCAGTCAATTTTCCACAATTGCCTAAACCTGAAAAGTATTTCACATACCTGATATAATTAGGATGTATCTTAACAGTCTGCATTCCAATGGCGGCCGTGACGGGCCGTGGCCAGAGTCCCCCGAACCGGCCACAAACAGTTCGGCAGACATCCAGGCTGTTGAACATCATTGTGGAGACGTTCCTCAAGGTCTCGTGTTGAGGGTGCGTGGTCCTCTCGCAACCCTCTTCTGGTATACACTTGTACATCCATGATGGCCTGATACAAATACAAGACAATGATTAGCATAGATAGTGACAAACATTTTTGAAATGAGTAGAAGAGGCATCAAGAGTTCGGCTTTGTGTGTATCTTGAAGAGCTTCCCTTCCCCTTCTTGCAGTTCTTATTTTGAATCAATGGCACTCTTATTAAGTCTTATGGTTCTAGTCAGTAGAATATTTCTTTTTATCAAACCTACTAATTGGCATATAGAGAAGTTTGGTAATTTTGTTCAGTGAATGCCGCTCTATGAGTGCTCTATGAGCCAATTGCATAGATTCTCTCAGGTTTCATCTGACATATTATTTTATCAGGAATGTATTATATGCCTTTTTGGAGTCAGAATCATATCAGCGTACATCCTAACGGAACGAAATGGTCTACTAAACTCAATAGCTGGATAAAGTGTGACGTCAGTTATCTCAGTGTTATTTGTCCTCTGAACTTATAGCACAGGATATCGGACTTTAACTATGTCATATTCATTAAGTGTTACATAAATACCAGTCAATTGTTTCATAAAAAAACTATTTAGCCTTGTACTCGCAAGTTGCTCTATAAGTAACGATGACATAATATTATAAGGACACTAACGTTTTAATAATAAATTTTCATTACCGGCTGACTCATATTTTAACAAGTTTTTTTAGAAAGACAGTTTGACTAATATCTGATCAAAATTCAATACCAGTACTAACTAGTCCACACTTCAAAATCTTTAACATCATTTCTGGCAGCGGTTTCCTTTAGGATTTTTTTCAGATTTTACAAACAGTTAAGTGGATGGTTTTTGTATTTGTTGTATTTTATCTAACTTCAATGAACAGTTTTCAGTAATTACAAAATAGTACCTTGGGATGAGAAGGCATGAAACGCATGTTGCAAAGAGAGTAGTACATGTGGATGGATGGAGAGGCACATGAGCACTCACAAAGGAATTCAATGACCTCAAATAATTTGGAATTGCAGGAAAGAAAGAAGAAGTAGGAACTTACACATAGGCGTGTGCGACTGTATCTTCGACTGCTTCCTGGTTAGAGCATAGCACGAGCTGCACTGCAGAGAGTGCTAGGGCCCAAAAGAGCCACCGGCAGCTACCCGCCATAGCTGAAACACAAACAATTTATGAATTAAAGCTAAAAAAAACTTTGTTCCTATTTACGCTTTCTGAGTACATAAAGTGTCTCCGTCTTTTTTCTGAACATCAGGTAAAGCAGAATGTTCGCATATTAATTGAGGAACACATGACATGAATAAATTCTAACTCTTGATTTTTTTCCGTAATTAGGCAAAGACATAGACGAGGACTCCTGTTTTTTTGTACACTGTGACTGAAATATGTATTAAGTGTTAGACTGTCCCCCATTTTATAAGTTCATAATGTCAGTTGATGAACTAAATAATGCTTATTGGGGGAATTATACCCACATGTCCAGAGTTCCCTTATTCTTCATTGTAAACTAGCTGACTCGGCCACTTTTCGTATGTTCATATTTACATAATTTTGTCAAGCAACTGACACTTGTGTGTAAAATTACGCTAAAATACGCCCCAACTCGTTGGTCCTAGTGGTCCTGTCTGTACGATACATTCAATAGTAGGACGTCGTTTCCATAAAATTGCCAACAAAGTCAGCAGAAGTAACAGCGGTTAAATACTTCGTATCATTTAGATGTTATCTCCATAATTTCTACCCGTTGACCGAAACCAACTGTAATTGAGCGTTTCAATAATGGTGACTATGATATACGCAGTAGTGTGATGTATGTAGATAGCATTAATATTGACGCAGTCGTCTCATTGCCCATATTAGTGGCAATATCGCGTGTGACTAACGGTACGTACTCAGACAACTATGGATTCTGTCGGAAATATACGCCTCAGTGGGGCACTTCCGAACATGCGAGCTTCTGTTTGTTATTTCAACTATATTAATTCATTTTTTTTTTACTTATTTACCTAATTACCTAAACAAAGCGTATAGAAGTCTTGCCTGTTTCTTATATACGTCGTCATTAACAATTCAATGTCAGAGGCCGGGGTTTACTTGCTCATCAGTGGTCCGGCAGTTTGAAAGTTAAATGGCGGTCAAACTAATTATTGAATTTAATTATTTCCGCCAAATAGTATGTAGGAAAATAACAAAGCAAAAAACTGCAGACTCTTTAGTCATGCTGCAGTAATAATAAGCGGAAAATTAAGAATTATAAGCGCGACACCAAAGATTAATAAATAGTTACGTTAAACACATGACACATCCATGTTTGCTCAAGGATTTATAATTATACATATTATTGAATAAAATTTTGAGGTTGAGGTCAGAGGGTTATTTCTTACTATATTTATTTGTTTAATGTAATTTTGTATTCTAATAATTATTGAATGGTTTTCACATACGTCTCAGTCATGTCCTGCTAGGTCCATTATAACAGTTACTAAAATTATTTTTATGAACGTCATCATCATCATCATCATCATCTCAGCCATAGGACGTCCACTGCTGAACATAGGCCTCCCCCTTTGATCTCCACAGATACCTGTTGGAAGCGACCTGCATCCAGCGTCTTCCGGCGACCTTTATAAGGTGAATTTGTAATATTTTTCTTTCTTGTTACAGATGCATAACATTAATTGCCTGTATCATTCACGACTACGGAAATCCCAGTTCGTTAATTACATAGACGTAGGTATGTTTCGCAAGCATTTTTTGCTAGTTTTTATAGTTAGATATTGTTGTTCTTTGAAGGTCACACACAATGCAATATGCAACCTAGAAGAATTTGTAACGTTCACCTACATTACTAATTAACCTATGTATGTTCACAATTAACTCGGTTACTTTACTACCCGGAAGACTTAATTAGGCCTGGTTTAATTAGGACAAATAGTACCTACATAATTTACTTTGAACTAAATATGTAGTTGAGTTTTGGTAGATTTTGAATAGCTAAGTATTTCTATGTCGATATTTAAGTATTGAATGATGTACCTATATGGGAACTTTACGAAGATTAAAATTATTTGGTCTTATAGATCGACCATCCGCTAGCACATTACGACTATAATATTGTATGTTTTCTAAATAGGTGTATTTACTATCGAAGTTAATTAAGCCGCTAGATCAAATGATGTGTGAAAGCCGCTAATTTCACTTCATAAACAACGTCTGTTTACAATTTGTTTACATCTGTCGCTATTAACAACTGTTTTGAAAACAAAAGATACATTAGACATTTACTACTAATGTTTTTTTACTATACTATAGGTACGCATGCGTACATTGTTTTAAGAAAAACTGACGTTTATGTTGTCAGTGAACTTCGGCCTTACAGGTTTATGAAGCTTTCTTGTTTTGGTACAATAAAAATCTACTGTTCCATTGAATTTCTAGTTCTACAAACTCCTGACTATGTAATTTCAGCAACAAAGATAAAATTTTGCAAAAAAAAAACATTTTAAAAACAAATTTGCAACTTACCTCTCAAAAAAACACTACAAAGTCAAAATGAACTGGACAACAAATACAGAATGAGGTTCTACTCTGACTAACCACTCACGATGGCCTGACCCATCTTTATACTTTAAAAACAAAAGATAACTGGCAGATAGCACGCCAGATAAACGAGTGTACCATGTAACAATAAGTTGTTGATAGCACTTACAACAGTTTACAATTAGAGAGACTAGGATAAGATTCGCATCGGAAAAGGGTTGTCTTTCATAGATAATCTCCACTTTCTTTTGTTTCCGGTTTCGAAGACTATTTAAGAAAACGCTTTGTTTATGTGGAAAGAGTTTGTAAGTCACCGTCGGCATTTATTTGGACAGCTTTTTAGATATTCGATTTTTACCGTGTGAAATCATTTACTTACTTAACTAAGAAAAAAAATAGTTAAGGAATCGTTAATAAAGGCTGTTTTGAAACATAAAATTAACTGTTGCTCTACTACATACATTTACCACATACATGTATGTCATAGTTACCGATACATAAGTTAATCATCACCCAGTAAAATAAAATAAGCAGTGATCCGAGCATTATTCTTCTTTATTTGAATTCGTGAAGTGTATTGACCCATAAACTGTGTAGGCGCACCGCATTGAATTAAATATGCAAAGCAACTTACTCGTATGGTAATCAAGAGGACGCCCGCCGTACCAAACTTGCAAATTATTTCACGGTCACTTTATATTTACTTATGTTGTAACTTTAACTTTATTAGTCTATAAGTTCACTTAATACACAACACTCGCGCGTTCTGTTATTAACATTATCTTTTTGACATTTAATTCAAACTTCTAACAAGAAGAGCACTTAAATTTTAATTGCATTTAATTTAATTAGTTTTATTTTATCACAACACATTCATGGATACATTTTAAACGTAACTGAAGACTTAGTAGACACTTTACAAGCAATTTTGTTTTTATTTAACTCTTTCGCTATAAACGCGAAGCAAACGAAGAGAGCCAAACCGGACCGCGACGTTTTTGTCGTTTTATTTATTGTGTACTTTGTATTTGTTTTGTTATTGTGCTATATGCACGCAGGATGTGTTCGCGGCGCGAAGGTCGCTTGTGCTTTGACTCCGTGCTCGATTACGGCCGGCTATAAGTTATTTTGTTATAGTTTAATTAATGCCGCCGCCCGCCGCTCTGGAGCCATTCGCATTTTGATAACCGCGCGCGTGCGGGCCCAAGGCGCGAACCGATCTGATTGGCGGACTGGCCCGAGCGGACACTACGCGCGCACTGAGCATTTTGGCGGGAGATCCGCTTTCAGCGAACTGGCTGGCCTGCATACAGAGATGTAAACACTAGCACCTTTCTACTGCCTTGAACTTTATTTCACTTGTGAAGTTCTTATAGACCGTGATTTGTATTGTGTGTAGATAGTGTACGTAGGTACCCAGTAATGTAATCAATTTACCAAGATTTCTCAACAATTTAAAAAATATTTTCTTTAATACTAAGTGACAAACAATGTATTTTTTTTACTTACAGAAGGCAAAGAAAGAATTAAGCACAAAGTTATACATACATTATCCGCAATGTAAAGACCTGTTAGATACCTAGATATTGAGTGACAATTAACGTAAAGTTAGAAAATCCATAAACATATCTACTTAAAGAAAACTCTCTCCTTCAGAAAAAGTACAAACAATAATGGCAATTTTATGTTCTCAGTTCGCAATTAATTAATGGTAAGTGCAAAAAGTGACAATATTTACGAGCTAGATAATACATGCGACACAGCAATTAAAACAATTTATGTAAGATAATTAGATGTAGGTACACTGAGATGAAACAAACGTAACGTTAAAATAAAATGAGGCGATCACTCAACGAGTGTTTACGTGAATGGAAGGAAAACCTTTGCCGCACCCGCTTTGAACTTTACAGTTTAATAGAACTATAAACTGGATCAAACAGGTGTAGGTACTTATGAGTTCGATTTTATTATTAGGTTCGAATATAATAATAGAATAGCCCTTCTTTCTTCCCGTGACGTCAAACTCGCTCCCACAGATTACACAAACGGGCCACTGAACTGTCACCCACTTCACAAAAATGGTGTCGTAATCGTTTAAAAATATTAACTGTATTTCAAAACGAAATTCTCCTATTGTTGAACTAGTTTTTGAGGAAAAACGTTCGAGTTCCATTTTAAAATAAATCATTTTATTTAACGTGGGACGGTCATCCATTTTGTCTAAATAATCGATTGTGCGTAAGAACATTTTCTGTGAATCTAAAATATGAATCTAATGTTTTATAGCAGTTTCGAAGGGAATTCATTGTTTATAATTCATCAACTTTTCAGCAGAGTAAAAATGTTAATTTTATTTATTACCATTTATTGAGATCTCTTCCAGCAGACCCGTAATAGGAGAGTTAGAATGTAAAAGTAATATTATATTTTATGAAATATTAATTAAGTAGATATTCGCACGTGCCGCGCGGTCTTGCTTTCATAGTTTTTATTTGGCTACCTACAGGTAACACAACTATCTTAGTCTACTTTATCTTTACCCACAAAATTATCACAAAATCCACAGTAAAATTACCTTTCAGATTTATATAAATATAAAGGATATACAAGTATAATGAGTAGTTAGGGTTTAAACTGGAGTCCCGTTGAACCGCGTCGACTGATCTGACCCCATTAGGGTTCCGTTAGCTCGTGCAACTATGGTGCGAAACGCCATTGTTTAAAGATTTTATCTTCTTTTTGTTTGCACTTCGTTGCAGTTTGCAATACAAATGCTTTGTATTGTTAGAAATGACGTAAACTGATATTATTTCTATCAACAACCGTTACTTTGGAAGTAGGTTACTATACTTTATGCTGAAAATCGTTGATTATTCTTTGTTTCTGAAATCACTTATCTGGATTTAAAAACCATATTTAAATAAACTTTCCAGGGTCCAGACTGCACAAAGAACATACTTATTTAAATCTACCAATTACTTACTTATCGACAAAATATGTTTTCCCTGTTAGTTAAAAATGATACAAGGAAAGTTGCATTTTCAATTAAAATGAAGCGATAAGGCTATGGTTAGGGTAAACATAAAACCCGTCAACCCGTATAAAATAAAAATCATGGTCAAAAACCGTAGAGAAATATAAAGGATAACGAAGTAGGTAATTTGGACCTTTATTTCTACCTAAATGGAAACCCTGATAAAAACACGTGGAAATCAATTCATAAGTATCTATACGTATTGATATTCGAAATATTTGCAGGAATGGCTTTGCGTACTTATATTTTACGAAGGTTCCAAGAAATTGCTATTTTTAGTGCGTCCTCTTATAGGTAATAAGTTCTTAGAACTTTGGCCTATACCTGACCGCAGTGATTTCGTATTCATATCGTCAAAAAACTTGTTTGACTGCAAAACAAGTTCCTTGCCGCTCCGTCTTGATATTTAACGGATAACATTCTGCAGTTTGCTAGTGCTAAAGTTGATATAGCAGCATCATCAATTAATCATTTTCATCATTGTGTGTATGTTCATGTAAAAAAATTGCCTGTTTTTATGGCTTGGAGGACGCGGGTCATTGGAAATACCCCCATGCTTGTAAAGAGGAAAAGTCAAAGCAGATGTAATGTAAAAAACATCGTTCATAACAAGCTAAAAAACCATTTAATATCAAGTTAATATCGTTATGAAACTCTACATCCAGGAATAAACTCCCACCGAACCTGTTTAAGCTATTTCTGCCATCATATTGCGTTGGCAGGACTGGCAGGCGCATTAATGGCTATGGAAATGCGTATGAGTCATTATGAACTTTGTTTCTGCAGATGCTAATGCATGGCCAAGCCCCTTTGTGTTCTACTATATCTATCAAAGCGAGTAGGTTCCTTCATGGAAATATCACGATGATCCCTTCTTGCCAAATATCACGATGATGCCTTTTCTCAATGCTGAGAATATTTTATCTCTTTCCTTAGATTTATGTTTGACTACACTGCCCAGATTTCTAAGCCAAGTGACTCTATCTAATACTCTGATATGTCAGGGCATCTGTAAACTTTGTCACTAGTTGATCACATTTTCTACCAGACTTCAGAGATTCAACTAACTCATCTTTGTATTATCCTCTGTAGTTCAATGTTCCAATATCAAATCAGACATATGTACATACATGTGCTTAAAACACATGTTCTTGATTTCGCGGAACTGCTACTGAATAATCCCACACGTGCCATTTTAGTCCCACATCTTTTTTTTTATCGCTTCACAGTACTCACCACACACATCCCTCTTCTTAATTTATCTCAATACGATGTAATAATGTGATCATAACGTTCAATCATAATGCAGCCGGTTTAAATATCAATTGGTTTGAACTTAGCCAACATTTGCTTTAAAGGATCGGCCGAGCGTTAACCTTTGCGTACCCAAATAGAATAATGTTTGATCTGTTGGCTTTTGTTTGAGTCTATGATATGAATTGTTGGCTTTTAATACATCATCGCACCTGCTCTTCTCATAGAATTGGGAATACGTTTGTTTACAGGCGATGCCAGAAGCCACTCAGATTACAAACAGCTGTTAAAAAATCATTGCGAACGAAGAATCCAGATTTACACAACCATACACAATCTAATCAATCAATTAAAAAGTGATCAATCAATTAAAACTCATCTTGGCAACCGCAGATAGGTAATGTCATTAGAATCAAGGCATTTTCTCCAGACAATTAATGCATTGTAATCACATCACGACTGAATACTTACTGATAAATGCCTGAATATCTAACTTAACGTAGACTGCGTAGTTAGTTTTCTAATCTAAGCCAAGTAAGTCCATTAATTATTTAAAGTAGAAATCTGTGCCAGTAACTTCGAACACACTTACTTAGGTACATTTACTTTTATCAGCAGTACAACAAAGTTTACATTAAGGTAAATGTGCAACCTAGATCCAGATTTGCGCAGACGCATTGTCGGCGCTCGTTAGCGCGGCCATATTAAAATGTCGTTAAATCTGGCTCATGCGCAGTCAACTCGTTTACTGCATCTAGGGCATAACGCGTGTGATGATGACGATAAGAGCTCGCAACTTCAACGTGTGTGTAATTTTAAAACTAAGTTGAAACTGGTTTAAAGACTTGTCTGTTTCTTTTGTTTATGACTCGGCTAGGCCTGGGCTGTTATTTTATAAGGATCATACCTATAGTTTTCCCCGGTTTCACTCGAATCCTGCGAGAAAAACGGTGCTTTCAGCTTAAACTTTAATTTGATTGGTAAAGGAATGGTCATCATCAGACAGACAAAGTAACTTTCTCACTATATAATGCACATGTATTCTGAGGTGGAAGATGTCCTAAGTAGGTATGTGTTTTCTTTTGAGTTGTATTTCAAGATATAGGGTTAGTAGGCCAAGAGTATTTGCAAAACTCAATAACTTTCTAAGTAGGTGCCTACCTATGTATTTATCACAGTAAAATACAAACTCTTTTGAAGTAAAGTTTACCTAAGTACTTTAGTCAAGCAAAATAGACAATGCAATGTTTTCTGAAGTAGGCTTATAGATACTTTATGATAAGTAACCATAGAACCTAAAAAACAATCACCAAAAAGAAAGCAAACTACACTGACCCTGAGTACTATTAGATTAATAGAAGCTAGCAAAAACTAAATATATTTACGTATCATGTGCCAGTTACCTTAACCGCTCCAAAATCACGGACATCGAACACTCACTTTTACTACACCCAAAATGTATCGCAGCGTAAGTGCAAAAGGGAATTCGTTGTAACAAAGTGAAAGCTTTAGTGAAAGTCTAGGTATCCGAACATTCGAACATTCGAACTGCTCAATAACATGTGTTATTCACAACACGAACTCACTGCATTCATTGAAGACCGGCATTTACATAGGTAGATACCTACCTATGTGGTAAAATCTAGGTACTAGCGTATGAGTAAAAGATCCATGCATATTTCAACTTTCCCAACTGTAGTTTTGACTGCTCGACCACGTCCAATAAATCGGTGATCGATTATTTGTAGGAGGAATATAGAACACACTGATAGTAATTGTGCAAGAGTGTGCCTTACAAGAAGTCGGACAGAAACCCTAGAAGGTAACAATATCCTACAAAAATTCTGCTCGATTATCTTGCCTACAAAAAGCCTGACGTGGGAGGCAGCCTTATATGAAAATATGAATTTTTTGTGACACCGACGCTTACACAGCTGTTACTGGTGCGAAACAATAGGTACCTAGGTATTGTACTTACACTACATAATAGCATATGCAATACTCGTAGGTGCCTATTATGTGATAAGAGTTAGGTTTTATTAGTCTGTAGATAATTCGAATGTAGGTTAGTAAGTTAGCAAGTAAACTTTATGTTTCTATGGCTTAGGTACCGATATAGATGAAATAGACAGACCATGGTAGCCCTATCGAAAATGCCCTCCAGCAATTTAGAAAAATATTCAGAATCAAAACATGTGAGTTATAAAACAATAGATAGAAGAGTTGAAATGATTGCATGACTTAACGCTCGATATATTTTAGTTAGAACACATTAAAAGTATTATTATAGGAGGAAATATTGTCTATGTACACTATTTATCTACTATTGTATAATCACGCACAGAAGTCGATGGATAGGTTCCTACATGCTTTATACAGAATCGCTTCAAACCTATTTGAAAATCTATACGTGCATACCAGCACTTCCTTCAAGCGCGATTGATTGAAAGTTAGCCGCACTTAATTAGCATCAAACGTTGTTTACAGTTGCTTAGTTGCTTCCTCCATGATATATGGGCTTACGTAAGAGTAAGTGTACCTACTTACTTCCTGGGGAAATATATCACGATCGCTGAATAGCTAATCATGTCGGTATTTGTAGATTCTAAGTTATGGACGGAAGTTGAAGCAGGATCTACCTATCATGTTTAACACGAGGCAAATATTTATTTATGATTGATTAAGGGGAGATAACGCAAAATTAAACGGATGGCTGTGTCTTGCACTTTTGGAATTACCGGGTACAGGACCTACTTACCGGTATGTCGTCGGCCTTTTATTCTTCTCGTTGTTTTTCTCAAGTTTCATTTTCAGAGTGTTAGAAAATGTGACTTTCACATTCATGTTTTGCTACATATTTATAGTTGACTAAAATGTGAAATCAACGTCTTCATTTTTTGGAATCGGTTTAAAAAATGTCGCATGAGATTAAAGCGACATCTGTAATTACAACAACACATTACGCACGCGGTAATTTTGTTACATAACGACGCCAGATGGTGCGATTGTAACCACGAGTGACGTGATTTGACGGACCAGTCAGTGTTGCCATAAATATTTTTACAAACCTCCCACGTAGTCCGCTGCAACAAAACCACAATTTCAATAATTGTAAAACAATCCTTTTCTGACATTGTTTTATAAGAACATAAAGTTATTCAATAAAACAAAATATTTCAAATAAAAAACTAAATGCGTTTAATTTCACATTATAAAATAAACCTGAGTTCAAAGCATGGTAGATTCTGCACCGAATTGTATAGCAACTCGCTGTTTAAAGTTGGTCTCGTAATTCGTGTGTGATTTTTACGTTTATTTTTTTAATTTCTGAGTGAAATTTTAAAATGTATACTGTTTCTAAGGGACCCAGCAAAATTGTAGCTAAAACTCGACGAGGTAGTTATTATGTTACAATTTAATTTGGTTTGAAAATGAAGTTCGAACTTGTCAGTGATCATGTGAGATGAAAATATCGTTTACTTATTTTCAATTTCAGGCCTCTCACAGAACTTAGAAAGATTGGACAGCCGTAAAGATCACAATAGAAAGTCTTCTGAGTCCGACAATGGAGAAATTATCAAGTAAGTTATTGTTGTTATGAAAGCGCACGTTACATAGTGTTGTAAAGGATTTCATCACTGTTTTTACATAACCTCTTCTGCCGAATATATGTACTTATTTAAGTAGTTTTATAAGAATTTGCATAACAACAATACGTGGTACCTGGAGACTAATATATTTTTCAGTCGAAGGCATACTAATAGGCATAATACGATTACTATATGATTCTTATAAGTCTAATGTTTATTTGATATTCCAGCATGCCCAAGCCTATATTTCATTCCAATGGTAAAAAGACAGTACACCAAAGAATACAACACCATGTGATTACACCGCAACATGAGGAAATCATTAGATATATCAGTGAAAGTAAGTTGTGGTCATTTCTATACATTTTTATTGAATTTAGCATTAAGAGATCATAAGTATGAAATAAATGTTATTATTGCAGCCTGGACACAGTCAGCATACGGTGAGAGTGAACCAACAACACCTACAAGTACAACTGGTAAGAAATCATTCTTAAGTATTATAACACTGATTATTATTTTTTATTCTTTCAAAGTTATTAAAGGATCATCCTAAGAAGAGTTCAATCATATCTATAAGCTTAGATATTCACTATTATTTGTTTTCTTACTTTGTCAGTGTAACAAATTCATAAACATTGTAAACTTTCATTGATATTTACCTCATTCATGAATTTAACAAACTTGTTTGATTACACAAAAGTCACCAATAAAAGAATAAGGTTTCATTTGTCAGACCTCTATGATAAATTATGACCTTATGCAATTGAGATAAGCCTTCAAAGAGTATCAATACAAACTGCTTGGTGACATAGTTATCAATGCATGTTGCTGTTTGAATCAATTAAAGCCGTCCATAGTGCATGGTTTGAGCAGTTAATTGTAACTGACTTTTCAATTGATACATTCCACATTGATTCATTGCAATGAGAATTAATCGAAGTATCAATGGCAAACCCAGACTCCTTGCTAAGTTAATATTTTTTCATCAATGGGTAGTAAATACCTATTGATTGCTACAACCTGTTTGTGGAAACAGTATAGCTTTGACTATAATGCAATTCTGTGGCAGTGCAGTGGAAAAAGTATATTTGTAGTATGTTTTTCATCCACAACTCAGTACCATGACATAACACCACCACCAAGAATATTACAAGTTTTTCATGCAATATACTTCAATATTAGCTTTGATATAGCTATATATAATATACATAGAATTGTGAAGTTAAAACTTAAGCAACTATTCCCTCTCCATTAAGATTGCAGTTTGCAAAACAAGGTAGGTCATGTTGATAGATCTGTCTCTCAAGATAAATACAGATTTAACTTAAGCATCTGATATCAAAGCTTGATTTGATTTATGATAAAAAAGTGATAACCATGCATCTCATGAAGTCATGAAACATACTACATATTGTTTTATGAAACTCGTCACTATGCAAATGTATAATGTTCCAGAGTCTGGCAGCTCATCGCCCGCTCCTCCATCAAACCTGTACTACCAGGACGAGGCTCCCAGCCCAGTGCTGCGCGACTTCAAGCCCTTCGACCTGGAGACATGGTGGGGCAAGCGGCTCTTCCAGAACATCACCAACTCCCTCTGAGTTAGCAAGCGGTAACAACAACATGTGGAAACATAAAAGTTGGCGGTAGCGTAAGTCACAATCATCTGTAGTTTACTAAATTTTTATTTAAACTGTACCTCTTCATAACTTCTCGCGGCTACAGGAAGCAGATTATTCTCTCATTAAACTGAATTAGGTAGTAGTTTTGAGATGATGAATGGGGTGAATCTATGCTAATCCTGTTGCTTCTGGTTTTGACTGAATTCAATAACAAAATTGTTTAGTATTTGATCTGATCATACAGTTTGTTGTCATAATGCATCTCTTGTATCACTGAAATTCATGAATAATCCTTAATTATCAACTTTTAAGGAAATAACAATTAATTTGAATGTGTAACTCTTTGCTGTCAGTTCATTGGCTATTATAATGTATGCTGCTATCTTTATATCAGCTATTTTATACTGTGTATTTTTATGAACTACTATAATGTTAATCTTAAGAGAATAAAAAATTCTAAAAAAAAGTTAAGTAATCTACAGTTGATTGTGGATCTCAGTAGTTATGTCATATCATAAGTAAAAATTTTCCAAAAGCTCAATTTCTTTGCATTGTTACTTTGAACCAATATTCTTTAAGATTGTTGTTGAGTGGATGTTATAGTTTTTGGTTAAATATATATTTTCTGAAAAATCGAATTCTGGGCAATTTTATACCAAAGAATATCATGTTGTTTTGTGACTATTGTACCATAAAATGTTTTACACAAGTTTTGCCAAATCTTTATGAGCCAAATTATTTACTGAAGTTTTTATGTACTAGCATAGCATTGTTCTAGTATCTCCATATTATTTAATGTTAAATTCATTAAGCAGTACTCCGGCTAACAATAATGGCTGCTTGTAGGAATATTAAAAGTTATCATCACAATTTTTACAAAAGTAATAACCTGTTACCTTACTCCTTCGCAGCTACACTTTTAACCTATTAAATTAATCAAATGTTATATGCCTTTTGCAATAGTTGTGTATTGCAACCATACTTTAAAGTGCCTAAATACAGCAATAGTGTAAACAGTATTATAAATTGTTATGCAACAGTGAAAATATTGTTAAATTGTAAATATGTAAAGGTCTTGCATTACTTAATTACCAAATCATGTACTCGAGTATTATTGTCATACATATAAAATCTCTGTTTCACTTGGATTTCTTCATGAACTGTCAGATACTTACTGTAAGCGGTCTCATCGGGTTTCATTTTGTATTTGTTTTGTAATTATGTACAGACACAAGTTAATAGCACATTGCTAAGTACCTTTATAGTCTATTTCAATTTTATTTACTTATTATTTTAAATGTATATTGTAAAATATGGGAAGTTTTTGATTTATCAATAATCGCTTCATCTGACTTGTTTATTTTGCTGTAATGTGCAGCTAAAATATATTCAATATAGTCGTCTACAACTAATAAATCTCTTGTTGCTCGATTTTGATTATTACAATAATTTAATGAACTCGCGCTGAATATATTACGTTCATTAATTAACCAAAGTTCCTGTGACCATAAATATTATATAAGTACTCGAAATTCTTGTGAAAAATAGCTTTTTACTACAAAATGTTACTGTTATTGTTGTGTAATGTTAAATCACTTGTTTTCAATGTTTATTTTGTGTTATACATAGCTTCTCATGCTCGAGGCTGAACAATGTCTTCCATGAAAATATAACTAGTCTGGCCATAGATATTGTCGCTGAAAATATATATACTTATACACTAACAGAATTCAGAATAGGCCATCACTGTAAGTTATATTTATATTCTCCTCAATTCGAGGTACTAAAGAAAACAATATATTGTAATAATTTAGGTATGTTCCTTGTTTTGCCGAAATATTGATTTTCTCAGTAATACTCCTACAGTATGAAACAGTGTTATGGCCAGACTGACTATACGTCAATTTAATCATGTTATTCGTCGTGTACAAATCTTTGGAATATTGGTTTTATTTCCTTTGTACATAAGAAAATTTACAAGAATGTTTATTCGTCATAGACATTCATGAACAAGCAAGGAAATATTCTTTACAGTTTACTTGTTTTGTATACTTTAGAGCAGTAATGTGAATTGAAAGTTTTACTACATAGCTAAATATTACTTATTATTTTAACATTTATTTAAAATGAACTATTTATATTTGCTGTTGTCAAAAGATATGTTAGTATTACTGCAATTGCGCGAGTACAAAACGAGTTAACGCGTAAAGCCGTTGATTTATGCAATAAGCAAAAAATGCACGAACCGTAGTATAATTTTTAACCTTTTAGATGAAATATTTGAGTCGTAGTTGTAACGCAGGAGAATATTTTTAGACTGATTTAGTTATTAAAACGTTATGCTTTTTGTTGTAGTTGATTAAACCATCTGATAAATTATGAAGGTATTTTATTTCACAATTTTTGCCTTCCTAGATCAATCATCAACTGGATAGCAAGGTGTGGTTCGCAAAACGACTCCTTTCGACAACTTGATGTGTCCCAGCCCTACCATATTGCGGCGGTTACGAAAAGAGTTTCGAACTGTTTGGTAGAATTTAAAAAATGACAATGTTATTGACATCTAGAAGTATCTACACTCCAAAATTCTTGGTTGACATACTCAAATGTCCTACATTCTTGTCATATTTTCTCATTTATCGTTTGATAACTTTGCACTGATTTTGACTTATTTTAGAGGTATTATTAAAAATTTTGCATATAGTTGGCTATGCAAGGTGTTAAAATACAAAACGATCTGTTTTCTCCCAGCAATATGAAGTATGTGGCTGTCAATAGCTTTGCGGTAAGTTTCTTGACTCGTCTGACTAGTTTCACTTTGTAGTTGTAGATCATTGCTGATAGATACAAGATCCGGAGAGTACCTAACTACAATCATTCTAGACTGGAGCTACATGAGCTTGGATATGAAGATCAGATATGCAGTTGCTCTATTTGAAACATTGATGCTTCTCAGCCGTATTCAGACTGGACTTATCTTATTTAGGTCCCGCATCAGTCAATTTTTTAGCATCACTACAGTAAAGTGCTTAAAACATTTTATTTACATGTAATTTTTTGAATATTCACTTAAATATTAATTCAAACGTCTCCCCAGCCGAACCCAAACCAGAAGAACTTTATAAACAGCGTGCAGAACGTCCGCAATACGCTGGGTTGCTTAGAGCGCAGTCTGCTGAAGTCCAACGAATATGAGCAACAACTGTTGCAGTGCAGGGGCTCGCATTCTCACTCGCATGCGCCCTCCCATGACGTCAACCAGTGGTGGGAGAGCGAGCATTCTGAGGAGAAGAGCTTCAAGTGTTCTAATACCACCTGTTAGTTTTTGAAACTTTCTATCTTTGCTATTAAAGTGTGCCAGTCCTTCCTTGACAGATGTGCCTCGCAGGCAAAACTGCTAGTGTATATTGGAAACAGACACAGATAGATGTGCTTGCCATCTATTTTACTGCTGCTATACTTTTCTTTTACTCTATAGTATTCTTGGCTGCCGCGCACAATAGTCGAGCAGATGTATGATCGGTTAAAGCCTTTTAAGTTTCTATCCTAAAAGATATGTACCAGGGGCCCGATTCTCCTAAGTTAATAAAGTCAAAATCGAATAGAAATCGAATCGAAATATGATCGCAATAGCAGTTTTAACCATATCGAGCATTCTGCTACCTACTAATATAAGACCAATCGTATTCGATTGACATTTGATTGGTATGCGATTGGTCTGCTATTTTGGTGATTTTGGTCTATACGGTAGTTTGATGTACAATCATTTTGTAATCGTAAATCATTTGCAGACAAAATGATTCATTATTGAATGACAGAAAATAATAAAAACGTTTATTTCAAAGAAAAAATAGCGGAATGCCACATACGCTTCAATCGTAATCGAGTCGGGATTGGATCTCAGTCGAATCGAGTCGAACGTGAATTGTATGTCGCTTAAGTAAAATTAGGAGAATTGCGCCCCTGTATAATGTAGTTGTGCATTGCAAATTACCTACATAATGCTTTGCTTCTGTCTTGCTAGGTAGGTAGAAATAATTGTTTCCTTGCCATGCCTAAAAATGCTTGCAGCTACTTCCAATTTATTAACTTGATTCACTCCCTCATGGCTCAATGGCTAATTATTTAGAAGATTAACTGAACCAATTTTAAGTACACCGTTCTTTTAATTCAGCAGGCACAATGAACAGCAAGTCTTCGGCGCGTCAAGAGGATTACACAGACACGTGGTCCTCAATGAGCATCGTTTGTCTACAATACCAGTATGTATTCTATATTTAATACAAGTAGGTAAAAGCTGAGTCTAGGTGCTTTCCTTAAAACTGCTTATTTTCACACCAAGACTTGCTTTCAAATGCATTTTCTACTCAACTCCTGTGGAGACACAAAATTCAAAGTGTTTGGAGATGACTTAATTTTCGTAAGAACGCTTAGACTGTCCCGTATCCATAAGCCTGCACCTATCTGTTCTAGCTACGAAGAGCTATCCAAACGTTACAAGGCTCTAATAGAAGCTTACAATGAACAAAGACAAGCGATTAGTTTGCGAGATAAACGCCTGGAGGCGCTGAGGGAGCGAGCTAACACGACGCAAGCGCACCTCGAGCATGCGCACGAGACGCTCATCGCCGTCGGAGAAAAGTTTCTGGCGCTTAAACGCAAGAGGAGTGAGGACGTATGTACTAACTTTGTTTTTTTTTTTAAACGTAGCTAAAGCCACATAAAGAATTGCTGTATTTATGTAGACCATTCCTATAAAATCGACAATTCAAATTGGTCTCCAAGCACTATGGTACCTAGGTTTTTCTGCTAATGTGCATTATAATATCTAATGGTGAGTTGCACCACTTAATCGATAGCCACACCACATGCAGCACTCAAATGGAAGATCTGACCAATGGGTGTAAATTTGATTTGATTGATTTGGTAATCGTTAGGTATAGTTAAATGGTGCAACTGACCCTAAGACATAGATACTTACTGTTAGCCGTATTAAAACCAGAAGACCCGGTTCGAAGAGCAGTTGGCGGCCATGAAGGAATCCCTCCATGACATGATGGAAACCACGACAAGCGCGCGAATGAAGTTTGATGACAGATTGGCCGAATATATGGCGAACGAAGAAGACTCTGATGCGGCTTTGCTACTTTATGAAGTAAGTTATACATTGCTAGGCTACTAGACAACCAGTTATTAAGTCAAAGAAAACGCAGTTCAGCAGTACCTAAGCATATTACTATTCTGTGTTGTCTACATAGTGTTTTAATAGAATAGTTGGTTAGTAATTTTGAAATGAGGGCCATAGATGATCTTTTGTATAGTTACACACTAACTACTAACGAATTTTCAGATTCGCAAATGCAATCTGTTATTTCTGGAGAATATGCGACTAAAGGCCATAATTGAAGAATACATTCCGGGCCAGATTAATTGGAAAACTGCATAATTTTGTACATAAGCTTTTGACTTCTATGTTATAGTGGTAACTTCTTTAGATAATAAACGAGTCCGTACATTATTTCAATAAGCTTTATTTATAACAATAAAATAACACAGCTATAAAAACATTAAACTTGGCATATACCCATATCAAACGGAACTATCATGAAAATCAGTTCAATCATTTTAATTGACGATTTATTTTAACTACTTAAAGCTAATCTTCAATAGATTACACGGCTAGTTGTTCCCAATGCGTCTTAATTACTTATAATTTAATAATCGCTAAAGAAAAGTTAACACAGCTGAGTGAACGCCTTGTGGAATGTGTTCACGGGAATGTGACAACCGACAATGGAGTTTCATACATAATGGTCCATTGGCAGATTTTTACCCACTAGGTACAATATAAATACAAGATCTTCTCGTTACTTTACCTCTCAAAAGTCGGCCATTTGACAGTCGTATTTTGTTCGTTAACTTAACCTAAAGGTGCTATTTGAACGCGAGTTGCCAACTGCAACTACCGTGCTTGAACTGCCCTTTCGATTGACAGCGCCCGATTTCCTACATTCCCTGGGCAGTTGCAGTCGGCAACTAACACCTTAACCAACGCAGTCACTGAGAGCGCCGCTAATAGCGAACTTCTTCAAAATGACTTGCCGAGGATAATTCTCTTATTCTATAGTCTTAGTAGCTCCAAGCTGCTGTCGCTTTATATAACAAAGGACGTTGATCCAAATAAAGGAGGCTGAAGCCACGTACGTGACCCTCAAATGCGAAGGTATTAGGGAGAAGTTCACCGTCTGCACAGGGATCCAGAATGACTGGTTCGCTATAAACGCTTTCACGTACTTCTGGCGTAGTTCCTCGAAGATATCTTCTTTTCGTTCTAGAATGCTGAGAACTGGAAAACGCAAAATATTCATGTGATAGATAAGAGCTCGTAGTTCATTCAAATAAATTAGTTTAGTTGGATTTAAAGCTTCTGGCAGCAGGAGGATACCTGCACATAGTTAACGCAATTCTTAGACCACAAGTCTAACTAACATTAATTAAGGGCAATGAACTTCTAAACAAAATTTCGTTAGATTAAGTCATTGCCTAAGGGCCGTGTTACGTTATGACGCATATTTATGCTACTCATGAATATTTACTTTTGAATATTCAAATCCTCGTGTAAAACTAAGTACGGAGACTAAGAAATAATTTTATTTACTTAGTTGTTTAACTTTAGGTATTTGTGGCCCCGGAAAAGTAACAGCCTTACTTATAAAAATCAACTAATCATCTTCTAAGCATTGTTTTGACTAATTACTACTTAAAGCGTTAAGTAGTGATTAAATTATTTTGACCTATAAACGTTGCTTAAGCATGTCTTAAGTAATGAACAGATAATGACATAAAAACATACTAATTTCTCAACACTACCGGAATGTTGGTAGCTTAAAAAAATATTTGTCATCAAAACGTTGTATAATGGCAACAATGGCATCCGTAAAACATAAAATTAAAAAGTTGAGCTGTCAATAAACCGGAAATGAAAAATCAGCTGGTAAGAATCCAGCCATTTTGCTAATTAGCGGTTTATACAAGGGTGTGAGGCTACTTAATTTGACAGCTCATTTAAGACATTGCTAAGAAAATGATTTAGTTAAGCCACGTTTATAAGTAAGATTTTTTCTTAAACACCCCTTAAGTATAACTTATTATTTAACTCACGTTTATAAGTAAGACTGTAAATTTATTTCTGCTCTCATTCGCAATAGTTAATTTACTCACAGATTATCAGTCAACTTGTACTAAGTATATTTCACGAGTTAATGATTTTCTTTCCACATATCTCTGCTCTAGTTATAGCAGGGAATGCGAAATCATTTCAGAAAAATACCTCCGTAACATCTATCATAAACGGATATAATTTCGATCTATTTTTTTTTTTTGGTTTTTTGACAAAAGCAATGTGCTTTATAAGTATGGTAAAACTTTTAGTTTTTACGGTAAAAGGTACTAAGGTAGAACTTAGTAATTCCAATAACTTACTCGTGAAGAATAAGGCCAGCAGTGTAGGCGTCATGATGAACTGATCACACGCTACTTTCGTCAGGACGGTCTTGGCAGCTGTGCCCACAAACTTCCTATCCAGGAGTTTGTACCTGTAAAATATTTTTAGCGTTATATAAAAATATACTTTGGTACCTACCTTGTACCTATATTATACCTATTTCTATCGTAGCCGTATTCATACAGTTAACTCCGCGCAATGGTAAATAATGTCATGAAATGGTATCGACTCTCTCAACTGGCAGCAGGCTTTGGTTATCTATGTTATATAATTTTTAAAATCGGTCTAAAATAGGAGCCCTGTGATATTGTAAGAAGTAGATTACAATACGTAATGTCAACTTACCAATAATATAAAGTTGGTGCGTATAGACAGCTGCCCACAATAACAACACGGGCCCCTGAAACTAAGTTATAGTCAGGTTTTTCCGGCTGAAACAGAACAAAAATGTATTAAGTATGCATAAAAAATCAGTGGGATTGTTCTAACATCAAGTGAACGCAAACATGGGTAGCTATAGTACCCAAATCTTGTCTTAACCTTGCCTAACATCTATCCCGTTGAGCCAAACATAGATTTCTATAAATAGAAATATCAAAATAATTAGGCACATTGACAGATATGCTATAACTCGTTTCTAGTATATCGTATATGTATCATGTATGTGTGTGTGTATGTATTGGCCCTCAGTACTGAATCGTAAACATACTGAGCTATGACGTCATCAGTAATAGATAGCAGTGGACATTTACGCACAAGAGCATCAATGGTAGCGTGGCCGAGCGGTCTAAGGCGCTGGTTTAAGGCACCAGTCTCTTCGGAGGCGTGGGTTCGAATCCCACCGCTGCCAAAATATTTTTGTCAGTTTTTTTTTAAAGAATTAAATAAATTGTAATCATAATTCATGAAAAATGTCCGTTGTAAAAGGTTTTTTAAATCATTGTGATCCCATTTAACTCACCAAATACATTTTGTTGAAAGTCTGCTGTGTAAATTCAGCAGCCGAATAGAATGTCATGTACACGGTCAAGTTGGTCAACAGAGGGCGCTTCTTCAGCGACTGCTGGAAGGCGCGCCTCAATGTGCTCAGCATTTTGGCTTCACTTCACAGAAGATTCCTGGTGAAAAAGAAATAATTATACCTAATACATATGTACATGTACTTAATTACCTACTATGTATGTTGGATCTAGAGCTTTATGTCCGTACGGTTTCTTTTTTTGATCTTTCATTTCCGTCAACAATTGATCAATTTTTATACACGACTAGCTGACCCCGCGAACTTCGTATCGTTTAAACCTTCCCTGCACCTTTACAAACATTTTAAAACCAAAATAAGCTAAATCGGTCCAGTCAATGTCGAGTTTTAGTCAGACTAACGAACAGCAATTCATTTTTATAGGTACTTATACTAGCTTTTGCCCGCGACTTCGTTCGCATGGAATAGTGACTTCCGGCATATTTTTGGTTTGACCAATAGATGGCGCTATATGTCCGGAATATTTTTTTTTATTTTTAGTTTTTGAAATAAAAACTATCCTATGTCCTTTCTCAAGTTCCAAACTATGTCTTTACCAAATTTCACACAAATCGGTTCAGTAGTTTAGGCGTGAAGAAAAGACAGACAGACAGACAGAGTTACTTTCACATTTATAATATTAGTTAGGATAAGAAGAAGAAGATAAAACGGAGGGATGCCCATTTATTTGATGAAATTTAATAATTACATTTTCAATAAAATTAAGCATGGATTCCCTGATTTCAATACGAATGTGCTGTGCAATAGGTATATCGTAGTACAGAATATTATGTCGTGGACAATTAAGTTCTGGTTTCGTTCATTAGCTCATTTCGTAAAATTTCTGGCAGTGCTCATTAGTTTAATTGCTAATCACATTTTTTAAGTTAACTGCTTTGAGGCTAGTGTCTAAAAAAAAATGTAAAAAGGTACTTGTCTAAGTACATACACATCTACAACACACGCTGTAGTGCAGAGTGTAAATAAAAAATGAAGTTACGTATGCAACATTGTTGACCTCTGGTTCTTCTGAATATTTACCAATTCATCATAGACTTAAACTATATACATAATAATATAATATGCATACTTGCATTGTAGAATTCGTACCTACATATTAATGGCTTTTTATTACCAACAGTTAATTACAATTTTATCATACAACTAACACGTTGATAAGTCAAATTCATGTAAAATGATAATAATAAGTCTACAATAAGAAAGTTCAGAGTTCAAACACTTTCACTATCGGTGACGCTGTAATCAACAAACATTGGGCCTCAGTTACTTGTTTATACATATGTATTATATCAGCTGTACCTACCGTACGAAGGTTTAATCAAATCAAATAGAATGAAGGGACAAATTACAGTAAAAATAACTTTGGAATTTTCTGTTCACTAACCGATCACATCTTACTGAAAATCGTCTTGAATCGAAATGAGAAACAGATTTAAGAAGGTACCAACAATAAAATAAACTATGTAGCCTTGTTCTGAAAACATTGTCATCATGCCACACTTTGATAACACGTTTACTATCTGCGGTTTTGAATGAGATTTTCTATTAAACGTAACCCAGGTTTTAGATAACTTTAACCATGGCAAACGAGATTGAAATATTCAAGTGTTCGTCTATCAAGATAAGTGTTTCGCCAACCTTGGATTCAATGTTCTCATATAAGACTGTAAAATCTGATATTATGACAAAAAATCGATCAACTATATTTTATTCTAGCAACTAGCTTCGGCCCGCGGCTTCGCTCGCGTAGAGTTCGGTTATACCGCGTTGCCAAGAGAACTGTTCAAAAGTCCGGGATTAAAACTATTCTATGTTCTTTCTCAAGGTCAACTCTATCTCTGTACCAAATTTTATTAAAATCAGTTCAGTGGTTTAGACGTGAAAGCGTAACAGGCAGACAAACAGACAGAGTTACTTTCGCATTTATAATATTAATAGGGATTGATGCATGCATTTTTTTCTACTGCACATTGAAAGTAAAGTTTTAACGTTAAAGTACGTATGTATGTTTGTATTAGGTAAAGTTATGTAGGTATTCCTCAACATTTGCCTCACTCGCTCGCCGGTATCAATTCACGAGTTATCGAAGTCTCGCCTATTTAAATGCTGTCAACCGAGAACAAACGTAATTCACGGTGGTTATTAAACTTTGTTCTTATCGATATTGTGATGAAAATGCATGCTTTACATTTACACACCTACATATACATAACATATACCTGTGACAAGCCAGTAAGTCTGACAACCAGTCTTACCAAAGGGTATTGGGTTGCCCGGGTAACTGGGTTGAGGAGGTCAGAAAGGCAGCCGCTCCTTGTAAAATACTGGTACCTACTCAGCCGCATGCGGATAGACTGGAAGCCGACCCCAACATAGTACAGAATAGGCTCGGCAAATGATACATACTTACAAGACTAACACTTATAGCATTCACACTATGTCTATTGAAGAGCTCCTAGCCTTACACAACAGGATGAAAATGAATAGTTACTTGACATACCTAACTGTAGGAAATATTTCGATAGATCACAATCAATTCAACACCTATCACGATATTTGCTATAGACTGAAGTAGACAAAACCTCATTAGCATCACAACGAAACAATACCATTTCACTATACACGAAGGAATTTCCATTACCACAATAGATAGATATGTAAATATGGAAGAAATTAATAGGGATACATTCTCCAAAAACTTACAATTTGATAAGAAAACACTGACACAGAAAATTTACAATTTTAGCCTTGCTGAACAACAACAAACACTTCTTATAACACTATCAGAAGTTATCGAGACCTCTATTTTAGTATAAAGGAATACTTGTGACCGTGCGCAAGCGACTGATATCAGCTATTATTCAAACCGTACTGTCCCCTCCGTACTGTAGTCAATTGTGAATTGACTTCAATGGAATAATTAAGAGGCGTCGTGTTTCTTGGTTAAACATCGACTTGTTATATCTGAACGTGTTTTGAGTATCACCTTGGTAGAAAGGTGGATCTAGACCTTGGATCAGCCGTGTAAACTTTAGGGATTCAGTATCACCAGAGTCGCCTATGAGCTGACTTGCTATTTTCTAGCCCCTGAAGTCCTTAAAAAATAATTGTGGTTGTCCTGTTACAATATGGTTGATACTTTCATTCAGTAGTAGTACATCAGAGAAGAATCCTAAAGTCCTGAATAATCACTTCAATGAACACGGTTATAAAATAAGTGTGAATCTGGTTGAAGGCGCATTAAATAAGGGCTTTGCAAATAAAGCGGTTCTACTTGACACATTGCCTTTATTATTGGGCTGTTTACCTCTCATTGGTCTCATTGGATGCCTGACCATGAATACCTACCGGTTTTTATCTTCCCGAAGATATCTCTAAAAAAATGTAAGTCTTGTACGTACTTTTGAGTCAGATCATAATAGGGATTTAGTCAGTAGATATCGCGTCTTCCTTCACCTGAAAATCACTTTAACACTGTTCATACTTTTAATTTCTATTTTATTTATGGCTCCTTCGTAATTTTCGAAGATTTTGCACATTAAGATTTCGATGATATAAAAAAAACCTTTGACATTATAGTGATTATAACTGACAACCGTATTTTTTAAAGTGTTACCAATAGTCAGCAATTAGTAGCAGAGGCAAATAAAAACTTTTTTTAGATACATGATAAGGTGCTCAAATGTAGTCAAAAAAATCCCAAGATGGAACCCTGAGCAACGCCTATTTGTAAGACAAACTTAAAACAGCCGCAGTGCGGCGTATTGCTCTGTAAACATTCTAGGACAGTTCTTCATTTCAGTAGAGCAAAAGAAATGTAACTTCTCCATTCTTTCCTCAACGCAGGGAAAAATATTTTTGATGTTCAAGACCATTTTGCCATCAAATTAAAATTCAGAGCTAATTTTCTTCAATTATTTCGTGGAATCAGCAGCTGTGCGCACCCTATAAATCCCTGTGTGTATTTCCGAAAATATAAGTTGTACATAAATTGTCCTGTTTTATTAATGGAACAAACAAAACCTAGTCACTGGTATATTGGATTTATTTACTATTCTAACTATTGCAATAATCAATTTGTGTCGAAAACGAACTTCGAACGAATTTGGGAATCTACAAAAATATGAAGGATCTCACCTTTTATATCCAAATTATTATAGTTATGTATATGTATTTCAGGATCTTAGTAACAAGTCACATTTTAGAGTTAACTGTACAAACACTGGAGTTATTTGATAAGGCACGTCTGGATTACAAAACCAACTTCAATACAATGATTGCGTTGATAAAAGATAACAGCTCTCAAGAATAAAACGTATTAACGAGTTATAATACGTCTTTAAATAACTAAGTTCTTCTAAATTTAGTTTTTGTCTTTCCTGCAGCTGTCTTTGTTTAGAACAAAGCACAGGAAAACGTCTATGAAGCGGGAAAATCTTTGTGTTAAGAGGCATCCTTCCAAATGTCCACCCGTGGTTTGGCCAGAAAAATATAGGAACTTCAAGTAAGTTCAATAAATATTTCAGTTTAATTGAAAGATAATCAAATAATATATTAATGCTCAATTAAAGTTCTTACACTAGCTCTACAAAAGGTAGCTAGAGGTACCTTCCTCGTCTCTACGAAAAGAGAAACTCCTGCTTGTTTATTTATGTTTAGTTCTTTGTTAGTAAACTACTCTTATTTCATAATTCAAATCAAAATATACAGATGATCTCAAACATGATTGTTTTTCCTTGTGCGTCTGAACCTTTTAAGCATAGAGCCTTTAACGGGCCAACTGCTAATGCTAAACCTGTTTCATTGCTCGAAGGCTTACACACATTTTACACATACTTAGCTAATTCCGAGAAATATATAACTCGTAACATCATATTAGGAAGATTAGTTCAGACAACGGACTCTATCTGGCCAAATAAAACTGCATTTCCAGTAAATTAATTAGATTTTCAATACTTCCAGCTAGGTATTAGTTTACCAATTCTATTAGCAAAGAATTTAGTTTGTTTTATCCAATTTTAGCGTTTCTGTCATCAACGAACCGTTGCAACCTGTTGCACGTCGAAATCAGCGTGACAACGGAATCACCACATTGCAAGATTTGCGTAGAATTCTAGTAACTTTCTATGTCTTTTTAGTCGAATTATAAACTGCAGTGAATAAGAAAAGTTAATTGTGCAATATAGTTACTGAAAGGAGAGAATTTAGAGACCTAGAGACAGTAATACCGGCTCGTGGAGTTAAAAATTTGAATCGCACGGCGCGAGCGGAGTGGGGGGCGCCGTGGTTGCCCGTGCCAGGTAACAGGAGGTACGGCGGCACAGTGGGCCGATATGCGTTGTTTTGCGGACAAAATTAATTTGTACCTTTTTATTACTGTTTTTTTTTTAATGAATATTTTTCTTTACTATTCGATATAATGAAATCTAAGTTTGATGAACATTTGTTTTAAAAGGCTTTCTTAGTAAGTAAGTTAATTTTATTACTTATTCGATAAAAAATATTTTTTGTACAAATGTGTGGCACAAATTAGTTTTCATTAAATCTACCGAATTTTCTTTCATCATCCTCCGAGCCTTTTCCCAACTATGCTGGGGTCGGCTACCGAATCTTCTTTGTTCTAATAATAATTATTCTAAAGCCTATTTCTTAAATTCATAATCGCAAACGTTTTAAATGTTAAACGGTCGGTCTGGTTACCATTAAATCAATCTTACAAACATCTCAGTACATATGTTTTTACGCGAAAAAGTAGTACATTTTCTGAAAAACTCATGCATTATCCACATCCAGGTTAAACATTTGCGCAGAGTCACGAAACGAATCATATAAATAATTCTAAACATTTGTCTGGAAAGTGGAACACCGTGCGTTCTTGAAGCTTAGCGGTCGTCCTCCCTCCCACGTCACTGCGTATCTCTCTCTGACAGCATCTCGCTATCTCTGTCTAGCAGCGTATTCAGTCACCGCGGAACTGTAGCGTATTTCACAGGTGTGTTGATTGAGTGCGTGATGTTCTACGATCGTAAATAAAACCAGTTATAACAATAATAGTGCTTATTTTGTGAAAATATTAAAGTGAAATAGGAAATCTTCTGTAATAACTGCAGCTGTGTTGTTAATTTAACATTGTTTTCTTGAATTTGTGGCCAAGTGGTGCGTTTCGAAACAGTGACAACAAGTTTTTCTTGTGTTGTGAGTTCAGTCCTTGAGTCGGAGGCTTTATCGTCGTCTACGACGCCTGTCCCGCTGCTTGTTCGCTTGGCGGGCAATTCGTGGTCAAGGTATGCATCAAGCCCTTAATTCACTAGTAAAAATCTAAATAGTCGGCTTTACAAATAAACACCGCTGATTAGTTCCACGTCAATGAACAAGTGTTACTTTTTAAAAGAAATTTTAAGGTAAAAGTTCACTTTCGAAATTACGCTGCGTCTCTACCATGTGCAACTTTATTCATTGAACACCAAAACTATTCGATTTTTATTTTTCCCAAATAATTTTTAATCAGATAGTCTTCAAAAACTCCCAAAATCAGCTAAATGTAAAAAAAAATGCTTTATCCACTTGTTACGGTGGGGTTCGTCATCAGCGTCAGGTGCTCTTTTGTGGAGAGCACTCGAGTGTAATGTGTTAAAATGGGGAGCCTTATCTATGTTTACTCTACTACCTGCTCCAACGGGCCAACACAACTATCATGGGATATCAACACTATCACACGTAATTATTTCACTCATAAACCGTACTTTCTACTTTTAGATCTGCTCTATATTGATTCAGTGATATAAGATTCCAACAGTTTTTACTTAAACTAATTCTAGTGATCCACTGACCACGTTGTAGTTTTTAGATAGTTCAATTTATTTATAAAACCTCAATCGTAAAGTTGTTTCCACCATCAGCAAAGTTTTTGTAAAACTATGCCGTCCGTGACCGCACGACCGGCATTCCGACAATGCATCTCTCTGGTCGTGACTCACCTCGCTGGCACGTCACCGTGATGTCACTGCATCCAGGTACCAAATAAACTCACTGGTTTACTACCTTTGTTATTCTTCCTAAGAATATAAACAAAAAACCACAAGATTCCACTGATTATGAGACCTGACAAGAATATAAAATACCGCTCACGATGTATTCGTCGCGGCTTGTAACTGAATATAAATAAGTATCAGCTTATTTACGAGAGAAATAATACATAATGCAGTGTCCGTAGTTACACGTTTTAGTATGGTTAATGCAACAACTCTTAACGACTTCGTGTCCCAGCATGTGACCAAGCATTAAGAAAATTCGTTACAACAACATACCACTAATCTCATGTCTCAAATCGTAGTCGAGGTCCTTTCGTCGGAACTAGACTCATTCACTCACTAATACAATGGTACATTCACTACGCTCCTATACCCTTCCGAATACATAACACGAAAATGGATCTTGAAATTATTTCCGCTGTCTTCAATCGTTCTCCTAGCCCATTTCAGTAATAGTTCAATCGACCGAATCGGATTGGGTGATATCTTCTATAGCTTTTTGAGAAGCATGAAAGGAACAAAAAAGGTCAATTGAAGTTCAATCAGAATTCGTTTCTTGCTATGGAGAGTGAACGTTGCAAGTTGGATTCACAGAAATTTTCTCGACGTAATACATTCAACTCTTTTAGCATTATCTCTTATGTAACTCAGCAGATTACAATTTCTCTTTTTTTCTACGCAAAGCAGAAACTGGAACTTGTCTTTTAAAACTGGCAAGTATTGTGCACGCTTGTGTTCTTTGAAACTTGTAATAACTTTGCAGTTTGCTAAAGATTAGTAGTTAAACAATGATGTTCATGAAGCGGCGAAGACTAGTATTGTCTTTGATCCCGGACGTAACGGTGTTAATCCGTACCCCGGGGCTTAACTTTACAATGCGACATTGTTCTTGTATTCAAACAACATGACTAACACTGCACCTAAGTGTACAATTCGAAGAATGTTATTATTCTTGCCCTAAAATTACTTTCTCAAACAAATAATGATGATCAGTTTTCATGTAATCTATTGGCATGGCACGTAATCTAATTAATTTGCCTGCTAGCATTGTGTAATTAGACCGCAATAATATGATGCTTAACTCATTATGACTCAAGGGCGGATCCAGCTTCGGCGCCAGGGGGGGGTCACACAGTCGTGGTCAAGTCACAAAAAATATTATATTGTAGCGTATACTTCTTTTAATATTAAAAGTAGTAGTATAAATACAATAAGCGGGATCGTAGCGAGCTGAAAATTTTTACGACTGTTAAGAAAAGTGTTTTCATGTAGAAAATGTCCCGAGCAGAGTGAGCGCAATTTCTCGTATTAATACTACACACACGTTCCAAACAAAAAAGCGCGAGAGAAGCGAGCGCGAAAATTTTTGTTCAGGTCGAGGACTAAGGTTAAAAAAGTGTTTTTATGTAGAAACGAAAGAGCAAACTGTTTTGTTTTTGAGGACTTAATTTTTTTTTAACGTGACAAATGAATAAATAAATAAAAATGAATAAATTGGTTTGCCGGGTGACACTTCAAGAAACTGCGTTACGCTCCGCTCACGTTATGCGCTCACAATGAGAGCGAGTGAGAGGCACGCGTCCCTTCCACTCGGGCATGGTTAGCCCGCCTAAGAGCGAGAGAGACAGACATAAAAAGTGAAAGGCACGCGTCCCTTCCACTCGAGCACAGTTAGCCCGCCTAAGACCGAGAGAGACAGAGCGAGAGAGAGTACTATTATTTCATCCTTCTTCCTACTATACGAATGAATATTCACATTAAAATTATTTTACCACTCAAAGTCGTTGTCACGTAAAACTTTCGCCCGTATACCGACTTTACAGGCAACTAATTTTTTTTGCTATATTTGAGTTATGAAGTTATCAAGGCAAGGCATATATAATATTGCGCGAGCGAAGCGAGCGCGACATTTTTTGAGCCTACGACACAAAAGCACCTGATTAAGTGCATTGTAAAGCAACAAGTAGCCGCGAGCGCAGCGAGCGCGAACTTTTAAAAATTATTTTTTTGAAGACTCACAGATCAGACTGGGAATTACGTACAAATAAAAAGGAACCGTGATTAGAGCGAGTGCCATTTGTGTTCGTTGATTCGGTACGTCAATAAAAATAATAAGCAATCGGAAATACAGAACAGACGTGGTCATTTATTCGCGAGCGTAGCGAGCTAGAATTTTTTCAATTAGTTGGAGGATGTTAAAAGTTAAAAATAATCAAAATGATCAATCCAACAAAGCCAAGGCGACTTTTTTGTCAGTATCATGATACAATGTGGTACTTCCTTATTTAACGGGTGTAATTTCTTCGAAATTTCCTGGTGGTGGGGCGTCCCACGGCGCCCCTGATATCGAGGCGCCCGGATTGTTCGCACACCCTGCACCATAGGTACAGCATGTAATGTAGACAACCCGGACAGCGGATTCTTAGTAACAGGGTCCCGTTTCCTCCTTTTGGGTACGGATAAAGAGTAAATAAAGAATAGAGAGCGAGCGTTGCGAGCACGAATTCTTCAGCAAAACTACTCTCTACCTGTAACTATGTAGGTATCTACCTAATCTACCTATTCCACTCGGAATAAAAATTATCTTATACTTAAAACAAAAACATAAAACATCGTGTTTAACCATTTCAATTATTGGTCCTCTTATGTCCTGAACCTGGCCCAGGGGGGGGTCATGACCTTGTGACCTACCCCCTGGATCCGCCGTTGTTATGACTAGGCATTTAAAATGTGCATCTAGTTTTTTAAATACAGTCATTGTCGCAATTCCGATAGTACATCGAAAATTTCGTTGACTAAACAACATAGTCGCGATCCTTAATTGTTGAAAAACACGAACACATCTCGGTTGTGTTTACAAACTATTGTAACAGTTTGTAAACTTTGAACTAGTGGCCGTACACGCATTCCGAGCCATGTGCCTCTATAACAATAGTAATTCTAATTCCAAATTCATTTTAATACTCCGCATTTTTTCTAAGAAAATGATCATTTGCGCCAGTGTGCATCAACTGGGGCAAATAATTGCGACATGGTTTCATTTTGATTTTGTGTTATTTATTACGATGATTTTGCAGATTTCAAGTTGATATTACTTTAATGTCTTCAACATTTTAATTAATACTCAGATAAATTCAACCTGGCTTTATAATTATTTAGCTCAACAGAACCTCTGCTAGCTCTATGTGCCATCGTTTACATAGATGCCTTCATTTCTTCTTTAGGTACTGCTTTTCAATTAAGCCTTACCAGAAATGAATGAAACACACCCAGAATGAAAATAACTTAAGGCACAGTCACCTTATTCCTGCCAATTAGCCGTATAGTAGGTAGTCTCTAGCTAGGCATCGAAATCATAAACCAAACCAGAATCTTATCTGCATTGTCATGGTATCAGTCCCCAGATTCAAGCTTCTCGTCGCAAATTAAATCATTCAAACCCATAACCCACGGTGAAAGTACGTACAAAGAACGGCCCAGTTCTCCACAGACTATACAAGTGCGATAGACAAGACTTTTACTCGCTTTTGCTTAATATTTAACCTTAAACTAGTTTCGTTGGGTAACGGACAACGGTCTGGCTGCTCAGATAAGTGCTAAATGACAATTTGAGCAATCAACGAGATTAATTACTGATCTTGCCTAATAGCGCGTATGGCGAAGCGGAACTTGGCGTATTTTGTGTATTTTTTAAATTTAATTTCATGTAAAAATTGAGCTCTTATATTTCAAAGCACTAAATGGCACGGTGCTACCTAAAGTGACAATGGTTAATAAATATTAGAGGCTAGTAGGCAAATACGATAAACTGATTCAATAACCCATAAATCACACATAAATCATTCATTATTGAAAGACCATCACCATGAAATGACAAATCAATCCATCAACCACCATCGATCATCACACACAACTTACAAACCGAGAATCGATTCACGAAACAACAGCCTACTCTACTCGTTAATCGTAAATCGTCTTTGTCTTGTCTCTAATAATAGGTTTAACGGAATGCCAATGGGGAAAGGTCAGGGAAGGTCACCCTCCCTATTTCCCACGGCGTCTTGGTGTAGAGGAAGCCATATAAAAACCCTCGAAACTCCTCAGGAATAGAGGAAGTTTCACGGCACGTTGAACACCGTAATGGGGTGCATGAATTATAAAAAGGATACAATTTTTATGTAACACTGCTGTGGTATGAGTAACCTAATCCTATTGTTATTTTTATTCTGTGTTGACGTAATCTTAGAATAGTTCTATTATATGTTTTTTTGACATCGATAACACACTTGTTTGTGGCAAAGTGTCACTGTGTATTGCAGTAGAATTGCTTCAGTTTGTACAAAATTCCTAGCTAACTTTCCAGGTAAAAGTGAACGTAAAGTATACAATTTCTCATCTAGCCTTTGACTTTATGGTCTGTCTGTAACTCTCCCCTGTTAAAACTAAGGTATAAAAACGCCCACTCCGTATTTTAATGAACAGTGAAATAAGTGCTGCTGTCATCGCTCTTGTATTTTTAACATTGTCAACTCGAAACTTAAAGGGGTGACAAGAGTTACGAGGTTTCACATACCAAATAAGTCCGTAACAAATAAGGTGATAAATGCTTGCTTTACTTTAAAAAATACAAATTCTATTTTACAATAACTCTGGCAACTTCTAATCCTTCGGCTCCCAAAATATGTTCAACAGGGTTGTCGAATAACACATACAGGCTTATGATCAATGAATGAAACAATAGTATATTAATACCCAAATTCCTTTTTGATTTACCTTCTGAGATTTACCATGACCTGCTTTCTCTATTGAAATGTTAAGTTACTATTTTATGGTCTCTCTACCTAAAGAGAACCATATCTAAGCTATATGGTGTTCTACACCTACTTTTAAATATTTCCCATGTAAATCAAAACTGAATAAAATTAACTATTCATAAAATTCTCACCATTTCTTTCCAATTAGTTATCGGAAACGGTACTCTTGTCATTAATCTTTCTCGTTCTCAATCAATAGCAGAGGTAATTTCTTTGATGATTACAATAATGAACAATCGGGTACATATGAGCTTTCCAATAGATGAATGGAGCTTTCTCGCAGTCTAGAAATGTCATCAGCATCACAATCAGTCCACGTGCATAACCTGTAAGAGCGGCTTTCTCAATGTGACTCAGTTCTTATCACCCATTGTGGGTATGAGACGCACACGCATTCGATTCAAATGATTTACCACGATTACGTACCCAGGTACGTACATACATACCTTTCTTGCTATCCTGCTTCTATGAGAAAGGAGTAAAGGAGAAAGAATAACGGATGCCTTTGGATGGTATTAAGTATTGTCTAAGTGAGTCGAGGCGAATTGTTTAACTTGACCTAGCTGCAGAACATTTGATTTGCATAGTAAAGTGTCTATTTTTCTTCATTTGTTAATTGTAATGTTTATTTTTATTCAGTTAAATTAACAAGTAGAGAACCTCGACACTTTTAACTCTACTTTTGCCTGAATTCCATGTGTTTTCATTCGATATTAATAGTGTAAAATTATATCAATTGCACTAAGACAGCCTCCGTTTTACCTTCTCTAATGACTTAAGTTAACCCACATTTTAAATGAACTTCATTAACGTTATCCGTCCTTAATGATGAAACGTAGGTACCGGTACCTTTCTGCGTCTAAAATAACCACTAACCGCGTGTTTCTTCTCACAGGTAAAAAGACTACAATTCGATGAACACAGAAACAGAATAACACAGATACTCCGGTGAAACCGTTCTGTGTTGGATATAAACAATCTATTTTCTCCAAATATGGTCATTGCAACATGGTTTGATATCAAATCGAGTATCATATATCATATGCCCGTTTGCCAAAGTCAATCGTTTCGTTGTTTATGAAGATAGGTCACAATTCACAAATAACCCAACAAAAACAATCATAATTGTTTCTAATTACCTGTTTATCTGGTAACAAGATACACTAATGTTCTGGCGGGATATCGGCACATTATTGACGTGGCCTGACACCGAACATCGGGTTAGTATCATGTTATTCCCTCGGCGTACCAATCCGCCCACTTCCGTTCATCGACAGTTGGGGTACCATGGAGGACAAAATGACTAGCGGAGGTGCCATACCTGAAAATCGCCTGAGAAAGGGGCGCGCCAAAATGCAAGTGAGCAGGAGACCCGGTACGCCTTCTTTGGACACGACCATTTTTTTTAAATACTAAAAATCACTGACAGATGTCTGAAAAACCCCGCATTAGTTCACTGGTAACTGATCGTTTTGTTCATGCCCATCGTACGAATTAGACCTAGATGAAGGTGCCTGACCTACCTGCATTATAGCATCTCCGGTCTTTCCTTACTCCGTGTGGGGTACTGTTACATGGACTGCGGTAATGTCCATCTAGCTGGACTATGGTGGTCACGCGATCATGTGCACTCGCATTACGCAATGGTTTTGATCGTTTGTTTTATAGTTTTGTTTAACTTATATAATAAATATAATGTATATAGCATTTTATCGCGATTTTATTAGATTTATACATGAAATCTGTACGATTATAACAATTTTATTTTTATTTCATTAATTGTTTTTCTGATTGTCATTTTCTAGAAAAGTCCTTCTAATGCTATGCTAAGTCTGGATTAGTTCCTCTGCATAGGGCTACGTAAAGAAAACTAAAGCGGTAGGCTGATAAAAGAATTTTAAGTATGCACTGTTCCGCAGTAAGTAGGTACTCAAGTCCGGTTTTCAGCGATAAGAGTTTGTGAAAAAATGTTTGCGTTGAAACTTGTGAATGAGCTGCATTAACGACTAAACAACAGCCAAAGCGCATTAACGTAACCTTGATTGTAAACTCAACTTTGAACGAAGACAATATTGTTTCAAAAATTCACAAACATTACTCCGTAGGTAAACTTCTTATTTCGAGATACAAATTGTGGGAAATAAATCTATTTACTATACAACTAACAATGTAAATAAATATGAAATAAGCAGCGTTTTTTGCTAACTAAACTAACTGTTTCAATGGAGAACGTTTTACCGTAGTGACCCATTAAAGACTAAACGACAATTTGAAAAATTGGCCAATCCGTTTTTAATCTTGGACAATAGAGACTATGGTAAACTTTGGTACTCGATTTAAGGCATTTAGAAACTATATTGCCATCACTTTAAATAAGAATTACAAATTACATAAGCACAGACACAAAAAGCAACATTTCATGTAAAAAATCAAAGACCCATAACGTTTTATGATTTGAAGACAACTTCAAAGTTATTGCAGTCTTCAATCGGGAATCGATCGGTTATTCGATAAAGTCAAGGTAAAACAGAATCGTTCAAATTTTCATCACTCGATTCCATCACGCCTATTACCCATTTGTTTACATATTTACGCATATAAAGTTAGTAATAAGTGATAGTATAATCCCATAAGGTTGGTGCACATAAGATAAATTCATATTCTTTTTTATCAGAGGAATCTGTAAATCCTTCTTATATTATTGACAACTAAACCCGTTTTCCAGGCTATATTTCAATACCAGGGTTGCAGGATTGTTCGAAAGTGTTACCGCGGCCCTGGTATAGAAAGGGCTTGAGATGGAACAAGGTGGGTTTTAGTCAGTAAGAGTCTGACACTCCCTGCACCCACAGTGGTAACACAAAATAAATAAAGCTTCCATGCCAAATTATCACAAGAATGAAATCGGAGTCTCTCATCGACTACAAAATAACGAATTCTACATGAATTATTTTATGAAGAATTCGTTTTGCTGATTTATTCAATAAAATAAATAAAAAATGTTTTTGACGTAAAACACCCACCTGCGCAAACACCATTGTTTCCCCCAGCCGCAGTTGTCGAACTACCGGCATCGTTTGCAACCAGTTTCTTCGTCTTCCAGTATTCCAGAACAAAGATTTTAATATTTTGACTCCAAAGAAAGGATGGATGGATTGTGTGGAAGACGATATGGCTGGAAAGAATGACACTTGTGAGATGATGCCAGACAGAGAAATATGGAAGGGGAAGAGATCCTGCTCTGACCCCAAATAAAATTGGGATTAATGCAGGAGGAAGGATTTTAGAGCATCTAAGATACACCCGACTCTTCTACACTTATCTTATGCAATAATGTGAAGCATCTCTTACATAATTTCACTCTCTCTACCTTCGAAGTTACACAACCAACCACATAGATTTTAACCCTTAATTCATTAACATAATTATGCCGGAAATCTAAACGCCTGTAGACTGATATGATCTCCAATGACTAGTTTGCGAGGAAGTGTTATGTGTGATTACAAATAGATTAAGCTTGTGCTCGCGGTTTGTTCTCCCACTTAGAAGATCATATAACTTACTATATTGAATATCCTTCGCAGGCTTCTTCTTTTTCCTATCCTGTTTCCAAGTTATTTGAGTTGGTACAATATGTTTTCTGTTTCCATTCCTGTCTTCCAGCCATCGTTCCAATATACAATCCCATCTTATTTATGTCCTCGTAGAGGCAACTCTCAATCTTTGTCTTGGTTTGCCTCTTCATTCATATACCACACTTCATTCATATATATATCCACAATTGGGTATACTTAACAAATTCTTTGTAGCATATCATCTACAAGTCAGGTAACGTATTCATTAATGCTTAAGAGTCATTTGTACAGCAGTGAAATGGACATGTTTCGTTTCCACGTTTCCGCATCATTTACATAATATCAACGGAAAATATGACATTGATGGCGCATCGCACGATACATTTAGTAATGCAATTCTCACATGCCACGTTACATTCGTCGAGTTGGCACAAATTAGCAGACATTACCGCGAGCCTGCCAACTGCGCATCATTTCCTGATCACATCACTAATTTGTAAATACTGTCTCTATTTTGAAATAATAGTAAACTATGACAGAATTCTCTCTCTAATGATTCATTAGTTTCTGGTATTGATTAGATCATTATAATGGTTTAGCTTTTGTCTATCATGCAATGTTCGTTGAGTTATCATTGGTAATCGAAAACAATCCGGTAAGTCTTAAAAATATACTTGAACATAATACATAAACAATACATAGGTGCGAATAGCGTGAAATAGAAGAAGGATTATGTATTACGCATTAGTCTAAGACTTAGTAAACCGCTTTATGAATCGATCTGTCTAGCCTTGAACATGAACAATGATCGGGTTAAAACGATTATTCTATTATCTATGGTTCCGTTGATATGCTCGGTACCCATATGATATTTGTAAACCCATCAATCTGTCTGGAAGCAATTGTAAACGAAATATAGGTTAATATGGTACTTGTAGCAATGAGTGAACAAGACCCCATTGAGATGGGGCACTATTGTTAGTGGCGAATACTGACAAAAAGGAAATCCGTATGTTCAGCTAGGTTTGTGCCATAAAACTCTGAAAATATACTCACACTAGGTACTTTATGATGTTATTGGAAAGGCTTTAGTTGTATATTTACGGAACAAATTAAAAACAGTATAAGATCTCTCTTGGTGAAAAACAAAAATATTAAAACCGGACTCGATAGTATAAATATTTTGACTACACTTTCTTATGACCGTTCCTCTCCATTGTATTTTAATAATGAATAAGTATTCAATAACAAATGATTACGTAAAATGTATGCATTGAAACCTGAAACTCAGTGAATCATGATTTCGAAGCAGACGCCCTTGTTCTGCTTTGGCAAAGCAGAATATGATTTTTTTAAGTTAATCATGCGTAAATTATGTTACACGATATGAAGTTAGTGAATGAGAACGATATTTACATACAAAAATATAGCAGCTAGCATTAGGTTTTCTGTTGAAACTAAATATAATATTAAAGTCAGATATAAAGTACTTATCTATTATAGAGATATGTTGTAGGCCTCAAATAAAATATAACAAAAGACAGTAGAGTTACATGAAATATGTGATACCTTTTCTAAGTCTGAGTTCAGACAATCTATTCTTATTCTTTATTGCACACTAAACAGTAAATACATACGGGATACAGACAGTTATGTACAACGGCGAGCTTAACCCAGAATTGGGTTCTCTTACAGCCAACCTTAAAGCGATAGAGATATTCGATAGAGGTAGGGTCAATTATATGTGCACAACAAATATGAAATACTAAACAAATATTAAATAACAATAAACTAAACATATGTATGTAGTAGAGCTACACAGTATATAAACATAATACATATAGAATATAATATATATATAATATAATATATATATATATATAAGAACAGAAATATCATCTTGATAAATAGTATTCCTTTACTCGTCTCTTAAATGCATCCAACGATTGGCTTTCGCGTATCGAGTGTGGAAGGGAATTCCACAGTCTCACAGCACGAACAGTGAACGATCCATCATAGCGGCTCGTAGTGTGGGAAGGGACACGAAGGAGAAGAGATGAGGAAGTACGACAAGGTTTGCCTCTCGGAACAAGAAATTCAAAACGTTCCCGAAGATAACTTTGGTAAACTAGATAAATGATAAATCTAATTCCCAGCAAGTCTTAAACTCATACTAAGATTAAGAAGCCCCGCAGTAATGCCTACTAAGAAATTAAGGAGACATTAATGAATGACAAACGAATTGTGACATACGCGTTATTGTACGTCTTCTTTGAAAAATTTAAGTGAGATGCATATATCCCAGTACATAACAGTACAATGACATTACTTCATTTCTTTTCTGCGATGATCTCGAACTGAACCGAATTACCGAGTAAATTCGAACACCAAATGACTGTAATCAAAATACCATTCAAGTTACAAGTGCAGATGTACTACTTATAGCATTTTTCACACATAAACAGAAGAATGTCGTAAAATTTAACGGCTTGTGGTGAGATAACCGTACGATCTCAAGTGAAGTGTGTTGTTGATGTGAAGAGAGTACATACGTATGAATGGTAGCTACAAGAATGATATGTATGTGAGAAATGTTCATCATACTTTCTTCTAGTTTACCGCGAGCTAGTGCTTATGCAGGACGCGAAAAAGTTTTAATTCTTCTTCTTTGGCTTAATTTTAATTATTTTATCAGATATGAAACTAAAGATGACAATAAGTAGAAATAGTAAAATATGTATATAAATAAATGTAATATAACCTATTACGTTTAGAAGAGAAAAAGTAATAAAATATGTCTAGAGACTTATTTCGCCTATAAATAAAAAGAAAATAAACAGATTAGATAGTAAATGGGAGACCCACCCATAAAAAGACAGAAAGGAGATGGATGTAAGAAAAATAAAGTATGAGGAATGGAAGGGCGAGAGGCATAAAAGAGAGAACTGGTATGAACGAGAACTAGATTCAAATAGGCGCCATCGATTTTATCGATAGCGGAGCTAGAGCAGAAAAAAAAAACTTAAGATGACAAATAAATGAATTCACATATAACCATGTGAATTCATTTATTTGTTATCTTTACATGATGTAGTTTGACAAACGTGTAGGTCTAAGGTAAACGTGGTGTATACCAAAGAGAATGAAGACATTAATCAATGACATATCTACTTACGTATCACAGTGCAGTAGATGAGTTAGGTACTCTCCCGTGTAAACACAGCATTAAATGTGAATGAACAAACTCAGAGGCATCATAATTACACCCAATTATCTGGTTATGTAATTTCATGAGGTCGCCGACAAAAATAGGATCGTGAATATTCCCATTATTAATAGTCTGATTATTTCTGAGAAACCCTACAGCTGTTACTGGAAAAATAATTAAAACTTGAAACCAAGTCAAATTATGAGGCCCTAATTGGATTTTAAATTCATCAGTTTAACGTGGGAATTTTTGTACCACGTTATGATCTGTCAACGGTGTTTAACTTATATGGGCTTTTGGCATAGATATCTATTTCTACTTTTATGAAGACATCATTACATATTTCAATTATTCCAAGGATCAATGGCATCAAGCTCTAGTGAAAACTTTGTTATTCCCTGAAAATTTGTGCTGTTTCATTGCATTTATTTCAAACGTATTCCAACATCTTAAAAGGCAAATCTTAAATAGCAACAATATCTTAAAAGGAAAGGTAAAACGCTGTAAGATCAGTGCAAATTGTGGGAGATACATCAGTATCACGTTTTTGATAATAATCTTATCATAAACACTCCTAAATGACTTACCGACAGAGTTAAGATATCTCATCGTAACTGATATTATACTATCATATCTAAACCTTCTATTCTTAAATATCAATGACATAGTATTTATTAGTCTTCATGACTCAGTGTTATTTCTGATGTAACTTGCAAACGACGACTGCACTTATTCTTTATCATACTTAATCTTAACCAATCTCTTTATCTCTGTAACAGTAACTGTTTCTAAGAAAATTGCTAAGATTTTCACAACATTATCTAATCTTCAAGGATAACCTTTCAAGGAAAAGTACTATAAGTTAACCAAACCAAAAAATTGCTCAGTTGGTTTAAGTAAATATTTTTTTCATCCCACCATCTCGGAAAGAGTAGTTTTACCCTTTGATATCTGAGCGCAAAAACCGTTTTTATCCTCTAGAGCGGCAAAGTGATTTGAATTTAGAACATCGTGTGCAATACTCCATTTGTCACAATCTTGATAAGACTTTTCAAACAAATACATATTAAACAAATACACGAGTAATATTGCTTAAAATAATTATTCATATAATGAAGTAATTTTTATTATTGTTTTTACATAGATTTTTAACCTCGTTTCAATTTTAAACTGAGTTTTCAAATAAATGAACTTTAATAGGTAGGTACTTCTTTTTAATTAGATACTCATATGTGCGCGCAATTTCGTTTTTTTTTGCATTTAGTAATTTCCTCGATGAGGTGGGATGAAAAGTTTAAATGATGAAAAGATGCAAAGATTTTTCACCTTGTGCTCTTTTGATTCCCTCGCTATCGCTCAGGATTCTAATTATTGAAACACTCGCTAGGCTCGTGTTTCAATTTTAGAATCCTTCGCTTGCTCGGACATCAAAATTGAGCACGCGGTTAAAAAGCAACTTTGCACTCTTGTATAACAAATAACTATTTACCGTGTCTTTTCCTGTAAGTATTTTTTATCAGCGGGAAAATCCTCATGGGTCATGGACTATCCTTCAACGGGGGTCAGTAGAGAGGTGTGCTTGACTCTTACCTTCTAAAAACCACCTGGTGTTGCCTTCATTTACCTTTTGAGGATTAGTTTATTCTTTTCTGTCTGCCGGAGCTGTTCGAAAGAGTTACCGTGACTCTGGTATATAAAGGGCTTAAGAAGGAACATGGTGGGTTTAAGTCGGTAAGAGCCTTACACTGTACCCATAGCGAGGGAGGTTATTTGATGATTTCCCTATTCTACTTATTATATTATTTTTACCCATTAGGCTAAAATCAAACAAAATTTTACCAAACACGACAGCTTTGTCGTAGAATCACAGCAGCAGTAAACCAAATGTTCTTCCCAATATAGCAGCTCAAAATACCATCCCATTCATCACGTTGGATATTTTAGGATAATTTAATTTGAAGAACGTGAAGTTAATGGTGACGAGAGCATTAAATGATGACGGCTATTCATTAATGTTCTGTTAAGTGTCAAAATAATGATACGAGCTGTATTATGAGTGGCTTACACGCAATGTTTGAAAATGATAGACTGAGGAACGTGGATTTTTATTTAGACGTAGTTCTGTAATTTACTGCGTATGTCATTTGTTAATTTATATCGCCTATTTAAATACTGTTTGCATTATGGTGATTTATTTTGCCTAAGAAAACCAGCCAGCGGCAAAGAACATTTGCAATAAAAGAGTTTCTACCTGATACTTGATTGAATAATAGATTAAGTGCCAGCTGTTAAGTCTTAAGTAGTACATAGGGGTAAAGAAATCTAGTAGAGTCACATGTAAATTGCAAAAATATTATGGAAAATAAATCACACGGAAAATACTTTTTTTACATAAAACACAATAATATAAAGTAATGTAACCTACGTAGGTTCTAAAAAGAGGCACAAACAAGAGAGACACGACGAAGCATATCGATCGCGTCATTGTTTGTCGTACAGTTAGTGCGATCCCGCGGCTTTGCCCGCAAATTGTAAATTATCCGTGTCGTACTGTTGCCGACCTTCAATCGACACGTGTGAAGTTTTTTATTTGTCTCGTTGGCAATGATCATTTTAAAACGTATCTTTTTTAGATGGTATCTACTGTTTTTGTGCGAAACAGGCCGTGTATTTTTTTCGTATTAATTCTATTTCAATCATGTGTATTGTTGACTCATGTGATTGTTTCGCAGTCACTAAGAGCCATCTTCAAATCGGCAGAATTATTTGACGAGACCTTTACTCAGATAAGGGGTCTACGCTCAGATATTAATTTGATTCAGTGGACTTAAGAACTTTTTAGTTATAAGTGATTGCTTTTTAGTTATTATTATTATTGGAAATGCTACTCATATTAAAACCAACACGAACAGCTAGACAAAACGATTCCCGATGGCATTGTCTAGTTCAAAAGTTGATTCGCCTCTGACGTCAATGAAGGTATTATACATTAATTATGCAGCAGCTTATGGTAATAATATCTTCGACGATTAGCGGGAAAACCACAGTTATGCAATAAATAATATAATAAATATTCTTTTATATATTTTTAGTATCGAACCATTCATGTTATTGGTTTGTTTACCAATCCAAAGATTACTTTTGGAAAACATAGATGTGTAACCAACCTTAAACATGATTACTTAGATATCTGGTTTGCATAGCAAAAGCTTGCCAAACAAGCTTGTTTTTCTTCGCAATCTGTAGCTATAAGTTCTGAAATTATTATTGGTTTTTCCTCGAAGAAAAAGTAACACTTAAGGACGTTCACAGAACTAACTAATTTGATATTCAAGCTAAATAATTAGAAGAAAAAAAACGCCATGTACGCTTAAAAAATACCTACTAAAAAGCCTTGTTCTCAAAACAGAAAATTACTCATTAATAAAATACTTAAACAGCTGTTTAAAACACTTATGACTTGAGTCCAATGTCACACAGTGAACTAGACAGAAACCTTGATCTCTGCGACGTTGGCATGACGTGATACAAAAGTCAAAACGTGCCAAATCTACATTCATTCAACAGAATATGAAAAACAAAAATATCTACAGAAATATAAATAAATATTAAAGCTATTATTCGAACTAATGATAACAAACAAAGTAATAGAAATGACGTAGCGAAACTCGTTTCTTGTTTGATTATTTATTTATTGAAAGGACAACGTGTTTTATTAATTCAATGCCACAACCACAAGCAAACGTGTAGTCAAATTAAAATAGAAAAACAGAGTTAAAGAAACTTAGACAAACGTCCAAAATATCAAAATCAGGATTTCCCAAAGTGAGTCTATGTCTTGAGGCACAAAGCTTCTCTCTTCTCTTATCTAGCAATAGGTCGAGAAATACGATGATAAAGAAATTTTTTCCCTGTAAAGTCCTAATACATTCAAAAATAACAACACTGAAGGCGACATAAACAGCTGTGGTAACTCCGAAGGAATGGAAAACACTAGCTCTACCTACATAAAGCGAAGCATGAAATTATTTCTTTGTACAGCTGCCTGTAAGATGACTCAAGCTGAAAATATGAAGTTTATATGGACCCATTGATGTCTCAGGATAATACCTTCATGATTAATTATGCTATGTACAATAGGCCAGCTAATCAAACAAAGAATAATAATTCCAAGTAGGATAATACCTATATTAAAGTCACATACATGAATTTCATGCAATCAGAAATTCGAGACGTACCAAACGTGATTTTCGCATAAACACCATTACAAATCTGAGTCACATGCCCTAGAATTGTGAATAGAAAATATTGTACTATGCCCCACAAAAGGGCTTCCACAAAGTCGTTAGTTTCCGTTCGCCCCACAAACAGTACAATCGATACCAGTGGGTCGATGGCCTTACAACCTTATATGGGACAAGGCAATTACTAAAACATGGAAAATTGTACCCTTAAACAGTTGGTAAGAGCCTCTGTAAACTTTACTACAACTGCACCGAATTCAGAATGCAGTGCCAATTTATTTCACGAAGTTGCGAAAAGTTTGTTTTGCCAACTTCTGTCGCATTCTGCTTTTCCTGTGACGTTGGAAAAGTGCGTCAGTTTTATTTGTAATATTTTATAAGAGGATCCGGTTAACTGGTCTGTGGGTTAAAAATTTTTAATGCGTCATATATGTAAAATAGAAGTTTTTGTGTTCGGGGAAATACGTTCAGCTCTTTATTTAAACACCTCGGTGCGAAATAATAAACATATAGCATTGCACTTTTAAGTAAGTAAAGTGCGATATTCCGTCTAGATTAGGGCTGCCATCTCGAATTTCGCCAAACCCGGACAAACATAAAAAAAACCCGGACATTTGGCGTAAATCGCATTTTTTCCCCGAACGAGTACGATTTTTTTAAACAAAATAATATCTAATTTGTAATCTATTTACTATTAACATAAACTTAAATTCAATGAGGTGCTTCCTTACATGAAAAGTGTCCGGGTTTTCCCCGGACACTTCTTGAAACCCCGCCCGGACGGCCCCCGGACGGCCTCCAAACGAGGACAAATCCGGGGAAACCCGGACGGATGGCAGCCCTAGTCTAGATTAACCAAAATGGCTTAGCAAATTCATGGGATGTTTTACTGCAATACGGTCAAAAGTACGCAAGGAAAGCCTAGAATAAATCCTCGAATGTGGGGCAGCAGTCTTATTGCAAATTATATCTTGAAGCTATTCTTAAACGTAAAAAATCTCTTTCATCGTAAAACTACCTATCTTATTGACCAATAATCATTAAATCCAAGATAGTAAAAACAGATAAACTAATGAATGGGTGCGCTACTATTAGGTACTAACTCGTTTTATTACGAATATAAAATCCATTAATTTAAGACTTCTCTGAAATAATATTATTAAGCTTTTAATTATGATTATATTCAGTTTCATTGACCTCTGATTTTTCCAACTTATTATTAGATGTTGTTTTTGCTATTTGCAAATTCTAGCTGAAATAATTCATGATCCGGAACACAATTTGCGCAAATCCAACGTTAATTTCAGCTTCTATCTCTAGAATCTAAATGGCACCGTCGTTTCATTTGCATACGTATTTCATACTGCTGATATTTGCGCGTAAAACAAGATCCTAACCGAATTAGCATTGGCATAACATAGCATGGCAGGAATGGCAGACTATTGGACGCCTCGAGCCGAAAATAGCAAGCATTAATAGTACACTTTATTCTCCAAGACTATTTCGCATTGAGTGAAATACGAGCGAATGTGTCCAGGATCCTGGACCGTCGCCAACTCTTTGCCAACGATATAGGCCTATGCTGGAAGATTTATTAAATTGGTTAATGTTACGTCATGGTGTTTTGTCACTCTTTGATGCCTATTAGTTTAGTTTTACCTTGATTTTAGAAAGGGTATTTACGCTTCTGGTGTATTACTTTTTGCCATTTACCACTTTGTCTAAAAGGAGAATCTTTGAAACCGTTGAAGACGTTTACTATAGCTTAGCTAAAGATAAAATAACTATATGTAATGAGGTAATTTTGCATACATTAAGATTCCTGCTCCATAAACCCTGTAATTAACACCTCATATCAGTTAGAAATGGCGCCAACGTAACGCTAGCCCATTGGGAAATGTCAGTTTTCACAACCGTCATGCGATGCCCTGATATGAACCATACTATACGCAACTTCTGTCGCTATTTCCAACTTAGTTATTGATACTTTATAAACTCGTTTAACTGTATTGGAAAACATCCGTTTCTCATCCTTATGAAGAGCCTTACATTATGTTAAAATACATTCGTCGTCTCTCTGAGTCATTTGTGCAACTTTCTTTGAAAGCTTATGCAATTGCCCGAGTTTTATAATATTGATATAATCTGTGACTTAAGCATCAAGTTAAGCTACTTTCTTATAAATAGTAATATGATTTATCTACATATAATCTGCATGAGTAGGTATCTAGTTTCTAAGTATTCGTTTCTTTGTTTTAACGGTAGGAAAATTATGACTTGAGTTGCCTAGCTTTGTCTTAACACGAGTGAAACTACTACTATTTGTTTCAAAGCTATAATTTTAGCATTAAATATGTCATCTATTAATACCAGACCATAAACACTTCTAAAAACCACAGCAGCTGTAACCATACTTCATGTTACTCCATCCATTTCTCGGAAGACCTTTCCATTATCTGTGAACTTGTTGAAAAGTAACATTTATCTCGGCTGGCAACCCTACAAGAGCCGTCTATCTCATCCATTACATCCTTGGCCACTCTAATCTGATCCACGAAGATTTATATATCAATCCTTCCTTGTGGTACAGCGATCTGAGAGTTGGTATAGAGTCATGTATCAAATGGATGCTCAACACTTTTATCGAACGATTTATCTAATTGATTCAGTTTTTATGTTCAACAGTGTTAAAGCCAACGATCTGGAAGTGATTAGTCTGTTTTATTGAGTGTCTTTTGGGTATGCCTGATTTTGTTTGATTGAATTTTATGGTTTAAGATGGACATGTTTCTTTCGTTTATGGTTTTGAAGTATGTTTTGTGTTACAACCAAGTATATTATTTTCGAAAACTGTTTGAATATTCTAGGAAATGAAAAACTCAGCTCAAAGGGATTATTTTTCTCAATCCGAAGAAGAATATCATATCATTATCAGTCCATAACAATATGTCGATCTACGAGTGTTTACCACAACACTATTCATAGAATGATACCACTCGGTATAAAAATACTTACGATGACAAAAATATATTGATGTTTTCGTATTAACGAATTCTATTTATGTATTAAAACCTTCAGATGTCAGTATTTCAGTATTCAATACTTGTATGGATTTGTTCTATATTTAGAGCTCTGAATAATTTATGTTGTTCGAAGATTCTATCAATGGAAAAGTTAGAAGTGTATTTTTTGGAACCTAATTATAGTACTGAAACGTAAGCTGTACATATTAAAAAAAAACTGAAATATCTATTTTATAAAAAACTAAATCTGTAATAGCAAAATCAATTAGGTTCAATTAATTTGTAAAATTCATGATGTCTTCATTCTTAAACCAAATTGTTGTACACTTGCCAAATATTTGCAAAAATACGCTAACATTTATAACTGAAAATGTCCTTCACATCAAACATTCAGTCAGATACATTGACACAACGGGGCTGCGGGATTTTTCAAAAGAGTTAGACTATGACCCTGGTAGGTACATAGGGCTCCAGAAGGAACAAGGCTGGTTTATAGTCAGTAAAAGTCTAACATTCCTCTCGCTGCCCCCATAGTAGGTAGCGTTCACCTAATGATCTCCCACCACTGAAAAAAAAGATTCCTACATTGATTCACACAATCCCATTTAACACGAACAACTTAATATTGCCTAACATTAATTCAAAGTATTTTACAAAAAGATGTGTTAGAATGAATCCAACGGTATATTTTCTGTGGAATCTTGACCGCAACCATTGATTCGTTCAAAGAAAGTCGTACCTACTATATTCAGAAACTGACGTCATCGTCAAAATATCCAAGCTTTATGAAGCGATGACTCCTAGATAGTCCAAGTCTTGGCTTTCCGTACCTCGTTAAAAGTTATGACTATCGTCAGCCAAAACCACTTATGCACGTGACGGGAATATTTTTAAGATAGGTAATTGTCTTCCTAAACTACATCAGAATACCTTAGAACGGGAGACGAACGTGTTTTGTTTTTTTCTCCTTGTCCAAATACTTCCCTACTTTTTATGTAGGTATTTGCTTCTTACCTACTCAAAGCAATGGGTGATGAAAACTCCTCAACCGTGCTATCCGCTGCACGAATATTTTAATATACCCCAACGTCACTCGTAAAACATATTTTTACGACACAAAGACACTATATTTGGCTTATGACGTCATTAAGCATAGACCCACCTACACAAGTTATAACCTTTTCAATAATGATCATGAGTTAGTGACTCGTCACGCCGCCATTGAATCCGCTAAGCCTAATAAGGAATGCTCAGTAGGCGCCAAGTTTACCGAGAAATTGTGCATTATAGACTTGTTAACAGTAGGCTTTATTGCAGTGACTAATCCTTATCCACCTACTGATATTTGAATACAATAGTTTGTTAGTTTGTCATGGAAAATTGCTATAAATGATTTTGAGAAATATCCAGCTGCAAAGAAACTTGTTTTATTAAACTTATATAAAACTTCCGTAAATAGCAGGTCGTTTCATATCGTTTTATAGGCATTTTTAAAGGTTAAGTGCAGCACGCTCGCTCTTTCTAAGATTATAATGCTATCACAGTCGTGAGGTCATCTTGTCTGTCACATCCGTTTCATTGAAGTGCACCGACATACAATGTCGGCAACTACTTCATGTAGACAATATAAACTTAACCATTTTACTTGATAAATTTAATTGAAATTACCTTTTGACCACAACGCCTTTTAAGACTTCTCTCTGGCCATTCAGCAAAAAACTGATACCTGCGGTCTGCTTTTTATATCCACGAAATCCCAAGTATTAGTGTTAACTTTATTTAGTAGTAAGAACTTTGTAAATCTTGATAGAACAATTAAAAACACTAAAACAGAACCACTTTTACATAACAGCAGTACTCGAGGAACTACAAATGATTGCGCTTGTGAATCAGAGCGACTTGTTGTGGTGGTGTTCCACAGATACTCCTCGGACCGTGACCAAGTAGCCTACTGATTACCTGACACTTGCTTAAGTGAAAATAAAACTATCATAATAAAATAAAACTAACTAAATTCTCAGAAACTAAGAACTTGAAGACACTAATCTGGAGTTATACGTGGTCAGTTTAGCAATAGTAACTAGTAGGTAAGGGGCTTAATGGGTTTCCAAGTGTTTCATAAAGATTCACACTTCTTTAGCTGAAGTGGGACCAAGTCCATGTTTTAGAAGTTCACACATATATGTATCCAACGCAGGATGTAGGTAAGTGTTACCAGATCAGACAGAGATCGCCACTCAATTCTATCAATGGGTGGTACAATAGAATCGCAACTATCAATAAACTTAACAAAATATATACTGGTTTGTGTATGATTGACTGGTTTGTTAAGCTTAAACATTCCAAAAACAACATTAGCACAAGCGGTGATGCGGTCTTCATCAGCTGAGCCATCTGACCAACGTAATCCGAGCATGCGTAACCGAAAAGAAAGTCCCTTGTTGATATTTAGCGAGAATTCCAAAACTCTCACAAGAATGGCTTTGTTTACTAACAATGGACCAACAATTGGTATGCGTTTATAATAGACTATGACTCGAAAACAATTCGAATGACTCGCTTAACTCTTTGTCAACACATCATCATCATAATACGGATTTTGGTATGTTTTGATTAAATTGTTTAGATAAAATCGTAATTCGAATCTGATCGGAAGTAAAGAGATAACACTGAAATTGGCAATTAAAAGGAGGTAATAATCAAGTCGAAATAAGACCCATGGTAACGGTAGACCTTAAAGTAGTACTTAAGTAATTGTTGTTCACGAGAACTTTTCAAAGAGTATTTATTCATTATTCATTCTTATTTTGGTGAGATTTTAGGGATTACGACCAGTAATATAGTGATCTTTGTTTAATTACTCGTACCTTCGTTACCTGCTCTACAATTTCGATAAGCATTGGAACCAAACAAAAGTTGGCAAGGAAAAAAGGGCCTAAACATTATTGGATAATCATTGATTTTAATTCAACAATTAAAATTCATCAATTCGGCAAGCAGTAGGCCGTACCAGTCACGGGTTTCACAACAAATTACAACATAGGTACTGTATACCGAAATGCAATTGATACGAGTGACATGGATCGCAATCACACCGCGACCGACCTCACGTTACTAACTACACTAATAACATTAAACAAGTATTCCAACAAAAACTGGACGATAAAGAAAACCATCTTCACGCACGACTTGTAACGATCTCACAATATAATCGTACTTAGATATGAAACGTGACTAAAACTGAAACTTATTTGGCATAAGAATACGTCAGACGAACACGGTATTGCAACAACGCGAGCGCCAATAGTTTAGCTCTAGCTAGACCAAAATTGCTTTCGAGATATTGACGCAATTACTTAAGTAGGTATAAGTTTCAATTTAAAAGTTGCTGGCCGGATTCTTGTTATCAAAGCAACCGCAAATGTAGGTCATAATCAGAAACTTGTTGAGGTAAAACACGCCCATTCAATTGTTTCCAGCACAGGACTCCAAATCATAAATCTTTCTCTGTGTGAGAGGAGGCCTGTGCCCAGCGGCGCGGCGGACGATAAAAAGGCTCATGTTGATGATGGTGAAACAATAAATCGAAATTCTTATACCTAATATACGTAAATAAGTGTTAATCAGCAACATTACGGAACACTTGTACGTTTCTTAATCTTCCAGTTAAGGCGAGCCGTGTTCTAATCTCAGAAATAGCATCCAGTAAGGCAGACGAAGCAGTTTTGCACTGCTGTGACCTTTCGACGGCACGCAAACCTCGGTTGCGACCAATCGGAATTACTATAAAAAGAGATAGAGCTGCTATTCGATATAATAATAGACACGAACTCAACAAAACTTTAACATGATGCTAATATATTTTGTGTTTTCTGTTCTTTCCAGATTCCGGGTCTTGAATTTCATCCGAGGTGGAAAAAATTTTAGGTAAGCACACACTTTTGTAGCTAAACTGTTGGATGGCAATAAAATTAGTAATGCTAAGGAATTCCCCTCACGTCCTCACCATCCGTCCTTACGGCATCCGCACTAAAACGACACTTTTTATACCTCGACAATGAAGCCATATCCTCTAATGTGAGGAAATGCAAAAAATCGGAAGTGTTCTCAAAATAGATTTCCTGAAAACGATGTATTGTAATGAGATGAGTGTTATACAACAGTGGTTGGTTTTTGCACAGCTTTTTATATTGTTGGTGTGACGAATGTGCAACACCGAATGCCGACCATGGTTGCGCAATTTGAGGTCAATGCCACCGCTCGCCGCTATCGATCTACTAAAACTGTTTATTTCTTTATTGATGCTGGTTCTCTAACGAGCCAGGTATCGTCTGATTAAACACTGGCTTGTTTCTTTTTTAATATTCATCGTTTAGAAAGTGGAAGGAAACATGAATCGAATGGCGAGGCGTAAACATGTATGGCATTAGAATCTTGGTCGATTTAATTTTGCTCTTTTAGAGTGATCCAGTTTTTTTGCGAGTGTAGATTAAAATTCCCACCAGAGGAGATAGCGTGCTAATAGCCCCTGGATCTCAAGGCCAGTCGTTATGCAAATGAGTGTGATGCATGTGTTTTCGGTCTATTTGATTTCTATTGAATTTCTCAAACGTCTGTCTGCACTGGCCTGCATTCAATGTTGCGGCAACGAGTCGAAGTGAAACGCTTCAGAAACTATGTTTTTGGTAATCTTGCTTACAATACTTGCACATTTTTAACAACGGGGTGCTATAACTTCTTTGTATATTAACAATTGGTTCATTTCTTCACAATATTCAAATCACTATGGTTCGTTCTAAAAAGTCATTTGGTTGAATAGTTTCATTTTCAGCGCTATTAAAATAGATTATATTGCTCTATAAAAAGTTTATTACAACTTTTATTTCTACACACTTAAATAGTCATTTTAGTGTTCTGTCTTAAAACAGTAGATTGTTTATTGATGAAGAAAAGCTCTTCAGGACATAAAAAGCTAAGCTACAAATGTCACGTTTTACTATCTTTAAAATTTAGTTTTTTAGTATCTGCTTCCAATCGTTGTCTTATATGTGCGAGAAACTATCAATTAAACTCTAAAATGCTAGATTCGCTATAGATGCGATGCGAAAAGATACAAAATCAAATTCATTTTGTTGCTTATGCGTCTTGCTGAGTACACTTGTTGGTTTCTCAGGCTTTTGAATAACTTCAAATATCCCGTTTATAGAAATACAGGGCCTTCAGGCAATCGCATAAATTAAGCTTGTTTTCCCTCTGAGGAAAAGTTTTCCATCTTCCTCGATCTATACCAGTTTATCTTGTCCAAGCTTCTCAGCAAGTTATCTATTCAGACAGTCATATTTTTCTCTGTGACAGTTGTTTCTGTCTGGCGGATTTTCGGCTCGGCTCTTTCGCGCGTATCAGAACCGAGCATATACCTACGTGTATATACACGCAAGATAATATGCAGTTTTCAACGTCATTTTTCTACTGGTAGTTGTCAGTTGTTTTCTGTCGGGCGTCGAACGGTGTCGCTCGGAAAATCCACTAGTGTGATAGCGTTGTACTATAGATGGAGTTAGCTCGAAAACATAAATTATAATTTGATTAAGCAACAGACTTTTATGAGTTACTTAATTTAAATTGGCATCCAATAAATAAATTAATATATCGAATAAGTGCATACGTAATGAAAAACAGTTACAATTAAACTTTTTATTACTTTCTACGGTAGTGTAGCTCACATATTATTATAATAATAGGTATGCTATTATAAGGCTGCATGCACGCCAACATAAAATATTGCATAGCGTCGCGTTTCACTATTATTGATGTTTATCCAAAAGATACCATCTGTTTTCCGCAACTCTTCGACGTATAAATTGACCATAAACCGGCAATTTGTTCGAAGGGTTAAAAAAAACGGAAGATATTGATTGAAAAAAGCAACAATAGTGCTAAATTCAGGCTAACAAAATAACCTTATAGTATACTGATTACACGGCGAAAAAAAAACTCATTCATAAAAATCTTAGAACCTATACGAACGAATCACTTACTTACGTCTTCAGTTTATGTCATAAAAAAGTCACACGTCTTGGAAGAAAGTATCACCATTACCTGTTACTTATGTCATATTAAAGCTGTTAAATTACTCTTACTTCACAAATAACCAACAGTTACAATAAAAGTTTCTACTAGTATTCACACAATAAAACTCAATGAAATTTCAATCGAAATGTAAACGTTTGCATCGACTTTCACAACCATTTCGCCACAACATAAAAGTATTGTAATTGTTGTCGCGAATAATTGCTACCAATAACAATTTGCAATAGTTGTCTAACAAAGAGTGTTTTTGTGTTCCCTGTTAGCTCGTCTATTTATCGATAATACCGTTATATTAGTTCTTGTTGCATAATTATCAGTCAACTGTTTGGATCGCGAGCCGCGCAGTCGACGACGGCAGTCGGCCCTCGCCTCGCCGGTAAAGAAGCCAAACTACCCTTTAAAAAATGAACAAAAAATAAAACCTCATTTTGAAAAGTGCTATTTATTAAAACGTTCGTGTGTGGTTTATAAAGAATGTGGTAACGTGTGTGGTTTTAATAGTGACAAAGGTGTTTATTCTGTGTTCACGTCGCCAGAGAAAGTTTAAACAAATGCTTTGAATCTGGAATTTCTCAACGCGACGTGGGATCACGTAACGAAAATGCTTATTTAATTAAATTTGACCTTATTGTTTTCAATGTAAAGGGACTTTAGCTGCTAGACTTTCAGTGTCAAAATTAATTATCACTTAGGGTGTTCGGAATTTAGATTACAGTGAGTTAGATTCAGGCAAATAGTCCGCTTAAATAACGTTTTATACAGGTTTGGGTAATACACAAGACCCATAAACTGTATTCATTCGTCCATAAAGTTATCGAAATCGTAGGAAACGTCAGTTTTTTTTGTATCATCGTATACAAATCAATACATTGTTGGGTAATGTTCTAATGTTAGGTTGTAGAAGGACGAGCTAGTTTTGCGCAAATCGGTCGCAAGGAAACGGCAATTTCACTCGCGTGTTTGCTAATTATTAAGGTGTTAGTATATTTATTGCCAATACGAAACAGCTGTGAATTACGGAGAATGGTGTGTAATTTGATTCAGTTCAACCATTATTTAAAGAATTTAAAAAAAAAAAACTGATTGTATTAGGCAAATAAACGTTATTGATTCGACGCTGCGCAATTTCGTAAATTGAAAATGTGGATTATTCGGTTAACTGAAAATGTGGAATCATTTTCATAAATTGAATGTTAAATAAAAAACATAAAACACCTTGGAAGACTAACCTCTTTTCACCCGACTACCAATAAGGGTTAATTAATAAAGATTGTAAATATTATTTTATTTAAAACATAAACAAATTACAAAGAGTGTTCATCAATGACGAACATATGATGACAGCTGATAAAAATGCCTGTTCAGAGAGCGTAAACTCAGCCCCCACGTCCGCAGATTGTTTTAATTTATCCAACGACAAATCATTAACACATTGATGCATTTCAATCACATTCTTACACACATAATCGCATGTTTCTTGAAAGCATTTTAAATAACAATTAATGACGTGTAAAGTTTTAATTTCTGAGTAACTTTGGCGACAGCTCAGACCAAACGTAATCATGCAGGTTCATTTACCTACCGTAAATCTTTAAGAATATTACTTAACTTTTTTTTCACGTGAATCATTGTTTTACTACAGCTCGCCTCAGAAAAACAACCATAATTTTATGACTGTAATTCGAAAGGTCAAGGTTAGGATATTAGTAGGATTTGACATTCAAACGCTGAGAAATAAAGTCTGAAACCGTAATGCGTTTACCGTAACGTTATTTGCATTCAGTTTGCAATGCAAGGCAAAAAAATTAAACACACCACGGTATATTAATCTCGGTAAACGCAAATTCCATTAGGTCGGTACCAGCCACTCCTCTCACGGCAAGATCCGATAACACAGTTTTCTTATCAACTACTATGTCAACGCTGACCGCACGTTTTTGCCACGAAACATTAACTTTCACGGTAACTACAATCGCAAAATACAATTACAATACACGAACGCTTTTAATATTAAACAATGGCTGCAAGAACAGGATATTAGGATTTAGTAAAATAAAGTAGACTTTATTAATACTGTGGGCAGACATTGTACTGAAAATCTTGAAAAAGAAAATTTCTGAAGTAGGTACGTAATACAGTGCTATATTCGTCTTTCTTCTTACTTTTACCATGCATAGAACAATATAAGTAGAACAGTAGATATGCAGATACTGAAAAAAAACTTGAGATTTATGCATTCCAAATGAAGTAGGCAATAAACAGTTTTGTCACATTCACAGACGTAATTTACGATGAGAAAATCGTTGACAACGTAATGCATTACTCACTTGCAGTATGATTTGTTAATGATCAAAATGAAAAATTGAGACAGAGCAATGATACAATTTGTAGCTAGCATAAATCAAACAAAAGGCATTCAATAATTTCTCATCTCACTAATGACAAATCATTAGCTGACGTGATCACATTCTAAACACTGCAATCATAAGAAATCGCAAATGAATGAATTTGTTTTGATATTTCGTTAAATGAATGAAAAGTTTGAGCTATTGTGACGTGATTATCAAAAAGGACATTGAATTTGGACTGATGTGAAGTGATGACTGGTCTCAATGCTGACGTCGGTGTCAGAAGTGGTGGTTCTGCTGCGAAGTGACACGTATGACGTGTTTCGTCTGTTGGAAGCCTGGTGGCAAGGCTTGCTGCTGCTAGGAAGATTGGTCCTTTGGTACTGGCGATTGCTACAGGAGGCTTATGGTGGGCTACTTTATATTCAGCATCTTTTGAGTCTTGCAATATTGGATTATTTGAGTAGCTACAATTTTTTTTTTAGTGTGGCACACATGTGTAATTTGATTATTAGTGTTTGTGGCACAATTTTGCATCAAGTCAATTCTAACTAGTTCTGAACTTTGACTGTTAATGGATTTTACTTGTAATGTGTAAATGGTAGCAAGCATCATCGGAAACTTGTCGAAACATTCATCAAAGTTGCAACAAACTGGAACCAGTGGGAGTTTCAAAGAGAACAATAGTTGTCGTTTCGCTTCGCCCAACTCGTTGCAATCTGATTTTGGTCCTTTTGTAAAACAAATGAACGCCTGTGTATTCTGTCAATGCGTTAAACAGTGTTTCTTCAATCTTTTCGAAATTACAACTGCATGCTGTAAAAAATAAAAGATACTGAATGTTTTTATTATCTTACATGATCATAAAAGTAAATTGAAACGGCTGTAACGTTCAATCAAGATTTTTACACAATCATTTTATTAACCAAAGAGTTTCTCTTTCTACGTAATTAAATAGTTTTCTCATGTTGTCTATGGTATCTTACTCGTATCGAGTGTTAATCAACATGTCTTGATAAGAAAGATAGCGTTATCGGACATTTAAATACTTTGCTACTTATTCATTTCGTAAAACGAAGGAGGAAAACTAGTTTCGTTAATTAAAAACATTTTTAAAACAAATAAAGCATGTGTAATCTGAGATGGACTTAATTCTTAGATACTTAGCATCAGGTATATTAAATTTCAGTTCAGTGAAGAAATAGAGTTTGTTTTCTTAAGAAACGTTGCAAACGAAAATCCATCTAGGCTAGAGTAACCTTGTTGCTTTGATTATTTCTGAAACTTCACCTCGTTCTCAATGGGTTTGTTGCGTGACTATGGTTGGGGTCAACGGCCGCGTTCCTAGAATTAACAATATATGCTGAATATGTATGTTTTATTTGTCTGTCTGTCATGTTTCAGAGCTGAAGGTGCCTGAGGAGGCAATGATGGCGCCCAGCGTGTTCCAAAGGACCAAGTCACCGCGCACCTCACCAGGAAACTTACCTAGGAAACTACAGGTGTGTACTCTTTTATTCCAATGATACAAATATATCCTATTTAGGCATTCTATACTGAGGCTATACTGGTAGTTTTACTATACCAAAGCTCTATTTAGTTGCACTGACACTACTCTTACGCATAGGTATTTAATTATAACTTTATTCCAAGTAAATTAAATAATTATTAATCACTAACTACATACGTAATTTATAGTCAAAAAAGCTATACAAACACATAGGCTCTTTATACGCATTCCGCTAATTAAAACAATGACAAATTCTCGCATATTTGCAATTCGATACAGGCGGCATTTTGTAATGTTATTTACACCATGCGGGTAATACCACCATATATGCAAAATTTTAGACGCCTAACTTTCTATTTAGCAATTTGAAATGACAATAAATTCAAACTAGACACAGAAAAGATGTTTTTCAAAAATATTTGCTTAGCATCGTGAGATAACTACCTATTAATAGCATTGCTGACAATTTGCATATTTGCATACATGACTTGATACTTGAATGTTTTCCATAAACTCTATACATTATTGCTTTGTTTACCTATGTGTTCATAATGTACTTTATAGCTTGCTTAACTTTTCTTTGAAATTACTTTTAAACATTGAATTCTGACATAAAAGTTTATTAAAAGAGAATTCTGAAGGCGATTAACTTAAAGACGTAGATACTAATTAAGAATAAGACGGGATTACCTAATAACGCTATTTAGGCAAAAGACGAAAATATAAGGCTTCTGTCACCATTCATAAGACTTCGATAAGAAATTGCACATTTGACGTCGGTACTTAACGAACTATGGAATTATGGTTACCTACTTCTTTAAGACTTCAGAGCTACAAAATTACTAGAGAACTTATAAATCGTGAACTGAAAATGAGTGTCCCAGACAGACCTACCTACATATTTATTTATGAAAACCGACTTAGACCTAAACCTAAACCTGACTGGAGTCGTTTCACCTGCATTCTGTTGGAACTACTTCTCACCCCCGTAAGAATAAGCAGGATATATCCTTTCTTGATAAATGGTCTATCAAATTATCAAATAATATTTCAAATTTTGCATTCCGAGAAACCGACAAGCAAGCAAAATATACAAACTCTTCAGCTTTATAATATTGGTTAATTAAGATTACACTCTCAAGTAAAAATATCGCATCCTAAATGATACGTTTCCCATGTTCCAGAACGGCACAGAAGCGTCCGGCCAGTCGGACCCCACGGCAGACTCCAGTCCTGGCAACTCCATATCCGATGCTGAGAACTTCGAGTGCTACGGCGAGGGAGACCACGACGCTCCAGCTAACACGTTAGTCTTCTGTTCTGAACTAACTCCATGATCAGAACATGTACAGCCTTGTTACTGTTCCACTGCTATCCTTGCTACATGGCTCCTAAAATACGAAGTAGGGATGGACGTTTGGCCATAGTAACAGATCTAGTAATCTGAGGTCTGCCATCACATTTATTCAATGTGAATTAGATTGTATAGAACGAATTTCTAGGGATACATGCCTATGGAGAAATTTAAATTAAGCGACTATCTACCAGCTTAGCTGCAGCTCATAATATAGTAATTCGTAGCTTGTCTGCAAAATATGTATGTACGTCAGAAAGACCCCTGTCTCACTGGCGTTTTACGAGCGTAGACGCTTATGAAACGTCAACCTTTAATATGAGCAAAAGGCTCTTAGAACGCCAGTGGAAAAGGGGGTAAATATGAGTAGCAACTTCACAAAACTGCTACAGTTTCTATTTACTTACCCATTGAAGACATTGAATAACAAAATTAATCTATGTCTTATAAGATCACAATCATATCTTCAGTGCAAATATTATGTCGTTTTTCTGTAATTTATGTAACCCTAATTTAAATAAAACGCTAAATCCCAAAAAAATACGATAATATTAATATACGTTTATTCCACGTTCCGTTCGGAGAAATTGAGCATTCGGAAGTCGATGAAATATTGTGCATATATAAATGCGGAATTATTGTTACGTTATGCTTTGTATTTATAATTTTACATAATCTATTAATTTACTTATTTTGTTATAAAGGTAGTCGTATGTTTCCCTAATTTAAGTTTCCAAGCTGTAGGATATGCTTATATAGTAGTAGATCCATTTTGAATAGGCTTTCATTATTCTTTGTTATCTTTTATTTAAATACTTCTGTTAGAATAAGCGAGTAATAAAACTCTCAAAGAATTAAAATTAACAGATAAGTTACGATAAAACTTATAAACAAAAATAACGGCTTCATCAAAAGTCATGTAGATCTGAGTTGTTACTTCCCTTTTGTAGGCGTATTAGTATGTATTTTTCTTATATATTGAATAGCCTTGCGTGCCTTAAAATAGGTATGTGCACCTAATATGTACCTAACGGTCTACGTACATATTATGTACACATATTTTAATAGAAATCCACTTGCATAAAACTAACAAATAATTATTAACACATGAATTTTGATGCAACTAACGATCAATTTTTATTATCGCCATCATTTCATATGCACCAAACCAATTTTCAATTCAGATTTTATCCGGCTATAATTTAATTATATAGGTTTACTGTATCATAATATTTCTGTTTCGTCAGTTCACATAAAAGTAAATAGTTTGAATGTAAAATTAACGTTGATCTAATTAAGAAATGTTTCAACAAAATATCAAAGCGTTGCTGTTTAGACAGAATAAACAAACTTTTGTAACAGTTATTTTATATATCAACATATAGGGCAGGCAACTGTATCATAAAACGACTTCCGCAAGTGCAATGGCGATGCCAGAAGTTTTCTCTATGAACTGTACAACATTATAAAGAAAAGTAGGCCATACTTATAGGTTTTATGGCCTGCGGAACATGAAATTACTGTTATAGTTCCAGAATAACTAAATAACCTTTTGTTTCACTTGCTTCATGAAAAACTGCTTCAGGCACACACTTTAGATATTGCATATTATCCAGATTTGTACCCCTATCATGAATGTAATTAAAGCAATAGTTCTATTTGTATGGCAATAGTTCCGTAAGTGACCGCTAGAGGCGCTGTTAAAATTGGCATTCAAAAATGATGGAGACATTTCCTTTTGCTTATAAGTGGAATACTTATGCGTAATACCACATTCATACTATTCTGATAAATAAACTATTGCCAAGTTTCAGCAGAATCCATCAAATGATCCTAAAATTTTCACTTGTGTACGTCTTCAGTCGACATCCTACATCTTCATGCAGTCTTGTATTGATCCTCTCCATGACAGTATGTCGCATTTTAAGTTAAACACCGTAAAATAAAAGGAAACTTTTAAGTGACTCATACATTTTCTAAGCACGTTTTGCTATATTGAAAGTTTATGGCCTGAACAAATTGCTTAGTTCCAAACACGATGCGCTGATCAAAATTTAATATAATATACAGCTGAAAAGTTTACGAGGCTACGTTTAAACGTAACGAGCTGATCTACAAACTCTAACTCTGTTATTAAGTATTTGGAATATAGCACAACAAATACTGTAAGAGTTTCAGCTTGAACTATTTTTTCATTTAATTTTCCTTTTCCATTTGCGACTTCAGCTGCACCAAGATAAATGATACAAAATTATCCTATTTCATTTGAACATTGATCACCTACAACTGAATATCGTTCTGTAATAAATATGTGTCATGAAGTCACAGAATCTTGGTGTGAAAATTTATAGATTTTTTGATGCAATTTCATCATCATCATCATCATCTCAGCCATAGGACGTCCACTGCTGAACATAGGCCTCCCCCTTAGATCTCCACAGATACCTGGTGGAGGCGACCTTAATGCAATTTACATAAACTACTTAAATACTACTGGATCACGATTGACATAAGATACTTTTTCCCAAAGTATTCTAGCCAGCTTTTCCCTGAAATTTTGAATGAATGAAATTTTTAAACTAAATAATATTTTCTCTTACAGAGTAGAAAACGGCACGAGAAGTCCTGGCAACCCACTGAACAGACATTCTTGGACTAGAACTAGTTTAAGGCGAACCCCACCGAGGTAGGTGGAAATTATTAACAAAATATACTTTTAGTCACTAAAAAAATAAAGTTTTAGATACGCACTTGTAGTACACATAGATGAAATGGTAATAGTTTTAATCTTTTCGGTAGTTTTACGCACTGAATAGAAAGTTTGTTACCTAAAAATGGATTAAACGAATCTTCTTAGTCTGCTCAAAGTTATTATTTTGCACAAATTAGTTAACTGTTTTCTGATTAAACCTAATTGTGAGATTTTGTAATGAATTCTTAAAAATGGTTATTTAATTTTCAAAAGGATATATAACGCTTACATCTTAACTTTTGTTAATTGTTCACAACTAGTTCGGGCTCTTACTTTTAATTGTTTTTACTACTTACGTTATTACTTTTCTTTAGTTTGTGTTCACTTAATTTTGTTTTGTTGTATTTATCTTTTCTTTTTGTTTGCTTTTTATCTATTATTTGTGTTGTGTCTTCCGTAGCCACCAGGAGAACTTGCCGCATCGGCGATGGGGCTCCATGAGACAGTAAGCTATTATTTTAGATATTTTTTGCTGTTGAATGTAACAAAACTATGCCTTAAATATGTATAAGTTTTTTCGTTTTATAACCGTGGCTCAATTTTTCGCACCGCACGGGCTGTTGTCAACTGGTTTGTCGCTTGGAAAACCCAAGTGGAAAATCCACTATCGCAAAAACGATGTTGAGCATCAATATCAAAATATCATCTTTATTTATTAAAGAGGATTTTACACTTATACACATTATATATATTAAAGACATTATATTTTTTAAAGAGGAGTCCAATATTTCGTAACATAAGATTTTATATCCAATTTAGTAATAATCTTATATCCAAGATTACTATATCCAATTGTATTCAACCAATTTAGTCATCTCTCAATAAATTGGCAGTATTTAAGCTAAGTTTTGTTACATTCATTTTTATTTATCATTTCCTTTCTGCCGGAGGATATCGCAAAATTATTCTGAAGTAATATTTTCAATAACTTGTCATGGTCAGGTGTTAATTTGAACAACTGCTTTTATTGGACAATACACTACTCATACAAATTGATATGAATATATTATTTTATTTAATTAAAATCATCAGTTACGAATAAACACTTTTTGCGATATCTTCCAGTGTGTGTGTGTTTTGTTTTATGTTTTGGCTCTCTTTATTTCATGTAACTAGGTATTTTATTTTTTTATGCATACCAGTATAGTGCGAATTATTGTAGTCGTAGTTTAAATAAAGACCGTCTACGAATAGACACGACAGTCAATCGAAAATCTACAACACGACGTACTGGAGCAAAGACTGAAACACAAGCTGTATCTACTAAAGCCGTTGCCAAATAATTATCAACCTAAATCCCTTTAAATAAGGTGCTTTAGGATTTAAATAAGGGTAATGTTATAGTGGTCGCTGTACATACTATTGTCAACTGCAAACAATGCCGTCCCCACTATTTTCAGATAGTCAATGAGTCATCTCAACACGTCAGTCAGATATAAACGTGAGCAGATACTAAAACAATTACAGATTATCGACCTGTGCTTAAATTCTCAGGATGGGCATGTGAACCGATTCTAAACAATGTAGGTACTTGGGTACATAGACTATGAGAACGTCCATAACGTAGCTAGATTATTAATGCTACATTTACTATCTTGTACGATGTCACAACATTGTATTACTTTGTTTTAAAGTATGTGGATATAGAAGCGACTACATTCATTCACAAATGACATAAGTTTTTTCAGAGATCAAAGACAAAATAGTTTTCGGAAAAAAGGATATAGCTAGAATAGCTTTGTACCTATTTTGTAGCCTTCGTAGCTTTGCTTTCACAAGGAAGCAGAAGGCGTTCGTACCTACGTGTCGGTATGGTGCATTACTCTGGGAACGAAGTGAAATTGATCTCACGTAATAAATCAAAAGCGGAGATACAAAAAATACTTGATCGCGTATAAGAACTAACAACACATTGCAATGTGAAAAATGTAGTGTTAAGAGCATTTTAATTGGATATTTGGCACAAATTAATGATGAAGCAATAGCTTAGTTAACAGTCATAATTCAAATTCCATACGTACTTTTAAATCTCTTCGTAATATATTCGTGTTCGCATTTCGTGTAACAGTAACGCATCGTTATCGACATTGTAATATTATACAATGTATGAACAACCTAATGTGCACCAGTTATAGTAAAATGCGGAAAACCTCTTACTTTTTACCACGTCAGTAAAATAAAAGACAAAACCTTATTACAATGTCTTACGTCGCGTGTAGGAACAAAAGAATAATTTAGATATCTATATAATTTAGTCCGCCATGTTTTTTTCCGTTCGAAAAATGGTCTTTGTATCCGCAACAATTAGAACTTTTATTACCAACAATTTTCATGCTATCACAGTTTTACTTGCATTCCAATAGGATAATAATCTTAAATGCAATTTAGGAATACAATTACTGTTTTCTTAATTGAAATAAACCTATAAGTAGATAGGTTTGCGTAACTTCCTAACATTTCCTACTTCTCTGAAGAAAAATGTTAATGGTAGCCGTTACGCTACTAATAATACTGTGGTTTAAAAGAAACCTAATACTAGATTGCAATACTGGGCTTTTGTACTTAATTGGCACATCTGAAATTGTGTAATTAGCATTTACAAAGGCTCATTAGCTGACATCCTTTAACAATTAGTGGACCTAGCATTATGCAAATGGATTATGTTAATGGTTCTATGAACAAGTTTCGCGTATTGGACTGCCTTACAAGTAATTTGCGTTGTAATTAGGATATCGAAACAATTGTGAATACACATTAAAGGAATATGAACAATAAATGTGTTCTGATAATATTGTTGCAATTACACTGGAAAACACCACGCTTTTAGCTGGTTTGCCTGTTTTGATGTAGAGGAGTGAATGTAATATCCCAGTAAAATTTTCCAATTTGGTATGGGTCTAATATCTAAATTCCTTTGAACTAAAAACGAAAAAAATACAGGAGACGAGCATTCTAAAGATTCAGACTCACCAGTTAGGATTCTCACCAAGAAAGTGAACTGTCCCGTTCCGGCTGGCAGCCTGCTGTGGTTGCCCAACGCCGCACGCGCAGCACTGCTATACTTTTTACTCGTAACGCACACATAATCAGTACAAACATCGGCAATTACCTTTACACAGCGATAATCTTCAAATTGGTTCGAAGAATTCGTTAAATTGGCCAAACCAATCTTTGAAAGACAGAGAATTTCTTGGTCATTTAAAAACTGCTTTGCAATCAGTCAAAGTTTCGTAAGAAACTATTCAACAGGTTGCACATCAATCGAAATTGACTGAAAATCAATCTAAAATCCAGTTCCAAACCAGTTACTGAACAAATACAATAAAATTCAATAAATCATTTTCTGATTCACCGAGCAAATACATTCAGTATTCCACTTTCATAACTTGGAGAGGCAATTAAGCTTTTTATCTTTCAGCTAATTCATAGATATTAACACCAGCTGTAACAGATGCTATTTCCATAGCACGATAATGAGAAACCCAATCTCATGAGCGTTCACATTATCTACAACACTATGCGTCTCACCATCTTCCAACAGCCTACCTACTTATTACTTGTAAAAGTTGGTTTCATAAATGCTATTTACGCAATTACGATACGAGTACGCTTACAGAGATTATCCCGATAACTTAGGTATTTACGATCATCCTGCTACGTATGATACAGCAGGAAAATTACATTGAAACATGAAAATAATGGTGTTATGCTTCAAATAGGTTCAAGAGTCAACATTTATTACAGTAACAATGCTGAGAAAATAATGATTTGCCTACATAATTTAATTCTACTTCCTAGCCCACCTCGTGCAGTCACGCATCATACTACTTTAGTTTTTTATCTAAATACCTTGAAACCAGACGCTCGTAACGTTGCTCGACTCGTGGGATATAATTCAGAAGAAAATAGCAATACGCGACCAAATTAAAAAGACCCCTCGATAGTTTACGATCCTATTAAACCATGGGATGAGAAAAGTAATAGTATAACAATCGAAGTTCGTACAGCAGTGGTCATTCGAACAATAACAACGATGTTAGCCGTCCGTGACGCAACGCCTGACATTTGTCACAAAAACGTAACCATAATTAAACTAACAGAAGGTTAGTAAGGAGCATATGAATATCGCCTTGATTCTAAAAATAATGATGTTTTTTTGAAATTGGACTTCTTGAAAATAGCTATACTGGATGAAACGAACCCACGCAAAGCTGTAAAGGTTCTCGCTATGAAATAATTAACCAAAACATTGCATACAGTCCTTGTAGATGTCCATGTTCTTTGTTCCATGCAGATGTACAATGCAAGACCTAGTAGATAGGATTACCTACACAGGATGCAGTATAATAGACTCTGGACTACTGCGTTTTAATTGTATTGCGTACAGCGTAACTGTTCGTGGCAATGGTTGTGTACACACTGTTATTTTGCCGTCGTCTACTAAATTATCTACAGTACATGCAATATCTTTAATAACACACAGTTCAGTACTATCCATTTCTTTACCTTATTCGAGTATTTTTTTATTGTTCTGTTTACTCCTTTTGTTTCAATTGGGTTATATCCTACTCGTTTGATATCTTTTTCGTTTTCTTTTTCATTATTCTTCATAATACGTTTATTAATAGGTACGTCTTTAGATTTGTGATGATCACATCTTTTTGTTCCATATGAGTCACGGGAATGTGTAATGTATGGAGCAGCAAATATTAAATTACACATTAGCATACCATTAGGGCTTGATACCGCGATATCGTTAAGCTTGACTAAGTTAGTAAGCAGACATTAGTCCGCCGTCCACCGCGAGCTACTTAATAATTTAATAACGGCGAGTGTTTCGCCAGCCATTGTCTGTTCTATTGTGGATAATTCATACCTCGCGGTGTAGTCGCTGACCGGTCCACCGCTGCGTTTGTTGATGCGTCAGTACATCGTGGCTACTCGCACGAATATACCGACCGCGCCGCCAACGCGCACGCCGCGTGCCATTTCGAATTTCGAACACTTTTTTCTTTTACTTTTTTTTTCATTTTTCACCAGTGATGTTTATTCTCTTGTCTGTGAAATAGTTTCGAATGAAGTGATGTGAAAAAAATCGAGTGTCGTGTTCCATGTGACCGGAGTTGGTGTGGATTTTTAAATTCGTGCAATTATTTGTTTGTAAAGCTGGAGCGGAACGGTGTTTACATGCATTACAGAAAGCGACCATACAGGTTGGGAATATTTAAAATTAATATAGCGGCTAATTTGACGACATTTGAAGTAGTAATACTTACTCTCAATTTTAAATACCACGATTTCAATTTTCTAAATCATGTTCTTGAATCTAAATTGAGAAATTGGTGCATGAATATTGAATAGTAAATACATAGTTTAGACTTATAAATTCATCTTGTTTAATGATCCGAGAATTAGAGTTATCAAAACGCAGGCTTTGATTGAGTGCTGATCAACTATGTTTAGAGAGTTGATTATAAAAAGATAGATTTGATTTGTATTACAACACTTTTTAATGTGACAAAAAGAATCCGTTATGGCGCGATAATGACGTAACCCGTTTGGATGTTGTTTTATTGTGACAAGAGATACAACAGAACAACAATGTACGCATGGGTATTTTATTGCTGGCCACACTATTGTGTTTTAGCGATGGCACCCACTAATGTATATTGTACCACTGTCTGTTTGGAATACGCATATATAATCAAGATACTTTTATGCTGTGATATCCTGTACACTGTACACATACATAGTTACCGATACCGGGAGTGAAATAAATTGATCGATCAGTAACGTAAATGGTTAGATGCAATTTGTTTAGTGTTTAGATGAATCCATAAAATCCTGTTCAGTTTAAAATGACTATAAAGGTTCAAGTAAATAAATAGGATATAGGACCCAATGCAAAAGAGTTTGAACTCTGTCTGTATGAGTTATGCCCGATTCGTCATTTTAGTGATTTGGCATCCATAAAAAACGTGTCCCAGTTGGTCATTCAATAAAATATTTTATTTTGCTTAGTCCCAATTGGTCATCCGTACTTTATTTTGTAAAAAGTACTGTCAACAAGATAAGCTTTACAATATTGTAATATGTTTTTTTTTTTATTTATTTTGGTTATGTTTTTTCCGAATATGGCAAGACGCTATTAATAAAATCGCGATTTCAACGGCGTCACACACCGCACGGCCAAAACCAAAATACCAGGATCGCATAAATCAGATGAGTAATATACCAATCAACGAGTGTCCATGGAACTGCCCACCGTGTACTAGGACCGCATAACTTAAAGGAGTATAGCAGTCAAGAGTGTCAGGATTTTACGTTTTTTTCCTAATTGTAGATAAACATACCAATTTACACCATCATTCATCATTTTTATGTATACAATCTCTTTGCTAGTTATGGGCCCCTGGTACTTTTGTTACCGACACAAAAAGTATCGAGTCACATTTTCGGGTTTATAAAATGCCCAAGTTGTCTTCACCTGTGTTTTAATGTAAATTTTATTATATTTATATGAGAGCTATACCTTTACCTACATCGAAGTTTTTCATTTAAAATTTCTTCTAACACTTTTATTTCTGACGGTACTCTGATACGTGAAATTTTATGCGGGGGACGAATCGGAACTCAAAATTTAAATATTAAATTATTTATTTCGCTCGAATGACCAATTGGGACTTGGTGTATGGAAAAAATAGTTGGTGACCAATCGGTACTAATGACAAATTGGGAATAACTCGTCTGTATCCACCGAGGGTTCAAAACTTCAAAACAAAGCAGCAGGCAGGAACAAAATAGTTATACCAATATTTAGCAATTGTCACTTGAACGTGCAAACTGAATTAGAGAACTCATTGCCACAGGCGGTTACGATTACAGCAACAATTTACTTTTTTGGCGTTCTGTGTAAAAAATAACGTAGGTGGACTCGTTCTCAATTGGTCAATTCGAGGACAGTTGCAACTCTTACTGGCGATTTACGGCTAAAAGAAATATTGTAGACTGAAAGTTTTGTGTAGGTACCAGAATTATTATATTTTCATTGTCTGTTAGTTTGCTGTAACGTCGCAGAAAAATCTTATGGTACCTAATATGAAGTAGAAGCAAATTCATAACCCAGATCTTGAAATTAGGTGGTTTAAAAAAAACACTGTACTCAAGGTTTAAAAAAATACAACCAAATTCTGTGATACCTACTACTACAAACTGTCGTAAACCATTCAAGTACAAAAAATTTTAGACGAATCATTGTGTAACGAAACTTATTTCCCACAAATTATGTTGTTACGAAATATCCAAGTGACCATGTAGTTCTGCTTGTGGAAGTAGCACTTCGAAGCTTAACCTCACGACTCACATTAGGCTTGAATGCCGTTGCTAATTATACCAAAGTCAAATACAAGAACGAATATGAAGGAGAATACTGAAATATGTAGGTCCTTTGAAGGAAGAATGATCTAATTACAGTGCGTTGCAAAAATTATGACCAGCTAACATAATTTTAATTTTTGTACAATAAAGGTAATTAGGGTTGTCTATGAATGCCTAACTCTGACGAAAACCTTTGTGTATCCAAATACAGCAACACTATTCAGTTCTAGTTTATGTCCCAAAGTTTTAAGTATCCTATTACATAAGAAAATCTAATTAAACAGAAACATTACAGTGAAATGCGCATTAAATTGATTGTGTTCGGCAGTTATACAACATTTAAATTCCATGATTATAATACCATTTAAAATCCTCAGATTGTACGCCTAGGCCATAAATTAAGCATGATGATTCTATTACTTGGTCATAGACACGCAACGTACCTATTCAACCTATTTCTTCTAATCACTGTAGTAGCAAAAACTACAGAAAAAAAAACAAATTGCTTACTCAAAATATGATGTAACCGGTCTCGTCACGAACTCATCGTTTTTTATTCAGCAATGTCTAATGCAACGGAAATAAGGTTTTTCAGATGTTCGTAACGGTAGATTCAGGACAGATACAAAGACAAAAATCCAAGTTTTAAAACAATAAAAACTCCTGTTAGTATTTTTTTTGTTGTAATCAAGGTTTAACCGATAGTTTCAACTTGAAGATCTAAGTTTCTTCGTCTCTCCATGTAACTTGTACCTAATAATTTTGCTGAATCACTGGTCAAAATTAATACTTCTCTCTCTGAAATATGTACATGATATACTGACATGTTCTACAAACGCAATGGAACTGCGGAAGATGCGAGTTCATTCATAATTTTATAGATACAACCATTTTTATAACTGACCCGGATTCATTACCGGCAAGTGCAAATATTTTCCAGCCTATAACGCAACTTTCATAGTAGATTCAGTACAATTTCGTGAAGTTGCATTACACACGCATTATTTCTATGTGAGTGTCCAATTGACGATCATTAGCGAGTTGGTAGTCAGTGCATCACTTTCTTGCACAATTTCACGGCGCGCGCGCACCCATGTTTCATTTGGCTGTTAGTGATTTCACCGGCACTCCCCACGGACGTCCTGGCTTGCGTATGATACACTTGACAACCCATGGTAATCGGCAACTAATGCATCATTGCTTGCTGCAGGCTTTTCACCTAATGCGTGCAAGATATGGACCGATAGACCCACTATATTATCATGGTAAACTTATGAGAGGTATTTCTATGTGGAAGTGACACTTTAATGTAATAAATACGAGTAATGGAATAATTGCACTATTTATTTTAAATACTTAGTTCTTCTCCTTTCGTGTCGATGACATGTCTTATAGTGAGACTACACTCAGTTGTCAAAGTCCGAAATCCTCTAATAGTTATAGCTACTTTAATCATGTGGCATGTGGCATGGCAAGTACATAGATTGACCCTAATAGTGGGAAACGTGGTATCCTGTTTAGTTACAAAATGAAAATTCACAAACACCACTTAAACCCTATTTCGGAGAATGCAGGAAAATTAATTCTTGCATCGGCTCATTAACGAAAATATCGATCGCAATACAGAGTAATTGCTATAATTATGGACTAAATCATATTGTTTCAAAACAAGATTGTCCAAAACTGCTATTGGCTTCACTCTGCCCCGGCGGATGACCTAAATGATGCAAGCGTTTGTGTTATACATAGAAGGTCGATATACCATTCAAAACTTTATTATTTCTAACTAAAATAAAACTATTAACGAACTGAGTAATTAAATGGCGTTTTTATTAAACGTGCTACTAACTGCGCACGTGTCTTAATTACTTATTTTAGAGGAAACGGAAATACGAGCTATAAAGTAAACCGTTATTAACTAAAAAGTTTTTTTCGTTTAATTTTAACTAAGCATTTACCTTGCGACTGTATTAGGCCTATAAAATATGTATCAAGGAAAATATAATCTTGAGTTGACCTTATACTATATCAATAGAAAAAAAACCTTGATAAGTTTTGCACCACATTGACAAACCAATCAGTGAACTTCCATAACTATGCCTGTTGTTGCCCTATTATGTGTTTTATGAGACTTAGCAAAATAACTTACTTCTCACTTCATTTAATCCAAGAGCCAGGAGCATATGTATCGACTTCGCAGGATGCGGGCGAAACAGCTAGCCACGCCCACTAGTTCTTTTTAATCATACCCTTTTATACTATCTACTATCAAAATGCATGTATTAAGACCATCAGTCATTAATCTACAAAAAATCTCACAATGCTGCTCACGTAACGATGGCACACGCAGTAATGATATGAACTAATTGACGTTACCCACATACATGCTTAATGTACAACTATTTCCTTCTTTCTACCACACTTGAATTCCGGACTGTAATTGCTGAGCCATTTGTGAACGTATTAGCATTTATCAGCGTTTGTCATGCGGCTGTCGTGGGCTATTTCTACTCCATTTCCTTATTTGAGAAAGAATTCCACGACTTTCGATCGATATAGTCGTAACATTTTACAACTGTTGTAAACAGGGCTTCTAAATTGAGCCTATTGACTTTTATTGGTTTTGCATTTTGGGTCACAAAGTCCGAAACTCGGTATCTATGAATTCAACTTGGGGTTAGGACGTAGTAATCCTCCATCACCGCTAAGCATTAAAAAATCCAGAACATTAACTAGGTCAAATAGGGTCTCGAAGCCGTCCTGGTTTGGAATTGGTGGCCCCCTTCCTACTTACGGGTCTTAAATCTGTGGCCGAATCTACTGACTGTTACGCCACATAAAATGTAATAACTCAATCTAACCACATTTTTCTCTCCCGCTGTTAGCACTTTTTCTCGTTAAAACCGTGTTGATTTACCGGACATGCGTTCAATCATTTTAATTAACTATCAATTAATTAGTTTACGAGTTTATAGTCACTTACTATGCAGCTCTCGTGACGGTATGAACGCACATAACTTTTACCCGTGATCATCTATACTTAATATAATAAAGAGGAAACATTTGTTTAGTTGTTTCTATCCTAAAAGCTCTGAAGCTAGTCAACCGATTTGAAAAATTCTTACACGGTTAGAAGCTACACTCATCCCGAGTAACATATAGGCTATATTTTATCCCGGTAAGTACGGGCAGTCGTTCCTACGGCACGCGCGTTAAACCTCGGGAAAACGGCTAGTAATTTATATCAGGGTACTTGAGTTGAACGTGACTTACTAACTATTGGTTATACTGACGGGGACATTTGGGGTACTGACGATTTACTTGGTAGGCACACCGTTAATTCAATCATGGGACATCCGGCAGGCAGTTGTGAACCATTGTATTTAGGTAATAAGTATGTAATTATATAAGTGGTCAGGTTTCATTTAATGTGTCAAGTTCAAAAAATATATACTTTGGGCTAGACGATTAGGATAGGATAGCTAGAGCCTGTATCCACAGGTACATTATTATGACCACGTATTTTACCTAGGTTATTGGACTTGCTTAATATACCTAGATGAAAACTTTGGAAAACTTCCCGGCCTTAAGATACAGAGACGGATTCAAAATCTTTGTTACATACCTATATAATATTAACTAACGTGGCCGTTGAATTATTTAATTCATTGCATGTGGTTTGGATTCTTAGATAACTCGGCAAAATCAATTCGATTATAGAATAACTTGCTTGTTACACATTCATAAAACTAATGTTTTTATTACTTGTTTCAGCTCTGGGAAGCGACAAATTGGCTCCAATGTCTTAGCTAGGTAAGTTAACTATTTTATTAATATAATATTTACATACACTTTTATGCCAAAAGCCCCTATAAAATACTACTAACGCCATCTAGTTCATTCACGCGTAAACCGCAGCGCCATCTAGAACACCACACAGACATCACGTGCAATCTTACAAGTCGTCGTAGTTCTGACTTACAAACATAGATGGCGCTGTAACGTTCTTCTAGATCCCTACAGATGCCACTACTAGTAGTCGCTTGTGTTACCGAAGTTGTACTACTATTAAAAACAATGACTTGAATTTGAGTAACGGATGGCCGCCTAATAAAACGTTGCTATAATGAGAGTTGACATTGTTTCAGCCAATTATACCGGTCGTCGTCATTCAACTCGTCGGGCTGCGGCTCTGGCGGGGAACCAGCTGACGACATGTACTCAGATGTGTCTCTGGAGGAAGATGTCCAAGGTCTCAACTATAAGGTCAGTGATATTTCTCTTATATCCCTTCGGAGTATCATATTTATATGCTAGTGGGCTGTTCAAAAACTCCTCCAGAAATCAAATCTGCCAGGGAAAATAATTGTCCATTTGGTCTGTTCAATCTTGTCTACGGACTACGGATCCTCTTTTCTCTGGATATGGCTTAGCTTATGGCTGTATTCTCTTTGATCCAGAGGCTAAGCTTAACTGAAAATGAAGGGGAAACCAGTTTTAGAGCCATGGAACAAAAGGACCTAAATACCATACTATTTAAATTCTTCACTCATCACATTGGTCTTGGTCAATGATTTTTATAAGTAGGTTCTGATTATTAATACTCAGAAAGACCATAGGTACAAAGTAATCAAAACATCATGACTCGATGACTTAATGTAAGTACATAAGATCATAATTACGAGTTTGATGACTATGATGATGATGATGAACGCTTCATTGCGTCTTCGTAAACTAGGTTAATTAGATGTAGACAATGTCTCAAATTAAACTTACCGCGTTCTGCAGTGGGCGAAGCCACATCATTTATTGACAGATAAAATTCATTTAGGAATTTGATTCTAAAATGTTCATGACTTCAGAGTAAGAGAACACCTAGCTTCAGAGAGGAACAAAAATTCTTCAATATTATCCAATTAGAATCCGTCAATTGACAAGCCAACTTGTTTACTCACACAGCTTAAGTACCTGCTAATGAACGTCGTAGTTTACTATATTGTAAAGTACAAACAAATGAATCACGTTAACTCATTCATGCGAAGCATTACTGAGACAATTTTCTCGGAAAACTATACCGTGTAATGGGAAGTTTATCAGCTATGTCATCGGATATTGTCACTGTTGGATTACATCAACTTCCTCTGACCAAAACATTGTAATCATTTGAGGACACTTCAGTCAATTCTTGTTTTATGAAAATGTCAAACAACTTTCATCTACGATATGTTGCAAGAAGAAGGCGTAACTCCGGAAAACTATCAGTCAACTTTATGAACTGTTGGTCAATCATAAAATTCATACACACCTACGTATAGCGATTATTACTTAACTAAAATAAAAATTTCCTGCTAATTTATTACATTAACAGCGATATAATTTAAACCAACATGTTATTTTGGATAAATACTTGATAATGATAACGTAAGCTTAATTAAATGTTTAATAGGAATACCTACCAAAACAATGCTTAGCTAGTTAAGGAAAATACTCCTTTATTTTTTCAAAATAACCCATTATTGTGGTTATTACCGACGTAAACACAATTGGTTATGTGAATCTACGTCAATAAATGACAATAAGCCATATTGAGTTATCGAATGTGATTCATAATTATGACAAGCGTAGTTAAATCATCTACATATAAATTCGTTATTATTTCGATGAACTAGGACCAAAACAGGGTTAATTTGTTCTTCTTTGATTAAATAATCATTTATTGAGAAGTCACACATGAATGAGTAACGGGTGACTTATGAAATTAGGGATCTCAACAGAGTTTTGAATGATCAGAATATTTATTACTTAGTGCAAAAATAAATTTCGCACAATTTGTTTTTAGTCATCACGATCTATTCCCATCAGTGCAAGGTCGTGCTGGCATACAGCCAACACCAAATTTAAATTTTGTTCACTTGCAATATTTAGCGCTGACACACGCTTTCTCATCATCTTGTGTTTATATTTTTTCACTTCTTAGTATTTTGTATTTCGGAAAATCAAGGCTGATCTTGAATGTCATTCATTCAAAGTTTCTTTAGTTTCCAATGCCAGTTTATTTTGAACTTACGTTTGCAATCCATTGAGGAACTTATTGTTCAATTTCTCTTCGTCTTTTAAATCAGTGTTACCGTCCACGATCTCTGTTCAATGACCTTATTAAAACTATCATTGTATATTACCAAAGGAAGGGGTTTAAACAATGCTCGTGCCGCTTCATTTAATAGTCTTACCTAGTGCGACAGTAATGGACGACGGAAACGGTCCCTCAGCTGCGCATACGCCACTTCCGGTCAGATGCGTGCCCAGCCACAGCGATATATGATTAATTTAAAATTAGAATCCTCGTGTAAATATTAAATAGGAGCCGTATGAGCTTTTGCGACCAAACATGGAGTCAATGTAAACAAATGCTAGTCAGGAAATGATGACTCAATCTTCTTCGTTGTATCATTTTATAAGTCACTTAATTAGCGATCACCAAAAAGGTTTTCACCTAAATTGTATCTATTACTAAGAGATAAGGGTATTTACATTTTTTGCAGCCTGTACCTACCTATGGTATACATGTAAAGCATAGCAGAACAAACTAGTTGTCACATATCGATTAGCCACACATAACCAGCTTCATTTCATTTTAAACGTGTCTGTTTATCTGACGGACTTCTAGCAAATAACCGTTTACTGTTTAAAACATTACTTTAGGAGAACGTTGCATTTGTATTAGGTTACTACACAAAGCATATGCAGTTACATATCCTATTGTACTTCCATGGAAATGTGCTTACTTTGCCCATGTTGATCTTCAACATGGATTCATATTATGGACACAAGAGACTTTGCGAAACGGGCCCCAGTGATGTACGCGAATGTACCATTCAATTGCAAGCCTGGACCAACTCACTTGTCTGCTAAGGGATTTTAAACCCTAGCTAGTAAGACGAAGGTCTGTTTCAGGTTTTCTATAAATGTTTTCATGCCATGTCTCGTTATTCAGCAGACAATACGTCTTGGAGAAACTGCGTGCCATTGAATTTTGCATAATATGTACTAGACTTGTACTAGCGGGGGAATATTATCAAAGCTGTTTAACATGTTTTGATTTATAGACGGTGTCGTAGATAAATAGGCACCTAAAGCGTTTTCTATGAAGCTTGATTTTGTCAGTTTTAGTTATTATAAACTTCTATATCAAAAGACCAAAGATTATTGCCATTATGAAATACTACTTAAATTAATTTCCCAATTTAAGAATAAAAAACAATAGGCTTAAAAATAACATAGTTACTACATAGGTATTGTGAGAATGACGATCTTGAAAAAGATTTCAATGCCAGACTTCCATAATGAAACCTACACAAGATTGAATCTTATGCTACATTAAATATAACAGTAATAATCAAAACTATACAATATTAATATCCGTAACAAAATACAAGTGATTCCTAAGATTAGTTTCGGAGCGTTCCGTTAATCTTTTGTTAGCACGGTTTACAATGATCGAGCTCGATCGCATTGATCACGCACGTCAAACTCACGCGCAGCCCAATGATAACAGTAGCTATTTTGGGGAAAAACTACTGATAAATCTGAGACTATCAGTAGGTGGTTTTTTAACTTATACTTCCTACTTACTAAAATTAAAATGGTACATTATTTAAACTGCTAAATGATATTTATGAAATTATAGTATCAGACGATATATTTTTTATCCGGATGCTCGATAAATAGTTCCGACAGGTTGCAAGTGAAACCGTGAGAATGCAGCTTTAATAGATTGTTTTCGAGCAAGATATGCAGACTCCTGTCTCTACTGGGTCCAATTTGTTTAAAAACCAAAGCTTTAGAAATTTTATTAAACATTATTAGCATTTATCAGCAATAATACCCGCGTCACATGTGAACTAATTCACGCTCCCAGATGTAAGGCAGCCTCTCTCAATAAATTTCTGATAATTGAAGGAAACGTACTCTTTATAAAATTAGCATAGATTCTGAATTTTAAAGGATTTTTAAAGTTATCATTTAATAATCTCCTTGCGTAGCTTAATACCAAGCCAAGAACTTTGGGGTCAAATTACTGCGAGTCAAAACATATCAGTATCAGAGCACACAGCTATCGTTTACTACCAACTTGTAAGCAAAGATAATGTGTGTGACAAAAGCGTGATAAACATGCAGTACGAGTGTCCGGTTCAAATCAACATCTACCAACAATGTACTGTTACGCTAACTAATGCAAATATCTCTCTCCACATATTGCGAAAATTTTGCCGAAATAGACGATGGATTTGTGAAAAGTTCTTGAGAAGATTGACCTATAGATTTTAGTAAAATAAGGCTTACGGATGAACCATGGAAAGCACTTTCAGATTCGATACACCCTCGTGCATCATAATGGCGACAATCGTGTGTAACCCAAAAGAAACACTAAGTTTAAATCTAAATTCTAAAATGATAAATTTTAATTTTCCTAAAATAACTATCGTAGATTAAAATCTATACCAAGATTTCACAGAACCTGCTTCACAAGTTAGCTTAGAACTAAATCTAGTTAGTATTTGAGTAGGTACTAAACAATAGTTGCGTTGTACGCGTGCAGTGGGAGGTAACGTGGGTGGTCCCGAACCGTGCCAAGGATATCGGGAACAGCGAAATATCTCGCGTGATTATTAATCGTGTTGACATAGGCTTAATTTATGTTTTTTGTTCTTCTTAGATTGGAGGCTTTATAGACTTGCTAAAGTATTAGGAAAATTCTCTTTCTTTTACAATATGAGGTGACCTATCGACTTCAGAAGAAGAGGAGATAAGAACCAATCTAAGATTTAACTAGTGAATAATTATAATATTGAAGTCCATAGTAGGTAAAGTCTATAGTATGGATAAGTTTCATCAGGAAAAGTAAAATAACTTCAACGATAAAGCTGTATAGGAAACATAAACCAAGCTATTAAACAGACTTTATTAAGTGCTCAACTATAAAAGTTATTATCCACCTTGTAAAGACATTCTCATCACAAATTAACGATGCTCATAACATCATTAATTAATGCCGAACAGCTCATTGCATAAGTGCAGCGAATTCCCAAAGCATGTCGATGTTATCTCAGTCATCTATCAGAGTTATCATGAACATCGGGCTACAGAAACAAGCCAGTATGACAGTAAAACGTCTTATTATCTAACTGTAGTATTACGGCTAACAAAAACATAGTAGTGTGAAACGGAAAGTGGTGCGAACGAACGCGTGTGAAATACTAACTGATTGTGTGCAGATGACGAGATTCTTACACATATCCAGATACATCGTAATCACAAGTTGCTACATGACACGAAGGAACCTAATTAATTTCCCGCCTTATCGATTTCCATCACTTACTTACCTCCTTGCACTCATTTTCACGTTAAAACATTATGTAATCCGGTTTCGATTCGTTTCCACGTAACTCGTTTGTCTTATCGAATATCCTTCAGTCACTTCCTCCGTTTTCCATCGCTTCAGTATAATTTCTCGAAACGTTAAAATTGTAGCTATTATACTTATTTAGCGTTAAAAACACTTGACGTTCATAAATAATAAACGGCACGTGAGGATCGAACTAAGGAGATCCTAAAGCAGCCTAATTGAAATTTATGTTTCACCTCAAAGAACACCTCGTTTGAAACACGATACTCATAGCTTCGCGATCAATGAACATTCATCTAGTCGTGTGAACAAGACCTGCGCATTGTACAAGACTGTTAAAAGTTAAAACAGGTTAAAATATATATTTCTATGTAAGAAATTCGCAGAATGTCTAAATAAAACTCAGGACGGGGGGCAACGTCACAGATCTGGGACACTCGTCTAGGAAAGCAATTGATTTGGTTTTTAGGGCGCAAAGATCAGCTTACGGTGTGAACGTGTATATTATGTGGTACAGATCTTGTCGAGATATCCAGTAACGATCATTATTACTGCAGTAATTATACCGTGAGATGACACTTGTGTAGTGAATCCGGGAACCTGCTGTGTTTAACACAAGAGCCTTGTCTCAGACAATCGCTACTAAGTAGCAAAACAATTTATTTCACTCAGCTTCTATTCTACCAAAACAATGTTAGTCGTTTTTGTGCGGAAATTGCACTACAGTGCATTTTGAAGGAGGTTTTTTGTTAGAGCTGCGCATTTGTTGTATGCACTTAACAATTTATCTGCATGTTTTTGTATGTTTAGTACCTAGTCTGGTCGGAAGCATACAAAAACTGAATCAGCTCTCAGGATCAGCTGAAAGACACGATACCATTACCTAAAACAAACAATAAAATACTTCGCTCGTAAAAACTAATTGATGAAGAATGCACTTTGCTCCCACTGATGGTGCTTGTTAATTTATCAGACTTTATTGCTTCCAATGAAACAATACGTTTCAAAGATAATTTTGAAGATAGAATGATTGTATGTTATAGTTTTAATGACCAATCCCCGAATTTAGAAGCTCGTCACACGGTGTTCAGAGCGCTCCTGTGTGTTCATGATGTGATAACTTAAAATAGAGTGCCACCAACACCACGACAGTTATGGCCAGTTACATGAGTATTTTATTAGTAATGGTAATTTAGAAGAATGCTTCCTTGTCGTAAATTAGAGGAATGGGTTTCATGTTTCACTTATTGCATTTCATTCTAATTAAGAAGTTCAACCACGAACATTTTCTTTAGCCTCTTCATTTGCTACTAATTCTTAAGGTTGGTTTAAATGCGTAATAAAAACAATTTAACTGCCAATTGCATTTTGCTCTAGTTCTACATATAAAGTGGCATATTAACGTGTATTTATTCGAGCACCTCGGTCATTGTTTTTTATTTGTTGTGGAGCAGAACCTTGAACTGGCCCGAGGTCGTCTGCTGTCGTCCAAGCGGCACCGACTGCGGAAACATGGCAAGAACTGCTCCCTCCTATTAAAGTGTCATTAGCATTAACATTCTTATCTTGAGTATTAATAGTTTTTCGTGCAGATAACGCAAGGTCGACGCTTGTTCTATTCTAAGAGCCCTTATGTCGTCATAATCCGTCATGGTCCTATTCATTTTCTTTTGTGTCGCAGGAGCTATATGGCTATTGATCACAACCGCTTGTTTTATAATCTATATCAAAGATTTCAGATTTACAATTGTTTATAATTGTGTCCGCATAATTGTGTCTCAGAGAAACAATCACCTTTACCACCAACACTACGACATATGGCGTGCTACGTCACATAATTATTAGTATAACAATTCAATAGAACATTTGAACATACCTACTGACAAGGACCATTGTTCACGTATTCGATCCTAGCGAAACAATCCCATTATCTGACCACCCTCCGAGTTTCCCCTCCATGATAATCCCGTAATAAATGAGTAACAGGGAATTCCGAAACGAAATTTAAATATCGCATGAGGGACCCCTATAAACGAACTTATACCCCATCTTGATGTTTTGTTTTCTATTATAGAAGACCTCTGGATAATCCTTAATAACAATAAATCATTGGTTTAGAAAATTTTTGGTTCATGACATATATTTTTTAGAAAAACCAACTAGAATGCACTTTATACATGACAAATATAGTACCTATTTGACCTTAAATATCTAGGGAAACTTTACGGAAACATAGAAGAGAAATTTCTAGATAATGATTATAATTAATCTATTCACATAGTGAATTTCCCATGCACAAATTGCCGTAATACGATAAAAACTGTAATTAAAAGTTGACAAAGAAAATTTGCGTGTTCATTGGCAACCAAGACACTGGCTTAACTATGAAAACGATGTATGTGGCAAGGGGAACAATCAATCAAGTCTTGCAATTTAGTAATTTTTCGTCATTACCTATATCAATTGTAATTTTTCCGGAAGATGATTCAGTATATCGTCCTCTAAGTATATCGTCAATGAATAATCAAGACCTCCCGCCACATGATAATAAACAGAAGAAATTACAATGAATTTGAAGTTAGTCAGTCTTCCTCACATTTCTCATAAATTAATGAAATAATTCTAATTAGTGTTTCACTTTTTACTTTTCCTTAAGGCCGCGGAAATCGGGTAGCGTAACATTTATCATAACTTATCTAGAAGGGGAATTACTCGATAAATATTTTGTTTAACTGTTGTTAGTCAGCTTTGTAAAAAACCCTGTACTTTATGGAATGCGTGGCATTTTATAAGACATCATTGGTACATCACAATTGTCCTGTTTTCTTCAAAGATTTGCGTAATAAATCTTATTCCTTACCTTACGCAAGATACTGAATGATGTTGCAAGTCGAGCAGAAAATCTAACAAATTGAATCTCACTATCGTTTGTAACATCATCGAGTACTATTAGAATGTCATCATTCTACGTCTCGACATGAATTATTGATCTCAATACATTTCTAATGATCTTCAAACACTTTCGTTTCTTCAGTAAGTCCATAGATTTCAGCATTATTATTTTTAATATGTACTCCCATATTATTTCTGGTCAGCCCTGTTCTCCAATTGTTGAGTTTTTTCTATTCCAAGTCCATTCATGAGTGACGTTTGTTCGCAACTCCACTATTTGCCACGCTTGTATGAACTGTATTAAAATGTATGAGATCGCATTGTTCCGACAATTGTTAACTATGTTGAATAAAGAGTTTTAATTTTTTATTACATTCGTTATGTGAATATTAAACCCTTTGTTGGGTATTTGAAAGCTTATGTTAGCGGCGTGGCTAGTCCGTATTTCGTCAAGTTTAATATTTTTTTCTAATCTACCTGTTGTGTAATGTGATTCAGTAACCGATAAATTAAATAATACAACTGTTGACAGGCACACTTTTTGTATAAAAACCGATAAAGGACAAGGAGAGAATACTAAGTTGGTCTAAAGACACGAAGAACCTTGTCACGGCATTATAGATAGCCTATAGTCAAGAATTCTTGTTGCTCTATTTTCAAAAGTACATAACCAGTTCCGATCGAACACAATCTAAACGAACTCAAAGCAACACAAGTTAAAACAACAGCCAACACGTGTTCCTATCCTGTACCAATCTAATTGATCCATATGTTCAGCAGTTTCTTCAGCGCATATCCTTTAATAGCTCATCATAATTAGCGTGACTCATCCATAGTTCTATGTTTAATAATAAAAGTCCCGTACCAAACTATCAGTCAGAAATTAAACTTCAGAATTTGAAATTTAGCTCGGCAATTCTGCGTAGATTAAATAATTTCTTCACAGTTTCTGTTATCCGTTAAATGAAGACGGCAATGGCATCCAATTCAGACTTCCGAGCACGAATTTCACACGGTGGGAACAATAGCCGCAGCTTCGATTCTGTGTTCTATAAAAGCCTCTTCATTTTCTTATTTTTTCAAATCATCTTTGTTACAATTCTTTAAAGTAGATCGACATTTTGTTATGTATCTCTTCAAATAACTATGAGCTCTTTCTTTGTCGTGTAATTTTTAGGTCAATCGTTTTTAAACATGAATAAAGGAAATGCCATTAATTGAATGTCAGCCTTAGATTTGCGTGTTTGTGTACCTTTGTGCATATTTATTATGTTGCATTGCAAGTGCTCTTATAGCTCGGCCGTTCAAGTAATCAAATAGGCATCAAGTAAAACACAAATGCATCGCCGCCGTGCCATGATTGCGACTTGCAAGAGAACCGGTAACATCTATGGACTCCACTTAATGATTTCACGTTTTTTCTAACATAAAGCTTCTCACTTTCAGTTCAGTATTAACTTTCTTCAATTTCTCTACTCTAGAGTTATGTCACTATCAGGTTCTGATATAAAAGTTCGTTTAATGTTCTTATCATAATTCATATTAAAAACATGTTCCATCGAATACGCATGCCTGGCAAAGTTGTAATTACAATGCTGTTGCAATTACTACGAGACTTGAAATGACTTTGTGAATAATTTAGCAATAAAACCTAGGCTTGAAAGATCGTTTGTTGTATTCAATCGTTCTCCATCTGGCGAAGTCGGACGCAATCATGATGGCCCCTCGCCCGTAAAATTACGAGATGCAACCAGACTGGGGGAGCTTATGAAAGGGGTTATTGCCTCGGAACTATCTATCAGACGGCTGTGCATATGTGCAGGGAGCGAATAAAGTTTATTTGTATGGCGCGGTGGCTCGGCCGGCTGATAATCATGTCGTGTCAATGGGTGGGGCGCGCCGGCCGACCGCCCGCCGCCGCGCGCCGGTTAGTGCCCAACGCGAGACTGTGCCAACATCACGTACTACTACGCGCCACTTTTTAAAAGTTTCGATTGCTAGACTTCGATAGCGATAACACGCCAATTAACATTCTAAGAGAAGTCCTAAAGTTCCTAACCGTGTTTACTCAAAATTCGCCGTTTCGAAAAGGATGTCAGTGCAACCGTCGAAAATTTTGAATCGACTTCGGCGGAGTCTCCTGCTGCCTGATATTTTGATACTTGTTTACGACAACAATTAAAAGGGTCTGTGTGCTGACACTGACCTGGGTCATCAAACGTTTCAAGTGAAGCCATTTATGTGAAAAATGTGACATACTGTGATTAACTGCCTGTAAGTGGTGTTACGTGAATGTGAAGTTTCATAATTGTATTAGAACAGGAGAGTCGCAAGAACTATCACTAATCAAGTGTGCCATTAGAATTTTAGCTTTATTTGGAACAAAATTCTAATCTATTGAAGTCAAATTAAATTGTTAGGAATAGTGTTTATTAGAAGTTAAGTGAGTTCAGTGCAATATTGGAATATATCCAAAGATAAGACAGGATTTTAAATGTTTAAATCGGGCCTGTTCAATCGGTCCAGAGGCACGATGGGTGAACCAATCGAGGTAGAGGACAGTCTGGAACTGGAGTACGATATGTGGGACGGACAGTTCGACTTCGTTGGGCCACAGGGCCCGCCGCCCGAAGTCAGGGCGAGGATCACCTCTGACGCCAGTCTCACGGAGGACCTGTTCACTGGGACTCCTCTGACCCCTCACCTTGTCAACGGGCTGAATGGTGGAAAGAAGACCGCTGCGCATCAGTGGTGCGATAATTTATCAGATCAAGTGAGCAATTTTGAATCTCTCTTTCACCATTTCATTGACTCCATTTGGAAAGTTTTGAATTCTATTTCTACAATTTTATCCATAGTTAATTAGGTATCTCAGTTAAAGAATTGGACTGAAAAACCTTTATTGAATTCAATAGGGGCTAGCCCTATTGGAACAGAACTGCCAATAAACATTGGTAGACTATTTTCCGCAGCCTTTAATTGGCACTTAAAAGACGAGTCGCAATACAAATGTACAAATAACCCTGCAGTAGGTGATAGTATCTGCCTCAAGCTATGATCGTTCAATAGAAAACGAGAGTGTTTTTTTATTCAACGACTGAAGCACCGTGGTTTCTCGACCTGCTCGTGCCATCGCGGCCTTTGATTTGTTCCGAAGTGTCACGCGATCTTTACTGCTTGTACATTATGCCCATCGACCAAACTTGCCATGACAGCTGCTACCTACCTACGTAGTTATGCGACAGTGCCAGTATATTCGGATTGTAAAACTTTATCGTTGATGGCATAGATAAGTAGATTGTTGCCTTATCGAGGGTTATCTTTGAGAGTCATGATATGTTTGCGATATTGAATCTAACAAATGAAATATTTGAAGTTGTTTTGTAACCTGAAGTTTTTATCGCAGTTAAGGAAGCTAAGGCAAGTTTTAACCAAATAGAAAAAGAAAACTTCCACAAATGAGATCAGATAAAAGGTGCTTGAAAACACAACAATCGCACGAATTTCTTGCTAACAGATGCTGGCATGAAGACAATACTGTAATTTAATTTATTCCTCGTAACTGTTGAGAAAGGCATCCTGGCATGTTACGAAGTCACCATGTTTAGCTTCAATTTGCATAATGTTCTATTACATGTAATTAGCAATTACACTACAATGATGGTATAAAACAATGATGTTTTAATTAATACTGTGGGTAGTTCATGCGTTTAATGTTCCATAATATTTATAGTTCCGTCACTTACACATGTAGATATTTTTGAATTTTATGAATAGAATAGAATAAAATTCAAAGCAGTAGGTGGTACATTCAAAGCGATCCCTAGCTATTAAAGGATAGGCCTTTGTCTAATGTTGACCGGATTTCTTCAATTGAAAAATTGACTAATGCAACTATATTGTTAATATCTGTGTCATGGACGATGCACATCCAGAATACTAATGCTCATGTGCAAACTAATTTGGTTAGATTGCGTGTGAATACTAAGCTCATTTCCTTAAACGATTTTTCCTGAACCTTAATTCAAACACGATTGTAGATTCCACGCGTTTAACGTACACCAATGCTAATTAATCGAGAAAGCCCGGACCTATCCACTAAGAATACGTTTTACTACTATACGTACTGGGCTAAACCCTGATGTTGAATTCCTTAGAGATGTTACCGAAATTGAGGGAAAAACAAACACTATTGTTCGTGCCAAAATACTCATGATTAAGAAAATTTACTACAATTCCCACCTATTAATTCTGCATACTCGCCTTATTTCTGGAATGAGATAGAAAACCCACGATGACTTCTAAACATTCCTGTTTTCACAAATCTCGGCATTTCTGCCGTGGACCACATTCCCTTTCGCCAACCATTTCATATCGTAAATCTTAGCCAGAATGCAGTAAATGAGCGGACCGACTTCAAACAGTTTTCGCAGTAACCCTGTTTATCTGCATTGCGATTAACCATGTTTAACCTAAAATGCTTTAATCAACTTTAATTAGGTTCATGTTTGCATTTATAGTATTCGTGTCATCTAACTTGGCTATGGCAATATGTATTAAGTTACATGTATCTTCTTGCTTCACCATATACGTTGGAATTTCATCAATTTCTTACACATTTTCTACTTGCTTAGCGTCAGTGTCATAATGGTCAATGTAATGCCTACAATTTTCATTGTTTTATGTTATAGCCATTACAAGAATCTTTTCAATAACAAGTTAATTGCATTGTACAAAAAGTGTTTTGATAACTATACATTACAGACATTCCAAAAGTATTAAAAACTAACAAAGCCTTTGTGAAGGTGTCGTTGCATCTGTTATGATTACAGGTCAGCTAGTTAATGAAACAATTAGAACAATCAACGCAACAGTTACGGTTGACCGTTACCGATATCGTGTCATAGTGAGTGCATATCGATTGCCGGTAACACCGGTACGTTGGACAATACACTGCCTACCGCACGACCTAATACTTTGTCGTTATTTAAACTGGGGCGCCGGACGACGCGACGGACGTTGACCTTTATATCTGCAATACATTAATTGTACAGCCAATACCACTAAACGATAACAGCTGACGAACTGACGGTGTCGCATTACAACAAATACACTAATAGCAAGCAGTTTTTCGATCAAATACGCAAGACATACAAGATCTTCTGACTCTATAAATAAATACATGACAATGCAACAGTTTACTTTCTTGATACAATAGGAAGCGATGCAAATCTTTGCTTGTCCGTCTTTCTAGAGACGCACGCTTCCCTCATCCAACTATTAGGAAGCGAACGACACATGACATCTGAAACCATTCGCCGGGTGATGGTAATTGAAGGAAACCGGCCGTCAGCTCGCAAATATTCATCCAAAGCCGTGCCGTTGTTAACAAACGTTGGAAAGTTGCGAGACAAGCCCACAACACAACAGCCAAGAAAATATGTTCACTCGAGGAAGTCACGAGCACTCACCTCGCTATTCAACTAAAGTGCCTATTGATTGCACTTAACGATAATAATCATGGTTTTACTGGCCAATCTGTTAGTGCTCAATTGATTCCTGTGGTATGAGCTCTAAAAACTGAATACGATCGATAGAACTGTTCGTAAAATAATTATAACCAACAAAAAACCATGTAGCTGAACAAGTGTTGTGTTATGAAATATTTACTTTTTACTAAAACTTGACACCAAATGAACGATGATCTCAGTTGTCTTCAGTAAACAGTGTTAGATAAGTAGGTATGTTCATCAGCCACATAATTGTTAAGGTTATCGGTAATGGCCTCGGTTTGTTTACTTTTTTCGTTGAATCTTTAATTAATACTGACATTTACACATTGATTAGTATCTTAAGTTTCATGCATTCTGTTACCAAGGGCTGGTGACTTTTCATCTTATAAAGCATAAAAAGCTTTAATGATTAAAATATATACATATAATGATTTAAATGTAGATCAAGAAGTAGCAATAACTATAGCTACAACAATAGCTGTGACTGATAGTACAGCCATAAACTGAAAGGTGCACTTGCGTCAAGACCTAGAATAAACAGACCAAACTAGTTTCAAACTAGCTTTAACGCGTTAAATATTTAGAAATGTAAACGAATGTACCTACAATGTTTGTACATAATCTTCCGAATTGAAGATTGCTACGAATTTTACGACAAGCTCTGTGAATTTTTAACCTCCATTCTTTTGTGTAACTGAACCCATTTATTATCCACTTATGTCATGGTAGGCAATTGCGTTACTTAAGAACTTATTTCTGTCTTTTGGGTTAAGTGAACTTAATCTGTTATGTCCGTCATTATGAGTCCAAATTAACCCTTTAAGTGGGCTTGTTGGGTAATACCACAATTACAAGGGCCATGGATAAGACCAATCTTCTTGTATAACGTCATGATACGCAAGATTCGTCTTCTTTTTGATAATTTCACCGGCTTGAACTTAATATACGAACTTTATAAACTCGTGTCACGAACTTTTTGCACGTATATACGTTATATACGTTTGCTCCACGACGTGCCTTCAAACTCTTTGAAACGGAAATGAACTTTAGTTGCTAATGAAAGCACCTATCGTTGTATATAGGTATATTACGCGAAATTGTTATGTTAATTAATATTAATGATAAAATGTCACAGATTATCACCTATGAAACTGTATCGGTTATGACTCATAACAACCGCATAATTTTATTAGATAATATTCAAAGCACATGACATGATGATGATAAATAACTAAACAATACTTTCGATTGTAAATGATTTACGAGACAAGAGTAAAAACCAATTTAACTCTTAATAAAAAGACGATAAATTACTGTGTTACAAATCACGAGACAATTGATCTACGCTAGTATAAAACGCGGGCACATCAGCGAAGTGAAACCAGTCTGCGCAGACGCAGCTCAACAAAAGTAAAACCGACAATACTCGTACCTTCGCTTCGATCGAAAGTTCGATATATTCCAAAGCAACTTTACGTTTTAAAGACGATTCATTTCACTTTTCCCATGGGACCGTAGCTAAATGTTACTTTAACTCAGCAAATTACGATTCAAGTGCGATATTGTATTTTCCTTTCGAAGTTTTGATTGCTTTTACATTGTTATTATGGACATCATAAATTGAATTTACTTCTTTAGAGAAAAATGTATGCTGAAAGCTTTATTACTATGAAATGTTTGTGAGAACTGAAATGTTTATAAGTAATTCTAAATCGGTCGGTGTTCAGCCTGGGCGATGGTGCGACTCATCATCTGGCACTATGTACATGTGATATTCATTTGTAACGACCATGAATCATTGCCTTATGACGTCTATGATAAACCATGTATCAATCACAAGAAGCACCAACAAAAGCAGCTCATAAGCCTACAGGTAACTTGCTTTATATGTGCACCATCATCAAGATACAATCCATATAAACTTAGAATGAATAATTTTGGACTTAACATTAAATACCAAAAACGCAATGAAAATGATGAACATGCCAATATTTTTCATGCATACAATGCACAAGAAAACCGACTAGAAGTATCAAAATACAATAACAAACATGACCAAAATACCGCAATTATCGCAGCGTTTAATTTCTTATACAAAGTACATTAAGATCCGCAAAAAAACGACAATTTTACATCGCACCTATCATCTGTGCATTCCCATGAAGAATTGCAACACCTCGGACGAAATTACAACGCGCTAATGACATGTTCATATTGTCTAGATAAATTGTTTCGCATGGAAACTTCTCATCTGCTTCGTTAACAATATTTAATGCTGTTAGGTCATTTCATTCATAATCTGTTACATCAACCACTACTGAAACTACGTAATTTATGTTAACTTTATCATTTTCTTTAATATTTTTTTCATCTTCGATATGCTTGAAGGTGAAAATGGTATTGGATCAATGTCCTTCAAGATTTCTTTCAACGAATCTTGCACTATCAGTTTCCATTTCTGCAGTCTATATAAGTGTACCCGTCTCATACCAGTTTTCTTCACTTTCATAATTCTCATAACTACTCATAACTTGGAGTTGCTGATTGCAGAAAACTTAATCATTGAGAAAAAAGAGTTCTGAGCTGTAATCAATCTATGAATCTCTTGAAACTTTTAATAAGGGACGCTTAGAACTAAATCAGGTCAAATCTATAATATCCAAGCAATTTGTTGGTTATCTCTATTCATAAAAGCAATAATGATATTACAAGCATTTGATCTTTTACCTCAGATTACAGTCATATGATTCACAATTTTATCGTGATAAGTAAACAACGCAAAATAGAGTCTTTATCTAACAGTTCATAAGAAGCTGTAGTATTTACAGCGAATCGGTCAAAAATATCTACGATTTTTGACAAACAAAAAAAAGGAAACTAGATAAGTTATCTTGAAAGATGAATCTGATGATCGATGAAGCGATCAATTCGTCATCGTTCATCGATATTACTGAAATTCTTTTTTCAATTCCTCCGACTATGTACTTACTTAATACAGATTCCGTTTGTAGCATTCTGTATAACAGAATGTTGTGAAAGTTAGCAGAAAGTAATCTTTGATTGATCTGGCCGCGAACACTGTACATACAATAGTCTTGACATTGTAAAGTCAAATACACATGTTCTTTATTTAACTGTATTTTAAGTAACCATGAAGCGTTACTTAACTTGGAAGTAGCCGTTGATAATGTTATAAACCGTGTTTAAAAAAGCAATATGGAAATCTATAAACCTTTAGTTCAAGATTCAATTTTAATAAGAATAAATGATAATAATGTTTCAGATGAAATGGATAGTAAATACGTATGAAGATTAATAAATATTACACAATTATAATAAGAGTACAGCTAAAGCAACATTAATGGACACTTCAAATGATTCACATGCTGCTGGCACGATATGAGATACAAAACTCACTCTACAAATAATGAATTCTTGTTCTCGACACACGCGGACGTCGTCCATTAAATAGTATCAACGAGCTGCTCTTTAAATGTCGTATCTTTATGATTCATTCAATAAAGAAAACTCAATGAGTGAGCCAGTTATTTTCGACGATCGTGGTCGCTTCTTTAAGCTAGTTAGCTATGTTTCTACTACAAAACAAACTCATTCGTCTATCGGTAATCGTAATTTTATTTATTGGCTACTAATTAATGATACAGGATTTCCAGGGCATTACATTGGAAATTCGGCAACCAGGAAAAATATTTCAACTACTCCATAATTACCTACTTAACTTGAAAAGGAAAACAATACAATGCGTAAATCAGTTGCAATCGGATTTCACAAAAAGTATGTTGAGTTACATTCATAAATTCATGAAGAATTTCTGCCTGTTGTTCATTCTGGTTTGAAGAATATAGTACCGAGTGTTCCAAGTTTTCCAATATTAGAGGTAGCTGATAATAATATAATAATAATAATAAATTCTTTATTGAACACCAATGGATTTGTACATTGCTTTTGTCTAGAACTAAGGTACAGAATTGGTAGTGATTGGTCATGTAATAGCTTACGTCAGGTGCATCGTCGTTCATACGACTACTTGACACGTTCGAATCAATCTCTTCCTCATAGCATCTTCCTGCAACCAACACGAATTTATTATTCATAATATTCATATTATGTAATACATCATTATACTAATTTAATATTCAATATAATATCTCTTGTTATAATAAAATCACTCGTTCCGTTCCATCGTCGTCACTTTCAATAAAACTTCTGATATTGGACATTTGACTTTCCCAAAGTTTTAACGAGTTTTCTTATTGAAAGCTGTCAGCTCCAGACTTAATTTCTAGTTATTACTTTTAATTTGTCTTCATTTTGCAAATTGTCCTCTTAGTAATAATATGTGATGGTTACACAACATTTACAGCCACATTTTCTTGTAGAAACTCAATAGTGACAAATCAGTTGGGTTTCATATCGGGTGCCATTAGTGAACCTGTTAGAGATTCATAGGTTAATTACGGATACAATGAACCCGGCCATGCATAAAACACTGCAAGTGGGTAGGAATGTGAATACATACATACAAGAATCAAGAGTTCCTTCGTGACTAACTGGAGCTCAGTGGAGCCAAACGGAGCGATTATAATTTTGCTCTCCTAAATAACGCTTCAATGACCATCTGTCTATATTTATTCTCTGATTCACCAACATTCGCTGGTAAGCAAAGAAAGCAGAAGATCATTTCTTTGAAGTGTACGATCATTAAAGTCCCTTTAAAAAGTAGTTTAATCAGGCAATACCTATATACGCAAGAATTCAAAACATTATCTTTAGATAATAAACATTGACATTAATAAAGCAGATTTGGAATATCAGTGTGATTCTATAGATTTTACCTGATCCAATTACCGACCTGATTTCAATTTTAACCAAAACCAAATAAATTATGTGCGTAAATAGCAAACTTTAATTTAAGTGAGGTACTTATGATATAATATGGTTACGAAGAACTCGATGTAGAAATCAATTAATTTTATAATTACAAGCGGCGGCAAGTGATCTCACTAACTATCTTTAATTAGACACAGTTTCAGTTGAGTACGCTAAAAATGTCGTTGACGCATTGACAGAAAATTGTAGAGTAAACACAAAATTTTACTTATTTGGGAGTGGCCCTTCTAACTACCATGTACGTACAATACATATTTGCATTAGGTGTGGATTCCCTGCCTTTCAATTGTTTCTCGCAATATGATCTTCTAACTACGTCATTGAGGAAATGTGTTTGTTTTCTTCCCATGATCTCATTCTCCATTGAGATGGCTCATCCGTTCGGTTTTATTTCTTCGTCAACCTCGGCCTAGACCTACGAATATAATATTACGTCGCTGTCGTATGTCGTACGCCGTGCATCATAATATTTATAGAAAACTAGCATCTGGCAAAACTTGGCAACCGTCAGAATAGTAAAGCAGGTTGAGAAATCGTAGTAAGAGACTAATTATGTATTCCATTATTTCATTAAAGTGTGAGTCTTCAATCAGCGAAGAAGTTTACTTTTCTACAAAAATAGATAAATTATGTAAAATTATTCGCGTTTACGAACACGCACATAAACGAACCATGTTAACAAGGAGCTAATAGTTGCCAAAGACACCTACTACAGTCACGCAAAAGTTTTTAATCGTTACAATAAACATTGAGATTAGGACGCTCATTCGATTCCTGTTACCGATATTTATTCTATATTCAGACCTACCTTACATAACCATTGTAAAGCATTAGAATCTCCAGAGATTGAATCGATTTGTATTCAACAATTGCGATTTCAAATGCGTCTCTAGCCAGTGGGTAACAATGCCACCAATAGTGCGTGCCCTGTTAACGCTTACTGACATCGTTATCGCTCAATATTCTGCCTATTTCTTGTATATATAGGACAATATTTGTATAAATCTCGGCTACATGCAACTAAGGACTGAATGTAAATATCGTAATTTAAATTATCGCGTTATCTTAGTCGAAGACCTTGATCGAAAAAGTTAATCGTTGTTACCACGCCCCGGTATCTCGAGTCACCTTAAGAACTATGTTCAACTTGAAGCTCCATTTATCTTGATAACTTGAAGCTAGTCATAAAAAAATAAGAAAGTTAGTTGCTACATAGAAATTTTAGCGACCTTTGCGCCCCTACAATTAAATTCATCATCTCCACGAAAGGCATTTCTTGAATTCAGTCTCTGGTCACGTCTTCAAATTAAAATCATCAGTAGGTCCAATTATCCTCAAAATTGACCCAAACTTACATCCCTAATCCTTGATAATTTCTAACCTAAGTAAAATCCTGTAGCAATAAAATAACGTTGTTGCTCTCGGCAGGTGCAGCTACTGCAGCAGCAGGTGACATCCCTGGCCGACACGCAGAGCACGGCGGACGAGCGCTACGCGAGGGCGAAGGCCGACAACGCAGTATTGCAGGCCCGGGTGCATATGCTCGACGAACAGATTAGAGAGGTAAGAGTAACAAAACTTAAATTGGAACTTGCAATGAAAATGTAGAAGTATTCACTAGTAAAGAAGAAGACGAAAGCTTACATCAACCTAAAATCTTTTTTGCTATCAGACCTGAGACTTCCGACGGACATGAAAGCAAAACCACTAGAGTAAATGAATGAGTGAATCAAATTGACAGTTTGGCTAATTACTGGCTCATTGCTTCAAGCCTTCTCATGAAACCAACAGATCACCTATACTTACTCACTTCGTTTAAAGAAAGTCGTCCAACTACTTAATTGGGCAATTAGTCGTCATTATCCGTATCGATACCCCATTCTCAAGTAACGTGTTCTGCAATAAAATGTTGGTAATGTGCAGATCGAGTGTCGTTGTGAGGAGAGCATAGCTGAGGAGAAGCGGCGCAGTCGCGAGGCTATATCGCGCGTCGAGAGGGACCGTGACACGCAACTTGCGGCCATCACTGACAGGCTCGGTGCTGCTGAAGCAGAGGCTTCCGAACTTAAACAAGAGGTGAGAGAACTTTCCAGAATTCTAGAAAACATACTATGTAAATAAGCGACTATCCCTAGGTTGAAAACGCGGTAATGTTTGACCTGATGACCATACAGGAGATTCCATGCGTGTCAGTATTTTGTTTTCGCATTCTTGGAAATTCTAATATTATTTACGTTGTACTTGTGAATGGAATTCTTGTCATTCATGCAAAACAGCGCATTAAACCTTTTCTCATTTTCAATATTTATGATTTGTGCAAAGATAAGCTTGTCCTATTTACGCTCCATTTATTAATATTGCAACTAAGCTATCAAAGGTCAGATCGATGGATAAAATGTAAACTGCATTAATCTGATTTGTGTTAGGTGGTCAGATCCTTCCAATCTACACCGCAAGTACGTTTTGCAATGTACGTGTGACAAGTCTTTTCTTTATTAATCCCTGTTCAAAGACAAGCTGTAACGCTATTTATTTATCAGGTGGGTCGACTCCGTGGCGTGGCAGAA